>JAMXBD010000293.1:0-1220358 GCA_024138025.1 Combretum micranthum
TTTTTTTTGTTCGAAAAAGTTACAAACCAAATTATGATTAAATTTGAACTTTAGAAAAAAATCAAACTATAATGCATGGATCTATTCAATTTGGGGCGAATCGAACCACACCACACCCATCTTTAAAAATGACCATTTTGCCTCTTAGAAAAATAATAAAGAATGATTGTCACATTTTTTTTTATTAAAGGGCATACTAATAATATAGGTTTCAGAATATTTTTTCAACTTTTAACTACCCATGAAGTAAAAATGATAGTTGTCTTTATATTTAGTGAAATATCACATCTTCATATTTGTTTTGGCTGTCTCAACACTGGTACTTAAATAGTAAGGAAAATAAGATTCAAAAATCCATAAGTTGGTTTGCTTAGTGTGCTTTTTAGTTACATCACACCAAGTTATGATAGAAGTTATACTCGCTTAGAGCAACTTTGTTGGAGTTGCTGACACAAGAATCAAGATATAAGCAACACTCTACACGGATAAACTGAGTTGCTTACAAAGTTTCTTAAGGTCTGAAGTTACTCTGCCAAGCAAAGATGTACCAGCTCATCGTCAAAGGTTCCTTAAACGTTACAGAGTATATACCAGCTCATCATCAAACAAATATGTACAAACAAACAATGAGGTAGGTGAGGCAACCATCTATCCACCTGATAGAGTGGTAATAAAGAGAAAAGGAAAAGAAAAGGTAGAAAATAATGAGAAAGTGGATGAATTCATTCATGAGATACAAAACTTAAGCACAATAGATCGTGATAAAGTGGAGTTGCTATGTAAAATCAACAAATTGAAAGATAAAGAAATGGAAATAACAAAGGAGAATGAACATCGCAAACAAGAAAAAGAATGTTAGAAGCAAATTAAATTGGAAAGATCAATAATGATGGCGATACATCATCAATGGATGATATACAATAAGAATGAATAGAAGAGATGTGTAGAGAGATCATTAAAACAAGAAGAACACGTTAGTTTCATTTTCAAGTATTTGTTGTGGTAGTTTCGATTAATTGGTAACATTAATCAATGTATAAGTGCATTTCACTATAATGTAAAAGTACCACTTTTGTTAAATTCAATTGCTCTGTTGTCTTTTTCAATGTAAAAGAATTTGTCAATCAAATTACTTTTTTAGAAACTTTTTATTATAATGGTGCAAGTCACTCAAATTAAATTTTTTTTTTTTTTAATAAAACTAGCCATTGTAAACTAGTCATTATAAACTAGTTGTTGTGAACTAGCCATTGAAGTTTTATATAATGGCAGACAAGCACATCTTCATGATACGCTCTTCAATTTTTCCTACTTTCATTCAATTGTATACTATTCTTCATCCTATCAAAACATTATATCTACAAGTAGCTCTAGCAACTTTGATTCTAAGCAAAGTAATGATTACAATAAAGCAAGCGATGGATTTATTTTATCATAGATGAGAAATTCACAATTTAAGCTAATTACTCGTTTATATCAAGTGGTCCTAGAGATATGCTCCACTTCCTCCTCTATTAAAAGACGTAAGTGAAAGTATATAAATAAAAGTCGTCTAAAAGGTTGCAATCGTCTTTATAATGACTACTTCTCAAACAACTTGGCGTACAATGATGAGCATTTTCTTATGTAGATTGCGAATGAGAAAAAGTGTATTCCTCTTAATTGTACAAGCACTATAGATTATTTATCCTATTTTAGACAAACGAGGGATGCTGCTAGTACATTTAGTGTTTCTCCACTATAAAAGTGTACTGCAGCTATTCGAATGTTAACATATGGAGTAGCGGATGATGTCTTAGATGACTACTTGTGGATGGCTAAAGGCACAATTATACAATGTGTCAAAAATTTTGTTTAAGGATTCATCGCTTGTTTTTGTTATGAGTATTTACACAGGCCAAATCATGCTAATATTTAGTGCTTACTTAATGTGGCTGAGCAATATGGATTTCCTGGTATGTTTAGAAGTATTAACCCTATGTAATGATGGTAGGAAATTATCCAGTTGCATAGAAATGCATGTATACTAGAGGAGATCATGGTCTCCAACAATCATGCTTGAAGCTATCGCTTTATATGACACATGGATATGGTACATATTTTTTGGCATTCGGGTTCAAACAATAATATTAATGTACCGAAGCGATTACTTATGTTTCATGATGTTGTAGAAGGATGTGCTCTATTAACACACTACTCAGTGAATAGTAAAACTTATGACAAGAGATATTATCTCATCGATGGCATATACCTAGAGTAGTCAACATTTGTCAAATCTACTTCATACCCAGGAAAAAGAACAGTTATTTGCTAAGCACCGGTTAAAAGGATGTAGGAATTGGGAAAGATGTGGACAAGCTTTTGGAGTTGTACAATCTTGTTTTACTATAGTTCGTAAATCTTCGTGTTTTTTGGATGAGGTTTTAGGGCAAATTATGAGAGCACGCATAATTTTATATAATATAATTGTCGAAGATTAACAAGATTACTACAATTTTAATTTTCAAATTCCATATTATGAGTTGGAGACAATAGTAAACCTGCACCTCATATTTGTCATAGTCATATTACGAACTATGCTACATACATCCAAAAAAACATTCGACTCCGTGATAGGGCAAACCACCATCAGTTACAACTAACCTAATTGGACATGTGTGGTAGCGATTTGGACTTACAAGTTGACATTTAATTCTCATTATAGACTATTTTAAATTGTATGTTGGTTTCTCATTCATTGTTTTCTTTTGCAAACGTTGGTTTTGTGCTTTTATTTGTATTGATTTTAAATTAAATTATTGACTTTCTAATTTTTCTCAAATATTATTTTTAAATAAATTGTTGTCTAGTAATTGAGGTAGAAAGTTAACAATTTCAAGCGTTGAACTTATTATTACAATAAACATAATTTATATTTTGTTACTTATATTTTTATAATAAATAAGTTAGAAATCATTTTATATGTAAAATTTAATTTTAATGTATTTTTAATTTATTTTCATATTTAATTAACATTGAAAGAAAATTCTTAAAAGTATTATCTAAAAATGATAATAACATGGGACTTGTAAAATGTATTAAAAATTATTAAGAAACCTTGTTTAAGTAACTTATGGATTAGGGTTTTAAACGAGTCGAATCGATACAGTATCAAGCTCGAACTCGACTAGAATAAAAAACTCGAAGCTCAATGTTGAGCTCGATTGAGCTTTGATTTTTAAGCTCGAACTCGACTTGATTTAATACTTGATAAGCTCAAACTCAACTCGATTAAACTCGATCATTCTTTTAAATATTGATTTAACTATAAAAGTATTTAATACTCAATAAACCCGACTGACTTGTTGCGATTTAATACTCGTTTAAGCTCGATTAAGCTTACGAGCTTACCGAGCTGAGTATTTAAAAACTCAAACTCGAACTCGGTAACTACTCGAGTAGCTCAAACTCGAGCTCAACTCGATTATAAGCAAGTCAAATTCAAGTTTTCATCGAGTCGAACTCGAGTAGCTCGCGAGCTGTCTTAACTCACTTATAGCTCTATTATGGATAAAGTAGAGAATTACTTTAAAAAACTGATGTTGCTCTTATACATTACTTTTAGATTTTTACTTTATTCCTTTCTTTTTTATTTATTACTTGCATAACAAAAGACATGGCATAGCACTTTCATGGAGGTGCTTGCTCCAAAACCTAGGACAAACATCCTATGCTAAGGATATTAGACAAATATAGCTGGATTTTGACCTTTTGGATCTTGATGAAAACCTAAAATGGAATTCTTTTGCTTTTTTTTTTCTTTCTTTTTTCTCTCTTTACTATTAGTTATGTGTCAATTTCGTATTATTATCACATGAATAATATAAAAATGGTTATGACTTAAGAGCCACTTTTTAGACACGTCGGATAGAGTGGGAAGTTTCTTAATACTGTTTTTCAATGCCAAATCCAATGTAACTTTTATAAATCTGAATTGTTTATAATGAAATAAATTTGAAAGAAATAAAATAGAATGAGGAAACGGAATGATAAATCCATACCTATATTTTACAATTTGATTTTATTTACATGCCATTATAATATTTGCAAAAAAAAACCCTAATTTATTAAAAAAGATGAATTATATATTATAAATCCATTTTTTGTAATATTTTAGTAGCAAAAGTGGAATAGAATATCAAAATTGAAATCTTCTTGAAGCTGAAATCTATTATGTCAAGAATTGTGACTTTATTTCTAAAAATGCTACTAAAAATAGAAAAAAGGAATAGAATTCAAAATTGCATTCCATATTATTTTGTTTAAATTAATTTTTGCATTCTAAACGTGCCAAAAAGAAAGAATTCTTAAGCAATTGATGTGGTGCTCTGAGAATTTTTATAAGATTGTCACCAATAAAATGCTCTTAATTAGTGTTTGCTTATAGGAAGGCCATATAAAGAAGCAAATCAAACTGAAAAGGAAAAATAGATTTGATATCTCATGTCATTTGTATTGTTTCTTGTAGCTTAGAAATTGGCCCATAATTTGAGGTGTCCCTGACGCTATGCTATCCCTCTTATACTGCATGGCTCCCACACTATAAACATGTGCACTTCTTGCTTAAACCGCAACCTTTTCATAAATACCAAAAAGCATAAACCAACACCACTATTATCTATATAAACCATGCAACATTGCAACTACATATTCAAATCTTAGAAACTACATCTCCATCTCCATCTCCCTCTCACCATCCATGGCCGAACTGCCACCATCAGTGTCACCCAACAGTCTACAAACATCATTGAGTGCACCGGCTAGGCCTAATCCTAAGAAAATCAGTGCAAGCAATGTATTAATGCATGCCACCATAGCCGGTGCAGCTAATCTTGCCAATCTGCTTCCCACCACAGTTCAAGCATTCCAGGCTCTCATACCCTCATTCTCCAATAATGGAAAGTGCCAAGTTTGCAACAAGTACCTTGCAGGTTGTTTGATCCTTATATGCACTGTGATATGTTTCCTTTCTTCATTTACGGATAGTTTCAGAAGCAAATCAGATGGGAAAATGTACTATGGCATTGCAACCATGAAGGGGTTCTTTGTTTTCAACTATACTGATTGTGAAGGAGAATAGAAAGGACATGGAACAACTAAAGAAGCTTAGAATCAATTTCATAGACTATGTTCATGCCATTGTCTCCCTAGTAGTGTTCTTGGTCTTTGCTTTTGGTAATTCAAATGTGCAAGATTGTTTCATCCCTAAAGGAATTGTTGCAGACAGTGAATTGTTGGTAATGAATTTACCATTAGGAGTCGGGGTCTTATCAAGCTTCTTATTCACCATTTTTCCTACTAAACGTAGGGGCATTGGGTATACATATGTACATAACTGCTAAACTCCATTAGCTCCTTAAGTTTTCTAGGAAACCACACATATTAACTCTAGAATAGGTATATCTTGTGATATAATTATGCATCTTAAGTTGATCCAATCTCAAGTGCATGTAATAATGACAATAAATTATGGTTAGTGACAGATTGGGACGATGGGCATGGTCACTGGTCCCCAAAAAATTGTGTCTGCTTTCAATATACGAAAATATTTTATGCACAATTCGAAGTTCACCCTCCTACTCCATTGTCTTACATCCAACCCTTTAATCCCATGATCTAGCACCGTCTGATAGATTGTGAAAAATGAAATATATCTTTCCAAATTGAAATTCTATATATTAATGCAAGGATTAATATCTCAATATCTTTGTAATCACAAAAAATTAAATATATCATTTTGCTGACACATTTTCAATAAAAATAGTAATAAAAGGCTAATCCAACAAAGTGTGGTTTTTTCCATTTATGAGAGCTTAAAAGTTTCCATTATTAGTATCTCATACACACAATATTTCGACCTTTCTAAGGATATGGACCTCATGTCAAGCAACTACATCTTGCTTGTGAAAATAATGTGTTAAGATATACCTCAAGATATTCACAGAAACGGTAGATATGGGCAGATTGATGGCTTCTTGATCCGAGACACCTGCCTCAGATGTCAGGGGGCAATTGATCAGTTTGATTAACATGACAAGAGCCTCTAGGCAACACGGATGCAGAATTGTGACTTTATCCAGCATTAAACTTTCCCGAGTCATAACGAGTGCAATTATTGTCTCCAAATTGATCAAAATAATTGCAGCTATTTGTGGTTCAGCATGCTGGATGAATCTCACAATTTAGTCAGGCTTTGTGTACTCAAGAAGCATGTGAGGTGATCGGTAGATTCTCACTAGTGTCCAGTACAACACCTCTTCAACCCCAAGCTCACCCTCTGCTCTTGCAGCATATATGTCTTCACATATTGCAAGAAGCCTACAGTTCCATTTCAAAGGCAGAGAAACACAATGAGGAAATCAAAGAACATGCTACAGTTCCACATAAATAGTAATTAAAGTAAACTGGAACAGGGTATAAATCGATCTCTGATAGACATCATATGAAAATTCTTGAATCTCAAAAATCTTTATGAGCTCGATTAACCTGCTTCGAGATTTAACAGGAGGCTTGTTCAACTAGATCTTGACCTCAAGATTTTCTGCAAGCTTGACTGACTTAATGAGTCAAGCATTGGGCAAATTGCACTCCTACCCGTTGGAAGCATTGAGATTATAGAGAAACCTCAAATTTCTAAAATACTGCAATTAGGCCCTTTAAAAAATTATTGCCACTTTAACATTTCCAATCGAATGCTATATGATATAAGTATATTATATAACTATACACTTATAATCATATATTTTTATCATTTTATCACTTGATTTAATCATATAAATTACTGAAATGTCAAACCAATTTAAGAAAGCCCTAAATTAGATTATGAATCCACCTCAAAAATACTTACAAATGTGTTTATACAAAAAACTTACTTGATATTGCATTAAATGAGAAATTTTAAGGTGTTGATATATTTGAAGGAGTATAAGAATAGTATTTTAAAATTCAGGGCCTCTATTTTGTAGACCTATTCACTGGGGAATATGAATGGCTGGTTTTATTTATGTTGCTTGTTTTGTTATAGACAGAAATTTATTTACTAACTTAAAATATGTGTAAGTAGTTGTTTTATCAATAATAAAAGGCAAGCCAGAAGTTATTGTCTTGCTTATTGTTAAGAGACTGGAGAGCTCTCTTTTTAAAAGCCTCAAAAACCTATTCTCTATAAACTCTAATTTCACCATGGGTTCTGCCAAGAAAGGCTAGAAGGTAAAGAAACATATAGCTCTACAATTTTGGCATCAATTGCCCCTTTACTAGCTCTAAACCTGAGCTGACAACAATTTGATATCAGAGCACTTATCA
Organism: Combretum micranthum; assembly: GCA_024138025.1. Lineage (NCBI taxonomy): Eukaryota > Viridiplantae > Streptophyta > Magnoliopsida > Myrtales > Combretaceae > Combretum > Combretum micranthum. The sequence goes on from JAMXBD010000293.1 coordinate 7,345, forward strand.
TGGATAATTTGATGAGACTGAGCGAGAAATGATCAACCTTCATGCGAGGAATTCAAATTGAAAGAGAGAAAAAAAAAATGTGTGTGTGTGTGTGAGCAGAAAATTGCAGAAGCTAAGAGAGAAATTGAGAAGGCTCTAGAGACTTTCTTCAGTGACTAGGATAGAGGCCAACTGACAAACATTGGTAGCATGTTGATCTCCAATTGGGAGTGATGTACATGACAAACCAAAACCACTCAAAAAGAGAGCTGTGCAGCCAGTGGAGGTGGATTCCTCCTTCAATTAAAACTCTAATCGAGCCTCACCACCAATGCGTGCGCAGGTGCACAAAACCCAGGCTCCCTCACCACTAACTCGCTTGTTGAGGCAATCGATCTTAAGCCACCAACACCACCACCACCACCACCAACACCAAAACTCATTACCTTTTTTCTTGATATTAAGAAATTAACAAGCCTCATATTCTACTTTCACTATAGGTTCTGCCAAGAAAAGCCAGAAGTTAAACAAAGGCAAAACCACCATCACCTGTGATTACACCTTGAATAGATCCTAAACCCAAGCTTACGATAGGCTATTTAGTTTTGATGTTTGTTTAAAGGATGTCAATCTAATTTGCACTAAAAATCTAAATATTTTAGTTTATGAAAACAAAATAGTTCAAGTTTCTGCTTGGCTAAACAGTTCGAGTAGTTCACATTTAAGATTTTATGCCTTATAAAAGAGCATTCTGATCAGATAACTCTAGACCTCAAGATAAACAAGTCTCCACATTATGTGTTCATGTGTTACCAAGACATGAGATCAACTATTAATATTTGTTTTCACCAAAGTGGATAGTAGCATTGAACTGACTACAAAGGAAATGCCATCTGTCTATTCTAGACTATATTCCAACACCACCACTTGAAGGTATATAAAAACATGCCTAAAAGAGATTTAATCACACTATGTCAATGGGGAGATTTAGCAGTAATAAAGGACCCGCACCTGTCACAAGAAGGGAGGTTTTCAAATGGTATTCTCATTCTAAGGTCAGCACATTGAAGCCTTATAAAGCGACCAACTGCCAGCACAAAAGTTATGTAGAGACCCCAAATGCTGAATTTGCTTAAAGTCTCACCAAGAATGCCCTCTGTACAAGTTTCACAAGTTGTGTCAATGATTAGCAAAAAGCAAGTAGTAATTGCAATACAAACTTTAAACTCACGCGGTGTTTCTTCAGAAACAACAATTGCCATAGGTCCTGCCAAGTTCCCGCATCTTTTAATTCTTGGGGCATCTATATCATGAAAGGACCACCACTCTGGATTACCGCGATTAAGAACAAGATCACCACTAACAAATTCGAACTGGAAATAACACCATTGAAGATTAATTAAGTCCCAATTTGAACTTAAAAAATGATCAAGCTGAAGCAAAAACTGTGAGAACAATGAGATGGAAAACAACATACTGCTTGCTCCACAGATCGCACATCTCCAGAGCCAGTGACACGGAAGTATCTTGGATAAACATCATAAATTGTGAAACTGTTTGTAGTACCATTTAATACTTTCATTATGGTGGATGGTTGCGGAAGATTCTTCTCCTCAACGCCCAATTCATACTTTACTATTTCCTTTCCCTTAGGTCTGTCTCTAGTAAGCTGCCAAGAAAAGATGATTTTCATGCTCAATGCAAGAGACTTACTAAATCTAGTCTGTACCACTGGAGGAAGAAGCCATAAAGTGCTTGCATCAGCTTGACAACATATTAGTTGAATGTCTTTCACATCGTATGCAGTAAGATACCCTAAGGGATCCATATCTTTTTCTACTGCAAGATCTTCCCAAGAGAGCTTCTCACACAAGGTGGTCTCAAACAATGTAAGTCGTCCACTTTCTGTCTTTATGTCAACCCAACACTAGCATCTTTAATTGGGTTCGCAATGTTTGTGGGGTTACCACTACTGTACATCTGCCATTCATGGGTATAGAAAAATCACTTGTATCACCAATCAAAGAAAAATTATATAAATCCCGGAAAATGGTGTAAGCTGGATTCTTGCAGAGAATCAAGTGCTTTGCTTACATCAAAAGTAATATACTCAACAATCAAAATGTATACAGCTTCATAGAGATTATAATGGCCCTTCATATTGCTATAGAGAACAAAGGTATATGGCTCTAAATTACTTTTGTTAAACTTGCGCAAGTAATGATTTTATCACAACTTCATTCATCTGCGTAAGTATCACTCAACAGAATATAAAGTTGTAAAATAGTTGACAAAACATCATAACAACTCTTAAATATTAAATATTGCAAGATGACACTGAAAAAATTAAAAAAGGTATGACACAGGTTGTCAATATTTATCTTTTCGAAAGAGCAACCTCTCTTACCAGCATAGGCATCCATATGACACATATTAGGACAAAGAATAAACATATTCCTCCAATGAATTTTGTCTTCTTTGTTTGCCTTTCTCCAGTTTTATGTGCTGCTCTATTCAGAATGGCATCACATTTGACAAGAAACAAACTTGCATGAATGTCCTCCAACTGGGTAAAATGAACTGATATTAGCCCCACAACAAGAAGATGCATCCTTCTGGCCAGCAAGTTTGCATAGCCATATACAATGAGATAAGTGTACTACGAGAGGTATAGAGGCCACCATCATAGGACAAATAAATGTGTACCATATAATATTGCCATCATACGGTGAGATAATGTATATGTAATTATGTGAAAAATGTTTAAACTAAGGAATTAATGGAGCATCACATGTGTCCAATGTAATGATATCAATAAGACTAGGATGACATGGCAAGCTGTTAAATCATTAAAAGTATAGGATCATAGTAATTGACATGATTCCTCGAACATTCGATTATATTATGAATTTGACTCAATATGTGAAGAAAAAAAAGTAGAGGAGTTTCTTATTTTCATATCTCTAATTTGTAAATAACATGACTTATTTATACATGCTACAAATATGGTTCGTAGAAAAAATACTGGTACACCAATCTTACCTGCAACCATTAACTATACAAACTCTTTATAATAAAAGATAAAATAAGTTATATTTCCTACACCCCTCCTCAAGCTTAGGAATAGATATCTATCATTCCTAGCTTGATAAGGAGATCTTGAAATTGTGGACTTGACAAAGATTTTCAACAAATCTGCCTCTTGATTCCTTGATGAATATATTCAAGTCTGATACTTCCTTGCTCCAATTCTGACTTGATAAAGTTGCAGTCAATCCTAACATGTTTTATTCAATCATGTGAATAGGATTTTTAACTATACTGATAGCCGACTGACTATCGCTATAGAGATATGTATTTTGCCATGAAACTCCCAAATCTGTGAGAAGTCTTTGCAATCAAATTGATTCACATATCCCTCAAGTAATTGCTTTATATTCAGCTTCAGTACTACTCTCCTCACCACATACTCTCTCTTTTGCTTTTCCAGGTGACTAAATTTCCCCAAACCTTTGTGCAATAACCTATCATTGATCTACTATCCACTCCGTTACTTCCCCAATCCGAGTCAACAAAGGCTGTTATGTTTCTTTTTGTTATTTCTCTTTATGAATAACCCTCTGCCAAGAGAACCTTTGAGATACCGCAATATATGATTCACAGCATCTAAGTGTTTATTTCCTAGGGGGATGCATAGCTTGGCTTACAACACTTATCGCAAAAGCTAAATTTGGCCTCAACAAAGAGAGAAAAATTAGACAACCTACCAATTTCTAGTACATTTCTTGATCTATAACCTGATCATCACTAGCTTCATCAACCACATTTCTCCAATTAGGAGGTAAAGGAGTAGATACTGGACAACAATTAAGTTTTCCTATCTCATCCAATAAATCTAAGATATATTTTCTTTGATTAATAAAAATATCCTGTCTACTCCTTACAAACTCATACCCAGGAAATAGTTGAGTTCTCCAAGTTCCTTTGTCTCAAATTTTTCTTTATGTGTTGCTCTAACCGCTGAATCTCTAGGTGATGATCTTCTATGATGATTATGTTAGCTACATACACCATAAATATTGACCGTAAGTTGTTGCCTCCAACATTCACAAATAATGCGTGTTCAGATTGACATTGCTTGTAGCCAATATTAATTAATGTTCAACTAAATTTTGTAAACCATTGCTTGTAGCCAAAATTAATTACTGTTCAGCTAAATTTTGAAAAGCTTGCATACCTTCCCATGATTCATTATCTTCAAAGCCAGCAAGGAGCTTCATGTATATTTCTTCCTCTAGTTCGTCATTTAAAAAGGCATTCTTCATATCCAACTGATAAAGAGGCTAATCTAAATTCACCGCAAGAGATAAAAGGACCCGTATTGAATTTTATTTTGCAACAGGTGCAAAAATTTCCTCATAATCCAACTTATATGTTTGAGTATAACCTTGGGCCACTAATCTTGCTTTGTATCTCTCCACATTGAATATAACCTTGGGCCACTAATCTTGCTTTGTATATCCCCACATTTCCATCAGCATTATACTTAATGGTGAAAAACCACTTACTTCCAATTGCTTTCTTACTTTCTGGTAAGTTACAGGTTTCCCACGTTTTGTTACGACTAAGAGCATTCATTTCTTCATAACCTGCTTTTCGCCATTGATCAAGACTCATAGCCTCTTGAATGTTCTTTGGCATTTTCTCCTTGTCTACATTTGTTAGAAATGCTTTAAGGTTGTCAGAAATACGTGTATAGCTCATGTAATTTGAAAATAAGATACTTGATGCATGATCTCTACCCTTTTCTCAATGCTATGGGGATATTACTGTCATTCTCCATTGCCTCGGTACTATTAGCTTTGTCCTTTGAATCTATTCCTTCATCTTCAGGAATACTTTGAACTTCACACCGTCCATGAGTCAAGTTCTTGAACCTATCCTCAAATGGATGATTGATAGGGCTGAGAAAGTTTGTTTCTCCTGGTGTATACTTTCACCACGGTATGTGGTCTTTGACTAGACTCTCCATCACGCTTAGAAGCACAATCATATGACTCATTTTCTGGTCACAAGGTTTCACAGGGATCAAATTCTGTGTTTAAGTTTTGTTCCACAATACTAGAGTGTATAAGGTCAAAGCTTAGAGGAAAACACACTGTGTTGGAATCAGATAAGTTACCATGAGTATCAGTAGGCTGATTGGACTCATAATATGACTCATCCTCATAAAATTGAACTTCTAATGTCACTACCATTCTTTTTGCTTGGGATAATAGAATTTATAGCCCTTTTGACGAGAGGAGCAACAAAAAAAAAAAAAAATACATTTGAGTGCCTTTCCTTCTAATTTTTGTTTGTTAGGATTATTATCTAGGACATATGCCATGCATCCAAACACTTTAGGAGCCAAGGAGTTAAGAGAATGAATCTGAGGATAAGATTCACATGGAACACTTATAGGTGTTTTGAATCCCAATGTTTTAGAAGGAAGACGATTAATAAGATATGCTGAAGTGAGTATTGCTTCTCCCCATAAATGATTTGGAACATTTTTTTACAGTAGCAATGTTTGAGCAGTTTCAACTAAGTGTTGATTCTTCCATTCAGATACTCCATTTTGTTAAGAAGTATATGAACATGAGCTTTGATGGGTTATACTGTGCTCGGTAAGATAGTTTTCAAATTCCCTTGAGAAATATTCCCCACCATTATCGGTTCTTAAGATTTGACTTTGAGACTGGAACATATTCAGAACAAACTTGTGGAAGTTTTTGAATATAATAAAAACTTCTGATTTTTCTTTTAAAAGAAATATCCAACAAACACATGAATGACCATTAATAAATGTAATGAACCACTTGTATCCAAAGAGAGCAGGAACTCTTGATGGTCCTCAGATGTCACTATGAATAAGATAAAAAACTTTAGAGGGCACATAAGGTCGGGAATTATGGGAATTCTTTTGAATTTAGAAATAACACATTGTTCACAACTCAAACTTCCAATTTCTTTGTTTATGAACATATATGGATACAAATGATTTAAATATGCGAAGTTAGGATGTCGTAGACGTTGATGCAATAGCATAATATCCCTTTCCTAATCTCTGTTACTCACCAAACACTTAGACTTAGACATCCTTTTCAAATAGTAAAGACCACATCTTTCATCAGCACTAATAATTGTCTTCTCCAAGGATTGGTTCTGAAACAAGCAACAAATAGAGGTAAAAGTTACTTTACAATTCAAATCCTTGATCCATTTGCTAATAGATACTAGGTTATACTTCAATTGAGGCACGAATAAAGTGTAACTTAACATGAAATCTCCCATTTTTACTTTACCCCTTCCTTTTGAAACAATACGTTCTCCATTGAGTCACCATATACGACATTCATCAGGAGTAAATATAGAGAGGTGTAACAAAGAATTACACATGTGATCTATTGCTCCACTATCTATAATCCATTTATCATTCTTACAGGAGTCTAAATTTACCAAAAAATTATCTATATAGGCTGTAGCTACACTAGAGACGCTTCATCAAACTTATCACTATCTATAATCCATTTATCATTCTTACAGGAGTTTGAATTTACCAAAAAATTACCTGTATAGGCTGTAGCTACACTAGCAGATGCTTCATTAGACTTATCGCTTTCACTTTTAACTTGCATTTTTCTCGAGAGCTGCTGTAGCATACCAATATGTTCTGGTGTCAGAGAAAAGTTTTGAGATGAATTACCTGATGTATTGCTTTCAATCAAATGTACATTTCTACAAGGTATCTTTGATCTTTTCAACTTCAAATGTTCTAGCTTTCCATGTATTTTCCAACATGTGTCACGAGTGTCGCTAGGTTTCTTACATACCTCACATCATACTCCTTTTTCACGACATTCTTGTATCAAATGTCGTATTATTCCCTTCTTCTGACAAGAGCTAAGGCTCTTATATTTTGGTCAGAATGAGTATGGGATATTAACATCACTTTCCTTCTACTTTCTTCCTTCCTTCAAACTTAGAAAAGGTTTTCTTCCCAACAACCTTCCTCAAACTACATCCAAATCTGGATTAAGTCCTTGTAAGAAATCAAAACACGATCCTTTTCCTACATCTTTGAGAATTTAATATCATCCTTTACACAAGACTACCCAATATCATAGAACAAATCCATCTCTTGCCACAATTCAACTAACATATTATAAAAGTCTGTAACTGTTAGATTATCTTAGGATGTTGAACACAACTTCGACCAAATCTTGACGTTTTCAGATGTGTTTTCAACATCAGAATGCACACCTTGAACAGTTTGCCAAATTTCGTGAGCAATATTGCAAAATAGATATGTTTTTTCAATCTTAGGCCCTATCGAATTGATTAACTAGGCCATGATTAATGCATTCTCTGGCTCCCAGATTTTATATTTTGGAGTATCTTGATAAAGAACAGTCCATGAGCTTGTTAAATACCCATACTTAGCCTTTCCTTGCATCACCAATTTTACACTTTGGAACCATTCATGAAAATTACTCCCATTTAGCCTATGTTGGATAATTTGAAGTGTTTGATCTATTGTTGACAGGTTTAAGGAAGTTGGAATAGTTTTTGAAGTCATTTTTTATGGAGAGAGATTGGATGAAGAAATATTCCCAAACTTGATTTTGCGATCAGAAATATTGATAGAGGTCATGTGCTTTGATTAGCCCTAGAATTAGGCTTTGATACAATGATGAAAAAACAGTAGAGAAGTTTCTTATTTTCATATCTCTAATTTGTAATAACATGACTTATTTATATATGCTAACTCTTTATTAGTACACTAACCTTACTTACCGCTATTAACTATACTAACTCTTTATAATAAAAGATAAAATAAATTATATTTCCTACAATATGTATATGGGAGATGCTTACACAAAGGTCCATTCCACCAACCGCTTAAGGGAAGGCAACACACAATTTCACCAGCTATGCATTTTAAAATTATAGACCCTGGGGGGGGGGGGGGGGGGGGGGGAGAGAGAGAGAGAGGTAGGTAATGAACTCAAAAGTAAGCAACTCTGTTTTACCTTTAACCAATCATACATCTTCAAAGATGTGGCTGTGCAGGACCAATCAAGCACGCATCGCAGTTCATATAGAAATGGCAAGGCTCGATAAAGCCTGAAACCCATATGGTTTAATTTGGAAATATTACTTGTTAGGAATTGCCTATAAAGAGAGCTCTCACGAGGAATCCCATATCGAATCTGAACAGCTTGAAGAGATAGAGAAACTGCCTTAGTCAGATAGATAGCACGGAGAGCCAGTCTTCCAGCATGTTTGTTGGGGGGCTGTATACCAAGCATACCTGGCCGCAGAATATGTGAAGAGCACCAGAGAAAAAAGATAGAAAATGACCTTTCCTTTAGCAAATGAGCAGAGATAGATAACTCGATCAAGCACAATCAGAAAAAAAATCACCTGCATAACAAAAAGCACTGAATTCATTTCAGAAAGAATATTGGAGCTTACTATCTCTTGAAGTCTTATAATTCTAGCAAGCGAGCTATCTACTTAAACTCAGACCAAGAGAAATTTTTTCCCTTTTAAGAAATACTATGCTATTCATAAGCACTGCAACCAAAGCAACAAAAAGTCCGTGTTCAGGAAAAGGCTGAGAATATCAAGCCAAAACGTTTTTACTTTGTTACATCAGGAATATCATGGCCTCTACTAAAATTACAGAAGAAATAGATTATTTAAATTTTCCACCATACTGATTAGCATAAAGAGCGCAAAAGTATACCAAATTCTCAGCTCATGACATATGTATGTATATACAAGGTCCCAATAATCTAATATTGGATCTTCCATACAATAAGAAATAGTTTACCATTAGGATGAACACAAATTCTTTTGGGAATTGATCTTCAAGCTGATAAACTTCCAGGAATTCACTCTTATTTTTAATTATGGACTGATAGAACATGGACATCAAAAAGAAAACAGCTAAATCCGCACAGAATATGTAGGCATACAGATCAATCTCCCTTTTGCCTCCACCAATAACTGAGATTATCGGGTACGGAAATCTTATCTGTTTGAAAAGACTCGCATCATTGGCTGTTAAAATCTCATGAGCCACATCAGCAGCTGGAGTTAGTGATTTATGCCAAACTGAAGGTGCAGATTCTGTTAAAGGCGAGGCACGTAAAACCTCAAACACAGCAAGGGCAATATTTGGAGTGTCTGTACTCCGTTCAATGCTTTGAACTTGTACCCTACTTGCCAACTGGAAATCTGCATTCTCATATCTCCTGTCATACATGATCCTGAGCACTTTGTTTATAAACGATTCAATTCTTGCTGGTTGTATTCCATCTTCAGGCCATCGCTTAACTTCCATTGACACTTGAACAAAATAAGGAGGAGTTTCTGCTCTTCAGTCAATGATTTCCAATATCTGCAAAGGCTTCTAATTGATTGATTGACCAACTTAGCAATCAGCAGATACAAACTACATATTCTTTTACTACAACTAGAATCCGTTGAAGCCTCTTCCCCATGCTTGTTATGTGTCCTACGAAAACTGGTTTTTGCAGCAGTTTTCCAGTTTCCATCTCTTGCAGCAATGGTGGTCTGCAGGAGAGTAAACAAATATACTAGGAAAAGAGGGAAGTTGGCGATCACAAAAGATGATGTGATCTCATGCATAGGAAATCCTAATTCTTCTAAAAAGCTCGTCTGAATTGACAGCCCACAGTGTTGAATCATTATCTGATATACATACTGAAGAGAGATACATACTTCACTATAAATAAGCATGATGACCCAAAACATATAAGTTGGACCAGTATTTATGCATAATGCATATAAAAAGAGAGCTGCCAAGTAAACCATGGACAGCAAACTAAAATTCCACAAAAACATCAGAACAAAGCACATGTAACAAACAATCTCATTGTTTGATCTCATTCGAGCCCAAATAAAACGAAGAATCACTCCAAGTTGCAGAGATGAATAGCCAGATGTCATCAGCTCCATATGTTCATTAGAAATATTATAGCTCTCGATCTCATAATATATTTCATCGTCAGAGGAAGATCCATTTGTACATGGATCTCCATTTTCAATATTCAAAAAGGAAACTAGATTGTTAACTGCCTGATTGCTCAAAGATTGTACTTGAGAAACTCCACCACCAATCAGCTGCACTGCAGATATCAGTGGATTTTCCTGGGATTGGGATTTGCTCTTAGATCCCATGCCAACATCTGTCTCTCCGTGTTCTGAGATTTCGTGGTGAGAATCAACTGAAAGTTTGGTGGAGTTCATATTTGGACTTCCAATTCTATCACTATTTGGAGATTCATTCATGTTAAGAGAATAAATATTCGAGCATAAATCAGGATTATGTGGCACTCCATTAACATTCACCTTTTTAAGAATGCTACCAGCTTCAATCTTTCCAGAAGAGCCTCTCCTCCCCAGGTCTTCAAATTCAGAGGAGTTAGTCCCATGATTTGCTGTGGTCCCTATGTTATGGAGCTTGATCTGCAAGTTGAGCATTTCAGATTTCATCTTTTCAACTTGCAAATTTCTTTGGCGCTTCTGCTCTTCAGATTTTCTTATGAGTTGCAACTGTGCAGTTTTCCAGGCAGTTCTTTTCTCCTGCTCTCGCACTATCGCACCAATTTGCTCTGCTTCAAGATATTTCGATACATAATTAAATTCCTCAGATGAGAACATAGATGATTGGAGTGCAACCAGCAAAAATATTATGATCTCAACAAGTGCAGATCTTGATGTAATTCTGAACCCATAATCATATTTATAAAATCCAACAACTTCACTTATGAAGTCAATAGTAGCACTCTTTCCCTCAATAAAATCTCCTATAAAAGGAGATTGATATGCAAGAGAGAGGACAATCAGAGCAAAGTTGTATATGCTTAAAAATTTGAAAATATTATTCTTCTTGTCCAAGATTTGAAGCCTCATTCTGAAAAAGATGAGGGCAAAACCTAGATATCCAAGATGAAGAATGTCATATTCAAGGGTTCCTGTGATCAAAATCAAAGCAAGAACCAGGTTGAGTAAGTGGCAGTAAGTGTAATGCCTCAAGTAATCAAGTAATGTCCATAGTTCCTTTGTCTCAAAAGAGAGATCATTCAATGAAGATGAAATCCTGCTGTGAAAGATCAGACGTTGATACATCTGAGACACAGGAAGACTGGATAAGCGGTCAGCATGAAGTTTGAAACATGAGAACATGAAAACTACATAGTAGCTTACTAGCATTCGGGAGTCGTCAACAATTACTCCTGCAAAGTTCAACCAATTGATAAAATTGGTATTAGAACAACAATCTTGACAATTTCCTTACAATTTATCAAACTATACAAACTGGCAATAGCCACGGTACATGAACCAAATATATATGGTACTTCTTTGAGAAATTCTTTTTGGGAAAATTATTTGAACGATTAATCAGATGTAAATTAGATGTTGGTCAAGTAAAATGTTAGTAATCATCAATCGCTTCAAGCTTACATACTATTGAAACTCCTAAAAAACACAGCAGATATAGTGCACATGCATCAATCACTTATGAGGCAGAAAATTGTCTCAAATTAATTACAGTTCCATAAAAATACCATCTCAACATGTTCTCATGATAGTAGAATAATTAAGTTACCAATTCAAATTTGATAGCGAAGAAGGAAAAAGAGTACATACTAACTTATAGATCCTGAATTTCTAAGTAGCATACCTAACCAACATTTCTTGCAAAAATTTAAATAGTGGTCAGAGATTCTCCAACAATCATGGCAAGAAACTTGTGCCACACCCATGTCATGTTGTTTTTCATATATCAAGTTCCACCACAGAGCCAGATACTCGAGGCCTACAATGGAAGCAAACAAGAAGACAAACATGGGCCAAATTCTCTGTACAAAGCTTCGACGAAGAAAAACACAAGTAGCAAGTGCTACCACATACACCAAAGAAAAGGCGTTCAACACCACAAAGCTGGCTACAAGTAAAGCAACCATATTAATCTCATGGCCAAAGAGATTGAACATATTCTCAATCCAGTACTTTATATATATTTTTAACATCATCTTTTGTTTGTGAAGTCTCTCCTTTCTAAAATATATAATCCTCTTCCTGTTCCACTTATTGCTCCCTTTACGACTTTCCCAGAAGTATGTGTACAGATAATCCTTACTCTTGCTTCCCTGAGAACCACCCATCTCAGACAACATAGGAACAGAACCTTGAGGTAGACCAGAGCTAAAATACTGTTGGGAGTGGTTTGTTTTTCTCCTTTTATCTCCTGCTTGACTAGAACTTGAAGGAGTCCTAGTTTCTGTCGCAAGATTTGCAACTTCAGTGAAGAGTTCCCTTGTGGTGTCAAACAATGTGCATCCCTCATATCCAATGTTTCCTCTGGCATATGGCATCTTATCCAGCCAATGACATATATTGTATTGGAGTATACAAGCAATGATGACCACAATTTTACTCCTCAAGCCAGATTCTAAACCTCGGAAACTCGGTTCATGTAGTTGTAATCCTAAAATCAGAGACAAATAGTAGTTCCTTTGACCAGGGAACATCTCAGCCCGGTGACCCCACAACTGGAAGAGATAATCAGTCATTGCATATAATCCAGAATAAAATAAAAGTAGTTTTGAAGGAAGCTGAGAAGACTTAGATAAGATCGAAAAGATGATGAGACCCAACAGATATAGGCAGCCAAATGCACTTACTGGGGATAAAGAGGCATAGAGTATGGCCAGATATAGTATCTTCTCACCATGCAATATAAGGAGACGTTTTGAAAAGCTAAGATTTCCTATATCAGTTTCACTACCATTAGATGACATTGTATATTTGCTCCATCTCCTTTCATAACTAAATAACTGGATAGAAATTAATATAGCTAGGGATTCCCACACATTCTCCAGTATTGAAGCTTCTGGATTATAGCCAAAGATAGAGTAAAGATTAACCATTCTGGACAACCATATACGGAACTTGGAGAAGACACTTAAACTATAGATAAATATGAATACAGCCACTGCATAAAGCTTGAGAGGGAACCAAAGGCTCTTTGTTGTCTTCTCTAGAAGTTGTCTTCCAATTATCCACATGAGAAGGAAAAACAGGTATCCACATGAGACATAATTAGGCATAACAAGGTACACTGGAAGGAGGATCGTCACAAAGGAGATGTAGGTTCCACATGATCTATATAGTGACAAGAACTTCTTCCCAACAGCACTCAGATACATCACTATCCTTCTCTCTGAAAAATTTAACAGAAAAATGACTTAGATTTTTCATGTCACATTTAAATTGCAGACCTGAGGCACTAAGATATAATGAATTGATAGATGAATTTAAACCTTACATAGTATTAATTCTCTTTACCCAAAAAAAAAAAAAGTATGAATTCTTCTACTGTCCTACAATGAGCATAATGATTTAGATCTTCAATGTAATATGCATCAACAATTTTCCCCTTCAAAAATTCACTTAAAATTCAGGATAGTTGAAATTAAATAAAGCTGCTTGAAGGAAATACTATCAAGATTTAACTGACAAAAGATTATAGATTAATTATTTGGAGTTTAGTTGCAAAGTTAGTAGCCTGTAGTCCTGATTTCCAAATCCTTATTTATTCGTCAACTGCCCACTATAACAGTTTCACAAAATGAGCCTCCATTATTCTCTTGGCCCTTGCTTAAGAGGAGTGCTAAACCAGGCTTTTTCTGTAAGCTTACAGGTTACAGACCGTTATTCGTGGATCAATCAATTGTCCAATCAAACTTTCACAGAAATATTGAACGCCCAAAATCTTTACAAGTTGGTTGATTTATGCCAAATATCAGAAATGGTGCATTAGGATTTGCTTGTTGACCCTTACATTAGCCAAGCATATTCATTCTGATGCCATTTCAGATTCAAATCCTGGATGAAATTTATACCATGAGAAGAAACTTCATTCTGTCTCTCACTAGCTCGTGAAGTATAAACAGAAAATATGATTGACTTGATGAGACCAGCCTTCAAGATACTAAACCCAATTGGTGGAGAGGGAGACTGCTGCACAACAGTAGAAAACGAGAAGAGCAATTGAATCCCATGGCTGTGGATGGTGCAGAAGCATATAAGCACTGCTATCATCAAGTAATCACCAGAATAATCACACTTATAGAGACCTGAAGCACTCATGAAAAGTGAAAATTAAAAAAAAGTTATTTTAATAATGTCCATACATGTCATGTTCTGAAGAAAAGTTAGTTCCTTGACTAGTTCACCACATCCATACAATTGGAAACTCAAAACTTTCACACTTATAAAGCAGGTGAGCTCCATAAATCCTTACCTAGTTCTGCAAGAATTGCTCCAGCATGTCCACCTTTTTGATCCAACAACTTTGAGATAATATTAAGTTGTAGAATGTATAGTATTGCAAAATGTGCCTCACAGAGAAGGATCAACGCCTGGCATGTCTTTGTACTGATCGTGTGGCTTAAAAGATAGACCAAGAAAAAAATCACTGAAATATAGGGAAAAAGCAGAAGTAAGCAGCCATAATCCATTGTGACTTTTAATTTACATAAGACGAGCATACACTCTGTACAACTTGGTACTCTGGAGTCACTATTGAGTAATTAACACAGCAGGGGAAAAAGAGATAGGCATTAGTAGCCCAATTAAGAAAAAGAAATGGAATACGCATATGTCATTGAACTGAAGAGCTTACTATATGCAGCATGGATGAAGCCAGGGCGGATTGCCTCAAGAAATAATACATAGAGTAGAAAAGCACGATAACTTTTGCGCAAAACCCATGCAACTGTGGCGACAATTAAGACCTTCATTGCTTCTTTGTCTGAAGAAGAATAAAAAGAGAACCATTTTTCATGGGCCTCAATAGAAAATCGTGACATAAAAGTAGATGTAAAACCAAGTAAAGAGTCTCTAGCAATTATTGTGTTGAAATTAGCACCACAAATATCTCATCTAAATATTTAAATTTTTAGATCAAATGTTATGAAACTAAATTTAACATGGTAGCAAAGCAAAATATCATGAGTTTCAAATCCCTACATAGTTATTTCAAACCCATTCAATTGAGCCATTCCCATAGTGGGCTTTATCCAAGGTCCTGGCTTATAAATAAAGTAGGAAGCAATAAATAAAAAGCTCACACTATATGTACAAATTTATACTTTTAAATCAAATGTAGAGAGAAGGAGGGAAAAAAAAAGAAACCCTTGTGTTTCAAACATATGTGAAGCCAAACAAAGAAATTGAAAGAAGAGAAAAATTTGATTGAAGTTAAAAATAACCCCCAAAAAACTGAAAATAACTTCAGAAACATCCATCACACTGAAAGCTAAGAATTTTAACCTTTCATGTTTAAATTTATGGCTTTGATGTAGACTTGGGGAAGACTATACATAAACACAAACCCCCTTCAATATAAAGATTTTGAAGAACATTATTACTTCCTCCCTGAACATATTTGGCTGTAGAGATGTTATTACATTGCATTGGGTGGCCAGCTGTGTTACTTTGTGTTGGTTCTCTACATGTTTCATTCAAGAAATAACGTTTCTTCATCCATAAGATCGATGTTATATTGAAAAACACATCTATTTCTATCCACTTCATATTGTCAAGTAATAAAAACCAGCAAGCCCACACTCCATCTATAATCTCAAGCTTTTTAGATTGTTAAGGAATGTAAATTATTGTAATTAATGATGTGTTAGGTATGTATTAGGTAGGTAAGTAGGTAGAAACATTGCTTTATATATATATATATTCATTTTGTACATGACAAATATAAGAACAACATATTCTATTTCTTCATATTAAATCTCATGGTACCAGAGCCCTAAGGAATTTTTTGAAAATTAGGGATTTGGCAATATTTCATATACCCTAGCTATCCTAATATGCAGCGTTTGGTTCATACACGCCCCAGAGAGTGTGTATATTTTTCATCATTGCCATCCTAAGAGGAAAGATTGGCCGCCAACTTGAAGCGCCGACCAGGTCCGATGGTCATCCGACACGTGTGTGAGTTACATGCACCACCTCAAGGCGTGTGGAGGTGCATGGAGGGTATTTCCACCTCCTGGAAGCTCTGACGCACTCTTGGTAAGGCCGTTCTTGTATTCTTTGAGAATATTTCGATCATATCAAGCATCTTGGAAACGTGTTTGTGGATCTTTTCTTGGTTTCTGGAATCTCGACTTATTGTTCTTATTGTTGGATGATATTGTTGACTGTATCTTCCTTTTTTGTTGTGGATTG
The DNA here is from genome assembly GCA_024138025.1 of Combretum micranthum. Lineage (NCBI taxonomy): Eukaryota > Viridiplantae > Streptophyta > Magnoliopsida > Myrtales > Combretaceae > Combretum > Combretum micranthum. The sequence goes on from JAMXBD010000293.1 coordinate 23,653, forward strand.
AGGTTGTTGGACGTGGGTTTGTTGATTATACTATATAAAATTTGTGTTTTGAGGATTTGGCAGAAGGATAGTAGGAGTTTTTTTTAAGATGATAGAAATAAATCACAAATTGTTGATATTACTCCTTTGACAACTAAGATTATTGAACATAAATTTAATAGAAATAATTTTGTTGCCTGGAGTAAAACAATACGAATATATTTACGTAGTATTGAGAGGGAAGATCACCTCATTGATAATCCACTAAAGGATGATACTAGACAGCAGTGGCTACATGACGATGCTAAAATATTTTTTCAAATTAGGAATTCTATTAAGAATGATATCATTAATTTGATTGATCATTGCGAGTATGTGAAAGAATTGATGGATTATTTGGAATTTATATACTCTGGAAAAGGGAATATCTCCTGTATCTATAATGTGTGTAAGAGTTTTTATCGTGCTAAGCAACAAGATCAATCTTTAACTGCTTATCTTATGAATTTTAGAAGATATATGAAAAACTTAATGTGCTATTAACATTTAGCATTGATGTGAAAGTACAGCAAACACAGCGGGAACAGATAGCGATAATGAGTTTTTTAGTTGGTCTTCGCCCCGAATATGATGCTTAAAGGCTCAACTACTCTTTAGTCTTGAGATATCGCCTCTACAAGAGACTTTTACCAGAATAATTCGCACAAAGAAACATATTTCAGTTACTCCATCTCATCCTAGGAGTGTTTTTGTTAGTCAGCATGTAGCTCGCTTTTCTACTAGCAAAAAAGGAAGAGATAGTTCCCATGGTCAAGATATATAGGGAGTGATATGTTATTATTGTCGAGAGCCTGGCCTTACTAAACATAGTTGTAAAAAATTATAGAACCATAATCAGAGGAAACAATCAGCACATATTGCTCATATTGACTCTACTTATATTTCTCCTCCTAAGAAGATGATCACTATATCTGCAGATGAGTTTGCAAAATTTTCAGAGTACTAAGAGGCGTTAAAGACTTCATCTTATCATATGTCTGCTATGGCTGAATCAGGTAAAGCAACTACGTGTCTCCTTTCCTCATCTTCTAAATGGGTCATTGACTCCGGTGCCACAGATCATATGATAGGTAATCTTGATCTCTTCTCTACCTACCAGCCATATTCATCCTCTGTAAATGTCACTATAGCAGATGGTTATAAGTCATATGTTCTTGGTTTGGGAACTAGCAATCCTACACCTTCACTTTCTTTGTCTTCTGTGTTGAGTTTATCAAAATTTTCTTTTAATTTACTATCTATAAGTAAACTCATTTGCACAATGAATTATTGTATCTCATTCTTTCCTGATCATTGTCTGCTTTAGGATCTTATGACGAAGAAGATTATTGGTAGAGGACATAAATCGGGAGACCTTTATATTCTGGATACACAAGTGCCAAGATCTATTGCATGTTCTAGTATCTTGACACCTTTTGAAGCACATTGCCGACTAGGTCATCCCTCTCTATTTGTGTTGAAAACCATCTATCCTCGGTTTAATAAATTGTCTAGTTTAAATTGTGAGTCCAGTCAATTTGCTAAGCATCATCATCTATCCACTAATCCAAGAATCAATAAACAAGCCAGTTTTCCTTTTGAATTAGTCTATTCCGATGTATGAGGTCCTTGTCCTGTTATGTTTAAGACTGGTTTTCGCTATTTTATTACTTTTGTGGATGATTATTCTCGTATATGGTTTTATCTTATGAAAAATCGTTCCAAGATATTCTCTCATTTTACTGCCTTTTGTGCTGAAATTAAAACACAATTCAATGTCTCTATACATACACTAAGAAGTGATAATGCTAAAGAATATTTTTCTCCAAACTCTTTCTAAACATATATGATTCAAAATGGCATTATTCATTAGTCATCATGTGTTCACACACCTTCTTAGAATGGGATAGCTGAAAGAAAAAATAGACATCTTCTTGAAACGGCACCAGCCCTTCTATTCAAATGAATGTTCCTAAACATATTTTGGCTGATGCAGTTTCTACTACTTGTTTCTTGATTAATCGTTTACCTTCATTTGTCCTAAAAGGAGAAACTCCTTATAAAGTGTTGTTTCCTGCAAAACCATTGTTTCCTATTGAACCTAAGATATTTGGTAGTACTTGTTTTGTTCATGATGTTCGTTCTCAGGTTATCAAATTAGATCCTAAATCTTTTAAATGTGTCTTCTTGGGATATTCTCGAGTTCAGAAAGGATATCGGTGTTACAGTTCCCATCTTGATAGATATTTGGTGTCAGTAGATGTTACATTTGTAGAGAACTCTCCATGTTTTCCCATACTTGAAAAGTCAACACAAGATGAGAGTGACGATATGTTGGTTTATCATATTACATATCAATCTCCAGGTGTATAGATAACTCCATCAATGCCGCCACCTCCCCCACCGCTACCTCCACCTAGGCCTCTTATCCGATATGTGTATTCTAGACGCCATCCCTTGCCTGCTTCATGTCCTAAACCATCCTCTTCTTCTTCCATAGATCCTACTCCAAGTGATCTTGATCTTCTGATTGCACTTCGAAAAGGTAAACGTCAATGTACCTATCCTATTTCTTCCTTCGTTTCATATGATCACTTGTCATCATCATCATCTTCATTTATTGCATCACTCGATACTGTGGCAATTCCTAAAACACTTCATAGTGCCCTCTTTCATACTAACTGGCATGATGCTATGATTGAAGAAATAAATGCCTTAAATACTAATTGTACTTAGGACCTAGTGGAATTACCTACAGTAAAAAAGGCGATTGGATGTAAGTGGGTGTTTGCTGTTAAAATGAATCCAGATGGATCAGTTGCTCGATTAAAAGCCCGTCTTGTGGCTAAAGGATATGCTCAAACTTACGGGGTAGATTACTCAGACACATTTTCTCCGTGGCTAAGTTAACTGCTGTATGGTTGTCTATATCCTTAGCAGCTACTCATCATTGGCCTTTGTATCAACTGGATATCAAAAATGCATTCTTGATATCCTTACATGGTAATTTACAAGAGGAAGTATATATGGAGCAACCACCTGGGTTTGTTGCTCAGCAGGAGTCGGGAAAAGTTTGTCGTCTTCGAAAGCCATTATATGGTTTGAAGTAGAGTCCTCGAGCCTGGTTTGGGAAATTTAGTCAGGCAATAGAAGATTTTGGCTTACAGAAGAGCAAGGCAAATCACTTTGTATTCTTTAGACGTACAAACTCTAGTATGATTCTTTTTGTTGTATATGTTGAAGATATTATTATTACGGGAAGTGATAGTTCAGAGATCTCCTCTCTCAAGTCATTTCTACAAACTCAGTTTCAAACAAAGGGCTTGGGAATGCTGAAATATTTTTTGGGTATTGAGTTAAAAAGGAGCAAGAAGGGCATTTTTTTGTCTCAAAGAAAGTATGTGCTTGACTTATTAACAGAGATGGGAAAATTGGGAGCCAAGCCATGCAACACTCCTATGGTTCCTAATATGCAGCTTACAAAAGAAGGTGAGTTACTCAAGGATCCTAAGAGATATAGGCGTTTGGTTAGGAAGTTAAACTACCTCACTGTGATCTATCCTGATATTGCTTATCCGATTAGTATTGTAAGTCAGTTTATGTTCTCTCCTACAGTACATCATTGGGCAGCTTTAGAACAAATTTTGTGTTATCTAAAGAGTGCTCGAGGACTTGGATTAGTGTATGGAGATAATGGACATAATCGTATCGAGTGTTTCGTAGATACTGATTGGATGGAATCTAAAATAGATAGAAGGTCCACTACTATATATTGTATTTTTGTTGGAGGTAATCTAATTTCTTAGAGAAGCAAGAAACGACACACGGTATCTCGCTCGAGTGCAGAAGCCGAATATAGGCTATGGCACAATTAGTGTGTGAAATAATATAGATTTATCAGCTTTTGACTGAACTTGGTCTAAAGGTACCAGTACCTGCTCAGTTATGGTGTGATAATCAGACTGCTCTTCATATTGCATCTAACCCCATGTTCCATGAAGAACCAAGCATATTGAAATTGACTGTCATTTCATCCATGAAAAGATACAACAGATATTGATCTCTACAGGGCATGTCAAGACTGGAGCACAATTGGCAAATATTTTTATTAAAGCTTTGAATGGGGCTAGAATCAATGATGTTTGTAGTAAGTTGGACATGATTGATATATATGCTCTAACTTGAGGAGGAGTGTTAAGGAATATAAATTATTGTAATTAATAATGTATTAGGTATGTGTTACGTAGGTACGTAGGTAGGTAGGTAGAAACATCGCTTTATATATATATTCATTTTGTACATGACAACTATGAGAGCAACATGTTCTATTTCTTCGTATAATTTCATAGATCAACTAGTTGTGGAGCTAATTTCAATACAAACAAATCATAAGAATGGCAAAGGATCCAAAATTTCTTAATGGAATGCAGAGAAATATCTAGGGAAGCATCAAGTAAGTTATGAGCTACTATATATTTACCTTCTCCAGTTTGATTTTCATCCATGAATTCCCTGTCTCCATTTGACAAGCTGAGGAAGACAGAACTATTTACAAGATTGCCCATGGCAACAAGAACTCCAAGACCGAATTGAGCCAGAAGGTAGAATCCAGGAACAGGGTAATGCCACAACCCAATAGTTTCCCAAATCTCCATGTCCTGCAGGCATTATAAAACCACTCCATAACTTCGTAGAAAAAACACTAACAAATTTCAAAAACAGTACCTTGTGAAGTCTTCTGTTAAGGACCGTGAATGCCAGATTGAAGACATATGTGCTAGCAGCCCATAACAGAATGAACCCCAGAAGTAACCCATTCAAGCGATGCAAGTGAAACAAGGAGGGAAAGGCATATAATATATAGCCAACATAAGCAAGTAACCCAAAGGAACACAAGCTTACAAAATGGAAACTCCAGAATGAGAGAGCAAACAATGAGATCTGCCATACCACAACCTATTGTTAATTGGAAAATATCCAAAAGAAGAAATTGAACATGCAAGTAGAGGTAGACCAACAAACATCCTAAGATAGCACTAGCACCTATTCAGACATCTCAAAGCAATATGGATGTCATTGATAATTTGATCTGCTCTTTTTGTTTATCTTACCAATGAAAGGTCATATTCTTTAGAATTACTTGACTTAATAGTTTGAGTCAAGAAAAAAAATGATTCCTAAAACTTCTCTCCTTTTAAAAGCAGTTATTAAGTTCCTATATTATGCCGAACAGATAATAAAATTGCATTTGCAGCATTATCAAAATTCATTTCACTTATTTTTGAAATTACATTGAGGATTAGTTGGTCAAATTAAATTTTCTAGAAGAATGACTTGATTACAAACTAGGTTCACATAGTTGATGATAGCTGCTGTTGGCACAGCAGCATCTTCACAAGTGAAAGGGCTCTAGAAGTTATTGAAGAATCTACGCATGAAATGTTAATTCATGAACATGACTTATAGTTGGAGAACAAATCCACCATGGCATCACCCTGTTATTCCTGTTCTACAAAGTTAAAAAATTAGATATTATGATGGCACATATTCTTATCATCTAGTTTTCATGTTTAATTTAACAGAGTGATTGTGAGAAGTTATTTCCTTCTTGAATGGAAATCATAAGCAGGATTATCCTCTGGAAAGAAAACTTGAAGCACAAAGCTTGTACCATAAAACAAAGAACTTGGCAGTAGAATAGTGGGACACCAACCGGAAAACCATAAGTGAAAAAGTTGATGCTAAAAGTCTGAAAGACCATTCTCCAGAACAGAATACTACTGTGCCTCAAACCAGCTCTGCAAGATGAGAAGAGGTAAAAGCAGCAAAGCATTAGTTTAAATTGTGTCCAAACATGTGGAAGCAAGTGCACTCTTATCAATCTTATAGTCAAGGTAAAATATCACATTTGGTATCTGAATTTTACCTATTGATACAATAAACTACCTAAAGTTTAAAAATATAAATTTGTTATTTACAAGCTTTTCAAGTCATTTGTGGTTGATCATAAAAATGAGTAAAATTTAAGTAGCTAATTGAAAAATCCAGCAACGTTCATATAGTTAAATGCAAAAAATGGAATGCTTCTCCACAAGGAGAGGAACTTTAGAGGAAATAAAGGAACTTAAATGCAGGATAAGAACAAAGAACATAATGAGAAGAATACCAGAATGGTTTAATGTTAGAATAGAGAATATTTTACAGAATATTACTCTATATTTAGAATATATTATAAGCTACAAATATATGTTTAAATATTATTATATATTTAATGAAGTGTTAGGTAGGGGTAGATACACCAATTATTAGGGGTATAGTATCTATATATTTATCTCCTATGAATGTACAGTTCAATGCACAATCAATATACAATTATATTGTATTCCTCTATCCTTATATTTTTCACTCTTCAGTTAGTATTAGTCTATTAGAGCTAGGTCATTTTTTCTGAACAAGAAACCCTAGCCATTAAACACTTTTTGTCTCTTTGCCACCATGTCTGAAATCATGTTAGATTCTGCACCTTTGATAAAAAAATCCTTATGACCTTCCTTCTGATTCTCATTCAATCCAAATCACGACTATTAGGTCGAATGGGGATATTTTTTGTACTGGTCCTAATCCGTGCAATGTGCAATCGACGTAAAGGAAAGATTGGATATTTAACTAATGATAAGAAGAAACCAAATTTGGCTTATCCAACCTATCCAATTTGGGATGTAAAAAACTCTTATGGTTATGATATGGTTAGTGAATTCTATGGAAGGAAATATTTGTTCCAATTATATGTGTTATCACACTACAAAGAAACTGTGGGTTAATATTAATTTAAGGTATTCAAACTTGGGAGATCAATATCAATTATATGAAATAATATTGAAACTTCAAGAAATTTACTAAGGTGAAAACGACATCACAAAGTATTTCAATTCGCTAAAAAGTCTATGGCTAAACCTAGACTTATTTAATTCTTATGAGTGGAAATCTTCTAAAGATTGTAATTATTACAAGATGAAGGTAGAGGATAACCGGATTTTCAAATTCCTCACGAGAAATGTCGAGTTTGATGAGGTCAGGGACTACTAATTGAGAGAGAGCTCCTCCCATCTATTGGTGAAGTTTTTGCTGAGGTTCACCATGAGGAGAATCGCAAGCTGGCAATATTCGGAAAAAAAGCACCGAGCAACATATTGGAAAACTTTGCATTGGCAGTCACAAACACCCAAATAGGTAAAATGACAATAGAGAAATCTAATAACAAAAATCGTGTTTCATGTGATTATTGCAACAGACCAGGGTAGACTAGAGAATCTTAATGGAAACTTCATGGCAAACCAGAAAACTGAGAAGGTAAAATCAAAAGAAATCCTACTGCTAGTGAAGCTGAGACGGTTCCTTTTAGTCCACAACAAGTGGATCATATCCTAAAACTAATCCAACCTAATTCTAAATCATATAAATCTCCTAATGCTTCTTTGGCATAAATAGGTACTGATTTGAATACTTTAGCGTGTTACTTGTTATCCTAATCTGCTCCATGAATCATTGATTCTAGAGCAACTGACCATATGACAAGTTTTTTCAAATTTATTTCATGCTTACATTCCTTATTCTGATCAAGAAAAAATTTGTATAGCAGATGATGCTTATTCATCTATTGTGGGAAAAGGTTCAATTGTTTTGTTGGAAACTTTAGGGTAAATGCCTATTTGGTACTTGAACTTTGACTAAAAGATTAATTAGATATCTGAACTTTTAAAATGTTCAATTTCATACCTCAATTGAACTTTTTGTGCCCTAAACACTACCTCACCCTTTTATGCCTCTTTAAAAATGACACTTGTCAGACGATGATTGGGTGAAGTAGTGTTTGGGGCACGAAAAATTCAATTGGGGCATAAAATTGAACATTTTAAAAGTTCAGGTACCTAATTGATCATTTGGTCAAAGTTCAAGTACTATATAGAGCATCAACCTGAAACTTTATCCCAAAAATCATCTGTTAGCAAGTTATCCAAAGATTCCAATTGTATTGTCACCATTTTTTTTATTCCTAATGTGTATTTCAGGACCTAAATTTGAGGAAGAAGATTGGCAATGCTGGAATGATTGATGGTCTTTACTATTTTGAAGATGAAATTTCCAAGTATAAAAGACCTCAAGGACTAAGTGTTATCAGTTCGAACACTATTAAAGATGAAATAATGCTCTGGCACTATAGGTTAAGACATTATCTTAAAAAAAATTTTCCCTACCTTCTTTGAAGAAACAGATTGTTCCCTTCTAACTGTGAACATTGCATTTTGTCTAAAAAGTCATAAGAATATCTATCCTTCAAGAGGTTATCAATCTGCATGACCATTTTACTTAATTCATAGTGATGTGTGGGATCCTTCACAAATTCCTACTTGTTCAAACAAAAAATGATTTGTCACCTTTATTGATGATCATACTCATCTATGTTTGGTATATTTAATGTCCGATAAATCTAAAGTTGAGATAATATTTCGAAATTTTCACAACATGATTGAAACTGAATTTCAAACTAGAATATATATTTTACATTCTAATAACACTACTGAGTACAACAGTGAGATCCTTGGAAGTTTTTTAAGAGCTAATGGCATTCATCATCAATCAACTTGTGTTGACATACCCCAACAAAATGGTATAGCTGAGCGGAAAAATCAACACTTGTTAGAAGTGGCCAATCTCTTTTATTTTCTATGCATATCCTTAAGTATCTTTGAAGAGAAGCAGTGTTAATTGTAGCTTATTTGATAAATAGAATGCTATCCATGGTATTTAACTTTATTTCTCCTCTTGAGTGTTTTAAAAATTCCTTCCACGAGAATTGGATTTCTACCAAATAACCTCTCAAAATATTTGGATATGTGACTTATGTTCGTTTAACTCAAAGATTGGTCTAAGCTTGATCCAAGGGCTAAAAAATATGCTTTTATTGGTTATGCATCAAATCAAATGGGGCATGAACGTTTTAACCAAAAACATGAAAAGTCCTAATTACTATGGATATTTTATTCCTCAAAAATCTGCCTAATTTTCAAAAGGATTTTCTTCAAGGGAAGGGTTTAGAGGAAGAAAATAGTAAGGATGAAACACCTATTTTTTCTACTTTACCTCAAACTGTGATTTCTACACCTCAACATGAAATTGTGGTGTCTACACTAAGGATGCTTTGCCAGAAATTACTGAATCTTTGATAAAAGTTGAAATACTACAAGATAATCTCAAGGATCAAGACTCGAAGTCTTAGTTTATATAAAGAGAATGAATCATCAGAAGAGTGGAGAACCTCCTATTCATTCAGCACCTCGTTAACCTACTACCTTGGATTCAAGTACTCAAGACACCTCTCAAAGTACTGATTCTTCTATCTCACCTCCTCTCTTAGTCTCTCATGAATTAACTGCTCTTGATGTTCATATTGCTCTGGGAAAAGGAACTAGTTGTTGCACTAATCACCCCATTGCAAAATATCTTTCTTATGATCGTCTCTCTAAAAAACATAGGGCATTTACTTCAAGAATCTCTAATCTAGTTGTTCCAAGAAATATTCAAGAAGCACTTAGTGATCTAAGTTAGAGAACAGCAGTGATGAAGGAAATTGAAGCACTAAGGAAAAAAAAGGGAAATTTTAGAACTGCCTTAAGGTCAAAAAACGGTTAGTTGTAAATGGTAATTTACTATGAAATGTAGGTCAAATGGTAATGTGGAGAGATATAAGGCAAAACTTGTGGCTAAGGGATTTACTCAAATATATGGTATTGATTACCAAGAAACTTTTGCCCCAACAGCCAAAATTAACTCTATACATGTTCTATTATCTCTTGTTGTTAATTTCAATTGGCCATTGTACCAGTTAGATGTGAAAAACGCATTCTTGAATGGTGATTTAGAAGAGGAAGTGTTTATAAATTTGCCTCTTGGTTTTGAAGAATCTAGTCAAAACAAAGTTTACAGACTTAGAAAGTCCTTGCATGGTCTCAAACAATCTCTAAGGGAGTGGTTTGAGCAGTTTGGGAAGACCATAAAAGGATATGGATATCAACAGAGTCAAGCAGATTATATCCTTTTCTTATAAACATGCCAACAATGGAAAAATGGCAATCCTCACTATCTATGTTGATGACATGATACTTATAGGTGATGACCTTGATAAGTTAGCAAAATTGAAGAAAAGGTTAGCTGAAGATTTTAACATTAAAGACCTGGGAACGTTAAAATATTTTCTTGGCATGGAACTCGTAAGATCGAGTGAAGAAATATTTGTAAATGAAAGGAAATATATCCTTGATTTAATAAATGAAATAGGTTTTCGAGGTTGCAAGGCTACTGAAACTCCAATGAAGGTAAATCTCAAGTTACATTCAACTAAAATTAAGGATGTAATTGACAAGGAGAGATTTCAGCATTTGGTGGGTAGGCTTATATATTTGTCACGCACTCGCCCTATATAGCATTTACTATAAACATGATAAGCCAATTTGTGCATGCACCTAGTTAAGAGCACTTTGAAGCTGTGTACAGGATAATAAAGTATCTAAAGGGGAATCCTAGAAAAGGTTTGATATTTAGAAAACGTGATCACTTTTAGGTGAAAGTTTATACCAATGCTGATTTGGCTGATAATGTGATAGATAGATGTCAACATTTGGATATTGCATTTTGTTGGAGGAAATTTAGTAACTTAAAGAAGCAACAAGCAAAGTGTTGTGCCTCGAAATAGTGTTGAAGCAGAATTTAGATCTCTTGCACATGGGATTTGTAAAAGCATGTAGATTAAGAAATTGCTAGAAGATTTGAAGTTTCCTATGTCACTTCTTATAAAAATCTACTATGATAACAAGGCTGTCACTCATGATCCAATTCTTCATGATCAGAATAAACACATTGAAGTTGATAGGCACTTTATCAAGAAGAAGTTGGAAAAAAGGATTAATCTACTTCTCAACAGGTGGCTAATGTACTCACCAAAGGTCTACCTAAATAAAAGAATTCTATTTTCTAGTAAGCAAGCTGGAGATGCAAGACATTTATAAGCTAGCTTGAAGGGGGTGTCAAAATAGGTAATATTTTGCAAAATAATACTCCATACTTGCAGTATATTATAAGTTGTAAATGTATATTTAAATATTATTATGTATTTAATGAAGAGTTAGGTAAGGATTGGTATACCAACTATTAGGAGCATAGTATCTATCTATAATATTTATCTCCTTTGTATATACCATTCAATCCACAATATAACATATTGTATTTCTCTATCCTTATGTTTTTTTACTTGTCACTCTTAAGGAAATATAAAATGCATGAATTTATTAAATGAAAATAAGCCTTAGACAAGAAGCCAATCAATGGTGAAAAACCTTTACCCATTCCCTACCTATCATTCACTTAGTCTTCATCCCTTAAGCAAAGCTTACTACCAAATCAACATGTTTAAATTTCAGCTAATTAATTGTAAAAATACGTAAAATTCATATACCAAATGTGACAATTGCCCTATAGTTAATGAGTAAATAAACTACAACACAAATATTGACAATAGTGCATCTGCCACACTTCTTAAGGAGGAAGATTGTGAATCGCAAATGAAGAAAACCATAATTTCAATTAGATGTGCAACAAAAAGATATAGCCTGGAAAAACAAAAATAACTTTCACAAACTGAAAACATTGCTAGAATCATTTTCTTGACAATAACATTGAATGTGGACAGGTAAGCACTAGTTTTGCTACACAACAGAAGGGTCTTTTTAGATTATCAGTTTTTTATCGGTATCGGTTCCGATCAGTTTGGTAACGGTTCAATATCGGTATCGGTTCACTAATGGTTCAGTTTTGTTAGTTTATGAATAAAACTGTCAGTTTTTCATCGATATCATATTAGTATAAATTCAGTTTAGTATCTGTTTGACACCAAAATGATACCAAAACGACGAACCAAAAAGGCCTTAAAGAAAGAAGTGAACTGCTTATCCAACTAAGTGGGGTTGATTACATGAAGATTTTCTGCCATCCCTTTGATCAGTGTTAGAGTTTTCACATTGACCAGTACAAACAGTCTATTTCAATTTTAGCAAATATTTTCTTCAACTTCTTAATTTTTTTCAAATACTGTTTTCCACATCATATCATGTTAAGTGGCGCATTAATATGTTTATTTCATAATTATCCAAACTATTATGAAAGAAGTCTATCTGATACAACCCTCAATTGCTGCAACACCAACTTTTCATGTTTTAGTTGTTTCCGATTGTATATGTCTGTCTATATTCATACATCTACTTAAGTATTCTCATTCAGACACTTGCATCTTCTGATCATGTTCATGATTGATTTGGCAACATTTTAGCATCATTGTCTTTAGCAGAATCTTATATATATTGAACATTCAAAACTGAACCATCCATGTCTTTCTCTTGGTATTAGGTCTCACCAGAAAAAATATCCAGAAGCTTGTATATTATATTATAATGATGTTTGCTGCATGATGTACCCATTCTCTCATTCTGCTATCAAAAGCAATTTACCTTGATTCACAAAAGAAAGAATTCTTTGATGGAAGAAGCTGCTCATCCAAATCACTTTCCATGGTGGATTTATAAAAATCTGATTCTGCAAGATTGCATCTAATCCATGATAACTGTAGAAAGGGAGAGAAACAATGAATCCTTATAGTAAAGGCCTTCTGCATAATATCATTTTTTTTTTTGCATCAAAACCAGTTTCCAAATCACAATTCAAAACTGAGGATACAAGTCCAATATTTCTGCTATCATTCTCTATGTTTGCATAATTCTAGCCATAGAATAGAAAGTACTCACCAAAATGTAGAACGATATGAGGGAAATACCAGAACAAATTTCTGATGGCTCCAAGTTGGTGGACACTTTATACAGACCAAAAGATTCAACAATCCAAACAAAATTTTCTGAAAACTCAATTGGAAGTTGATAGACATGTAGAAGGAAAATGTTAACACCTGCAAACCTTAAAAGGTACTTCCAACCCCTTCAAACAAAAATAAATGTATGGTCAGTAGATTGAGGTACCATGCAATTATCCAATAGAATATTTCATTGAGGAACCTTCATGAGATTTAGAATGATTACCAGAAAAGGCCAAGAAAATTGCTTGTTAAGGACCAATTAACAAGTCCAACACTGCTACAGATAAAAAATGGAAAAGAAGCCCAAGATGGGTAACTTATCCCCACAATGAGCTGTAAGCCAGGTAACAATGAATAACATAGAATTTTGAGATGAGAACCTTCAAGAAAACACGTAAAAGAACATAATCAACATTGAGCAAAAGGATTAATCAACAGAATTAAAATTGAGTCTTTGTTTCCTCTATTTGTTCATTCAACAGAAGATAATCAAAATAGAAGAAGAGACTGCAAGTCTCATGCACAAAGCCACGCATTTTATGCAATATTTTCATAAAAATTGCCACGTGACATATAAAAGAAGCCGATTTAAGTTTTTAAGTCTAGCAAGAAATATATATAAGATTTTGATAGGGTCATGCAGAAATGATATGTGTTGAGAGTACAGGGAACTAATGCAGATGATGGTCTAATGAGTTGAGATTTTTCTTTCCATAACAGTAGAAGGATGAGCAGTGAGTACTAACCCTTTCATTGAGCAAGCTGTCATTCCATTACCTAGCTCTTAGTGTACGCATAGAAGCATGACTCTAGCACTAAAAACAAGTAACAAATAGATTCCTAGGGCTAAATGGCTGGCTGTTTCTTACATTAACACAAAGAGAAGGTGGCAGCTATAGAAAGTGCTGCTTACTTGATACTCTATATGTTGTCTATATCATTTATTTATTTTTTTGCCCATGTTAATGCATATTGTTTCTTGCTATCCTGCTATGCAATTATCTGGGCTATATAGTACCATAAAACAAATTGTAGCTACATCAGGACAACATCCTTTTGAACAGCAGTATAAGGTTTATATTTCACACAAAGAAACTTTGTAAATAAGAGTTTAGAATAATTACCTATGCGTTCAAGAGAATAGCAGAAAATTTCAAAATTAGAATCCTCTCGTCTCTCTATTTCAAACAGATTCTCAGATGTTTTGATAGTACAAACAACAGCAATCAGTATTTGGATGACCAAAAAGTACAACTCAGATGCCGACCACCATGATTGATATCTGCCAAACAATTTGCACATCACTTTAACTGCATAAAGTCTAATCAAAATTCTCTCTTCAAGATAATTCCAAGATAGACATAATGCAAGAAGAAAGAAAGGCTTAAAAATATATAATACCTTACAAAACCAAGTATCTTTAACCATTGATCATTCATTACATTCCATTGATCTCCCTTGATAGCAGCAACAATATAGAAAATGGCATGGAAAAGTACAGCAAGGAAAGAGAAGATACAAATGCAACGTAATAGCAGATATCGTCTCTGAAATCCAGAACCTATGAATTATGGCAATACCATTAGCATGCCAATCATAATTGAATTGTGTCAATTATTGCCCCATGGCACTTGTTAAGGCACCAATTACACATTTCATGAGAATAACAAAAAAAATTAGACCACGTAAAAATTCCTTCTGTAGTTTATTATCGAGTATAGAGGGTACCTCTTAATAACAAGTACTTTTAATGAAAAATCTCAAACACACAGATGCCAAGAGTATAAATGCATCTAATCTTACTACTCGTAACTATATCTAATTGAAACCGAAAGGATGTTCAAGCCAAGATTAATAAACAAATAAGTGGCTTACCAATTTTTGGAGCAGCATACTGCACAGAAAGAAATGCCAATAAATTGACAAGAGATATCAGGTTCCAATCAAGTAAAGAAGCTGCACAGAATAATGAAGGTAGATGAAAAATTTTAACTGAAACAATTCTAACAGCATGGTGATTTTTCAATCCAACAGCTCTCGAGGTTCACTCTCTATTTAACTTGCAGCTTCACAATTCTATGATTGCCACATTATTTACCTTTTATGCTATAAGATCACATAAAATATACTAGTGTAAATAAGTTGCTAGCTAATTAGTGAAGTGAAATTTGATAAATAAGATCAAACATTCATGAGCTTTTAATCACCCCCAATCATGTAAAACTATGGATCGACATTTTTCTCATTTACTTGTTCATATACACTAATCCACATTCAAATATCCTCGATTGAGAAACTACATGAAATCTTCTGATAACACGGATTCCTATTGCTCAATGGTATTTCACAATCAAGACAATTGGATGGAACATGTAATAATAATAGCCAAGTACCTGATAAAAGCAGAATAGGCAATACAAATCCATGAAGGAACTTTTCCATTGCAAAAATGTTCCCTCGTATAAATTACATCAAACAAGAAGAACCCTATTCTTTAATCACATTCCCAAACAAGAAAAATCTTTGTAATTAATGCAACAAGTCACAGCATTTACATAAAATCATCCAAACTTTTTTATGTTCTACAAGTGATTATAGGGAAAAAAAAAAATTGAAAACCCATTTGGGAAAACACATAAAGATTGGACCTTTATCAAGTGAAACACTCAATTCGTCATAAAAAATTCAAATTTTTTTATAGGAAAACAGATGATTTCATCATTTAGAATTGGATTATTAGATTAAGAAAATGGGGAGCTAAAGTGAATTTTGCAGATAGATAATGGTGAGGTGTGAGAGTGAGTATCGTCAGATTTAGAAAAGCGTTAATTCCGGTTTTCTCAAACAAAGTTGTGGTGTTTGTTGTCAAAATGTGAATACTTTGGATCCAATTCCATTCATGGCAACACTGATTTGATTCATGGACTGACCGCCAAGAATGTTTCTATACATATTGGCATTTCACATCTAAAATCAAATAAAAAAACCATGAAATTATTTCTGGTTTAGTTTATTAAAAATAATTATTTAGATAAGGTGTAACTGGAAAAGGAAATTAATATTTGGAATTTTTCAAAAATTATAAAAATAACTCTAGATAAAAATAATCTTAATTTTAGGCATTATGATCTCAAGAGATGAGGTCTCAAAATTACGAAGTCATCACATCTCTTCAAGAAACAGGATTAAAACAATCATCTCCCCTTCCCCCCTCTCACTCACATTTCATATTTCATTCCTTGTTACATTAGACAATTTAAACAATTGTAACATGTTAACATTATGTACAATCAGCAATATAAATCATTAGCCATCCACCATAAAGAAATAACTTTCAGACTACATAATCTAGCAATAACAATATTTTCAAACCCAATTCATCCGAGCACAATAATATTCCTAAACCCTTATTTGCCAATGTAATAAAAAACTCATAAAACATAATATATAAAATGGTAGCACTATTGTTCAATTTATTATATCAAATCTATATGTAATATTACTTACAACTATCATAAAACATAAGAGTAAATTATACCAAAAGATCACAACATTTAGAGATAAGTTTATTTTAGGTCACAACATTTTAAAAAGTTCATTTTATGTCTGTTCATTTTAAGTCATAATGTTTGCGGATAAGTTCATTTTTTGTCACAACGTTTAGAGAAGTGGGTAATGAGGTCACCATTAGCAAATGTTAATAAGAGAAATATTTAATTAAAACTTAATAAATCTTTCTTTTAAGGCCTCATTGATAAATATTAATAGGAAAATATTTAATTAAATCTCAAAAGATACTTTTTCAAACATTCTGACTTCTTTTGAACTTTTCGAAACATTATGACTTAAAATGAACTTAATCCCAAACGTTGTGACCTTCTTGTGTAATGTACCCTATATATAAGCATAGTTAAAATCTAATCTACTCCTAAGTGCTCTACATCCCTCGTCTCTGCCTAACAAAAGTACAATCGGAGCCTGTTAAGGATGCCACAGTCACACAAGCCAAGCTAGAGCATGCTGGGGATGCTCCACACATGGATCAACTTGGGTGAGTGTGGTATCTCCATCTCCATCATCAACACTATATTGGTGAAATAGGATAGGGTTTGGATTTACCTAGGTGAGTCATTCCCTCATATTATATGGCGGTAACGATCGCTTCTTATGTGGAGCCCAAGGGGTATAGATCATTGCATATGAAACGTTTGGCATTGGGATATCCAATATATGAGCATATGATGATGATGATGGACCAAACTCATCATGCTGAACACATAAAGGGCAAGGCTCGTCATGATGTACATGCAGGGGTGAAGGCTCGTCTCTAATATCTGTAGCTTTATCTCTACCTCACCCTTGCTTTTGACCTCGTCCCTGCCCACATCTCTCCCTGTGTGGTTTATGTCTCTGTGCTAGCTGTGGGTCATACTCACCACCCATGATATCAGGTGTTGGTACTGGTGTTGGTGTTGGTGCTGGTGCTAAATCATTGATATTAATTCTCATGAACTCATCAACTACACGAATGATATCTCGTGCAGTACCAACAGTATCCTCAGGTGGCATGACTGGGACTTGGTAAATGAAATCTACTTGCAATCAATAGTAAACATCTAGATCAAGAAATAATGAACACCATATACATCCATATATACCATATATAATCGTTGAACTTATCATATATCTTATAATAACACTCGTACGACCGATCCAATGCCTGATGATTGCTTATACCAATCAAAATAATCTTTAGATGTATTATCAAGGATGTCCGGCATGTCCACAATGCAATTGCGCCTGTCATCCTACTCTACGACCTAGTCCTGAAAACGACTAAACTGTTTGAGCACCCTATCTAGATAGTAGTACTCGACAACATAAAAGCATAGTAGAGGAACTCATGCTTGCCACATATCTCTACCAAACTGGTAGGTACTCAGACAGGGAATCCATTATATAAGAGTATGGATTCTAAACAACATGTTCATGAAAAAAAAAAAAAAGCAATACATAAGAAGTAATAATGAAAGTGTACACATAAGACCACATTGGACATACAAAAATGTACCTATTTGGAGACCTATCGATTAAACAACAAATACATGGGCATCGAGTGGCATCAAAAGTGACTCCCTCGTAAATAATGAGAGGGTGCCTCATGGTAATTGATGTGATCTCTTAATATGAACATTACACCCAAACTCTTTTAAGATAGTCAATTAAAGGTCTTTTCCCCTCACATCTGGAGTATTATGAATCTTCATTATAATGCACCTAAACATGCTAGTAGAGTCTAACTACGAATGATCATGTCCAGTGATTTCATCCAAATATGTATGAGGCCCTTCATATTCGATGATGTGAAACCACTAACCATATTTCTTATAGCTGCCTTTGAGTCTCCACTTATAACCTCTGCTGTGGGTATCAGTGCATTTAACTACTCATGACCTTGGATTCGAGTCCATACCTTAAAATTGTAATGATTCAATATGTGCCAAATTTTGGCTGCCCTTATAAGATGATCTTTACTCTTAAACTACATCCCAACTTTGAATTCATTACTGAAGCTCCAATTTCTAGCACTTATTTCTTACTCATCATCAAATGTAGCATATCCAATACCTGCATTTGCAGTAAAAAAAGGTATTGACACTGAGCTCCCTACTGCATCAACATTTGTAGGAGCTACAAAATGGTGACAATCATTAACCTTAGTTTGTATATCAATAGCAAAAAACTACTAGGACAAACCTACCACGGAATCATTTCGATCTTCATCATAGTCATCACTTGATGTACTTATTAATGAGTCTTGCATAACATCAATATCATTACCATAACTCCAGTTAGGTGCACCTATTTCAAAGTTACTCATCTAGATCTATGTGCTAACTATTGTCTAAGTTAGAATGGAGTTCTCATCTGCCAACCCTTCGTTGCCAACATTTCCATCAATGCCCATGTCACCCACAGGCGCTTGTGACAATTCCTTTTCAAATATCTGGACAGATGCAGCCACTGTCCCTTCTGTGTACACCAACATCTCCTGTTCAGCATCATCATTGGTCACTAAAATAACATCATAATATATTTTCCTATCTCTAATAACTACTCTATGATATAACTCAACCCGATGTATAGACCTATTTATCTTAAGTATACTACAAATGATGTTTAGTGTTTGCTCATATGTAGAGTTTCTATTAACATTGACCACAATAATTGGCCGCTTATCATAATCAAAACCTTCATTCCCTTTCACAATATTGCCATGAGCATATAATATAAACTTGGCCTTATCTATTTCCATACCTACATGCCAACTCATAAAACATGGGTTGAATGCATGAAATGTAATCTTGAATTATGAATTGCACTCCCCTAATATCAAGATGTGAGACATATGATAACATATGGTTTCATAATTTGATTCATAAATTCTAAAAGTATATAATAACATCAAAATTCCAGCATCCAATGTCCACATTGCAGCATCAATGAAGCATACGAGAAACATCAAAATTACATTACCACTCCACAATACTACTCATATAAAAATAACATACAATGTTGTTTCAAAATTTGAGGACAAAAAATCCAACAACGTAGACAACACCAAAAAATCTATATTACAACATCAATAATCATGAAAAAATCAATGGATGAGATCAAGCTTCTTACTTGCGGAGTTCAATGCATCCTCAATGATTAAAGGGTAAATCGGTTAAATTTTGCATGAATTAACGCCTATATGACACCTGGTGATCAAAATTAACCAAGAACTCATGCTAATTAGATCAAAACCACCACTAGAATGGAGTGAAATTAATGTTAGGGTTTTTTTCAAGTAGGGGTTAAGGATTTTTCACGAGCAGAATGGGGAAGAAGAAGGAAATGGGAAAATATGGCCCGCTGACCTCGTGTCTTCAAGAGGCGAAGTGACTCCATAATTTTGAGCCTCATCTCTTAAGACAAGGTCAATAACTTATGATCTCGTCTTTTCAATAGAAGAGGTCATGTTGCCTAAAATTGGGATTGTTTTCATTCTAGTGGCTTTTTTGTAATTTTTTTAAAAAAAATACAAATATTAATTTTCTTTTCCCAAGTGTAATCAAAATTAATTATTAAAATACAACACTAAAATTATATGTATAGAATCGGATATAGCAACAACGATAGTACAACTTATCTATCACATAAAAGTATACAGAACATATAGAACACGTAACATATTTAGAGAAGAGTATACAACCACTAGTAATTGTGATATAAGTGCAGTATGTAATTGGCCTTTGTACAAAAGTACACTAGTTTTTGAAAATAATTATGGAAATACGACACCAAAAAAATTTCAAATATAAGGGTCAAAGGCACAAGTGAGGTACCACTGTGCCTTTGACCAAGTTAGTTTTTTTTTTTTTTTTTTTAAGCAAGAGGGCGCATGTGGCACCTGTGTGAAGAAGGCGCACGTGCCACATGTTCCCTCTTCACAAAACAAACCTACAATATAGACAATTATACACAAGTTCCCTAAATACATAACAATGTACAAATTTATTATAATTGACTTCTTCTACAACAAATCTACATCCATATATCAACTCCAAACAATCATCCCATGAACAAATTCCCATTCCAAACAACAACTACTCAATAAAAGCAAGCAGAAAGTAATTAAATGTAACATAAAATAAAATCTAGCAAGTTTTAAAATATTTCATATACATAGTTAACTTCCAAAATAACTACAATCTATCATTTCCTCTTTTTCCTATCCTCCCTCTTGAAAACAGCTCGACCAAATCATGCTAACACTAATGACTTCTACCTCGGCTGCCTAGCTTCTTCATGTGCTTCTTGTTCCTCTCCTCTTCCTTCTTCTTCTTGATGTGACTGCATTAAGTGAATTAATTGGAACAAAAGTGAATGTAAGTTTCATTCATAATACCCGAACTTTTTCGCTTATAATAGAATTGTACCTAAAGAAAATTTTGTATCAAGGAAGTATCTAAACTTTTTAAAAGTTCTAGTTAAAGTACCTTTGAATGGATTCCATCCATTTTTCTATTAAAACACTCCCGAATAGAAATTACTTTCTCTAGGTTGGCAAAGTAAGTTTCATTTATAGTATTTGAACTTTTTGGTTTGTAACAATTTAGTACCTAAAAAATTTATACTATGATAGTACTTGAAATTTTTAAAAATTTCACGCACGATACCTTTGACTGAAATCCAGCCATTTCTCAAGTGATTCACTAACGAGAAACCAAAACTTAATTAAGAAAAGATATCTCTCTATCCTAGGTGGTTTGTTTTTTCCTTTTTAACCTCTCTTAGACGTAGAACCGAAACTTTATTTTTTTTTAATTATTGAATTTGTCCAATTTAGATTAGTTTTGTTATAAAGGTTAATTTCTTCTTTTTATATGCTTTAGATGTTGTGATGTTACCTAATAACCGCAATCTAAAAACTAAAAGAAAAAATAATAGAAGATGAGGAAAAAGAAAAAGGAGGAGAGCAAGGGAGGGGAGAGTGAAGGGAGAGTTAAAAAAAAAAAATGTCAACTAGAGAGATATCTTTTTTTTAATTAAGGTCCGGTCCATGTTAGAGAATTGCTTAAGAAGTGACCAAATTCGAGCCAAATGCATCATGTGTAAAACTTTTAAAAAGTTAGGATACTATCATAGTACAATTTTTTTAGGTATTAAAGTGTTACAAATCGGAAAGTTTAGGTACTGTGAATAAAACTTACTCTGCCAAATAAGATAGAGAAAATAATTTTTTATTCAGGTCCATTTGTCACGTTAGCATTTTATCAGAAAAAATAGAGAAATCCGTTCAAAGGTACTTTAAATGAAACTTTTAAAAAATTCAAGATAAAATTCCATTACATTATTAAAAAAAAAAAAAAAGCTCAGGCATCGTGAATGAAACTTACTTTTCAAGATATTATATAAATATTATGAATTTTAAAAGATATTTAAGTCTTAGCTTATTTTTCTCAATCATAGGAATATATGACAAAGCAATAACATAGGTGAAACACGTGTTTACCATTTTTCTAAAAAAAAATTACCAAAATAAAAACAAGATGAAATTAATTACCAAATTACTATTGCAAAATTGCATGTTACAAACGCAATTTACTTTTCAACACAATAAGCACCTTTAAAAGATGCAATTTAGCAAAACTTGTATGTTGTTGAATTGCATTTGATAAGAGCGACTCACAATAATGTAGAGAGAATCGCATCTTAATAAGGTAATTTATCGATGTAGACTTTCGAAATTTGAATTGGATAAGAAATGCTTTTAAAAAGTGTGATTAAAACTAGCGTTTGACTTTGAATTTTGAAAGTGAAATTCATCTCAAACTAGCAATTCATTGATGTACAGATTCAAAACTTAGATTAAACGTCAAATGTGTATAAAATGTGCAATTTAGCATGAAATGCATCTAGAAAAAGTGATTCATTGATGTACAGGTTGAAAGTCTAGATTGCTAGTGAAACGCATCTAAAAGAAGCGATTCATTGAATGAACACTTTTTGTAGATGCGTTTCATTAATACAACCGCTTCATCATCTCTTATATTAAATAAAAGGGTGTGTTGAAGCTGATGAATTGCTCCTGTCAAATGTGATTCATGCTGCCTTATATACTCCTACCTTCTTTCTTCCTTCGTGTGCACAAAAGATTACAAATGCTCTCAAATTCTTCTTCACTCAAAAAACTGATAAGTGTTTAAAGACTCATATTATTCACATTGTTTCAGTATTATATTATATATATTTTATGTGAATTATTAAAGAAAATTATACTTATTTAGTTAAAATGTCAATTTTAGAAATAAAGGAAGATATTGAGCTTAATAAAGATATTTGGATGAGTTATGGGAGATTTTAATGAAGAAATAGGTAAAGTGAAGATTTACAACATATATGACCAATTCTACACAAGTTATGCAGAGTACTAGTGTAAGGGAGGAAAACTGACTAGCAGGCATTTTCAAAGTATACAAAGAAACTACACAAGCTGTGTAGATGCTTATGTGGAGGCTGAAAAGTGATCAAAAGCAGTTTACATTGTGCATAGGGCACCCTATACGGTCGTGCTCGAGGTTGTGCAAACTTGGGGATTCTACTATTTCTCCATTTTATATCCTATACAGCCTCGAACATGGCGTGTAGGATGGTTGTGGAGGAGATAGTTGTTCTTTTCTTATAAATACCAACCTTAACTTATCATTTAGAGGACACATCTTTATTCAAAGAAACCCTAAAGAGAAAATTACAAGCTTCAATAGGAGAAGTGCTAGGGTATCATTGGAGATCACAAATCTTGTTTCAAAGAGTTATTTTACATCATGTTTACTTTCTATTCTTCTAGATTTCATGTTATGATTGTAAAATTCATGGAGGAATAGATTTCTATACCCTAAGTCTTGTGGAATCCTAAATCTATGTGTTAAATCTGTTTGATTAGTGAAAGTTTATGTTCTTGAGTCTATTTATGCATTCTATACTGTTCTTGTGATTAAGTTGTATCCAAGGTAGATTGCATGATTGATTTCTTTTAGATAAAAAGAGAATTTATCTAATGGAACATATCTATATTAATAGAGAGGTTTGAATGTAGATCTAAACATAGTCCGCATTAATTTTCTGCTTAAAGATTTATTCTTTCTAAGAAATCATGAATTTTAATGCAATTTTCTGCGCATCTAATAGCAAAAGACATTTCTATTAAACATATAGGATTAGAATTCAATTATCTCAAGAGAGAGATTGATGAAATTAGGGATTCCTACAATTCAAGAACTTAAAAAATCCATTAATGAATGTTTTATAAGGAATTGGAAATAGGGTTAGTGGTGAATCAAGATTAGGGGTATGTTTTGTGACAGATATATATTTTCGAAAGCATGATATCATTTGTTTTAGAGTTAGTTAATTAAGTAGTTATTAATTCTTCTTACCATCATTCGAATTAAATAAGTTAAATAGAAGAATTAGTATAAGTACAAGTACTTATAGGTCATGGTGGAATGATCTTTATGCTTACAACGGTACTACAATTGATAGGTATGCTTACCTAGAGATTAGTTGCAAAGTAAGAATAATATTAATTTGATTGATTGTGATTGGTCAAACAACAACATCAAATTTTTTGCGCCGCTACCAAGGTCCTAGCAATATTAAGAATGCCTAAAATCTACTAGTTTAGCTAACTGCTTTTTATTTTATGATTATTCTTTCTTTCTTTCTCTTTCTTGATATTCTTGATAAGAATTTAACTCCACTTTCATTCTTGCAAGTGCATGACAAGAAGCTCATCTGTGAGACTTCTTGATTTTGATCCAAAGATTGACAAGACTTTTCGAAGTCAGAAAATTGAATTTTGACATAACCATAGGTGATATTAATGAAGAAGTTTTGGAGGCCAACTTGGATTATGCTAAGCTTACACTTGAGGATACTGGGCCAACTATGGTGAAACCGCCCATTGCAGCAAATAATTTCGAGATTAAGAGCATGGAGATTCAAATGTTGTAACAATATTTTCAATTTGATGGTTTACCTAATGAAGATCCGCATGCTCACATTTAGACATTCTTAGAAATCTATGAGACATTCAAGAACAATGGGTTTATAGATGATATGGTGAGACTTCGCTTTTTTCCCTTTTCTTTTCATCATTGGGTCCAAAAGCCATAACAACTCGAAAGGACATGGTTGAGTAGTTTCTTGATAATTACTTCCCACTTTCCAAGACTACTAAGTTGATGCATGACATCTCATCATTTAGCCAGCTTCGAGACATTGTATGATGCATGGCAAAGTTGGAAAGATCTATTAAGAAAATGTCCTCACCATCAAGTGCCTAATTTGATGCAAGTACAAACTTTCTACAACAATCTCAATCCTGCAACCCGACAATTAGTAGATACTGTTGGTCCCAATAATGTAAGCAAGAGTAAGCAAGGGGGGGGTGAATTGCTTTTTCACAAAAATAAATTCTTTTCGAAATTTTCAATTCACTTCCTTTTGATTACTTTATTAAACTTAGAATTAATTAAACTTGCTGTTTAGAAACTAATCACAGCTGATAATCACACTTGTATATCTATTTTAATTCAAAACAGATCAAATTTAATTTTATGCGGAATACAGACAACTCTCTGAAGTACTCTCTGAAACAGGTTCTGAAACGTGACAGTTTATCAAATACTTCAATATAAATTGCATGAAAATAAAAAGAGTAAGGTAGAGAAAATGCAAATCGATTTATAGAGGTTCCGCCTCGAGCGTCAGTCCTCTCTTCCAACTCCACGTTGGGGACCCGGTATTCCCACCGGTTTGTTCCACTATATCCAAAATCAAAAGTTACAAGCTTGTCTTGCCAATCCTCTTGGCTACAATACACTCTGTCCCAATTCTCACAGTTATCCTATAACACACAATTGGTCTAACAGATAACTTGCAACACTCAACCTCACTCAAAAAATTGAATGATACTCAATCAAGGAAATACAATAAATATCCTATCTTTCGAACAAAAATATTGTGAACACTTTGTAACACAAGGACTTTTGAGAGAAATGCACTCGAAGACTTTTTCTTTCAACAGAGAGTTAGAGCAAGATTCGTTCTTCTCATCATATCTTCCTTGTTGTTGTGCTTCCTCTATATATTGTTTTATCTCAACGGCTAGCAAAGAAGTCATTCAAAACAATTCGAATTCTTCTCAAATTGAAAATATTTGACTTGGCAAATTCCCTCCTTTGAAGTGTCTGTTACGTGTATGATCAATCCCGAATAATCTTCTTAGCTTTATCCAAATTTCGTTGATGCTGTCATCTGATAATGTCTCATATATCTTGATATGTTTATCCATAACAATTTGGATAAATACTTCAACAAACTATCCCATAAAAATAGTGATATCCTTTATCCTTGAAGATAAGCTTTAAAAGATCTTCGTTTCGAGAATTTGAACCAACATGAACTTGGTAAAATATATCCCTTATCTTTAGGAATTTGCTGACCACGTGAAGCATAAAAATCTGACAATCTTCTTCCTCAAGAAAATTAAATAGACGTAACTTATAATAAAATTGATGAAATAAATCCCCTTTGATATTTTATCCAACTTTAGTGGAACAAAATGAATATACTACCCAAATATATTCATTTCGTGGAGTCAGGCCTTCAGATGATAAGGTATAAATAAATTCGCAACATTCTGCGCATCTTCTGTTCTGGAACAGATTTAGTTTCTGATCTTCCTTCTGAAAATGAATCTGAAATACCTTCTGAAAATGACTCTGAACTACCTTCTGAAACAATTTCTAAAAAATCTGATGATTAGTTCAATCATGAAATATTTTGGTTTTGGTTTTGATTTTGGTTTTGATTGCTATACTTTATTTATTTGTTAAAAAGACTTTTACTCCTTTTTGTTATCATCAAAATATTATGAGAGATTCCAACAGATACCATAGGTGGAGGTATATTGAATATGAAGACACCAAAGGATTCCCTGAAACTATTTGAGGAAATGGCCAAAAACAACTATTAGTGGGGCGACAATAGAGGAAAGAAGAAGGTAGCTGGGATGTATGAAGTGAATATGATAACCAATTTACTTACAAAGATGGATGCTATGAGTAAGTACGTTACGGAGTCGAAGAACTTACCAGTGCCTCAATTCCAATAAGGAACTTCCAATGCTGACAACTTTTATATTGAAGCACCTGAGTGAGTAGATTACCTTAGCAATCAAGGTAGACATCATAACAACCCATATAGCCATACGTATAACTCAAGGTGGAGAAATCATCCCAATTTCTCCTATGCTAACAACCAGAACGTATAGAGAGCCAATAATCCTGCACTAGGATTCTAAAGGCCCCAGGCCCACCACCTCAGTAGCTTCCACAACTTCGTCCTCCTCCATAAGAGAAGAAACCCAAACTGGAACAGCTAATGACACAATTCATTCATTTTTTGAAGCTAGCTATAGGAACTAAGAATCCTACAGTCATAATCTAGAAAATTAGATTGGACAACTCGTTAAGATGTTATTTGAGAGGCAACCTAGTCCACTTCCAAACAATACTAAGCCAAAGCCCAAAGAGCAAGTAAATGCGATAACCCTTATCAGTGGAAAAGATCTGTAATCTATCTAACAAGGAGAGGTTTTTCTTGAGAAAAGAAAGACATCTGAGGAAGAAGAGGCGCATACAAAGAAGAAGCAACCTCCTAAGGTGCAACCATATAAGCCCAGATACCATATCCATCCTATATGAAGAAGGGTCACGACACTAAATAGTCTGGTAAGTTCCTAGAACCTTTCAAAACATTACATATCAACTTACTACTTGTTGAAGCCCTATCACAGAGGCCTAAACACGCAAAACATTTGGAGGAGATGTTCTCCAATAAAAGAGGATTAGAAGAGTTATCTATGGCAATGGTTGGAGCCGAATGTTCAACGATTCTTTAAAAGACACTGCCAACAAAGCTGAAGGACCCAAGAAGTTTCACAATCCCGTGCCTAATTGGGGAATTATATGAAGAGAGAGCTCTAGCAGATTTGGGGGCAAGCATCAATTTGATACCATATTCATTCTTTAAGCGATTGGGTTTGGGTGTACTTGTCCTATTCGAATGAGTTTGCAACTGGGAAATCGTTCAATGAAGCTCCCCCGAAGGATTATCGAAGATGTGCTAGTGAAAGTGGGAGATTTATATTTCCTACAGACTTTGTAATACTCGAGACAGATGAAAATGGGGAGCTTCCATTGATTCTAAGTAGGCCATTTTTACGTATTGCTAGAGCTTTAATTGATGTGGGAGATGGTAAGTTAACCCTTAGAGTTGGGTAAGATGAGCTAACATTGAAGATGCCTGCGATACCTAAACAATCTATGAATTTTATTGATTCATGTATCTTTATCGATATTGTTAATGCCTCTGTTTCATATTGTGTGCAAGATACACTTTGTAGGGATGTCTTGGAACTAAATTTGACAACGGGAGAGGAAGAAAAGTGTGAGAACCCTAATATGCAAGACATGGAAAAGAGAAAGAACTAGAGAACCCTAAGATACAAGCTGTTGTAGCCCAACTGGAGGCTCATGATCAAATTGCAAGTAAAAGAGGGTTCAAAGAATTATCTTTGGAAACGGTGGTGCAGCTAAAATTGTTTATTGAAGAACCACCAACTTGAGCTGAATTCGAAGGACGTCGAGCTAACGACGTTAAACAAAGCGCTTCATGGGAAGCGACCTATTTTTGGCATAGGCTTTTATAGTTTCTCTAGAAATCTTTTTGCTACCTTTGTTTTTTTTTTCTTTTGCTTTTTTTTTTTGTGCAACATAAACTTCTACTGGAATCTCAATTGTATGTTTGTCGATATGCTCTCCACAACCATGAATTCCTAATGCTTTACTATGTTTTCAATCTAAAACCACGGAACTTTCAATTCATTTTCTTTTTTATGTTCTTTCATTTCATTCCTTCTTGGGCTTTATCTGCTTTACTAGACATTGAGGGCAATGTCTCACTCTAAGTATAGGGAAGGGATAATTTAGAAAGATTAAGTTAAGTGGTCTTGTTTGGTACTTTCATGAATTATGTGCATTTATTCAAAAGTCCCTAACTTATATGAATCAAATTGAGAAAATTTTGAAAATCCTGAAATTATACTCATTAGTTTCCTTATTAATTTAGCATTCAATAATTGACAGCAACGTTGTGTTTTACTCACTTGCTTTGTATTTGGCATACCTAGTTGAAATTTTGTGATGAAATCTAGGTGAGACAAACTTATTTGCTATTTAATGATGGAATTTAGAGTTTAGAAGTGGATTAAAGTCCGTAATTGAAGTTAATTGGTTATGTTTCTAATAAGTACCCTAAGACTCTTAATAATTGTGCTTTATTGATTATATTTTACATGATATTTGGTTGTTTCATTGAAGAAAAAAGATATTTATTGGATAAATTGTTCATTTCAGGATTAAATAGAGGTTAATTGGCTTTTTAAAGGATTAATAATGAAATAAGCAAAGATTTGATAAAGTTTTGAAGCTGTCACTGTGATATCAAAAGTACACTAAAGGAGTGCACAATTGGTGTACAAATTTCGGAGTAAATAACGAGAAAAATATTTAGTTCCAATAGTACATGACTAGTATACAGGGGTCATGTACATCAGGTAGTATACGATTGAAGAACAGAGAATTTGCTTATTTGTTCCAGGTGTACATAACCTACATACACGAGTTGTGTAGGGGGATCGTGTATATTTGACAGACTATAAATAGCACTCTATTTTTAGTATTTTTGGATCTAATCACTTGTATTCCATTCCTAAACCTTAAAGGATGTATCTTGGAGAGCTTTTCAAAGGAGAATTGTCACACAAACATCTAGAGTCACAAACAATTGTTTTCAAGGGCTTAATTGATCATTCTATCTTTAAAATTTTCTAGATTTTCTGTCTTTATTGTTTATTCTATGGAAGAGTAGATTTTGCATGCCTTAGGTTTTGTGAAATGCTAACCTATGTATTGAATCTTTATTAATCAATGAGAAGTTTATGTCTTGAGTTTATTCATGTGATTTTACTACTCTTGTGATAATTTATGGCCAAGATTATTGTATATCCGATTCTTGTTAGTTAGAAAAAGATTTCAACTAATAGGATAGATTGTCCATGAATGAAGAATTTACACGTTTCACCTAGGCATAGGGAGACTTCGAATTTTTGTAATAGATGTTTAATCTATATCATAGGGTTTATGAAATTCATGTAATTTTACATTGGCATTAGTGAAGGAAGACATTCCTACCATCTCATGCAGAATTAAGAATCAATTGACTTGAAGAGAGTAATTGGTTTAATCAAGAAACCCAACAGCTCAAGACGTAGCTGATCATTAACTAACTCCTATCATAAGAAGTAAGGGTTAGGATAGATCTTGTGATTGAATTAAAAAACCATATAAAGCACTCACACCATTAGTTAGGATTGTCTATTAATTAGTTTGATTATAATTAGTATACCCATCTTGATAAGTTAGGTTAGATAGTAGTAAAAGGGAAATACTAGCACTTGTCCATAGATCCTTAAGGACAACAAACCGAGTAATTCTATACTACAAGATAGGTACGCTTGCTTTTGCTGGATCATAGGATTATAATGGGCTTTATTTTATTATTCTTGATGCGATCTGCTGCAATTACGTTTTGGCACCGTTATCAGGGATCTAACAATATTAGGAAATCCTAAGTAGTTGTTACTTTAGTCATTTATTTTATTTTGCAATTTTATCTCTTTCCCCACCAAATTATATTGTACAACTCTAATCCACTTGTCATCTCTTGTAGTGCAAGACTAGAAGTTCTACATCAAAAGTTCTTGATCTAGATCCTTAGATTGAGAAAACATTTCATAGAAGATTAAGAAGTGCAACTTCTAGTACGTCTAGGCGGTTGGGTATTGAAAAGGAAGCACTGGATCCAAAAACTGAAGAAGAGTTGAAAGAAGAGGATTTTGAACAAAGAAGTTATGAATAAAAGTCATTAGGAAGTAGTGAAGAGGAGTTTCAAAGAACAATCATGGCAGAGCAGGATCCACCAAAGACAAACATAGAATATGCAAGGCCAACACAGGATGGCATAACTCCTATAATTGTTAAATCACCAATTGATGCAAACAATTTCGAGATAAAGGGAGTATTGATGTAGCTATTGCAATAGTACTATTAGTCTGACCGTTTACCAGATGAAGACCCTTGTACTTACATTCAAACCTTCTAGAAATTTGTGAGAATTGCAAGAGCAATGGTGTGCCAAAAGATACAGTAAGTACTAGATTGTTCCCTTTCACACTAAGAAGGAAAGCAAGGAACTGGCTGATATCAGTAGGTCCTAAAGCTTTGACTTTATGGGACGACATAGTTAAACAATTTTTGAATAATTTCTTTCTACCTTATAAGATTGCTAATCTCCGAAACAACATAAAATCCTTTGTTCAGAATGATGCTGGACCTTATATGATGTTTGGCAAAGATGGAAGGAGTTGCTAAGAAAGTGCCCACACCACCAGTTGCCATCATGGATGTAGGTAGAAACATTTTACAATGGTCTCAACTAAGTTACCAAACAATTGGTTGATGCTTCAGCCGGTGGAACTCTGAATTCTAAGACCCTAGAGGAATCTCTTAAGTTGTTTGAAGACATGGCAAGAAACAAGTACTAGTGGGGCAACAACAGAGGAAAACAAAAAGCTGTAGGGTTGTATGAGGTAGATATGCTAACTACCTTAGTTGCCAAGATGGATGCATTAAGAAAACAAGTGATGAGCATAAAGAATCCATAATTGCCATTTTAGTATGAAGAGCCTAGTGGCAGTAGGTTCTACCATGAGCACATTGAGCAGGTAGATTATTTAGGCA
This sequence comes from Combretum micranthum, assembly GCA_024138025.1. NCBI lineage: Eukaryota > Viridiplantae > Streptophyta > Magnoliopsida > Myrtales > Combretaceae > Combretum > Combretum micranthum. Next base: position 55,063 of record JAMXBD010000293.1, read on the forward strand.
ATCGGAATAAGCAATAGAATAATCCGTACAACAACATGTATAACCTAGGATAGAGAATTCATCCTAATTTCTCCTAGGGCAATTAGAATACACAGAGATCAAATTTTCGACTGGGGTTTTAGAGGCTACAGTTGCCACCATATCAACAAATGCCTCAGTCTTCCAATCTACCTCCTCAATAAGATAAGAAGTCCGATCTAGAGGACTTCCTGACACAATTTATGTAGAGCTTTGATGCACATCATCGGAATCAAAAGGCATCCATTCACAACTTAGAAAAGCCAATTGGCTAAAATGCTTTATGAACGATAACCAGTTTCACTCCCCAACAGCAATACTGAGCAGAACCCAAGGGAACAAGTGAACGTCATAACCTCGAGGAGTGGGAAAGAGTTACAAATTGAAAAGAAGCCTAAGAAAGAGAAAGAAGATGGTCAGTGTTTGGAAAAGGAGAAGGTGGAACCTGAAAGGAATGAACTAGAGAAAAGGCAACCTCCAGCAATAAGAGAGTATGTGCCTAAGACACCATATCCTACCAGTCTCCACCAAAGTAAGGATAAAGAGCAGTTTAGTAAATTTCTAGACTTGCTCAAACAGCTCCACATAAATATACCTTTTGTTGAAGCACTCTCTTAAATGCCCAAATATGTAAAGTTCCTTAAGGAATTCCTATCCAACAAGAGGAAACTAGAGGATGTATCCACAATTGTAGTGGGCGCAAATTGCTCCTCAATCATTCAAAATAAATTGCCTCCAAAGTTAAAGGATCTTGGGAGATTTACTATTCCATGTGTAGTAGGAAAACTGTCTATGGACAAGGCCCTAGCTGATTTAGGGGCAAGTATCAATCTTATGCCCTACTCCTTTTTCAAGAAATTGGGCTTAGCCAAACCCCTTCCTACTTGCATGAGTCTGCAACTTACCAATCACTTATAAAGATCTCTAAGGGGATTATTGAAGTTGTTTTGGTGAAGTTGGAAATTTCATATACACCGTAGACTTTATTGTCCTAAACATGGATGAGGGCGGGGATGTCCCTTTGATTCTTGGTAGACTATTCCTTACCATAGCCAGAGCACTCATTAATGTGGAAGAAGGCAAATTAATACTTAGATTTGCAGATAAGGAAATGGTTGTTGAGATGTCAACAACAAGTTCTGAAAAGAGAGTGTTGAGGAGCCCGAATAGAGGTGAACAAATGAAGAGTGACAGCAACAACTGATACTTAGTTGATGACGTTGAACCTCCATATGGTCTCTGTTGATTATTATGATTGGCATTACAGAGTCACATGAAGATACATAGATCCTTGAGGAGCACTTTGGCTAGATTGGTAAGTCTTTAATACCAAATCACAAAATAAATATTGAAATATATATTGTTTTAATGATAATTGATGTAGATTTATATCATTATGCAGTCGTCACATTTATCTAGATACAAAAGTCTACAGATGTACAACACATGCATAACCCTGGTGCTCTAGGATAACATAAATTAAACAGATATGGAAATGTCAAATTGATTAATATATAGCAGCAGCAATAACATCACGAGGATCTCCTAGCTCAAGGGAGAGAACGAGGATAGGGGAGGGGACGGGAATGACGACCGAGACAAGAGAGAGATCGGGCTTAGGATTTTCATGGACCATTGGATAGATCTCCCAATCCTGTTCTAGATATTCATATAAAACTTCCTATAGCTCCTAAGGTTATTGTAGCTCCTCTTACAACTCCTAGGGCTATTACAGATCCTCCTACAACTCCTATAGACTAGTCTAGAAATCTAGTATCGGATAGACAGATACATCATCCCATTGATCCTTCTACAGTTGTTGTATCAATGCATAATGTACATGACTCGACTATTTCTATTAATGCTCTATCTTTTGACTTGATGATACATTCCACACCAAATTCACTACAGTTGCTGATACTCCATCTGCTCCCATCAAAGCTCCTCGTCTGGTACCACAAGATGTTGAAGAGAGTATTGCACAAGTATTTATTAATAAAAATTATATTTTTTGATTAAATAGTAATAATTTAGATAGTTTATGAAATGCTAATCAAAATTAATAATATTTTGCAGGAGGAAAGGCATAAAAGACCAAGAAAAACGAGTAGGGATTTGATATACACAACAAAAAAAAGAAGAACTAGATTAGTAAAGCAGATAGTAAAAATGTAATTTAGACAAAAAAATAATTGAATTGTATGTAATTGAAAATACTAGAACAATGCATTTTTTGGATATATTTTTGTTTCTATGTGATCTTCACTTTTTATAGTTAAAGTATTGTAGTAATTTCTTGATGAAACAAATGATAGATTATTGTTGTAATTTCGTTGGGTTGAGACTTGAAATTGAAACTTAGGGATGATTAAGTATTGGGATTGACTAGATTAAAGGAATAAAAGAAATTGACTAGATTGAAGGAATGAAAGGAATTGATTGGATTGAATTGTTACAAGTATGCTATTACAAGTTTGTGAAAATTTTTGGACTAAACAATGAATGAAAGAATGTGGAAAAGAAATTACACGAATCACATTTCTAAAAGGGCGATTCATGTGTTTCATGTGATTATTTCATACAACATAAATTACATTTCAGATATGCGATTTTGCATTCGTATTTATGTAATTAATTGGATCTAGTTTGTATTTGTATAATTTTTTTTTTTATGAATTTGTAAACATATAATTTTCTCACAATAACACGGTTACATTTGCGCCTACATGCAACTGCATTGCTATGATCAAGTGATCACGTTAATATATCTAGAATGCATCTAGTGTATACTGTAGGTTTTATATTATAAATGGATTTTACGTTCGTGCTTCTAAATGAAATTCCATGTATGGAGATTCCTATTTCAGTCAACCCTAGTAGTTCAAAGAATTTGAATCAAAAGTCTATTTATATTATGAATAAAATGGTAAGTACAATAGTTTTATTATGTTTGGTAAATTTTCTTCAAGTAAATTTAATTTATCTGGAGTAAATTAAAAAATTCATGTGACATTATTTCGAGATCAATTTAAGATGAATTTAAATATTTCAATAGAACTTTTTAAAAGAAAAATGAAGAAAAACAATTTTGATATTTTAAAAGAAATGTGAAGCATGTTTTGTTGGTCAATCACATAGAACTTTCGTAAGGGAACAAATTAGAAAACAAGATCACAATAAAACAAACGAGGACGTAGCTCACATGGTAGAGCGCTCGCTTCGCATGCGAGAGGCACGGGGCTTGATTCCCTGCGTCTCCACTTGTTCTGTTTTAACCAAATCTGTTTGTATAACTTCCAAACCAGAAAAATGGTATGTTCAATTTACACGGATTTGTCATATCATGGATCTATAATGGTAAAGCCAATTGCACATTTTGGCTTCCTCTTTTTATCCATAATCATTTATTAAAGTGGCATGATTTTGTCATAATTGGATTGGATGCTATATGATTTCATTGCATTAAGCTAATAGTTGAATGGACAGAACTAATGGTGTAGTGATAAAACGATTTGCCTGTACTAAACTTAAACCAAGCGGGCTTTTTTTGTTCTCACATATCCATTGAATAGCATTTTATACTCAGAATTACCAAATTAACTTCAAAAGCATATTAAGGGTATTTGTTTCATCATATTATGATCTTTTTTATATCATATTTTTTTCATTTTCAAATATGTGTTTATTAAGAAACCGATAGTTTTACTCATAAACTAATCAAACAAATACAATACCGATAAGATACAAATAAATTATAGATACCTATCAAATATAAATATGATATAGATAAAAATCTAACAATTCAAACAGGCCCTAAGCACAAAAGAAGATGGCTCAGGTGAAATCTACATTTCATAAGTTCTACTTTGACACATTTAATAAGTAATGGATGAAGATAATGTAGCTAACTATTAGCGCTACACCCTACGTAGTAATCCCACCCTATATGAGTGCTCCCCTATTCCAACTTTCTCGAAGCCTCCGATAGGATAGCCAAGACAACAACGCGTTCCATACCCTTGCAGAGAATGAGCTACAAAAGTTTTGAGAATTCAAAAAAATGTTACATCAAGAGGAGTCGTTTATCACTATGATGGGTGTCAAATGGAAGATTATATTTTTTCTAAGGAATCAATGTTTTAGGTTTTTCTTAAAAAAAAAATGGATTTTATTACCATGTGAGCAGATAGATATAACGTGACATTTTTTTTTTCTTTTAATTTTCTCAAACAACTATTCAATAATATATGTGCACTCCATAGCTACCGTAAGGGAGTAATTATTGACTTCTTTCAAAATGGAATTTCACAACTTTTGAAGGTACATTTATGTAATTTACTCCCTCTTTTCTAATCATCTATGATTATTATTATTAAGAGAATACCTTTCATTTTAATATTTGTGTCCCCATGAAAATTTATGATGTACGAAACATAAAATGTGTCTTTTTCTTCCTTTTTCATGTGTTATTTACATTTTATTCGCCATCCTTTCAATTGACTACCCATTTATTATGTCAAGACTGCAATTGATTACTTTTGAATAGTTATATACTTTAGGTGTGTTTGATTTATTAGTTTATTGTCAGTTTGACATCTATTTCATGTTTGTTTCAATCATACTAATTATAAAAAATAAATATAAATAAAAAATAGATATTTTTACTAAACAGACCATATAAATCAGACACATAAGATATAAATAAAAAATAGACAATCTAAACAAACTTATTTTATTTTGAAAATCTATCTACAAGAAGCTTCCTCCATCATTCCACATCTCTCTTCCCCTTTTTTCTATTAACAAGAGAGAGAGATTCTCTCTTTTTGAATTTGATTATTCCTTCAATGCCAAAGGAGATTACAGATGATGACTGCAACAGCCAAGCATGTGTACAACCGACTTGTCATTGCACCACTAGCATTGGTCTAGAAAAATTAAATTTAAATTATGTTATCATATTTAAATTTTGCGCACACATCACACGTACTACTAATAAGTATATTATAATTGAAATTGTACTTTCCCCTTCCATATGAGCTTTTCTAAGGCATTACCCTAACCTAACCAATGTCAACAATTTAAAAAGCTAAACAGCAAAACTTGCACAAGGGACAATTATTTGGAGACAGCTATAGTGCAGCCAAATTATATATATATCAGAGGCGGTCAAATTTTCATTGCAAGATCATACAATTTCTTATACCCAGCATCAAAAATATCAATACAAGTTCTTTGAAAAGATAATAGATTGAAAAAATGGAAATCTAAAGCATGTTCTACATTCTTGATTAGCAAAGTCATTGAATTAACTACCACCAAAACCCGAGTTTTTGCTAATGAACACCTAGATGCTCAACTTTTTAGCATCTATGATAAACCAGAGCCCTTCCTACTCTACCTGTTATCATGCCAAACTTTCCTTCAGAGTAGAAAGCGGTGGTGCATTGCACAAATGCTCACGGAAACTTCATACTATTAGTGATCCATTTTTTCACCATTATGATCCAACAATGAGCTGCTTACAGCATACCGATTCTACAAAATTTCCAAGCATGAAAAGGATGTGGATGCTAGTACAAGTAATTTTATTCGTCAGCAATCAGGGCAAAAATTGTTGTCAGATATGATCAACTCCATGCAATTCTGAAAATGGGGTAGATAGACCCAGAAAGATACCACCAGCCAGTGCAACAAGGTCGGTCACAGCACTATTTTTCCACAAAGACGCCAGTATGCTCCCTGATGAAATAGGGACTTCTCGAATACCCAGATATCACGCACGAGAATCTGTGACACAAGGAACCAAATCATGAGAATGAAGATTAAAGCGTATCAAGAAATTTTTTTTTTTTTAATGCAATGTCAGATTTTCATTAATATAAGAAAATTTCTACATAGGATAAAAAGGAAAGGAGGCAAAGTTTGCCAAAACTATACTAAAACATAAAAGAAAAAAGATAGGACTTACTAGAAACCTAAAACCTTGAGTGAAACACCATACACAAACAAAAAATGTGCTAAGATCGAGATCTTGGCAAGATGCATTATAAGAGAACTATCTTAGTAAAGGAAAAAAATACAAAATGTTCTGGGACACATCATGGGAAGATCGAGGGCTAATTCCAAGCCTTTTCTCATTTCTCTCTCTCCATACATAGTAGATAACCAAATTGATGACAATCTTCCAAGAGGGGGAGAGGCAAAGACCTAGGGTGTCCAAAAAGTTCTTGAATGTTTCCAGCTTCAAAAGGGAGAGCACCCATACTAGGAACAATCTCTTTAAACTTCATCCAAATATCTACTATAAAGAAACATGTTACGCATAGATGGTTATATGACTCCTCTCTATTGCAAAGAAAACAATAGTTATGAGTAGTAACACCCTATTGCACAAGCTTATCTTGAGTGATCAACCTTTGATGTGCTATAAGCAAAAAAAAAAAGTGTGTCAAGGGGCCAATTTTTTCAACCATAAAAAATTATGCCAAGATAGCTGAACTCCTTGCCCTCGAATAAGCACATAAGCTTCCTTTATGGAGAGAGAGACTAAAGGGTTAACCTTCCATACGAGAGAATCTGCATACTAACAACAGGGGTAAACCCACTATCCAATTCTGTCCTGACTTGCTCCCATAATGGTTCTTGCGGCCAATCCCAGCCATTCTCATTTATAATGGAACACAGACGAGCTTCCTTAGGAAGACCAGATGAATAGCTAGTCCATTCCCCTAACCAATCTACTAAAGCACCTTTAGGATGCCATTCATCATACCATAGTGAGATATTGCATCCATTTCCTACTTTCCATTTGAGAAAGCTTCGAGCAAGTAGTCTCAATTGCAAGATTTTCCTCCAAGACCAAGAGATAATTGAAGATGTTTTCATTGTCCAGAAGTCTTTTCCCTTAATGAGCTCTAAAAGCACATAAGATGGCCATAGGGAATTTGGGACATCCGAGCAAAGATATCAAATATGCTTAAGTTGGGCAGCCCTATTCCATGAAATCAAGTAAATAATGCCTAGTCTGCCTTCCTTTTTTGTTTTACACACAACGTGCAATTCAATTTTGGCCTTAGTCTTCATTTCATCATTCCCATTCCAAAGGAATTGACCCATTTTAGTTGTCAACTCCTTGAGGATACTATTCGGAAGGATAAAAATAGAAAAACAATACACTTGGATAAAGAAGAGGACACTCTTAATCAACTGGATACGTCCTGCATAAAATAAAATGTTACATAGCATGTGAGTTTGTTTGGCTTAGATAAAGAAAGAGGCACACCAAGATATTTCACTGGAAGGAAGCCTTGTCTAAAGCATAAGATGTTGAGTATTTCCTCCTTTACTACTTGTATAACCCCACTAACAAAAACTTTCAAACTGGAAAGGTTGTAAAAGGTATCCAAAGCATCTTTTTGTAAGTCTAATAATTCGAATGTCATCTTTAGAGAAGATCAACACATCATCTGCAAAATAAAGATAATTAAGCTTTTCTTTACGACATCTCTAGTCGTAAGAGAATTCTGCACTCTTCCCATTTCTCTCATAATACATGAGAAAACCTCCATCACCAACACGAAAATGTAGGGCGATGCAGGATCCCCTTGGTAAAGACCATGAGAGCTAGGACAAAAACCCACAAGTTCACCATTTATATGAATTGAGAATCTTGCCATAGTAATATATTGCATAACCCAGTTAGAGAACTGAGGGAAATTCATGATTCTCAAAATTTGCTCAATAAAATACCACTAAACATTATCATAAGCTTTCATGATATCAATTTTTATGGCACATCTAAACCCAAGATCACCCATGTGATAGCCAAGAAGAAGTTCTTGAGCCACAGAAATGTTATCAACAATCCGCCTGCCTTGAATAAAAGCCATTTGTTCCTTGCCCACCAAATAAGGAAGAACCCTCTTGATTTTTTCAGCTAAGATCTTTGAAATGCACATATCAATTGTATTACAATAAGAAATAGACTTGAAATCTGTGAGATTTGAAGCATTTTCAGACTTAGTAACTAAAGAAATAGCTGTAGAATTGATAGATTTTAGCAAACCACCCGTAGCAAAAAAAAAATCTTTGATTGCCATGCAAATGTCCTCACCAAAGATATCCCAAGTACAACAGAAAAAATTCACATTATACCCACCAGGCTCGGGTTTCTTTAATCTCATCATCCCTGACTGGTTTAGAAAGAAACTCCCAGTCCTCTTGTCTTACCTCTTTTGCAATTAAAGTTGCCAGCCGATGAAAAAGGTGCTCAGATGGTCTAGGCTCTTAAACGATTTCTGAAAATAATTTACAATCACATCTTTTATATCTTCCTCCGACTGAATGCATTGGTCAGAACTATTGTTGATGGATCTAACGGAGTTTCGGTGATTTCTTTGCTGAACATAGGGTCAAGAAACTATCTTATTTCTTTGGCTAGAAATTAATTAACACGTATATCTCATTTCCCTATACAATAGAGAATACTATTTAAGGACAGAACTATGAATTTTGATTTGACAGTCATCATGTGTATAGTGGCTTATGCATCTTTTCCCACATTAAAATTCAGGTGGCATGGTGTAAGAGGCAAATAACTTAGTAGAAAAAGGGAAACTCCACTTTGACAGGTTCATGATATGACATAAGTGACATGAATAATGCTCGAGAAAAGTTAAAAGTAGAAACTTGAAGCCTACAACTTGTAAAAAAACTACCAAATTGCAAATAAAAAGAGAAGGACTACATACATTTTGTAAAAGATCTCATGTTAAAAATCTCGTTTATTTGTTAACCATGCCAAAACCACAAGCTAATTACAAACTAAGTTCTTGCTTATTTTTAGTGAAGTTAGACATTTGCAAGGTGCCATAAAGAGACAAAAGCAGCAGAACCTAAGCATGTTTTAAGTCTCAGTCCTCATGAGATTAGGTGAAAATCCTCACTGAAAATAACTGTTTTTACGCTCTCAGGTTGATGGGTGAAATATAAGCAATGAAGGAATCAGACCTCATCAGAAATAGACTTCTGATCTCTAGTTTTTAGGGCTCATTAGAGAAAATCCAACAATCTCTAGCTTTGAGGGTCCATCTAAATGTATGTGTGCGTGTGTGTACAAACCCCTTGATGTCTAACCCTCTAATGGAGATTTATGCCTTTAAATTTTCATAACAGTTCAAGCTTGTTTTATTCCTTCATTTAGTGGGATTTTTATACAAACCCTTCCTCTAAAGGGGTTGTTGTCTAACAAGTGCATAATCTCCACTGGATGCCCATGTATTTTATCATAAACTTGGTCAATTAATTTCAAGATATTATGACTCAACAGCTTCTAAAACCAACAAATTGTCATTTAAGAATATATCCATAACAACTTTTAAAGGTAATTAATATTCTACCAACAATATCCATAGCAGAAAATAAAGAAGAAGATTAAGATACAACTCATGACATGCAGCTAGACATGACAAACAAGGAAAATCCTAACAATACTAACTTTAACAACCACATCATTTCGACTTCTAAAGAAAAATAACATTTCCCAAAGCCATGCAGCCTCGTAACAAGCACCCAGTATTTTCATATATTTGAACAAATAAGAATGTAAACATATCTAGAAAAGTGTGTCGCAACATTCCAAAAGAATGAAAAATGACACGAACCTCCTTGCTTTTATCACCAGCAACAACTTTACCATCTGAATCATAAGCTTCAAATTTCTGCATAAAAGAATGTATATATGAACAGAATGTCCAAAGGATAGATAATGTAAGATGGCATAAAAGTGAAGCAAACCAAAGAGGGTTAGAATATGCAAAAAAAAGTTTCAACTACTTCTTACCTGCTTAGTTACAAACTCTAGCGTCAGCTGGATGAAGATTTTATTCATGTCATTTCGATCTACACCAATCTGTAATTAAAATTGTTCCTGTTGTAACTTTGGCTTCAGTAAAGGGAAAGCTAAACAGATATATTCTGTCTTAACATCACATGCTAGGAATCAACTGAAGCACACTTACAATAGACAAAAGCACTTTCCAAAAATAGGAATGATGTGCTTTATCGAAACGTTGTGAAAATAATAGGCATTGCACCTAAAAGTGGTGTTGTTTCTCAGAAAACTTAACAGTGTGTCACAACATTCAGTTATAAGGGACCGCAGGCAGCAGCCAAAAAGTTCAAAGGTAGAAAAGCACACTATGCACTTCTCAAGTTGATAAAATTCTCTCATGATCAATATCCAGGACATCAAAGTAAAGAAAGAGAAGTAATAAGGGAATTTCACACAGGAGGTGTGGCTTTTGTAAAAACTAGTGCAGGTAAATACTTGCCAGCCTAGCTCGTAATGTCCGTATCCTTACAACTGGTTCAACCATTTCCCAATAAACCTTGCTCCACATGGATTCTCTCATTTTGATGTCATTTTTCAGTGTCTGTCCATAAAAAGCAGAGAAAGATGCACCAGACATCAGCTCTGTACGACAAAGACCAAAATAGCAAAACTGAAGCTAGATAAGGCTCTACAATTCAAATAAAAGAACTGGCATGATCGAAGTAAGGAACAAAAACCTACAGAATACATCTTTTCTGTAACTGCTTTCCTCAATGATGTTTTATCCCCATGAGCAATAAGATAATTTATCTGGATAGAGAAAAAGGGAACTTTCAGACACAAAGCTAAAGGGCGAAGCATGCAAAAATAATAGCCAATTAGAAAGCAACCGGGTCTACACATACCTTGAAGTATCATAGTTTTATTCTAGTCCACCTATTATAACAATTTGGTGAAACAGCACTCAGCTAAGATCTGTAAACCCTTGTTTTCAAAATGTTTTAGGCCCATGGACCCAATTATTGATAGTAAAGACAATTATGCAGTTTCTTAGATGTACCAAAAGAAGAAATATGCAGTTTCCAAGTTCTAGCTTGCTGCACATCAGCATATAGCTTTTGTACTTGTATAGTAAGTGAACCATGCAGGCATTTAGCATGGCAAGACATCCATATTGAAACCATGAAAGAGAGAAATTTGCCAGATTGTTTTATAGTTTGAGAATTACGGCCCGCTCACTTCTCTGAATAAATGAAGCTATAATAGATTTTTTTTATTACTAAGGAATGAAATAATACTGTTATAGGATTTTCCTTATTGATTTTTTAGTTAAATTAGGATATTTTGAGGAAAAAAAAAAAAAGAAGACAATTTCAATATTGAATTGCCATTCATAGATTTGAGAATGGATTGGCCATTTAATGTTTTTTGTAACAGGGATTCCTTATAGAATCACTATTATGGTCAAGTAAATACAGTAATAACCATTCATAAGGAATAAGACTGCAATGCAATTGTAATTACAATGAAGTGAACAAGCAATTTGTAATTTTTAAACTATTTTGGGTTCTACAATACAATACTAACATCTCCAAAATTGTTCAAACAAAGAGGTGCATATAGCCATATAGTGCATGGGTAGTGCTTGTATTTCTGATATTTTTTATGCAAGGACAATGTAATGGTCAACCCTCTGCTATCAAAGAGAGAAATTGACAATCACCAGATACTTTTTTTTGCAAATTGTGGAATCCAATTCTTTAAAAGGGATAAATAACATAACAAAATTCTAATGATTAGGTGCCAAATTATAATGCAAAAGTAACGCCCTATCTTTTCCAATGAAAACCCCTAACTTCTCTGTTTTCTCACAATTAGCATTAATAAACCCGCCATCCTTGGGACTTCTATATAGCAAGCCCCATGAATGTCATTGATTGAAACACACACACACACATCATTCAATATTGGAAGAAAGAATCCACAAGGTGTTACTACACTCTTCTTTAGAGATGAAACTGAACACTTCAATATAAATTTTGTCAAAAGTTATGACGTGGACCATTGAAGAATGTGATGACATAATCATACCTCTTTATATAATTCTATGGCATGTCCATAGAATTGCTTCTTGGAATATCCAGTCTTCCTTAACTTAGCAATGGCATAAGCACTTTTAAGCTGTTTAACAAGAGACGAGTAAATTCAAATGATGAAATCACCATTTATATATCTTTAGTGAAGCATCAAGGCCCTTTTAAGTGTATGTTTGAAAATGAAACAAGCCCACACACAAGCTACTCAATCTTGGCTTGATATTAGGTCAAGTTTAACTTGACTATAATCAAGTTGAAATCAACCTCAAGGTTGAGCTCAAGTCACTTGAGCAAAGCTGACCAAACTCAAGCTTTGCGCTATTTGACATGATGAAATTGAAAGCCTATCTAGGTGAAGTAGGGCTTTACTTACTTATATGCCAAGCATAAATAAGATCAAGCTTTAATATACATTTAAAGAAAAATGTCTCATTTCTTTTAGAAATTATATGAGCCACTATTTAGTTGAAGTCAAACTTGTTGAGTAACATTTAGCTTGAAAACTTAAGGTTGATCAAGCTTGACCAATATCAATCTTTGAGATCTCAAGTCAAGCTTGAACTCGATACCACTTGACTCAATTTTATTTTTTTACGCCTCTATTTAAGAGAACAAGTGCATATAAAGCTTGTCAATTCAATACGAAGCTTTGCACCATCCATCCCCAAATTCATAATAAAAAACTAAAACCAGAGCTGCACTGCAATTAGCAAAATGCAATCTTGCAAGCACCAAAATATGATATGATTGGACTAACTAAAGCAAAATTATAAGTAAACCACCAAAGATTCCACAAGAATTCATATTTAGCCTTGCAAGTTCAAACTGATCAACAGAGGACAAACCCAAGGGTATGCGATTGAGGAAAAGTCACCTCCAAAATTACATCCTCTTTGGTCCTTTTCCACCCATTTCGTGTGAACCATCTAACACAAGAATACAAGAATGAGTGAGATAAGTCAACTAAATGCTGACATCCAATACTAGAAGTTACACGTGATTTACATGATTGCATCCAATAGAAGAAGAAGACGATCTACTCAAACGCAAATAGCATGGAAAGGGTTCAACATTTAGATGGATGGCGAGAAGAACTACCCAGCCCATCATTGATCACTAGTTAATAATAAATAGTTATATTCCAGTTCAACGATTTGCTACAGCAAAAGCTATACCACATAATTTCTTCTTTAGTCATTTTAAATAATAACAACACAAAAATAATATTCTTGGAATGAAGCCAACCTCCTCGCAATTGAATAATAATATTGGTCTGAACCTTCACTTTAGCCTAGTGATATTGTTCTTTCCCCCTTGTCAATTTTATGCAACAGTTATGTAGTTTGGGAGCCAAAAAAACACAATTAAACCTGCTAAATGCTAATCCAATATGCTTTCCACCTCCTACAGCCTTTACCAATCAAAAAATAGAAAAGCAATACAATGGCTTCCAAAAACAAGAATTGCAGGCAAGTTTATAATTCTCATTTTAATGAGCTGGAGCAGAAAAAATAAGTGGAATCCATTGAAATTGATGCAAGTTGGAACAGCAAAACAAGGTGCTTACATGTTTACATGTGAATCAGCGGTTACAAAAATGCTCAGTGATGGCCACAAGCATAAAGTAGACATATTCAGGTTCTCTCAAAAATTCAAAACCCTTCTAAAAGTTCTTACAGCAGCATCATGCTAAAACTTATACAATCACCACTAGCTAATGTTCTAGCACTAATTCTTAAAACTCTAGGCATAGGCACCACTTAAATCGTAGCAAATATCCGTTCTTCAAATAGTAATCACAAACTTCCCAGATGAAGGAAACTGTCTCTCTCTAAGTTTGCACCTTTCTAAAGCCATCCTCAACCCATGTACTGAAAAAAGTTGCATATGTACTGGGATTATAAGGACTGAAAGGTATCCAAATTATCTAGAATAGAGGGACATACCTTTCTTCAAGCTAAAATTCAGAACTTCATTTTTTTTAGGCAATTAATTCTGGAACTAAATTCCAATTTAGATACTTGCATTTCAGATACTTTTCAACTGTAGCTCAATGAATCCATTTATAATCTTGCTTTTCTGAAAACAAACAGTTAAGCTATGATGACAAAAGCAAAATAAAAATTCGCTTTACTAAATAACCTTTTCCAAAATGAGATTGGTTCTCGGGGTGTGTATGGTTCATGGACAATTCCAGGACTTGTCATGGACACCTGAAGAGCCCCCTGTATAAGACACCAATAGCAAGAATTAACCTTGTCTTTTATGAGAGGACATCGGTAGTTGATCTTTCATGATTAATATGAACTGTTCTTTCAAATAACAGGCGTTCCACTAAATCTGTGTGCTTGATGCTCGTCTAATTTCATAGAACAAAATGCTTCAATGAAACACGAAGATGCACTGGCCAAAAAAAACAAATAGAAACAAGAAAATGCATCCACAAAATCCTTATTTTATCTTTTGTTGTACAGACCAAAGTTGGGAAAACCATACAAAAGAGTCCTATTGGTAAAAAGAAGAAGAAGAAGAAGAAGAAGAGAGAGGGAGCGAGTGATTAACATCAATGAGCTCCAATAAGAGGAAGTTTCTGCTGAATCAAACATAGATATCTGCTCAAGAAGTTTCAAAAGCTCTCACAAGTAGGAAGCACATTAAGATGTTAGCTGACATGGCGAAGGACATAACAGATGGGATTGAGTACAATCCTTTGTCATGGGAAAAAACCACTGACCTCTTCTCATATACATATAAAGACCCACATAAAAATACACACGTTGATTCCAAACTCAACAAGAATATCTTTCTTGTGATATACAATAGATGATACATAGTCATAAAACAAAGGTCAAACAGCTAGTTTTAGATGAATATTCTCAATGTAGGGGTATTAATGAGCACCAAGGACTTCATAAAAGGTGAACATGCTATAGACTGGAAAAGCATCACCTTTGGCTATTTTCAGGATAGTGTCTTCTCTGGGTTACAGACCACAGAATATAAGTGTCTAAGGAGTCTTGACCCTATCAGTGCCTATATTTCCTAGACATGTCTATGCAGCCATTTGACAGCTTTGCTTCAATGTAAATATATGTATATATAATAATAATAACAATTAGCCAGTGGAACCACAAACTAAGAATTAGACAAAGACTAATCTAACAAGAAGCAGATTTTACCATTTGTCGTGCTTGGGCAGGAGCTTTTACTTGTGTTGACGCATACCGCACTTCATTGAGCAGCACAGGAAGTCCAGTGGACTAAAAAGAAGACAACACATATGATCAGCACTTTAAAGATACAAACTTAATATACGACAAATACAATTTATGTATCGCACCTAAGGGACATACAATACGCACCAAAGTCTTACCTTCCCTTGACGAAGCATCATTAGATTCCCATGAATGAAAAACAGCTCATTTTGGAACTTGGAAGAGAGAGATGTAATTCCCTTGCAACCAAATTCAGGAACTGCATTTCCCAAGAAAATAGCACTCGTATCAGCTGTTAACCAACCATCTTAAATTGACAACATTTTACACAAATAATTATCAAAGAAAGCCTCTGGTCACATGAGTATACAAAATTTCACAAACATCTCTCTCTCTCTCACAGGAAGCCTAAGAATCAACATAAAGGCTAATAATTAAATCTTCAGTAATGCAAAATCTGCCAGGTTTATCATGTATATAATGCACCACGATGAAACGGCCAAATAATGAAATAGGATACCAAAATTTCATTGAGCATTATGCAGTACCATTCGATGTAATTCCAGAATAACTTCTACAGCTTCCGAGCCTGAAATTTCATACATAACTGTCAAAACAACTACAAAAAAATGTTATATAAAACTAAAACAATAATTACAATCAATTTCATCAAGATATTCCACTAATTTTTCTTAAACATAGCCATGGTTTGGAATGGCTACTCTAGATCCACAAACCGCCCTACTAAGCCCCCCAAAAACTGTCCTTAATGGGATCTGAGCTACAATCCCTGATCAATTCAATATAATTTACTCAGAAATATTCTCTTTATTAGAACTTCCAAAGCCCGTTCCGTGCAATTCACAATACGTATTGGTTCAACTTACACCGCGCAACTTCACAATCTGGCCTCCACAGTTCAAACTGGACACTGATCATCTTCGGTTGTTGTGACGGTTCATTATGGGGACCCAGGATTTCGCCGGTAAATAATACAGAAAGAAAGATCATTTTAGTTTCAAAAGCAAAATTCAGAATTTTCAGGAAGAGTTATTTTTATAATATAGGGGCCATTGCTCGGCCGAGCCAGTTTGCCAACAGAGTGTGAACAAAAGATTCACTGGTACTAATACGCCACGTCCCAATAAGTATAGACAAACATTAATGATACTTAAACTAATGGAAACATAAATCCCAGTATTCACTCTTCGTGTTTCATCGTATTCAAATTTAATCGATATTTTACTAGTGTATCCGGTCTTACTCCGTCCGCGCCGCACTTGCTTACGGATCAAACACAAGATTTGGATCTTCTTAATTAAAACAAAATTGCCTCGACAGCTTGATTTCACATACACGATCATTTACAAGAAAAATTGTCACATTTGTATTTTGAATTCAACAATTTCCAACTACAAGATATAACAAATGGTATTAGATTCTATTAAATTTAACTAATTATCCCAAAATGAAATCCAACGACGTAATAGAAATTTTAAACGACGGAATCAAAACTTACAATATCGAAGATTCTCGAAGCTGAAGAGTACGATGTCGAAGTATCTGTATTCCTCTGGAAGCCATAAGGGGTTTGATATCGAGAAGAAATTTGTTTAGTAATGTTGGGGATGTCGTGCGATGAGTAGTTTGATGGAAAAAAGAAGGGCTTTTGAGGGGTTTAAGGAGGAAGAAGGAGGAGGAGGAGAAGAAGAAAGTAGCATGAATTAAGACTACTGGTTACTGGAGTGAAGTTGAGCTGAAGGAGAGTGGTGTACTCTCTCAGTTGTGTTTTGGGTCCTTTTTGTCAGGCCAGGCCCACTTTGTTTTAGCTACTTTTTTTTTGTTCTTTTTCCCCTCTTATGGACCTTGATTTTTCTCTGGATTTTGATTTGATTTGGTATTTTGGTTTTATAAATATTTGTATCTTATTTGTATAATCTTTTTATTAATAAAAATATATATTTTTTATTTATATTTATTTTTAACAAATAATCTAATTAAATCATATATGAAATAGATGTCAAAAAGACATTAAACCAATAAATCAATTACACCTTTAGTGTGATTATTTGATTTTTTTTTTCCAATTGTTAATCCACTTTGATTTATGGTTTAAATTGTGAACTTATCTATGAACAATATTGTAAATCAAATCCAGTGCAAATTAAAAGATATAGAGACGCCCTAATCCTTAATATTTTAATATTTTTTTATTCAAGTTCTCAATGTGTAAAAAATTTAAAGAAATTAGATACTATTGGTTACCATGCTAATTTATTAGCGCGTATAATTAATTTAATTAAATAATATGATATATATTATTAATACATATAAATTAAGTAATTAAAATAAAATAAAAAATGTAAAGGAATAATAGTTTTGATTGCATGGAGAGATGGTGAGTGAATACACAACAATAGAAAATCTAATTAAGTAAAAAACAAGTCGCACAACCTAAGTTGAAGCTGACTTGGCTTTCCATTGCTTTCTTTAAAGGGAAAAAAAAATGGTAAGCAATGGGTTATACAACTCATTGTAAAGTCTTTGACGAATATTTTTGAGTCTGTAAAACATGAGGATTGTGAGTATAACAACTAGGAATTTATTTGGCAAGTCACTTCGATAATTAAGTTGGTGGTATCGAAAACAAAATTCATAAAGTAATAACAATAGTATACATGTATTTAGATGTTTTACCACTTATTTTAAGAGCATCTTTATAACGAAGAAAACCCCGGTGAATTTGGTAAGTGGATCATCATAATGGGAAGACATCCCAATATATTAACAAATCGTATCTTCTCACCATGGTAATTTCCGAAATCATCGCGATTTGCTGGAAACAAATGATCAAGCCTACCAATTGCTTGTGGAGTAGAAGGATGATCTAACAGGTCAAAAGCTTTGAGAAATCATCATAGAGTTTATCTTCTAGTATTAAACAAGAAGTTATAGAAATATTGTCAACGAGGGTAGCTCAGTCTGACTCTATGTAGCTTATTTATGGCCTATTAAAGATTGGATTGGGCTTAAACAACTTGGCCTATAATTAAAACATGATGACTGCACCTATGGAGCCTATGTCTAAAATGGTTCAATAACACCTACTTATTTATTTATTTATTTAAAACCATGTCTTTATCCAAATGGAGTGTTCATATGCTCATCATATTGTTTTAAGGTTAATGTCATGAATGCTAGTTGCATTTTGACAAAATATACAATTAGATAGTTGAACTTTGAATTGATCAATTTAGTACTTAAACCTTGAGATTGATCGATTTAGTACTAGAAAAAACTTTTCGTGCACGTTAATAGTATCTCTGTCAAGTTCTTATAGGTACTGAATTGATCAATTTCAAAGTTCAAGTGCTAAATAAATTAATTTTAAAGTTCAAATATCTAATTATATATTTTACCAAAGTCCAGCTATCATTTATGCCATTGCCCACAACAATGGTATTTGATTTTGGGGGCACTAATGTTGCTCTCCTTTACATGAGAGAAGGTTTGCCATCTTCTAACAATATTCTTTGGAATTGATACTTTATCAATGACTCACTCTTTCTTAAAACTCCCTCAATGATTGAGGTTAGTTAAAGAAAGTAATGTGCTACAGATTCCTTTTATGAAGGGGAAGAGGAAAGACAGGTATTAATCTATTAGAAAAATTGTCACAACTTGAGATGGATTCCAGTATCGACTTAATAGAAGTTATGCTTTTTGTCTCAAAAAGAATGGCCAGATGAGCAACTGGATAGGGGTAGATAAGATAATTTTATTCTTTCTAATTTTCTACATTTTTAAGTATAATTCTTTAATTTTTTATTTAATTATATAATTAATATACATTACTAATATACATAATATCATTTAGTTGAATTAATTATTTTGTCAAATTGATATTGTCATGTTACATAGGTGTTAAAAAAGGGGGATAATACTACCTAAACTTTTCAAAAACACACATTCAATTTACCACCTCAGGTTCTATATTACTAACTTTGAAACCTAATAGAAACTTTTTGAGTCATCATTCTTACATTAGGTAAACACATAATAGTTGTTTGTAAATAGTCATTAATGGTGCAACAGGTGTCATCTAATTTTAAAAACAAGAAAAGGAAAAACCAAGGACAAAAAACATATTAGGCTTTTTCTCTCTATATATGGTTTCTTTCTCTAATCACATATTCTTCCTTAATCCCCCTTATCTCTCCTGAAAACATGAAAATTTTATTATGTATTTGCCCTAAAAAGCTCAAACAATTAATTCTAATGCAACAGATCAAAATTAACTTTAATAATAGCCGATAATACATAGCAGATTATAATATGAAATATGAAAAAGATAAGGATAGAAAATTTGAGTCTAGATTTAACGTGGCGTTCAACCCACTTCCTACTCTCCATTGTCCACCAATGCCTTCAATTGAGGACTTCACCACACTTTATTAATCACCAAATAATCATACTCAAGATGAGCAATACATCGTTTTTACAATAAACTTAAGAAATAAAATATTTCATTTCTCTCTCTAGATGCTCCTACATAGATTACAAGTATAAGAGCAAAGTATTAGAATGAATTTCTCTCTCTTGAAGATTTTTCAAAATAAAGAACAAGAGAACACGAAAATTAAAGATTGTTTTTTTTTGCAAATGAAAGCTCTTTATCACTTTTTCACACTTCACTTCTTTGAGTCCTCTAAGGACATAGTATTTATAGCCTTTAAGAATTTAAATGTTAGTTAGGGATAACATCTTTAAGTCACCAAGCAGTAAATACACTTCAATGGCTCTTTTTGCAACATCGGCTCATTTATTTAAATTGCCATGCCCTAATGCTTGTCACGCCTTAAAGTGTCATGCTTCATTGTTGCCATCGACCAAGTCTGTGCTTTTGTGGACTCCATCGGGCTTGAATTCAAACTTGTTGCGCCTCAAACTTGTCACATCTTAAAGTTCGTCACACCTTGGTTTTGACCCTCGTCTAGAGCTATGTATGCTTAAGTTTATCGAGTGTTGGTTTTGAGTTTATCATGCCCTAACTGACCAACATGCCGAACCTTCAATGTGACCCTTGACTAAGACTGTGCATGGTTTAATTTGTTGAGCTTTAGCTTTTGAGCTTATCGCACCTTAAGGAGTAGACTAGTCGAGTTCTCGAGATTATCCTTGACTAATGGTTCTGCATTTTTGGCTTGTCAAGCTTTGGTCTTGAGTTTGCCTTGCTTTAGTGAGCGAAGCTGTTTAACCCTTGACTTGACCTTCGACTATAACCGTTTATCATTGATTTTGTTACTTCTAAAATCTACAGAAACACACAACATGCACATATATATTCTAGCATGTTATTTGACTAATTATGTGCAATTTATCATATTGTCCCATCGAAATCCATATTGAATATACAAATTCAACAATCTCTTCCTTTTTAATAAGAATAGTTATACATAATCAACTTCTTTTTAACTCAGTATACTCCCCCTCAATTAAGTATCTAGGTTTCAAAAGGAATTTTCTCAATTTTAATTCAAAGACTTGACGCTTAATTCTAGGAAGATGCAAGCTACACTTAATACTCATTTAGCTCCTCTTTTAAATTTATTAAAAGCATACTTCATAAATGTCAATTGTGCATACAACTTATCTCTCCCCCCTCGAACTCATAAAAAAAAATCAACAACATAAGTTGCCTCACTTAAAGAGGACTTCACACTTTTCATTCAACACACACAATTGCCTCACAAAATAAGACTTCACAACAATTCCTCACTAATAGAGGACTTCACATTGCCCTACAGAAGAGAACTTCACATTGTCCCAATAACAAAGGACTTCATATTGCCTCAATAAAGGACTTCACATTGCCTAACAACACAAGACTTCACCCACATACCTTAACAACAAAGGACTTTACTAGAACACTCACAAACAGATACGTAAATAATGCATTATAATATTAGTTCACTAATCTCATTGTGGCACTATTCACTCAACAAATGTAAGCACAAAATTAGAGAGAATTTTTACAAAATCTCATCATATTAAGCTCTACTCTCTTCTTTCTCCTTTAATCTCTACTAACAACATTTCTCAACTACACTTCAATTCTTTTAACATGTCTCTTCCCCTTTAATTGTGCATTCTACACTTCTCTCCATTTGTACTCATAAAAAAAATGATCAATTTATGATATTGCAAACAAGGAGAGATGCACAAACAACACAATAGTTTAAAAAGGTTTTAGACATGAAAAAGCATCCTCATATCATAAATTTGTACAAGTTGCTGTCAAAGAAATTACAAAATATGTTTTTCAAGCATACACAAATAAGTTTAAGATAACATTCAAATATTTTCAAATTTTCAAATAAGTTTAGAAAGCAACATTAAACATGTCCATATATTGTTTATGCATTAAAAGTATGAAAACCATTTTTCATGTATTTGTAAGGTACAAATAAATAATTCATATTGAAGGGTGTGAATGTAATATAATATTGTTAAGTGGGTATTTTTGTCATTTGACAAACGAATTTTCCTAGTCTTCAAATCTTTTCAACTTCTACTAAAAGCTTATATATAACCTCTCATTCTTTTGGAAACCCTGGAAGCTTTCAAAGAGAAAAACAAAAAAACCCTAGAATGTAACCTTCCTCTAATCTTTTCAATCAAATCCTTTAGATAAATCATCTCTTATGCTAGTTATCTTATGGATTAAAGGAGATTCAAGAGTTGTGGCAAACCCTAGTGTGATTAGAGATTAGAAGACTTCGATTCAAGAAAAAGGTAATATTTTTATTAGGGTTTTTATAATTCTTATGATTTTGAAGAAATATCCTTTAGATTATAATCTAGGTTTATGTGTTATTTCAAAGGAAATCCAAGATTTGTTGTTGAGGATCGGGGGTGGATCTAGATCTGAAGTTGTGATTTCAAATCAAGGAGAAAGGTAAGGGTTTATCATATTTATGGATTATGTGATCTGTAAATTATGAAATTTTAATTATAGTTTATTATTCAGGAGAATTAAGAATTAGGGTTTCGATTTCCAAATTGAGATCTATAAGTTCTAGGTAGATAAGAATCTATACCATGCCAATAATCAATGAATTATAATTGTTATTGTGATAGAAATTTTAAATTGGAGACTTTTTATATACATGTATATTGAAGGAAGTTGTGGAGAAATCAAGGGACTTGAAGACAATTTGTATTGAAGAGTTTCATTGGATTGTAAACCAAGAAAAGAAGGTGTGTGTGTGTGTGTGTGTTATTCAAATTTCATAGATCTATGGTTAGGGCTTTAGATCTTTGAGTCAAATTATGAAATTTAGGGTTAGGGTTTAATTTTTGTAGAAATGGAAATTTATTGAGACATATTGTTGGTCAGGAAACATGCGAGATCTTTTTTTTTGTAAGAAGTTCTATTGGTGGATTGAAGTATTGAAAGCAATACCAGGTACTACCTTACCATGTATGTTTGCTTGTGCTTATAGGATTAGTTGAAAAATTTGACTTAACATATATTTGACTTTAATTGAAACGAGTGTTGGTTGTGCTTGGCTACGGTTAGTAAAGGCGACGATAATAGTGTGATACTAACGCTGGCAACCTGATGATCCTTGTGTGGTGGTGTCCCGAATGGAGTTGCACCTGGAGATGATTTCGGTAGATTAGGAGTCGTTACCAGCTTAATTGTGGTGCGCATCTATATATGTATATATTATGATAATATGGTTTTCATCGGGGTCATAAGTTACTTCGGGTTTAGGACTAGTGATCAATAGTCCTAAACTGTGTTGGTTACAGGCTAATGAAAAGATAATCAAATTGTGCTTATTGCATTAGAAAATAAGTTGTATGTGATATGCGTGTTCATGTGCATGTGCTTTTGGTTTGGCATACTGGGCATTTTTCACTCAATCTTTATTTTTCCCACAGATACAGGTGAATATTCCATGATTTATGATTTGACGGGCTATGACATATTTTTCGATGATGGGGAGAGAGATAGCGGTTATAACCATCCTACTAATAATTGAGATTTGTTATTAGTAATTTGAGAAGAAGAAACATATGATGATTTAGTTATTTTCTTTTGAAGACTGTTACATGTAAGGATTTTATTATTTTTAGATTTGATGTTTAGATGATTTATGAGTTAAGGACATTTATTTTAATATGAAAAAGTTTGAAAGTTTCCTTATATGTAAGTTATTGGTGATATTCGAAAATTCATATTTGTGGTTTTAGAAATCTATAGCCTTAGCATGTTTGTTTATTCTAAGGACACGTGGCGGGCTGATAGTACATTTAGGTTAGGGCGTTACAGTATTTAAAGCCCAATTTTAATATAAATTTAGTTCAAAACATGTATAAAATCAACATAATATCAAGGAATTCATGTTTAAGCACATCCAACACTTTCTTGCAAAATTGAAAAGGTATATAAAGCATGTTGGAACTACACAAACTCACATAAGTTCACATACTAGAAATTTGTGTGCGTTTTAGTTATCAAAAACATGAATTTTCCTCAAATGGGCACAAAATTGTCTAAAAACATTTTCATTCAAATTTGAATATTTGTACAAGTTTGTTTAAATCCAATAAACATGACAAAAATGATTTATGCATAAAAAAACTTGAAAATCAAATTTTGTGCATTTTAAACCCCATTTTAGTTAAATTTTAGCTCAAAACATGCACAAAAGCATCTCCACGCCAAAAATTTGCATCAACATATTATATACAAAAACAATGAGGGCACAAACTATTAAACTTAAACAAGTTGAGAATCTCCATATTTTGCTCTTGGAGCCACTTAGGGTACCCACAAAAACACGATCATCTTTTTTGTATCCATTTGAGTTTGAGTCCTTTATGGTTATGTGTAATAAGAATCTCCCTTTTAGGAACTCAAACCAACTTGTTTTTATGACTCAAATGTATGGTTTTTCTTATTTCACAATCGTATGTAATATGACCAGATTTCCCATAGTAGTTGCATGTCCCATGGGTGACTTTTACAATGTGGAGTTGCAGCTACCTTTTCTATTATAGTTAATTGCATATTTATTTGAATTATAATTTTGATTTCTAAGAAGTGTGCTCGAATTCTTTTTACTATTTGTGAACTTGGCTATAGTTGCTTTTGAATCATCTAAGTTAGCCACTTTTTAAAACTTCTAACTCTTTTCGAATTCCATTATCACTGCTGGCACATTCAATATTACTATTTATAGTTTTAATTTCAGGATCAAGAAGGTCATTTTCAATTGTTAATTTTTCATTGATCTTGCTTAACTCAATATTTTTACTTTTTAGCTTCTTACAATTATTTATCTTATCATTTTCCAATTTTAGACTATCTATTTCTTCATGTAGCTTTTCATTTTCTAATTTAACTTCTTCATGCTTGATTTAAAAATTTTCTAATTCTTCTCCTACTTCAACCATTAAAGATTTAAGCATACTGTTCTTTTTCTCTACTTTTTTCTAACTTACAACATACTTTATCATACATAGCATATATTTGATATCTTCTTGAGCAGTAGATAGTACTGCTGGATGTGTCTTGGTTTGTGGCATTTGTAGAAAGTTATTACATCCTCCATTTCATTTCTAGATCAACTGATGTCATCGTCCACTCTCTTTGACTTGTTGTTGGACCTCATGAACTTATCAAGCCTTTTAGCTATCCAGATAAGTTCCTCATTTTCTTCATCATCATCATTAGTGGAATCATGATTTGTAGCTTTTAGAGCAATAGCCTTTTTATTTAATTCTTCTTTGGTGGGTGTCGAATCCAACAAATAAAAACCTACTTTAAGATTTGTGTATAACAATGAGTAGGTTCGTCTCCACAGGGATCGGGAAAATTTATTTCTATTCAAGAAAGAAATTAGATGAAAGAAGATTGGGAGGTTTGTTTAATCAAAAGCAATTAAAACTTAATTTATCTCTAAATCTAACAATCACAATTTAAGGTTGAATTCAATAATGAGAAATCTCTAACCAAAGTGATACTACAGTTCAATTCCTAGGATCGATCATCGATGCAAAGATCGTTGTTCTTATTCTAATTAGATTGGTTATGGTTCTCAACACGTTCTGAAAACCTATCTCTCCTTACCGATTCGATAACAAAGATAAGATCTTTAGTTATTCCCCTTATTGATTAGATAACCCTAAACACGCTCTTAGGATTTAATCTATCAATAGCAATACAAATTAGAGAGATTACCAATCTTAATTAATAGATCAAAAGCATGAACTATTTAAATTAGATTATATATCATCACAACATAAATTAATTATCTAGTTATAATCAACTATCTTGTTATGTTACTCCTATTAGAATAGATGAACAATTACGGATTCAGTATTCTAATTAACAATATATTGTTTTGTCAATTGAATAACAGGCCTAAATTGTAACAACCAAACAGAACAATAATCACAAGATAAGCAGATGATATATAAATAATCAGAAGAACAGAACAAATGATTAAGTCGAATTAGATCTCACAAATCCTTGTTGAATTGAATCTGTAGCAATCCCCTTGGTTAGAATTGGATGTTTAGCCACTCATGACTTTTCAAATTCTCTCTAAGGTTTTCTTGACAAAAAAATATCAGAATATATATATCCTAAAAAGAAACCCTAAAAGGTATATATATACAAGTGGGCAATTGAAAGGTCATTGTGCAATATAGGCCGGCAAATTTCTAGAAACGCCGGCGGCCATTCTCTCTTGTTCTTCGGCGTTGATCTTCGAAAGCTGGCAAAATCCCAGGAAGGCCGGTGGCGTTCTTCATAATTTGTTTAGCGTAGGGCAATGTACGCCGGTGAAAACCCAGGATCGCCGTCGGCATTGGCAGGCGGCTTTGTCTCATCGCACACGCACAGAATGACATACGCCGGCAGCCTAGATATGTTCACTGGCGGCCTTTATTATGTGCGTGATGTCCAGAATGATAAAGGCCGACGGCCTAAGCATATGCACAGTCGGCCTTCTTTTCCTTGCTTGTTCGTTGGTGAAGATTGTGAACGCGGGCAGCTTTTGTTGTGTTGATGTCGGCCTATATGTTATTTTGCATTCAACACCGGTGTGGTCCAGTTCTAAGCAGGCGGCTTTGATTCTTGTTTGGTCGGTTTTCAATGTAATTTTTCTCCTTTGATTCAATTTTGCTCCAATCTTGTATTTTTCACTTCTTTTGGCTTCAAAGACCTGATATTCATATAAATCATGATTAAGTACCGATTCCATATAATTTCTATAAAATTACTAACGAATTAATCCAAATTAAACCAATGAATTATTGAATAATATTCATCTTAACAAATTCCCCCACACTTAAACCATTGCTTGTCCTCAAGCAATACCATATAACCAAGAATGAAATCTTATCATGGAGTGTGCTTCTTTCAAAATTCAAATTCAAGCATCTTTCTTTCTTTTCCCCTTTGTTTTTTTTTTTTTTTATAACTTGTGATTTCAGTGCCTATCGCTCTAACCAAACTGATTACATGTAATTAGAGCACTAAAATTAAAATTCAGTAGTTAATCTAAATAAAACAAACTTTAACCATATATTTAACAGAAGATTCTTCTACTCAAAAGTAAATACTCAGTTCAGCTAGGAAAAATACCCATTTAGACTTCACTGGACATCTAACCGACATATACTCTTACCAACACAGAATAGAAGCATTTGATACCCATTCTTTTCCTAGATTTTCTCTCTGTTTATTATAAATCTTATTCCATTTGATTGCTTCAACATTCATATTCTTTTTTTTCATTCAAGCATATATTTAGAGCCTTCAGAGATGAATCTATGGACGGGTTTTTGTCTGTTTCTTTTCAGCTCTTTCTTTTTCTAATTTTTCATTTCAAAGCACATATATGAACTTTAGCCTTTCCTCCCTTATCGTTATAGTGAGTTCATTGAGTTGATACATCCCGGGCTCATCACCCAAATGACCAGGTTTTAAAGGGACCCCTATGAACTCTTCCTCACTCTAACATTCAAGTTTGGATACTCATAACTCGATTGTTTGAGTTAGAGGAGTATAGGCTATGCTTGTTTCTCCTTTTTTGAATGGAACAACAAATTCAAGACTTTTTTTTATCAAAGATCACTAAGAAAAAGACTTCATTTATCTCTTTTACTAAGTGTTGAAAAATTCTTTACAAAGAATTCATAAAAGTATATATAAGTTAGCTTTTTCTAAGAAGTAAACCTGTTTATTTTTCACTTAAGGACTCGACTTACTCTCAAACTTCCAAATCTAAAGCTAAATACACAATAAATCTGTTCCTTAAAGATTTCACTACTCAATTTTAATCAAGTATTCTAATCAAAACAGTAGGTGAGTAAGGCACTTTCACGAGTGAATTTTTCACTTTTTAGATGCTATCTTTAATTTTCCAGCACAATCTCCAGATTTCATTCAAATTTTTGAAAAAATTTTGGCCTAAAATTGCCATATATTACTTAAGAACAATTGATCAACAATTTAAAGTGTGGGTACACATTTCAATTCCAGATGTCTTATATATGCAAAATAATTTCAGAAGTCATACATCACCAGACGAAATACTCAAATTCATGATTTTATCCCTCCCCCACACTTACAGTAAACAGTGTCCTTACTGTGTCTAAATCAGCACAAAGTAAGAAAGAAATAAATTAAAAAGGAATAACGATACTTCCCTGATTTATCTTGTGGAGCAAGATGAAGCAATAGGAGTGGCTATCAAAACGATTGTATGGATAGATTGCATTTATATTAGACCTGTGACAAATAAAAGCAAAAAGAAACAAGGTTGGGAATCGAGTTCAATCCGACAGTTCGGATTATTAGAAAAAATCAAAAGTCTACCCATAAAATGGGTGCTTAATTAAGTACAAATTAGAAACTATTAAAATAAACAAATAAATAAAAATAATAAAATATCAAAGCTAGCAGGGACTCTAGCTTCCTTCCTCCTCTGTGCTGGCTTCTTCCTTAGAAGTTTCATAATGTATATGATCTGCTGCTGTTTGATTTATACATGAGAAAGCAGCTTTCAACATATCGACTAGTGATTTCCTGAACTTCTTGTTTTTCTTTCTCTCCTTCTTATTTTCTCTTTTCAGTTGGATAATTTCTTGTCTCAACTGATCATACCGGCTACCAGTAGGAGGAGGAGGAGGTGGTGGTGCGGATGATGTAGAAGGTCCTGTATAGGGAGTAATTTCAAGCACTACCGACTCGTCCTCATCTTCATCATCATGGCTAGCAGCATTAGTAGCATCAGCAGCATGGGATGGTTTATTCAAACCCCACAACCTGAATGGTGCGCTTGAGATTTTCTTGCATTCCATGCCTTCATCCCCTTCAGGTTGTTGAAAGATGCCCATTCCTTTCAGTAAGGCAGTTATATATCCTCCACATGAGATCACTTTTATCCTAGTGTCGGATATTTGTCTATCTATAAAATTTACCACCTCAACACCAAGGTCTATCAGACGACCCTTGATCATACTATGTAGATAAAACACATCGAAGCTCGTTACCTTACTATGGCTTATCTTCTTGTAGCTTATTGTATGTGATAGTATATGATGAAGCAACTTGTGCTCCATAGCTGTAAAGGCAGTAGACAAGCTTTTGGATGGAATGAATGGATCCGTCTTTGGCTTAATTAGTTATAACCAGAACTTTGAAGCGTCCATGTCTTGTGGCCAACCATTAGATAGATCTGTTGTATCATCCATAGTATCATAAATACCCAGGGTAAACCTAACTTGCTTCAATTCTATTTGTCTCACTTCCTTATATGCCTGAAACTTCATGGTTGTTACCCCATTCTCTGTCTCAATATACATGGTCGACAGGAACTCTATGGTTATATCTTTAAATGTTGGTTCCCGTACATCAAAAACTTTAAACCAAGAGTGATCTTTGACAGCTTGAGACAAGATATCCACCATCCCATACTGATACAGCAACTCTCAATCAAGATATTGATGGTTAATGAACTTCATTTTGTGGAATTTTTTCTTCCTTTCCTTAGCATATTCTTTATGAATCAACAATTCAGATTGTGTTCCAGACGAAGAAGCTCCAGAAGTTTTTCTTTTCTTAGACTTAGGTTGTAGCTTCTTGGGTGGCATCCTAGTTCATCCAGGTTAGGCAAAGAAATTCAACAGGAATCGAATTCTAAAACAGCTTAAACATGAGTTTATTACATGCTTGTTTCAAATAGATTAAGTAATTTGAAAAGAATACAAGCATGGATGAATTAAACTCATAAATTTTTATCGAAAATTTTGAGTTTAAAGCTCTCAGCCTAAGTTAGCCAGCTTAGTTTTCAACCGTTGAAAAGGGAATAGATTCAAAATTTTGTTCAAACTTCACGGTTTAAAATTCATTCAAAATAGCCTTTGAAAAACATAATGACTTAATTTGAAATTTTTGATTCCAAAAATTCACCCGAATTTCTGTATTGAAGATAGTTATTTTCAAACCAAATCACTTTTAGTTTATCAAATACACAAGAAAACCTATAAATTTGAAATTATAACATCTATTTTTCAAAAATTCACGAAATCCCTTAATTTCAACAGTGAAAACCCTAGAATTTTAAGTTCAAAATTGGACTAATTAGCCACTCAAAACAGAATCACAACACAAACACAACCCAGATACAATTCATCAACACCAATTTAACAAGACAAATCCTCAACTCCATCGACCCACAATTCGCACCACCCAATTCTCGCCAAATTCATAACCCCAACATCTAGCAATCATATATCAAATGGGCATGGAAGTATTTCAACAAGTAAAAAGTCAAGATAAATAAAGTTAGAAGCACTTACTTATTGTAGCTTTCAAAAAAAAATGGAAGCTTGAAGTGGAGTATGGAGGTAGTGAATCACTTGAGCACAGATGAGTGAAAGAGAGATGAAAGAAAGGATAGAAATGAAAAAGAAGGAGAGATAAAACCTGTTTTAACCCGCGTCTACCACTTACGTCGGATATTCTATATATACGCCGCAGGCGTATGTGACGGCATATAGTTTTCCACAATGTCTAGTAGCATGATCGCCGGCGGCCATTGAAGTTACTCTGCCGGCCTTTAATGTTGAATGTCCTCCCGAAACGGAATGGCTGGCGGCGTATGAATTTACGTTGCCGGCCTTTCGGGTTGTCAAATAAGCCCAGAATGCTAATAGCTGGCGGCCATCAGGTTTACGCTGCCGGCCTTTGTCTTTAAATAAGAATGCACAGAATACTAATGGCCGGCGGCTTTGACAGTTAAGCTGCCGGCCTTCATTGTGAAAAAGATTGGTTGCCTTTATATTCAAAATGGCCGAAAACTTTCAAAATTTTTAATTAAATTATTTATTTATTTTTTTTAAGAATAAAAGATAACAGAATCAAACACTCGGGTTAGTAAAAAAAAATCAAAATATTTTACAAAAAAAAAATGTTAGACATGGGTTGCCTCCCATGGAGCGCTTTTCTTTAATGTCTTTGGCTAGACGTAACGGAGTTCATTTGTACTTAGAAATTTCCAAACTGATCTCCTCAATGTTATTCACTTGGAAACCTTCATAATAAGGTTTCAAGAGATGACCGTTTACTTTAAACATCTTACCAGTTTGATCGCTCCTGATCTCAATTGCACCATGATTGAACACATTAGTAACAATGAAAGGTCCTATCCACCTAGATCTCAATTTACCAGGAAATAACTTTAATCGAGAATGATAAAGCAAAACTTTTTGACCAATAGAAAATTTTTTTCTTGAAATCATTTGATCATGAAAAGCTTTAGTTTTTTCCTTGTAAATTTTTGAGTTTTCATAGGCATCAAGGAGAATCTCTTCAAGTTCTTGCAATTGAAACTTTCTGTGTTCACCTGCCTCATCCAATCTCAGATTGCATTGCTTTATAGCCCAATATGCTCTATGTTCCAACTCAACAGGAAGGTGGCAAGGTTTGCCAAACACTAGACGATATGGAGACATTCCAATGAGGGTTTTATAAGCCGTTCTATAGGCCTACAACGCATCATTAAGTCTAGTACTCCAATCTTTCCTGTTCACATTGACAGTCTTCTCAAGAATGGATTTGATCTCTCTATTAGATACTTCAGCCAATCCATTTGCCTGTGGATGATATGCTGTAGAAGTGCGATGAGTGACATTGTACTTCTTAAATAGAGCTTCTACAACTCTATTACAAAACTGTGTTCCATGGTCACTGATGAATGCTCTTGGTGTCCCGAACCTAGCAAAAATGTGAGATTTGACCAAATCTACAACAACTTTAGCATTGTTAGTTCGGGCAGCCTTTGCTTCTACCCACTTTGACACATAATCAACTGCAATAAGTATGTAAACATTCCCAAAAGAAGAAGGAAAAGGACCCATAAAATCTATACCCCATATGTCAAAAATTTTACAAGCAAGAATAGGGGTAAGTGGCATTTGATCTCTATGTCCTAAATTTCCAACTTTTTGGCATCTATCACAAGACTTGCAGAACATATAAGCATCACGGAACAAACTAGGCCAATATAAACCACATTCTAACACTTTACAAGCTGTTCTTTTAGGGCCAAAATGTCTTCCACATGCATATGAATGACAAAATTGCAAAACAGAAGAAATTTCATCTTAAGAAATGCACCTTCTAATAATTTGGTCAGAATAATGTTTCCATAGATAAGGATCGTCCCAAACATAATATTTAGCATCACTTTTAATTTTTTCCTTTTGAGCTCTAGACAATTCACTTGGCAAAGTCCTAGTAACTAGATAGTTAACTATATCAATATACCAGGGAGTTGTCTTTTGTATAGAAAGGAGATGCTCATTTGGAAAATCATCTTGTAATGGGACGGACTCTTCACTATTGGGTATTCTACTAAGATGATCCGCAACCAAATTTTTTGTGCCTTTTCTATCCCGTATCTCCAAGTCAAACTCTTGTAATAAGAGTATCCATCTGATGAGCCTCAGTTTTGCTTCTTTCTTTGAGAGCAAGTACTTCAAAGCTGCGTGATCTGTAAACACAATCACTTTAGTACCAAGTAAGTAAGAACGGAATTTTTCTAAAGCAAAAACAACAGCTAAAAGTTCTTTTTCCGTTGTTGAATAGTTGGATTGTGCATTGTCAAGTGTCCTTGAAGCATAACAAATGACATGAGGAGCTCTTCCAATTCTTTGTCCAAGTATAGCACCAACTGCATAGTTGCTCGCATCACGCATAATCTCAAATGGAAGACTCCAATTAGGTGGTTTGATAATTGGAGCAGAAGTTAGCTTCTCCTTCAGCTTGTTAAAAGCATGCTTGCAGGCTTCATCAAAATCAAACTCCACATCTTTTTGCAATAGTTTGCATAAAGGTTGAGTAATCTTGGAAAAATCCTTGATGAAACGCCTATAGAAACCTGCACTACCAAGAAAAGAACAAACTTCCCGTACACTCACGGGGTAAGGCAAAGATTTAATCACTTCAATTTTAGCCTTATCATCTTCAAGTCCCCTAGGAGATACAATGTGCCCTAAAATAAGACCTTGATCAACCATAAAATGGCATTTTTCATAATTAAGTACAAGATTTGTGTCTATACATCTTTTGAGCACTTTTGTAAGGTTAGTTAAACATGAATCAAATGTGTCACCATAGACAGTAAAGTCATCCATGAAAACTTCTATGATATTCTCCACATAATCTGAAAATATACTAACCATACATCTTTGGAATGTCGCAGGGGCATTGCATAATCCAAATGGCATCCTTCGATAAGCAAAAGTTCCAAATGGACATGTGAAGGTGGTTTTTTCTTGGTCTTCAGGTGCAACTGGAATTTGATGAAAACCTGAGTAACCATCAAGACAACAGTAATGAGAGTGTCCAGCCAATCTTTCAAGCATCTGATCAATAAAAGGAAGCGGAAAATGATCTTTTCTTGTAGACTTATTTAGCTTCCTATAATCAATACAGACCCTCCATCCATTTTGGACACGAGTGGATACCAACTCACCTTTCGAATTTTCAATCACAGTTAAGCCCGTTTTCTTAGGAACAACTTGAATTGGACTTACCCATTTGCTATCAGAAATTGGATAGATCATACCTGCATCTAGAAGTTTCAAAATCTCTTTCTTTACCACTTCCATCATAGGAGGATTCAGTCGACGCTGAACTTCCCTTGAAGGTTTGCAATTGTCCTCAAGCATGATCTTGTGCATACATGTGGAAGGGCTCAGTCCTTTGATATCAGCAATAGTCCATCCAATGGCTTCCTTATACTCCCTTAACACCCGAATTAGCTTTTCCTCTTCCAGAGTACTCAATTTTGGAGATGATTACCGCAAGAGTATCTTGTTCTCCCAAATATATGTACTTTAAATGCTCTGGTAAAGGCTTCAACTCCAATTTTGGTGCCTGCACAATAGAAGGGAGAAGTTTTGGATTAGAAGAAGGTAAATCAATGTAAGAAATACCATACCTTAAGGGCAGCAACGATTCCAGTTCTTGAACAGTGTCTTCCAAGTCAGAATGAATCACAAACTTCTTACCAATTTTCTTCAATTTCTCAGTCGTGAGGCTCTTTTCAAGTGCAATTTTCAGCCTATTTTCATCACTGAACTCAAATGATTTCTGTGCTAATGGGTCAACAACATCAATCACAAAAACAGAAGAGACATCACTAGGATACTTCATGGCTTCATAGATATTAAATTTAATAATTTCACCATCAAACTCCATAGTGAGTGTACCATCATGAACATCAATTTTTGTTCTAGATGTTTTAAGAAATGGTCTTCCTAACAAAATTAATGATGAATTAGCAGAGTCATCATTTTCCATGTCAAGAACATAAAATCAGCAGGAAAAACCAACCATTCACTTGCACTAAAACATCCTCCAAACACCATCAGGATACACATTGGATCTATCAGCAAGTTGAACAATCACACCAGTCTCTTTTAATGGTCCTATATTCAACGATGATAAACTGACAGAGGCATAACATTATTGAAGCGCCCAAATCACACATTGCCTTGGCAATTCCAACATTTCCTATTTTAAGGAATGGTAAACATACCTGGATCCTTGCATTTAGGAGGAAGTTTCCTTTGAAGTATAGCAGAAATATTTTCTCCTACACTAATCTTCTCATTTCCTTTCAGCTTTTTCTTGTTAGTGCACAATTCTTTAAGAAATTTCGCATATCGAGGTACTTGTTTGATTGCATCGAGCAAAGGAATATTTACCTCTACCTTGCAAATGTATCAAAAATCTCCTTTTCTTCTTCCAATTTCTTGATTTTGCAATCTGAAGGAAATGGAGGTGTTGGCACCATAATCTTAGATGGTTCAACTGATGTTCCTCCCATTTGATTATCTTGAATGTGTGATTTTGTCACCTCTTTTTAGTTTCTTGATCCAACTTATTCTGCTTACCTTTTATAGGGTTCTGCAATTCCTTACCAGATCTCAAAGTGATAGCATTAGCACTTTGCTTAGGATTGTAACGG
Organism: Combretum micranthum; assembly: GCA_024138025.1. NCBI lineage: Eukaryota > Viridiplantae > Streptophyta > Magnoliopsida > Myrtales > Combretaceae > Combretum > Combretum micranthum. The sequence continues at coordinate 89,792 of JAMXBD010000293.1, forward strand.
TTTGAGATGGTAACTTACCTTGAGATTCTAACTTACTCATTGATGTGGCAAGTTGACTCATCTGGTTCTCCAAGTTTTGGATACTTTGCTTTGTCTCATGCTGAAATTGCTTTGTCATCCTGAATTGTTTGTGTTAACAGCAAGAGACTTAACAATGTCTTCTAGAGACATCCCTGAACTCGAAGATGAAGAAGGTTGTGGTGCTTGGTTTTGTTGGCCTTGGACGGTACTGTGATTGGAAATTTTGTGGTCTGGACCCGTAACTGAAGTTTGGATGATCCCTCCATCCAGGATTATAAGTATTAGCATAGGGATCATACTTCCTTTGTGGTAGACCTAGAAATTCTTCAATCGTATTTGCTTGCTCATGTGAATCTTCTTGAAGTGTAGGACACATGTCCGTGGGATGATTGATAGCAGCACAAATCCCACAAGCTTTAACCTGCTGTTGATTCCCTAAGGCTATCTGTTGCACGAGAGAAGTGAGGTTAGAAATTTGATTCTCAAGATGAGAGACATTTACCTCATTAACTCTTCTTGTGGTAGGATCATGACGGTATCCAAACTGTTGTGAATTCGCAGCCATCAAAGATATCAAGTCCCGAGCCTGAGCAGGGGTTTTGTCTACTATAGCTCCTCCACTTGCTGCATCCATCATTTTCCTTTCCATTGGCAGCAGACCTTCATAGAAATATTGGATCAAAAGCTGTTCTGAAACACCATGTTGTGGACAACTGGCAACCAATTGCTTGAATCGCTCCCAATATTCGTGAAGATTTTCTGTGTCCCTTTGTCTTATCCCATAAATTTCTCGTCTAATATTTGCAGCTCTTGTAGCAGGGAAAAATTTGTCCAAAAAAGCTTTAACCATATCGGTCCAAGTAGCAATAGATCCAGGAGGTAGATAAAATAACCAATCCTTTGCTTTATCTTTCAATGAGAATGGGAAAGCTCTTAACTTGATTTGATCTTCAGGAATCCCTTGGGGTCTCATGCTGGAACAGACAACGTGGAATTCCTTCAAGTGTTTATGAGGATCCTTGTTTTCCAGACCATGAAAACTTGGCAACAGATGAATAAGACCTGACTTCAATTCCAATGCTACATTCAACTCTGGATATTGAATACAAAGCGGTTGTTGATTCACATCCGGTTCAGCCAACTGTCGTAAAGTCTTATCCTGATTTGCCATCTGTCCCTGTTCTTGTGGTATATCTTCCTTTTCAGATTCACTGGATGATTCAACCAGTTCCAATGTTTGGTTCAAACCAGGAGATGAAGATGATGTAGTGGCGGCTTGAGCACGCAATTTGGCTTGTTTTCGCAGTCTCCTAGCGGTCTTCTCAATTTCTTGATCAAACTCTAAATCACCTGTATGAGAAGAACGAGTCATAAAAGAATAGAGACAAATCTTTGACACCAATCCCCGGCAACGGCGCCAAAATTTGGTGGGTGTCGAATCCAACAAATAAAAACCTACTTTAAGATTTGTGTATAATGAGTAGGTTCGTCTCCACAGGGATCGGAAATTTATTTCTATTTAAGAAAGAATTAGATGAAAGAAGATTGGGGTTTGTTTAATCAAAAGCAATTAAAATTTAATTTATCTCTAAATCTAACAATCAATTTAAGGTTGAATTCAATAATAAGAAATCTCTAACCAGAGTGATACTACAGTTCAATTCCTAGGATCGATCATTGATGCAAAGATCGTTATTCTTATTCTGATTAGATCGGTTATGGTTCTCAACATGCTCTGAAACCTATCTCTCCTTACCGATTCGATAACAAGATAAGATCTTTAGTTATTCCCTTATTGATTAGATAACCCTAAACACGCTCTTAGGATTTAATCTATCAATAGCAATACAAATTAGAGAGATTACCAATCCTAATTAATAATCAAAAGCATGAACTATTTAAATTAGATTATATATCATCACAACATAAATTAATTATCTAGTTATAATCAACTATCTTGTTATGTTACTCCTATTAGAATAGATGAACAATTACGGATTCAGTATTCTAATTAACAATATATTGTTTTGTCAATTGAACAACAGGCCTAAATTGTAACAACCAAACAGAACAATAATAACAAGATAAGCAGATGATATATAAATAATCAGAAGAACAGAACAAATGATTAAGTCGAATTAGATCTCACAAATCCTTGTTGAATTGAATCTGTAGCAATCCCCTTGGTTAGAATTGGATGTTTAGCCACTCATGACTTTTCAAATTCTCTCTAAGGTTTTCTTGACAAAAAAATATCAGAATATATATATCCTGAAAAGAAACCCTAAAAGGTATATATATACAAGTAGGCAATTGAAAGGTCATCGTGCAATATAGCCCGGCAAATTTCCAGAAACACCGGCGGCCATTCTCTCTTGTTCTTCGGCGTTGATCTTCGAAAGCTGGCAAAATCCTAGGAAGGCCGGTGGCGTTCTTCATAATTTGTTCAGCGTAGGGCAATGTACGCAGGTGAAAACCTAGGATCGCCGTCGGCGTTGGCAGACGGCTTTGTCTCCTCGCACATGCACATAATGACATACGCCAGCGGCCTAGATATGTTTACTGGCGGCCTTTATTGTGTGCGTGATGTCCAGAATGATAAAGGCCGACGGCCTAAGCATATGCACAACCGGCCTTCTTTTCCTTGCTTGTTCGCTGGTGAAGATTGTGAACGCGGGCAGCTTTTGTTGTGTTGATGTCAGCCTATATGTTATTTTGCATTCAACGCCGGTGTGGTCCAGTTCTAAGCCGGCGGCTTTGATTCTTGTTGGCCGGCCTTCAATGTAATTTTTCTCCTTTGATTCAATTTTGCTCCAATCTTGTATTTTCACTTCTTTTGGCTTCAAAGACTTGATATTCATATAAATCACGATTAAGTATCGATCCCATATAATTTCTATAAAATTAATAACGAATTAATCCAAATTAAACCAATGAATTATTGAGTAATATTCATCTTAACATTCTTCTTGCTTCTTGATGAGCTCATGCATTTTAAGCGCTCCAAAGAGTACTTCTTTACTCATAGCATTTAAATCTCGTGCTTTTTCTATTATAGCTCTTTTGCTTCTTAATCTTTGGGTAGTGACTTGAAAAGTTTAGAATCTATTTCTAAGTTAGTAAAATTCTTCCCAATTACACTTAAGGGATTTATGATGTTAATGAATCTATTATGCATCTCATCTATAGATTCATTTAGAAGCATTCTACAAATTTCAAACTATCCACATAAAAGACTTATTTTTGTATCTCTAATTTTAGAGGTTCCTTCATAAATCTTTTTAAATTCATCCTATATTTCTTTAGCTGATTTACATGTACAGATTCTATTTAAATCACTTTCATTCAACCCATAATGCAATATATTCATAGCTATATCATTCAGATCTAGTATTTTCCAATAATTTTCATTATAATCTTTTTCTTCAATAATCAATAGCCCATTTTCTATTACTTTCCATAAAAAGCTGCCTTTGAGCTTTCACAAAAATTTTCATTCGACACTTCCAATATAGTTACCCCTACTTAGAAGCGGCGGTCTATTGATAGCTTATCCCTCAAGAAACTCTAGTGTATTTGATGTTATGATCTTTACTCTATATAGATGGTGCACAGAACAAATAGAGATGAGACTTTGATACCAAATGAAAACATGAAAATGCACTATAAAACACTTGGGGAGTGAATTGAATATTTTCCCTAAAAAGCTCAAACAATTAATTTTAATGCAACAAATCAAAATTAACTTTAATAGTACCGGATAATACAAAGTAGATTATAATATAAAATATAAAAGAGATAGAGATAGAAAATTTGAGTTTAGATTTTACGTGGAGTTCAGCCCACTTCCTACTCTCCATGGTCTACCAATGCCTCCAATTGAAGACTTCACCACACTTTATTAATCACCAAATAATCATGCTCAAGATGAGCAATACACCGTTTTTACAACACACTTATGAAATAAAATATTTCATTCCTCTCTCTAAATGCTCTTATATGGATTACAAATATAAGAGCAGAGCACTAGAATGAATTTCTCTCTCTTGTAGATTTTTTAAAATAAAGAACAAGAAAATTAAAGATTTGTTCCTTCACAAATAAAAGCTCTTTATCACTTTTTTTGCACTTCACTTCTTTAAATCTCCCAAAGAAAAAGCATTTATAGCCTTCAAGAATTCAAATATTCGTTAAAGATAACGTCTTTAAGTTGCCAAGTATTAAATGCGCTTCAACGGCTCTTTTTGCCATATCGGCTCATTCTTTAAATTGTCGCGCTCTAATGCTTGTCATGCCTTAAAGTGTTGCGTCTCATTTTTGCCATCGACCAAGTTTGTGCTTATGTGGACTCTATCTAGCCTTTAATTCAAATTTATCGTTAATTAAAGTTCGTCGCATCTTGGTTTTGACCCTTGACTAGAGCTGTGTATGCTTGAGTTTCTTGAGTGTTGGTTTTGAACTTGTCGTGCCTTAACTGATCAATAAGTCAAGCCCTCGACGTAACCCTTAACTAAGATTGTGCATGTTTTAATTTGTTAAGATTTAACCTTTGAGCTTGTCGCGCTTTAAGGAGTGGACTTGTCGAGCCCTCGAAGTGACCTTCGACTAATGGCTCTGGATTTTGGCTTGTCGAGCTTTGGTCTTAAGTTTGTCGTGCTTTAGTAAGTGAAGCTATCCAGCTCTTGACTTGACTCTCAACTAGGACTGTTCATCATTGATTTTGTTCCTGCTAAAACCTACCAAAACTCCATAGAAACGTATAACATGAACATATATATTCTAGCATATTATTTGACTAATTAAGTGAATAGTTAATTGCGCATCATATTATCTCATCAAAATCCATATTGAGCATACAAGTGCAACATTTCCAACTTCCTTCTCTCTCTAAATCACGTTCTTATCTACCCAAATAGTCAACGACCATCTCCTCTAACACATTTGATCTCGTTGCATCACCGAGCCACCGCAACATCATCTTCCTCGCTAAAGCATCCATCATGGAGATGGTTTAGTTGGTGGAGAAGGTTGAAGGTCGAAGGTCGAGTGGATGCTATGGTCTTGGAGGTAGTGGATATTGAGAGATAGGAGATTAGTGGTTCGTGGGTTTGAATTCAATGCGCTGAAGCTTCGAGTCAACTTGGCAATTTGGTTCTACTATTGCTTGGTGAATATGAAGTGTTCGATATGGGTCTATTGTTACCAAGAGATAGAGATGATTTTTCAAGAGAAAGAGAAAGTGAGATGGGCTTAGAGAGAGAAAAAGAATTTCTTAGAGAGAGACATATTTTCTAGGAAGATGGTCGAGCTTTTTCTTTTTAATCAATATTAGTGTAACAAAATTTTAAAAGAGAGAGAAGAGGGATGCTGGAGAAAAGTTTTTTTTTTTTTTCATTTTTTCCACTGCTATGCTCCCATTGCTTAGATAGAAATGGCATTAGATGAATTAACTTAGGTATGAACGACTTGAAAAATTTTGATTAGGTGGAAAATTTAGCAATTGAGAAGTTGAGGTACAAGTTATCCCTTAAAAAAGTCTAAACCCTAGTAAAAGGGGGAAAAAAGTTTAAGACAAATAAAAAATGTTAAAACCTTAAGGATTTCATAAGTATTTATTACAATAATCATTAAACTAGTGTCTAATTCCATCTAGGGTCTGATATGATTTTGTATCAATCCCTATATTATTTATTACAATAATAATTAAACTTACAATATTGGAGATTCTCGAAGCTAAAGAGTACGATGCAGTAGTATCTGTATTCCTTTGTAAGCCATAAGTGGTTTGATATTGAAAAAAAAAAAATTGTTTTGTGATATTGGAAATGTAGTACTAAGAATAGTTTAATGGAAAAAAGAAGAGCTTTTGAAGGGTCAAAGGAGGAGGAGGAGAGAAGAAAATATTTTAATGAAAGGATATTGAAGTGAAGTTGAATTGAAAGAGAGTGGTGTGTTCTTTCAATTGTATTTTAGGCCCTTTGTAAGGCCAGACCCATTTTGTTTTGGCAACTTCTTTTTCTCTTAAGGACTTTGATTTTAATCTCTACAGATCATGAAATTATCTTGTGATTGATCTATTGTCAACAAAATTAGATTTTGGTTTGATTTGTTTTTCTCCATTTTTAGCGTGATCATTTATATATTTATTTATTTATTGAGCTTTGATATGATTTGATTTGTGGTTCAAATTGTGAACTTGTCAATGACCCACATTGTAAAACAAACCTAATGAAAATAAAAAGAGAAAAATATAATTTTAATCCTTAACATCTCAATACATTTTCTATTGGGTTTTTTTTTTCTCTTTTTTCAATTCAAGTTCTCTATGTTTATAAATCTCACGAAATTGAAAACTATTTGTTAATCCATCAATGCATGCCACATGATTGTTTTGAATTGCCCATATAATTAATTTAAATAAAAAAATGTACTATATATTAATAACATATATTATTTAATTAATTAAAAAATACAAAAATTTGTAAAAGAAAAGTTGTTTTTACCATATGGAGAGGTTGTGAGTTACTACCTAACAATAAAAGATCTAATTAAGTAAAAAACAAGTCACATGACCTAAGCTCCAGAGGATAATATTTTCTATTGTTTTTCTTTGGGAAAAAAAAAAAGTTATGGCAGGCATTGGGTCATACAACTCACTTTAAGAAGAAGATTGCAGTTTACCTATTATTCGCCTTAAATTCTCACAAGTTTTTGACAAATATTTATAAGCTTGTAAAATAGGAAGATTATGATTTATTTAGTGGATCACTCCAAGTAATTAAGCCAATGATGTGGAAAACGAAGCTGATAAACTAATAGCAAGAGTATATATGTGTTTAGATGTTCTACCATTGACTTTAAGGGTTTATTTACAATTGACGAAACCATGGCACATTTGGCAAGTGGATCACCATGATAGGAAAGTATATATCAATATTGGAAAAGAGTACATTCTCATTTATGATGATTTCTAAAATCATTACGATGTATTAAAAACAAGTAGACAAGTCTGTCGATTGCTCATGCAATGCAATAATGATCTAACATATTGGAGCTTCGAGGAATCATCCTAAAGTGTCCAATCTAGCATCAAATAGGGAGTGATCAAACTATTTTTAATTGGGGTAATTGAGTTGGACACTGCATAACTTGTTTAGGGTTATTAAATATTGGATAGAGCTTAAATAGATCGGGCCATGACTAAAACATGTCGGTTTAGGCTTATAAAGCCTAGTCTAAAATGGCGAATAACACCTTTATTTTTTGCCAAAATATATATTTATCCAAACATAGTGTATGATGCACGCTCAACCACATTGTTCTATTAAGTGTTTTCTTTAAGGCAACTAACCTTTATCTACTCTACATGAGAGAAGGTCTGTCAGCTTGTAGTATTATTTTTTTAAATTGATGCTTTATTAATGACCCAATCTTTCTTTAAACCTTGATAATGATTGAACTTAATTAAAGGAAGTAATGCCCTACTGTTTCCTTTCAAGAGAAGGAGAGAGAAGATAGGGCCAGCCATAATACATTGGGAAAAGGGTTAATGTTACTGATGGTATCTAAATTTTGACAAAATATGCAATTGGGTACCTGAACTTTGAAATTGATCAATTTAATACTTGAACTTTGGAAATGATCAATTTAGTACATGAAAATTTTTGAAATTGATTAATTTAGTGCATAAAAGAACTTGACCGATGTATTGTTAGCATATACAAAAAGTTCTTTTATATACCAAATTGATCAATTTCAAAATTTAGGTACTAAATTGATAAATTAAAAAATTCAGGTATCTAGTTGGATATTTTGCCAAAGTTTAGGTACCATTCGTGATATTAGCTCATAAGAAAACTATCAAAACTTAAAGTGGATTTAATTATGCTGACATGATAAAAGTCAAGCTTTTTGTCTCAAAAAGAATGGTTGGACGAGCAAGTGGCTAAGATGTGGTTGGAAAGACTTTTCTCTTTTTAATTTTTCAAAACTTTTAAATACAATTTTGTAATTTTATTAATTAATATACATTACTAAAATGCATTATAATATTTAATTAAATTAATTTTATTGCCTAGTGAGATGTTGCCATTGATGTGCTGTATTAGTATTGAATTTTAAAGCATCTTTCTAGCAAGCGTACTAGGCCTTTTATTGTAATATAGCATGAGTCAAGTGTCGATCCTACGGAGATCTATTAACTACTAGACAATTATCAACTAATACTAATATTTAGGCAATTGATCTTTTTAAAATGATTAGATTAAATTAAATTATCTAATTAAATATCTATATGAATGCAATGAGCTTTTTTAAAGAGAGGGATATGGTGGAAAAATGTGGGAAGGAGCAGAATCCACTTTAAACTATTGCCAATCAACTTGAACTCATGTTATAATGATAATTAGATTCATGGACATTCATAAGAAATTGTCAAGATTTAAAAACAGAGTTTAAAAACCTTTTAAACCACGCAATAATTCAATAACTTCCACTTAATAAATTATTTGTGGAATCAAAATTACAATTATAAACCTTTCGATTTTATAATTGACTAATACTTTATATTAACATCCCCTAATTCCTTAGTGAAAAATCAACATAAAACATTGCATTAATATTCATGGACAATTTCTAAACTAGATTAAATTCCGCCGCTTCCGCAATTGTAATTTAATCTAAATTTATGAATTCATATGAACCCTAATTTCTATTCCGAGTTATTAGAATTCTTATACACCAAAAGTATGATGAACAATCAGAATTCAATATGAATATTTCATGATTCTAACTATCTTATAACATGGATTCAAAGATCATTTTAGCATGTTTAAAGCTTCATCAACTTCCCACAAAAAGAATTTAGCTACTCATGGATGATGATTCAACAATCAGATAAGAAATTGCAAATGATTTCATTATGATCAAAATATTCAGATATATGAATTGCATAAAAGAAAAAGATTAGATATCACCAATTCAAAATACCAAAGCTTCACTTGCAAATTCTTGAATAACTTCAAATATCTCTTCAAAAATCTCTATGAAATGCCTAGTTCTATGTATTGTAATGTATTCTAGAGCTACTAGGGATGTGGATTGGATGATTGGATTATTGGATGATTCTGAAACAGAGTAGAAGACCCCCTATTTATAGGAAAAATTTCGTCCAAGACATTAAATGAACTTTGTTGTTTCACTTTGGACGCCGGCAGTTATGGATCCTACGCCGGCGGTTTACAGGCGGCGTATCTTCAATTTCTCCTTTGCGCAGGTAGTACACTGGCAGCCTTCAATATCAGTTACATATGTAGGCCGCTTCTACGCCGGCGGCTTACATGTAGATCTAGCCGGCGTATGTGGTCAGAAATGAAGCGTTGCATCAATTTTGCTCGAACGCTGTCCCTAAGCCGGCGGCTTAGACACCGGCGTAGACATTCCAACAGATTTGTCTCTTCAATTTTCTCCAAGCGTTTGATATCTTCATGTCGCTTCAGATCTATGATGTACGCTGCCTCAAAGCCGACGGCTTAAGTGCCGGCTTATAATGTAACTCCTTCAAAGCTGGTGATGTTTCAATTCTGGGTTGCCGGCTTTCATGTACGCTGGCTTCTTCATCTTCTATGCCGGCAGCTTTGGGGCGGCTTTGAGTGTAGTGGAGATTTATGCTCGGCAAAGCTGGCAGTGCTGCAGCGGCCTCGAGTTTTACGCCGTCTAAAAGCCGGCGGCTTTGAATGTTGAATTGCCGGCCTTGACTTCAATTTTTCCTATTTTCGATTCAAATTCTCTTATTTTGATTTCATTATCTAAACTAGTCCTGAAACATAAAATTTAATCAAAACAAATATCCATTCTAGCTCTTTTGATCATCAAGATTTGTATAAAATATGATCTTATCATTGCCATGTTACACAAGTTAACAATGTTAAGAGTCCAATTTGATAAAATTTGTTAAACATTATGGACTTAAATTATAGGGAAAAAAAAAGTTTAAGACTTAAATAAAAATGTTAAAATGCTAAGCATTATGAATGTAAATCTTGAGTGAAAAGCATATCTACCAATTCTGAAAAAAAAAATAAAAAAATGAATTAGAGAATAAATATTATAAAATTACCATCGCTATATCGCATGTTGAAGATGTAATATAAATACTATTGTTGATAATTAAAGAATGTAATTGTACAAAATTTTCTTACCCCTAAATAGTATTTCGATCTATTATCTACCAATCATACATTCATACATTGTAACTATCTACTAATCATATATAATAACTTACAATAACAACAACAACAACAACAACAACAATAATACAAACACCACTTTCTACATGATGTGTCAAGGAGTGATCAATTAAAATATAGAAGGAACAACATTTCACAGTAGGAAAATTTCCTCTAAGCCAAATTTATAATTTCAATTAATAGATGTTGTAGGTTTTATCTTGTCATACTTCCTTCTTTATCTATGTTATGAAAGCCAAAAGAGCTTGTGGTGTCTTTTTATCTATTTCTTCCGATCACCCTTTTAAATTAAATGATGCATTTTAATTACAGAAGAGTCAAAAGTAAAATTCTGCATTTTTGAAGGTCAATTTAGTAAGTTTGATGAGAGCTATACATAGAATTTCATTATTGTCCAACAGTCAAATCATTTGCTCATTAGGGGTAAAACAATGTCAAAGAGCTTTATGTAATCTTAGTCTATGTTAGTTTTTTACATTATGGTTTCTTTTTCAACTTCCTAGTTCTTCTTCTCTTTTTGAAAATTATATGGTTAACATGCTTTCATCTTCCATATTTCCTTATGTGTTAATCTCAAATTTGGTACTTCAACTTTACCTAAAAGTTTAATCAGGTACCTGAACTTTCTAAAGTTCAATTTCAATACTTGAGCGAACTTTCCATGGCCATTTTCAATACTTCAGCTAACGTGGTTTTTTATTTTCTATTTATATTTTCGTTATAATTTTTATTTTATTATAATTAATATTATTTTATTTTTTAAAAGATGATTATATTTAAATCCAAGTCCAAGCCCATCTTCTAACTTGCCCACATAAACTCTTCATGCAAGCCAATATTACTTCATAGGTTTTTATTTCTCAATTAGAGTTTGCTTTAATTTTACTTATATACAAGTCCATTTCTTAAATTTTTTTTCTCATATAGGACATCTTTGTGTGTAATAGAACGACCATCAATAGAGCCCAAATACAGCAGATACAATAAGGGTGGGCAAAAAAACTTACCAAATATAACCAATCCGTAACTGAACCAATCCAAACCGAAAATATGGTTTTTTTTAATGGTTAAGTTTGAAAAATTTTCAATCCGAACCAAACCGTTTTAGAAAAATATAATAATATTTTACTATATGTTTATATGATTTCATTTGATATTTATTATTTGGTGAATATTGATTAATCGATTTTTTTAGGTTTAAATTTTTTTTAAGCTCATGATATGTAACTTTTTGCTGATGATGAATTATTGTTTTTTTAATAGATTTTTCACTTTATAAAGTATGAAATTTATTTATTTAGTTATAAACTTATATTATGTATCAATTATTTAATATATTTTGTTAGCAAATCATTTTATTCGTTGATGAATTTTGTTGATAGATGATTTTTTATTTTAGCTAAATTTATTGGTAAATAACTGACATAATGGTTCTATTAAAAATTATAAATTAGGACTTACTATGTATTGGTTGGTGAATGTATTTTATTGGTGGATAACTGATTTTGTATAAAACTATACATTAAAAGGATGATGAATTCATATAGTATTTTATCATAGTTTATAATATAAACTTTAAAAAATGATATAAATATCTAAGTATCTACACAAATGTAAAAAAACTAGAAAAAAATTTAGTTAGAATTTTGATTTAATTCGTAATCCAAACCGAACCAAAGCATTATTTAATGGTTTAAAAAATTTCTAATTCGAACCAAACCGTTACTTAACGGTTTGGTTTGGGATGGAAAAAAAACAAAACCATAAATTATGATTTGATTTGGTTTAGGAAAAACCGAACCAAACCGATCTGTGCCTACCCCTAGCAATCGGGAGAAGACAGTTGCCACAAATACGATAGAAAGAAGATTATGCTTTAGAATCTCTTAACTCATTAGAGCAGATGTACAGTATGCGTCCCCCGTCATTGCTGCAAAGTTTATTATAAACTTGTTCAGAAAGTTGATGGCTGCTAGGAACATGTTCACGCAACAATGCAGGATGATGTTCACCATTCCAATAAAATCTGTGTCTTGCACCATCAACAGTAGTTCGCACCATCCGCACTGCACCAATGAGTAACCTGGACAGGCAAACAGTTATAGAGGAAGGGCTAAAAGCATTTCTGCACATGTTTATGGGAAACCTGCATGGGAGATTTTGCAGAATGGGAACGTGTTTAGGCTTATGATGAGGATCAGTTAGGAGGATGAGTTGCCGTAATTTCCGGTAGAATTGTCCATTGAACCGAAGGACTTTTCTAGTCAGATGTTTCACTAAGGATCTCGAAAAGAGATGGACGACTGAGAGGCTTTTGAATCATCGAAGAAGATGATGAGCTCCTCCACCTGATGCAGCAAATTATCACATAAATCAAATGAGCCAATTGGGATATTTATGAAGATGCTCTATTTCAGGAATAAAAAACAGAGCAAAAGACATCGACTTCATGTTTAGTCTCTTAATCAACTAAAGTGCATTAATGTTCAAATAAGGGTATAAATCATACTCACCAATAAATTTGATTCCATATAAACTATTGTTATTATCAAATACTAGTTTGTAATACAGCTCAGATGGCATCAAAACAACTTCAATTCCATTGATAAAGGCGTATGAATGAGGATGAGTTGTACTTTGTGTCAATGTTAAATTCAAAGTTTAAGTATTATCCTCAAGAACATAAGAGTCTCGTGAATAGCTTTCGATTTTGGTTAAAACCTAAGAGATAGAAATTGGTCCCATATAACACATCCCTCCAAGACTTAGAAATCAAAGCATGCCACACTATAAATTCAAGAACTGACTCTTTAAAAGCTGCTATTCATAGAGTTCAACCAACCTTTCATTTCCATGTTTGAATCTGACTCTATGTCCATTGAGGTGGAAGCCATTAACTGTACACGGTGCACTGAAGGGTCAAGAAAAGGAAGATTGGTTATTAGTAAAACATGTTTTTGATAAATGTTTTTTGGTTTGTTATAAGTCCCACATGGAAAACTTTTAAAAAATGAACTTGTATATAATATAAAATCAGAGCAGGCAATATCTGTAAAAGAAAAGTCCATGAAGGAAATAAGGGCTTCATCCATATTGGGATTAGGTTTAGATCTAATTTTAAATCTTTATTAATTTATAAAGCACACTAAATTATAATGAAAATAGAAGATAAAAAGTCTCGTAAAAGGAAAAATAAATAAATGATAAAGCACCAAGTATCGAAGTTTAAGTACTAAAATTAAACTTCTATCATTTTACCACACACTGTTTACAACTCATAAAATACATATTGGCTTTTCAAATATTCCATGTAAATTATTTAGGATTTGTAGTTTGTATTTTTATTTTCTTGAAAGAAAATGGAATGGTATGTTCTTCGAGCTTCAGCTGCTCCAAATCTCATCATTTCCTTTTTTTTTTCTTTCTGTTTTGCAAGATTCATTTTTTAATTTTTTTTATTAAAGATTTTTTTGCCACGGTTGTGCAACCGTAAGATTCTTTTATTTCATGTGTTTAAGATAGTACATTTTGTTCATGCTTTTATGTTTTTTGTTTAGTTTTATATACAACTGTAGACACTCATCATGGATCTTCAATGTGTATCTTTTACACCATAAATGTGATTAATTTCCCCTTTTTATATCAAATTTCTCTCTCTCTCTTTTTTTCCCTTATCTTTTGAAATAGAAATGCATAAAGCTTTATTTTTTACACCTGAGGTTGTCTATCCTTCACCATAAGGATCGATATGTTAGTGCGATACTTTTGTCCCATCAAAATATTTTTTTTCCTTCCATTCATGCTTATTGAATTATGTTTACTCTATGATGCTTATTCATTAGTTGTTTGTCAACCCAACTTATTATTCTATTTCAAAATATGATGGTCAACATTGAGATATACTATTTGACAACGAATTAGAATTTTAATAAAAGGGTTGTTAAATGTTTGATTTCTTAATTTAGTGCTCTTTTTTTATATTAGAAAAGGGGGCAGTATGCCCAAGAAACTAAGAAACAATAGCTCTGGGAAAAGAAACTCTCCTTAGATCTTCAGCCAGAACATGCAAAAATTGAGAAGGAGGAGAATCCAAAACAAAAAGGTCTTGAGGAAGGCTGAAAGCATGAGAGGCCATGGCATTTGCAGCTCCATTCTCCTCCATGTAAGTGTGTTGCAGCTGAATCTCCCATTTTCTACCAAGAAGAACTTTTATATCACAAATCAAAGGAAAGATAACATTAACTCTAATATTAAAACAAAAACCCCCATAATTCAGCTAGCATCGTTGATCCAAGTCTAAGATTAAAATAGAAAACCCATATCCAATCTTCAGCCTCATTATGGATTAAACCTCCTGCATAAGCTTTTTTTAATGAAGAATTAAAAGCTCCATCCGTATTAAGCTTTACCTATCCAGTAGGAGGATGGTTCCAACATATATAACGCAATTCTCTAGACACCTGTAGCCTTTGCATTGCCAAACCATCATTAACAAACACCTCAACATGTTGTTTAACAGCCATGCCATGATTTGAGTGTTCAACAAAATTTTCATCAAATAAATTTTTTTTTTCCTATGATTCCAGATATACTAGCATGGCATGTTTGTATAGGGTTAGAAGTGCCACATCAGCTAGCGGTGTTAATGGAGTTATTATGAGGCAAATCAACTAATTGAAAGTTGATATTAAGGATTAAACATTGGGACACATGGCATGTTTGTATAGATTGGAAGTGCCACGTGAGGGAGTTATTACATAGCAAATTGACTAATTGAAAGTTGATATTGAGGATCAAATGCTGGGAATAGTTTCAAGTATGAAGTGATGGAAGGACATAAAGAAAGCATACAAAGAGAAAATGTTGAAGTCCAAGGAGACCATAGCAGGAAGAATAGTTAAAAAGATTGTTCGCTTTATTAAACTGTAATTTTCCATGTTAATGGAGGAAAGCTTTGAAAGGTGGCAAAGAAAGAGAGAATATTAAGATAATATTATGCATATTTTCATTTTTTTGATTATTTTGTAAGTTTGATGGTAAATCCAATCTATTATTTGTTATTAAATGTAATTAATTTAAATATTTTGTTTAATTGCCAATTTAACATATTGCTATTCTACTGCAATGGTTTTCTATTTTAACTTGACTTGGTTAATCAATTCTAATTAACTAATAGTAAATTTTCATGTGACCCAATTGAATGGTCAACCCAAATGCAAGCGGTAGGTGTCCCTTGTATTTTCTTTATTGTCATTCTCTTCTCCACTTTATATTGCTTATCTTTTCAAGATTTCTTTGTCTTCAATGGATGTTACGTATATTCTTTATTATTGAAAAAGAGAAAAAAAAAATTGAAGATACTATTTGTGCGTGTTTGTTGGTTTTTTTTTTTTTTTTTATTATAGGGTAACACATGTGTTCTTTATGAAAAGATCTATTATAATACTTTGATTGGAGATTAGATATCTATTATATTACTCCATTATATCAAGAGAATACTTCCATTAATTAGACTCCAAAGATAATTATATGCTTTTTATCTATAATACTTCTAAAAAAAACATGTTACTTGATATTCTTTAATGTGCTTTTGAAATAATTATCACCTATTGTTCTCTTTTATTGTTAGATAAAAGTTTTCCTATTTCCAAGACTGTCTCCCCTTTTCTCTATAGTCAAACTATTACGATAATATAAATTAATATATGTATTAAACCACAACACCAATACACCATTAATTTATGATGTGAAATTTGTAGTTAATAATTTGTTTCAATTATCATTAATAGCAATTCTATTAAATTTTATTAAGAGATACTTCTCTAAATTCACTCCAAAAGTAAATTATATGGTTTTAATGTATGGTACTTCTAAAATGTATTTCTTTATATTTTGTAATGTGTCACATGTTGTTTTGTTTTAATTTAAGCTGAAAATTTGCATGTTTCTAAAATAAACCCTTCTCTCTATTATCCAACTATTATGATAATATACATTAGCATATGTATTGAATAAAAAAACTATTAATTTATGATGTTAAAGGTGTAGTTAATAATATGTTTCAATTACCATTAATAGCAATTCTATTAATAACTTATAGGAGCATTTACATTTTCTTTTTTTATTATCTTTTTGTTATTTTATATGTTTTAATTTCCATTAATATCAATTTTTATCAATAACCTAAAGTTTGAATATTTATGGTGTCATTACATTTGCCTATAATAATAAGTTGTAATTGCATTAGTCCCATTAATAAGATTCAATCACATTGTTGTTTTCCTTATATATAAGAAGACCAATCGTATAGTTTGTCTCATTCATTATTAGCAAATCAATACTGATAAATCAAATCCACATCTTATTTGTCTTTCAATGTTAGACTTCTATCCATATTAATAAGAATAGATAATTTTTTTGGTGCTTGGACATTGAATGTAATGTAATTAAACATGTATCATCATTAAGTATATTAAAATATAAGTCATCAAAACATTATCATGTGTTCTTTTCAAAGTGGTAACTTCACCAATTAACATAAAAAAAAAAAAAATGTAGCTCATTTCATATCTCAACTTTTAATGCTATAGTGTCACACCAAAATTCATGTATAATTGAATTTGGTAATAACATTTATTTTTCCTTCTTTTTTTTGGATTTTGACTTAATTTGTGTCCCTACAAAATAGCTTGAAATCAATGCAAAGTGGTACTAAATTTCATTGAATTTCTAACCTCGTTATTTTAAATTTTAATTTTGCGACAATTTTATGTTGATTTTTTGTGCAAATGTTATTATAGGATATAAAGATTGTATATTTTATTAACCTTCTAAAACAGTAAAGAGAGGCGCTATCCTCAAAAAGGTTTTGTGTCGCTATAAAAGTACTTGATGATAGATTGAATGCAATTATTTGAATTATGATTTGTAAAATATAATCTATAGATTTATTACTAAAATCTGGGAAATCGAAAATCTCAAATGCAAACTTGTTATAACATAAAACAAAGTGTATTATTTATTTTATAATATTTTTAAAATCACATATTTGGTTTTAGTTATGATTACATTCTTATATGTAAAATTCCTCAATTAATATTTGCTTTATTACTTTTTATTGATAGTCTTGAATTTTTTAATAAAGCAAATTAAATTTTATTAACATATGTTAGACTAATTTAATTAACATATTTGTAATGCATTATTTTATTATACATTACTTCTTATTTATACACATAACAAAAATAGTTTATATATAATTTTATTTTATAATTTTCAGGGTTTATTAATTCTTTTGCACTTTAAATTTCATTAGATCATTGTTTTTAAATTTTTGCACATGCATTGTGGGTATACCGCTTGCAAGTTAATAAAAAAAGTAATAATATTATATAAAATGGTATAAACAAGAGATTGGTATCTTAAATGATTAAAAAAATATATCAACATTATATAATATGATGCAAATAATTTTTTTTTATTTTATATGTCACCCATTTAAAACATAATTAAATTTTTTGTAACTATCCGAAATATTTATCCTCCATTTGAACCTACTTTAGCCATTGATGTCTTCCCATTTATAGCAAGAACAAATGCCCCACATACACTCCCAATCAATAAGTTATTGTATATTGGAATATAGATGTCCAAATTTCCGAATGATGCCTTTTTAAATAATAAATAATTGAAGGAAACAGGAATGGTGACACCTTATTAAAGTTTTAATATAATAAAATTTCAATTGCACTAAATCTACAATCCAAACCAATGAGTCACTTTATGTTTGTTGACTCAGTTTTTTTCCCCCAGAATATTGAATAGCACCCTATTTCTTTAATGCCCATAATTCCTTTTCTTCTCACTGCTACAAGACACAAAGATTTGTTTCCACGTAAAAATAAATAAATTATAAAAAATATTTATTTTTTTAAATATAAATAAAAAATACTTTTTATTTTAAAAATTTTACTTAAAAAAGATATATATATATATATATAATATGAAGAAAATTTTTTTTTTCATTAAATAATTTTTTTTTTTGGCAGAACACAAATATTCCAATTGAGCAACTCTCGAATGTCATCCCGAGCTTCTACAATGGGGGCATAATGTACAACAAGAAAATATTATTATTTGAGGAAGATAGAATTAATGTGATTTTAATGGAAGTAGTATCTTTTTTAATGGGATTAATGTTAATTTCATTAACGCATAATATTTTTTAATAAGATTAATGTCATTCTATTTATATCAAGTCATTTAATTAGTTTCCATTTCAAAAGTATAAATAGATTAGACTTGTAAATGTTGAGACATGGATTTATTATGTTATAAAAAATATTGTTTTGTTTCTCTTATCTCTCCTAGTATTCTATGAAATCAACAGGTTAATAGAAGATTATTTTTTTGGTATTCATGCGTGAAATGATAAATTACAATGTTTATCCCTTTTTTTTCCCCAAAATTCGCACTCTTATTGAGTTTTTAAATTTTGATACCTATTTGTCTAGTATTCTTATAATCAACAAACATATTAAAGATCATCTTCCGACAATCGTGCGCGATTCAACACATTCTGATTTTATCACTCGTTATTTTCTGAGTATTTATAGAATTATGGATCGTAATACTTATCTTTTTTTTGCTTTGCTGCATCAGCATCCATATGCAAAAATTTTTACGGAGGTAATATTTCACATGGTTTTATAGACTATAGAGCTATCAAATCCAATCTGTTAAATTTCATTTAAATGGAGCCAAAAGCAGATAAAATAGAATGTCTCGATGAAAAATTATTTGGACAGCAGAAGGTATGCCCGAGCGGAAAGACTTAATAATGGACTTCTTGTTGTACTAAACTAAGTTACTGCAAATCTAAATTTGTTGCATCAAAGAGATAAGGCTTGTCAGTGTGTGGTATTTTCAAGCAAAAGAGATGGAGCATCCTTTTCTCAAAAGTTAAAAAGAAAAAAATAAAATATGATGGTTCAGTCAAGCCAGCCCATTGAACCATGATGGATCTGAGTGGCACCGACCTGTTATCCTTCCACTGCCGGGAGCGGGAGGTGATCGCTGCTCTGTGAAACCAGCCTCACGCTGTGCCCTCCGCTTTAGGATCCACAACAGCTGGACTTCAGTCCAACTCTTCTGGACCAACTCCCGGCTTGGAACGGGCTGGCCAGTGGTAGGCCACACAAGACCCGGTCTGCTGGGCTGAGTATATGTCCCATCAGATTAATGCCCCCACTTGAGTCACAAGCCCACGTTACCAGGCTCGGCGGTAATGAATCGTTTGTTTTGGTATTATGAAGAAGAATGTTTTATAGTCATTTATTCATGTGGGACTCTTTAGCTCCTTCAAAAATGCCCCGTGAACACTTTGTTTGACAGGCTGATTGCCACAACTTTAGGACAGAATATATTGATCCCCATATGAAGCTTTGTCCCGCTATAAACACACAAATTCTCTTACACCAACATTTCGGTAACCTGAAGATGATTGGATCTTACTAGCATAACTTGAACAGCTCAAATAAATGACGTCCGGATAGGAGTATTCACACCTGAGAAGCAATATGCTCTGTGACATATGGTATCTCTTTATGCTAATAAAACTTGAAGCCTATGGAGATTCCTGGGAATGTTATATTTTCTGAGATCATATTCATTTAAAGGTAGCATTTGGTTTTGGAGAAAAGATTGAAGTGGATTACTTCCTAAATGCTTCATGTTTCAATTCTGAATAAGTAAGGATCCAGCAATATACAAAGCATTTTGAACCCTTGAATTTAGATATAGTGTTACTATAGAAGTCTAAATTAATGAAATTTTTATTCTTTTTTAATACATGGCAATATGTGATTGGCTGAGATATGGATGGATATACCATTTTGTAGCAGTTATATTTCTGCTGGATTGGGCTTACAGTCCTTGTTAATAAATCACTTTCTATATTTGAATATAAACTGCTATGGCCTATTGGCCTGCAAATACTAAATATAGAGCATCTGAAATGCTCGTCAATAAGCAATACCGAGCAGATTACACTTCTTTCCCATATCAACTTGTCGGTATCCATATTCGGATTATGTGAGTTGATAATCTTCTCTTCTTACATCATCTAATAGATGGAAAATTTGTGAAGTATATTGATCTAAGTTTAATGGACTATTACAAAGTTCAAACAATTCCTTTTGTTGGCAGAAAACAAATGGAATACAACGTTTCATTTACCATTAAGCTACTCTTAATAGTTTTGATGCAACATCCTGAGTTTTCATCTGCAAAAATGTGTACTCTAAAATTGCTGCCTTGCTGTACAAAGGTTTTGGCCTTCCTTATATCTTTACAGTAAACCTGTACAGTAACAGAATCTGTAGCCAGCTAAGGAAAGATCAAAACATGCTAGCCGTGTACCCACTGGTCACATTATATTGCTTTTGGTCAAGAATTTTTTTAGGCTTTTATATTTGTTCTAATAAAAGTTTTACAGTTTGACAGAATGGATCAGTGAAAAATTATTTGGGCAGCAAAAAGGCATTCCTTGGTGGAAAGACTTAATCATGGACTTCTTTTTGTACTAAACTAGGTATGTGCAAACCTAAAATTGTTGCATGATAAAGATGAGGCTTGACAGTATCTATTGTTTCTGTAAGCAAGAGAGACATGGAGCATCCTGTTCTCAAATGGGGCCTAGGAGGTTAAAAAAAAAATGATGGTCAAATCAAGCCAACCCATTCAACCATGTTGGATCTGAGTGACACCAGCCTGTTATCCTTCCACTACGGGGAGTGGAAAGTACTCGCTGTGCTCTGTGAAACCAGCCTCACGCTCTGCCCTCCGCTTTAGGATCCAGGACATTAAGACCTTCGACCAGGTGCCATGGACCAACTCACTTGAGTTACATTCCATCAAGCTATCGCCCCCACTTGAGTTACAAGCTCACGTTACTGAACTCGGCAATATGTGCATTTGTGTCATGGTCATTTAGAAGAATGTTTGTTAGGGATTTATTAATGTGGGACTCTTTAGCTCCTCCGAAAATGTGCTGTGGGCACTTTGTCCCACAGGCTGATTACCACAGCTTTTGGACAGAAAAAATTAAAATGATTAGATTTTGCTAGCATTACTTGAAGAGCTCAATTAAAATAACATTCGAACATCAAATACAAATATTCAAACCTCAGAAGAAATATGCTCTAAAACGTATGATATCTCTTTATGCTAAGGAGATTCCCAGGAATGCTATATTTTGTTGAGATCATATTCATTTAAAGATAGCATTTGGTTTTGGTGAAAAGAGTGAAGCAGATTATATCCTAAAATGCTTCATGTTTCAAAGCTAAATAAGTAGAGATCCTACAATCTTCTGCGTGTTGAATTCATGAATATAGAAGATAATTTATGCCATATACCAAGCATTTGGAACACTTGAATTTAGATATTTTGTTATCTTAAAAACTTTAAGTCAGTTGCTTTTGGATATGCGATTGGCTGGGCTATAGATGGAAATACCATCTTAGGATAGTGAAATGTCGACTGAATTAGATTAGGTCTACAATCCTAGCTAACAAGTCACTTATTAATGTTATATATTTGATACTAATAAATTGCTACGGCCTGCAAATATTAAATGTAGCATTTGAAATGCTCATCCATAAGGAATACCGAGCTGATCACACTGCTTGTCAGTATCCATGTTCAGATTATGTGAGTTGATAATCTTCTCTTCTAGCATCATCCAATAGATGGAACAATTGTAGAGCATATTTTCTGGGCAGAAAACAAAGGGAACACAAACTGTTCCATTGAGCAACTCTCAATAGTTTTGATGGGACATTCTGACCCTCAACTTTTACTAACCTAGTATTTATTTTTAAGAAATTTTAGCTCACACTGCATTTGCCAAGAAATGAAAACAAATATAATTATTACTCAAATAGCCTTGGAAGGCAAAATACCAAACAAACTAATGACACCATTTTACAAAGAGATTTCACTTCTACTGAATGATATAACATACACTTTCAATTGACAGGTCATTTATATTGGGATAAAGTTGTCCATTTTTTATAATACGGATGATGCTTTTTCTAGACAGTATGTAATTGATTGAGATATGAATGGTGTTATTGTAGTCAGTCACGGACTGCATTTGTTGATGTTTTTTGAAATTTTTTGATATATGTTTTGATAAAATTGCTGCCATTGCCAAATTTTACTAATAATAATTTGAAAAGATTGCAGAAAAAATGGTTTTAACTGGCGATGGTCATTGGCTAGTGGTGATTAGATTAGAGTAAAGAAACATATAACACCATTTTATAAGAATGAAATTTTAACTAGATAGGCCTATCGTGTGTATTCCAATTGATAGGTGCCTTTTTGAATCTACTGTCATTTGAAAAGAACACCATAACCTTGTTTGAATCCAGAGCTATCAAATTCAATTTGTAAATACCCTTTCGAATTGAAACCAATAGCAGATGAGATAATATGGCCTCAATTTCAAAAATTATTTGGACAACAGAAGGTTTGCCTAAATGGAAAGACTCCTTATGGGCATGCTGTACCAATTAGGTTTGTGTAAAAAATACTTTTCATAAAAATAAAAAGGAAAAAAAATGATGAAGATTGCCAGTGTGTGTGTTTTTTTTTTTTTTTTTTTGGGAAACAAAAGAAACATGAAGCATCCTTTCCTTGAATTGGCTTGGATTGCACCTAAAGTCGGTGAAAAATTGATGGTCCAGCCAAGCCAGCCCATTGAACCATGATGGATCTGAGTGGCCACTAGCCTGTTATTCTTCCACTACCGGGAGCGGGAGGTGTTCGCTGCTCTGTGGGACCAGCCTCACGCTGTGCCCTCCACTCTAGGATCCACGACATCCAGACTTTCGTCCAATTACCACGGATCAGCTCCTGGCTTGGAATGGGCAAGCCACTTGGACAGCCATACAGACCCGGATTGCTGGGCTGAGCTTACGTTCCATCAAATTATTGCCCCCACTAGAGTTACAAGCCCACGTTACCAAGCTCGGCAATGTTGTAGCCCATGTGTCATTCTTATCAAGAAGAATATTTTATGGTCATCTACTCATGTGGGACTCTTTAGCTCCTCGAAAAATGTGCTGTGGACGCTGTTTCACAGGCTGATTACAGATTAACACATCTTTAGGACAGAAAATATTAATCCCCATGTCAATCTTTGTCCCACTATGAGCACAGATTCTGTTACGCTAATATTCCAGTAACCTAAAGATGATTAAATTTTACTAGCATGACTTGAACAGCTCAAGTAAATGACGTCCGGATAGGAATATTCAAACGTTGAAAGCAATATTCTCTGAAACGCATTGATCCAAGTTTAAAGAACTCTATCCCTCGAAAGTTCATAATTCATTTTCTTAGCAGAAAACAAATGGAGCACAAACCCTTCTATTGAGCTACTTTTTGATGGAACATCCTGAGCCTTCATATGCAAAAGTTTGTGCTATAAAATTGCTGCCTTACTGTACATAGATTTTGGCTTTCCTTACAAGTTACATCATCATAGTACAGCAGTACAGTGAGTAATTGTGAGACCAACAAAGGAAACACCAAAACATGCTAGCCATGTACCCTGGGGTCGCATCATTGTACTTTTGGTCACGGACTGCGTTTGTCAAAATTTGCAAAGCTCTTTTTATTGTTTTTCTAATAAAGGTTTTACAGTTTGTTAGATTTCATTGTAGTAATCTCAAAAGACTGTGGAAAAGATGGTTTTTAATGGCAAGTGATTATAGAAGGTGAAGCCGATGGCCTTTGTAGATTGTGCTATTTAACTACGATGGATAACATTTATTGATGTTATGATATAAATATAATTGGGTATTAGAACAGAAGATGCTAAGTTTAAGCTTTTACATTAGATAGTTGTGATGCTAACCTTAATAAGGTATTAGAACAGAAGATGCTAAGTTTGAATCCCTGCACACTCATTAAGTCTTCTATTAAAATTGATGGACCTCAGTCAAAATCAAAGTTGAGCAAGTCAAAATCAAAGTTGGTGCTCACCTTAACAATTGAAAATGAAAAAAAAAAAAATTATATATATATATATTGCCTAATTTTTAACAATGAGAACCGTTTTTCTCATTTTCCATTTCATATTTTCTCTTATTATTAGCCACTGATGTACTATCTGCCTTTGAATTCAATAAGTTTCCTGACTCTCATTCACATCTGGGTGCAAATGGAGCAAAAGTCCAAAAGCAGGTCTCATGAACCTGCCATCAAATTTTCTTCACAAATACTGGACTGATGAAGTAGGATATTTCATCACAAACTCAAGCTACTTCTCCATTGCTGATTGCTTCCCTCATGGCTTGTATCACCATTTTCGAGGAATAGCAATCCTAGATCTTCCAGGCTTGGAATATCAGTTGCATTGGAAACAGCTCGTCTCGGGTATCTTAACAGGACTGCTTCAATCAAAGGCTTGGTTATCAAACCAAATATCTGCTTGAAACAGAAATTCCAAAATGATTCTCCAGTATTATGTGAGCCAGACAAGTATATTGAGGAAAACATGTCATTAAAACAAACCATGATAATATTGACAAAGAGGGTAATTGGACTTTCTTATTCCTAAATTGTATTTTGAGTGTATTATCTACCAATCATATACCATCACTACTTTCCAGTTCTTTCTTCATATGTTGTAACAAGTGATCAATTAAAACATACAAAGGGAACACCATTTTATAGCAGGAAAATATCCTCCGAATTGAATCTATTATTTCAATTAATAAATAAGCTGTTGCATACTACAATTTACATTATACTTGTTTCTTCACATATGACAATATGTAGTTGGAATATAAATGATGACACCATTTTATAAAAATGAAATTCCAATCGCATTGAAACAGCGATACCAATTAATAAAATCACTTTATATCGTGACCCTCCACCTTTTTATGGTCTGATATTTATCTTTATGATATTATGGCCTACAATGCAATTGCAAAGAAATGCAGAGGATTACAATTATTCAAATAGTCTTAGAAGACAAAATACCAGACATACCAATGGCTCCACTATGTTCCCAATTAGTAAGTTATTTTATGTATTTAATATTAATTATAAAAAAATGATGGTCCAGTCAAGCCAGCCCATTGAACCATATGTTGGGACACATAAGTGGCACCAGCCTGTTATCCTTCCACTGCCAGGAGCAGGAGGTAGTCGCTGCTCTGTGAAACCACAAACCAGCCTCACTCTGTGTCCTCCACTCTAGGATCCAAGACATTCAGACCTTCGTCCAAGTGCCACGGACCAAATCCTGGGTTGGAATGGACAAGCCAGCAGGTAGCCACGCAAATGCGGATCACTGGGCTGAGCTTTTGTCCCATCAAATTAATGCCCCCACTTGGGTTACAAAGCCCACGTTACTGGGCTCAGCAGTGATTGTGCATGTGTAGCATTATTATTAAGGTGGGACTCTTTAACTCCTTGAAGGATGTGCTGTGGACATGCTGTTTCACAGGGTAATTATCATGGCTTTAGAACAGAAAATATGAATCTTTTTCCAAATAAGAACGCACAAATTTACTTATACTAACATTTCAGCTGCTTAAAGATGGTTAGACTTTACTACCATCACATGAAAACCTCAAATATTTAACGTTTGAATTTGAATATTCAGCACTGACATTCTATTTTCATCAGATAAAAATTGAAACATAAAGAGATTCCTAAGAATGTTATATTTTCTGCGATCGCTTTCATTAAAGATAGCATAAGATTTCGGAGAAAAAGAATGATGCAGATTACTTCCTAAAATGCTTAATGTTTCAACGCTCAATAAGCAAAGATTATACAACCTGCTGCATTTTGAATTCGTGGATACAAAAGCTGATTCATGCCATAAAAGGAGCATTGCAAACACGGGATTTAGATATTTTATTATCATGAAAATCTAAATCAATGACATTCAGATTCTTTCTTAATATAAAGCAATATATGATTAGTTGAGATGCGGGTGGAGACACCATTTTATGACATTGAATTTCAACTGGATTAGGTCTACAGCCCCAATCAAGAAGTCACTTTGTGTTTTATATTTGAATCTAAACAGTGAATGGCCTGTAAAGGATCATGATACTCCTGGCTTGGTGATGTATTTTGAAGAAGTTTTAGTCAACAATGCACTTGCTGAGAAATAACAAGGTATATAATTGAAGATAAAATACCCAATACAATAATAGCACCATTTGACAGAGATCTCATTACCACTTGAAAATGAATAATAGCAAGGAGATACTCTCGTCACTTTAAGATTGACGGAAACATATGCTAAGGAGATACTCTTGTCACTTTAAGATAGACTGAACTAAGGCTACCTTTGCTGCAAATGCTATATGTAGCATTTGAAATGCTGATCATTAAGAAAAGATGATTAAATTTTGAATTTGAGGAAGTTGATGGGAATGGAAATGGAGAAGATCAGAATCATTTCTTTTCGTTCCACTTTTATTCCGAACAAAGATTTGTTTACAAGTAAAATAAGTCTGCTCTAGGAAGAAAACAAACGAAACATCAAACTGTTCCATTAAGCAACTCTCACTAATTTTCATGGAACATCTGGGGCCTTCATATGCAAATTTTTGCTTATGTGCTACAAAATTTGTTCACATTTTTCAAAGGTTTTCGCTTAAAGGTTAGCCACTGTTGTCATCCTGATCCATTACTTACTGCTAAAAGCCTCAAGCTTCTGCCACCTATCAAAGTTTATACAGCAATATTTAACAATGGTAAGCTTTTGACTGTAACTACCAAAAAAGCCCCTGATTGAGCTATCTGCCTTTGGATTCAATGAGTTTCTGGGTCCTCATCCGCAGCATCAGGAGGCGATCCAGGTGCATATGGAGCAAAGCCTCTTCCACCAAAAACAGGTCTCATGAACCTATCATCAAATTTTCTCCACAAATAGTGGACCGATGAAGTAGGATATTTTATTAACAAACTCAAGCTACCTCTCCTTCGCTGATTGTTTCCCTCATGGCTTGTATCACCACTTTCCAGGAAAAGTTGTCCCAGATCTTCCAGGCTTGGAATATCAGTTGCATCCGAAACAGCTTGTCTTGGGTATCTTAACAAGACTGCTTCAATCAATGGCTTGGTTATCAAACCAAATACCTGCTTGAGGCAAAAATTCCAAAATGATTCTCTGGTATTGTATGAGTTTGACAAGTATAACTGGATAACTAAGCATATTTCTGAAAATAGAAAAGATGTTTCAAAGTAACTCACTGTTATACTGAATAAAACGATGATGATGATGCAGGTGAATGTTAATGCACTATCTTCTGTTGAGGTAGCTTTAGTTTTTGAAAACTGCAGAACAACAATGTAAATAAGTTCCTACCTGAACTAGAAACTTGTACTGCGATGTTAGGCCATGTTTGGTAGATGGCATGAAATCTAGTTTCCTTTTATTTTCAATGAGGATTGTGGCATTTAACTTCATCACTCCTAAAAAATATATAGGGATGATCACAAATTAATCTTTGAAACCACTAATCAAGTGCAGATATATCCTCTAAACATCCATAACGCAAGCTCCCACAAACTTTGAGAATATGTATCTACTTTCAAAACCATCACAAAAAATTCTAAAGCTTTAGCAACATTTGGAGATCGACATGTATATCTTCCAGAGTTATGGGCAGATATAGTCATGTTTTTGGAGTTCAGAGCCTCCACACTTGACCTATATATTCAAGGATGAGTTACAAATTCATCCTCATGTCTGCAACCTTATCAAGTTCTTGCTAAAAGTAATTGAAATTAGAATAATGGCTTCTACACCAAACATGGCCATAAAGAAATGACACCATAATTACCTCGCTATATGCCAAGGCAATAGTAACTGCACCTCTCATCAAACCAGCCCACCACATTATGAACTGAAAATTATGAATAGTGAGCATGGACCACATGATCTAAATAATCTGTGGTTCTAAGAAATTAGAATCCTGCTATGTCACCTGTTGCCGGAACCCAATCTTGTCGGTACTCTTTCTCTTAAGGAAATTTCGTATATTTGTAAGAGGAAAGACGAAGGCTGCTCTTCCAAATAACACTAATGCGAGCAATGTTGCACTGACAGATACCGATGTCAAGATACTGAAATAAATCATGAAGAACTACTTAGAAACAACATTTGGTACAAAATGCGTTATGTGAAGTATGAAAGAAATTGCTGTATTTTTCTTGCTTTCTTCAATATGAAAAATACTCGGCTCTGGATATGATTTTCCTTATCATTTGTTGTCCATGGATCATTTCCTTAAGAAAATCCCTGTCTTAGAAAGATACAGGGTCTCTTAAAACTAGGAAGAAAAGCAATTTGGCTACATCAATTGCCTAGCTCAGGTCACATTTATGAGTATCATTCTAAATTTTTTAAGTTTAGACAAAACTGATGTAAAACCAATTATGATGATCTGGGCTTAAGTGACCAACAGTTAACTAAACATGATGACTTCAGAGTTTTATTAAAGGAGAAAGAGCTACCTTGCACGTGTGCTCTTCCACTTCGTAACATCGAGGGCATCCATACCAACATATAGGAATATAAAATTTTCTGCAACAAACGACAGAGTTGCAAATGCATGCCTAAGTCATCAAAGAAATTTGATGTCAGGAGTTGCTCAATATCTTACATTGCATTTGTCTATACCAATAATGCTTATCAACTGAACTTCGATGTCCTTATTACCACGTATGTCAATATATTCAGAATTCAAACTTATCAATTCATTTTTCCAATTATTACAGCATGGCAGAATATATTCTCAGTAATGTGAAAAAATAGAAAAAATATTATGAAAAAAAGATTAAACTCTTACTTGGTTGTTATCCGTGAGCTTTCTGTAACATTATGCCATGTATAGTGAGACATGACTATGCCACAGAAGAAAATTGTCATAATCCCACTGAGATCCAGAAGCTTCAGCAAGAAAGCTTACGTTAATCTTTGTAGATTCACCAGAGATGTGATATGTTCAAACTGTACAAGTTTAAATTCTCTTTAATATCTCACAACATGTCCCTCATATTTTAACACTCTCTTATGCACCCTTCATGATCATCATCAAATTCTGACAAAACTTTTCCAAGTACGTGCACCTATTCTTGACTGCTTTCACTATTATATCAACTGAATAATCTTAGTCTTGGATTCTCTCTGTTTATGATATGGCTGTTCTGAGTTTCAAAATTCATAAATACAGCATGAAACTATACTAATCTGATATTTGGTAGTAAAAAGGGTAACTGCAGATTTGGTATAGGGTACCTCAGCTAACATGTATGACAAATAAGCCATTAGCAGCATGAGAGCCACTTCGCGATCCGTGGAGTGCCTGTTAATCAAATCACAGAATTGTAAGTGAGCAAGTACGTGATCATGCTGAAACCACTTTAGCAGCTTATTATCTGAAATAGGCTATCTCTTCCTAATTTTACTTGATCTCAAGAATAATAATTGTAGAAAATCATGCTTTTCAGAAAGCAGCATCTATGTTGACCAACAAATGTAAAATCAAATCTGAATCTAATAAGTTTAAGCTTTTAGATCCGATGAATGTGGATTTAAAATTTAAAGCAGTGTGTCACGGTGTTAAATCTCATGATATCACAGTAAGAAATCGTCTTTAATTAAGTGGTTGGCCCAAAGTAAGGATTAGTAACAGATAATGCCACACCAGATTTACTAAATTTCATAGATTTTTTTCTGCATCCTCTAGCATCAAAAGTTTGCTATTTTAGTTGATTGCTGACCATGTGATCTCCCATTCTCTTTGAGGCAACTAAATAATGATTCCATGTGAATGTGCATCCTTCTTTGTCCTTAACAGGTTCCCACACCAAAATTTGATGTCCTTAATTTATGACATTGACAGTTTCACATCATAAATTTTGTATCTTATAACCTCCTGTCCATCCTCTCAAATATGAAAAATGCAAATTTGAAATGAATTTAAGAAGGAAAGAAATAGTAATCTAGTTAAACTTTCTAAAGTGAAAAGATTCTTAATATACGAGAATGCGATCAACAACCACAAAAGAGAGCATCTTAGGAACTTGAAAGAAAAATTTCTTTTCCACTTATTTACCTTCCAAAGTAAAGTGTCTTTATGATGAATGCGCTTAAAAGACCAGCCTGAAACATTGAGATATAATAGTTAAGTCATTGAGGCAATTGCTTAGAACTTTAAAATCTAAGTAGGCAACTCAATGAAGTCAGTCCCAGCTTTTCATATATCATTGGCAAGTGACTAATGACACGAAGGATAGAAACAAAAGATATCACTACTGTTAGAATTTGTCCATACTTCATATGGAGATTATCAATTATTAAAGTGAAAGAACAGGAAAAGAAAAATGCAGTGGAAAACTTGGTGTGATAATCAAGCGTAGAGTTAAAAACTAAGATGCAAAAAATTGTTCAGAAAAACTTGAGCCTACTTTCAAGTCCCATTTTATATCAGTTAGATAATAAATATAAAAGCCAACAAGATAACTGCAAGTTGAAAATTTTAGATCAGCTAGTTGTAAAAGTAAATTCAATATGGTATAGAAGCTAAGAGATTAAGACTTCAAATTATGCTTCATCATCTTATCCCTGTTTAGTTAAGTGGTTTAATGGTAGGCATCAGTCGAGTCTCAGCTCACTCATAACAGAGAGTACTAAGTAATAAATATGAAGCCTCATACCACCTCTATAGGGCAAAGCTTTTAGATTAGCTAGTTATAGAGTTGAATTCGACAATTATGTAGTAAAGGGTAATGTAGTGTAACTTACAGCAACACCAAGAAGAGTGCTCGTAATGAAGAGGTAGAGGAATTTCCCAAGCAATTTAAGAGCAGTAATTCCACTAATGTTTCCAAAATCAAGTGATTGTACTGCATTGAAAAGCACAATAGATGTAGCATCATTTACCACTCCCTCGCCAAACACCACACTATAAAGGAAAGGCGTTTCCTCCTGACTGAGAACCTTAATGATGAAAACAAGAGGATCCAAGTTAGTTGTCATTTATAAGGGAGTGAACAAATAGGATTAAGTCGGAGAGTGTTGAGCTCAAGCTCAATCCAAAAATTGGAACCTCAAATTCAATTTAAGCTCAAGCTTAGCTCAACTAAGCTCGTTTGCACTTCATTGTTCAGAAAAGTTCATATTCTTTCAAATCAAATTCAAAAGCTTAAACCAGACTTATATTGTAAGAAAACTTGATATATACTCAAGCTTGATATGCGATTGATTAAGCTTGCAAGCTTATTGAACTAAGTAGATTCAAGCCCAACCTTGCACTAAGGTTGACTACAATAGATTCAAACTTGTGAAAAGTTCAAAAGAAGCTCGAGTAGCTTGCCAGCCAACTTGGTCCATTTACAATCATATTTATTATATCAAAGAGCCATGCTTTTCAAGTGAAGCTGTTGACATACTTGCAGTGTGCACACAGTATCAGTTGCCGATAGTATTGCACCAAGAGCTGGTAAAGCAAAAAGCCCATTTTATAATCATGTTATGAATCATGAATAAACAGAAACAATATCTTGCAATAGCTGCCCAATTTCCACACATTTGGAATTATTAACTTACCGAGATAGTCTTGAACACCAAGGGCAGTCACTCCAAGTTTATTGAAGAGGTAAAATACTCCTAAAAAGTTTTCAAAGTCCATCAAGTTTTCTAGCCTATTGGAAAATAATCATTTTCACAAAAGGCAAAAAGAAATACAGATAGATTAGAATTAGTATGTTACCTAGCGATATCAAGCAGAATGAAATTACTGTACCCAGGACACCAAATAACAATATGATGGTAAAATTCTTAAAGAACTGCTTCTTCTTGACCTGGAATCTGATACACAATAGAATAAGCAATCAAGAGGCACATGCATACGGACTTATAACTCTACAGGGGTCCAATTAACGGGTGCCTTGGGCAATTGCTACAAGCCATGGAAAAAAAAGGATTCACATCTGTCAATATTAATTACACATACATGCAGACTTATAATTGTTACAAGCCTGAAATCTGGGCACTTGTTACAAAGAGATCAAAAGCATATCATCCGGCATCTTGACGAGTGCACTAAAGACCCAACAGCATATTTCATTGTAAATATATATATGTAGTATCTATAAGTCCCCATACTTGATTGTTATCTATGGTCTTATTTGGCTCAACCTTGAAAAAGGAATGTAATTACAGGAAATTACATGATTGTGGTTAGTAGATCACAAGAATTAGACAATTTGGACAAGGATTTTGTTAAAGAAAGGAGAATCATTAAAACAAATGTATGATCTTATCCTCTTATTACAAAGTTAAAATTACAAACTTCAAAAACATTGGAAAAAATGTGCAAATAAACCTCCCAAACTCTGACCTTGGTGAGGATATACCCTTGAGCTTTCAAATGCTACAAATAACTCTCCTAAACTTCCTCAAGCTAAGAAAGTAAACATCCTTTATGTTAGTAATTTATCAAAGTTTGAGGGTTATTTGTAATATTTGAAATTTTAGAAATATATAGACATTGAACCTATAGTTTAGGAGGGTTAGTTGCGATTTTCCCTAAACTTAAATTGTAAGAGCGAAATTATTGCACATCTAGAGCTGGGAAAATGGCATTGACAATGTATCTACTTTGTAATCTGGGCAAATTAGTATCCGAACTTTCAAATTCTGTATTTTTTGTATTGCTAGAGACACTAAAATGTGCAAAAAAGTAAAAGTAAAAACACTGAAAGTGAAAAGTTTGAAAGTTTGGATACTAATTTGCTTAAATTGTAAAGTAGAGATACTTTCAATTAAACCAAGTAAATGGAGGAGATTGCTATAGGGATAGGCAGGCAGTCATACCCGGCATTGAAGATGATTGGAGGAAGCAGATACAGGAAGAACAAATCCTCACTGAACGAAAGCAAATGCGAACTATGTCCATGACTGAGAAGCAAAACTACTCCTCCTGACAACAACCCCTGTGTTCCATCAAACAGAACAACAAGCATTACGAAAGCATAAAATCCTAATTTTCTTGCATATTAACGCCTATGTGATGTGTTTGTTTAGCAGAATAACATTTTCTGAACTTATTCAACATCAGTAATTTTCTAACCTTGATAAAAAACATCTAAAGCATTGCAAGAAAGCAAAATTTGCTATGAGAAACTATAACAGGTGCACTTCCTTACCAATAACAGAGCTGAGATGGATTCATTTGCCCATCTGTTTCCATGCAAAAGATGTCCGATGATGATGCAAACACACAAAAGAAAAAAAAACACACACAGAGCAACGACGGTTGCGGTATTAAGGAAGGAAGTTGAACTTTGGAGCTTAAGCAACGTTGAATGAAAGTGAAGGGACAAGTTTTCATGTATAGCCATAGTAGTAGCTCATGTATAGCAAATTTCTAGGTGGAGGACTGGGATGGGGGTTTACATTTTTTAAGAAATTGAAGAGGATCAGTGGAAGTATTGAATGAGATGTGGCTTTGAACTTAAAGATGAGAGATGGGGACTTGTATGCATCTGTTTCTGTCTTTTCTTTCATATGTAACTGTCTTTTTGAGTCCTAGGTTGGCTGTGTTAGGGAAGGGTCATGACTGGTAGTTAGGTTTTGAGTTTCAGGTGTGTTATTATTATAATTTGCATGCATCAGGTTTTTGTTTTGTTATGTAAATCATTTTCAATATAATAATACGTTGCTTAAGAACTAAAGTTGTTTATATATAATATTTTAAATTAGATTTATCATAGGTTATATGTATTTATTGTGTTATTATTGGCAACACATTAATTATTATTATGGGATTTTTTTTTCGTTTATCTTTATTTTCCTAGGGGACAAAAGAATTTTGATAATTTTTCACTATATATTTTGATTTTAAATTTTTATTTTTCTCAATATCTATCTTTCTTTTTTCTCCTTTTTATTGTGATATAATTAGGACTTGCTTGGTTCTATGGGTTCAACTACCTACCTAAAACTCATTAAACAATTAGGTCCTCTACTTTAGAATTGTCATCTAAGTTGGTTTTGGTTTGCATCATGGTGAGTCAATTTCAAATTCAAAACCAATTCATATTTAGTCTTAGCATGACATTTATTAATACTATTTTAAAAGATATAAAATGTTATTTTAGGCTTATTTTAGATGATTTATGCTTTGGGCATTCACAAATTTTTCATGCAACGTCTTTTTTTTTTTTGACCAATTTTTATACAATGTCTTAGATCCATAAAGTTTATAAGTTATTAGTTGATTTTGCAAACCAGCTAGTCAATTTGTCCACTTCCGCCTTCTTACGAAAAATAACAAATAAATAAAGCAAATGGTCAAAATGAGGATACCTGAATCTTAAGTAACACGTCCATCGAGGAATTTTCCATGCCTAATGCATCATGTTCAGGCTTCTAAAACATGTCTGGTATAGGGACTCGTCAATCCTTTTTTTTTTTTTTTTTTTTTTTTTTTTTTTTTTTTTTTTAATTCGGTAAAGACACGTCAATCCTCAATTCCATATTCTTGTCATCTACTAGGAAATCTAACCAGGGCGTTGAGTTGCCCTTTCAACTCTCTTTATGGAGAAATATCTCCGTTTGGTGATAACTATAAATATTATTTTTTAATAAATTATATATTAAAAAATAGATAAAAATAAAAAATATTAACAGTTCTCATAAAAAGATCAAATATAGATACAAATCGGACATATTTATATATATCGTTTTGATACAGTTACAAATACAAATAAAAAACAGACTATTCAAGTAGTTAACAAAAGAAAAAAAAGAGTAAAATCTTTGGTTAAGTACTAAACTTTGTTCTATTCTTATGATTTATTATTTTAATTAATAAATTTCTTGGATTTGTTTATAATATCAGAAGAGATAATTAATTATAAAAATAGATAAAATTTGATAGTTAATCATAACAATAAATAAAATTTACTTATTTATACTCTTAAACTTTAACAATAATTTGTGTTTGATTTAGCCCAAATTCCAATGCTATGTATGTTTGGATGAAAAAAAAAAATTGTTGGAAATGGATGGAATTTGAAGAAATATTTAGAAAAGTTTGAATTTTCCCCTCTAAAATTGCAAAGAAACCACAGAAATTGCATACAAAACTTTGAATGCATTAACATCGTTTGTTGATTCTCTTCCTTCGGTTTATTTATTTATTTATTATTGTTTTTGTTTTCCCTTACTAAGAAAGAAATCTGAAACCTTTGACCGGAAGCTTGCGTGGTGTATTATATTTTTCACGGGCTGAAGCTAAAAAATGCAGACCCCATGATTCGATGGAGGGGTCATTCTCATGTGATGGCCTTCTGATTGAGAAAGTGATGGACCTTGCAAATGGTTTCGATCTTTGCTCTTTTTCTCGTATCCACCCCGGAAAAATAGGACTGCTTATTCTTATATTAAATATTGTCTGATCGCTTTTACATTGTTTTATTGACCATTTAAAATTTTTTTTAACACAATTCGAGGAGTCCTTAGAGAAAGAGCCGCACCCCCTTTATCCGACGACGAAAACAGACAGACAAAGAAGGTGAAGAATAGAGAACTCTCTTCCAATTTTGACTTTAATGGGTTGTCTTTTAAAGCTACGTTATTAGATTAATCTAAGATTGATAAGATGGAAGAGGACGATTCTTTTGATTGGAAAGTTTGTGACAAGAGCAACGTCGTGAAGGAAAATAAAGATATGCCTTCAATCAGATTCTCTAATCGTCTACATAATAGACTAGCAAGATCTAAGGAGAGGATTGTTATAGTCAAACTTCTAGGCAAACATATTGGCTATAAGATTCTCTACAATAGGATCATGAGCCTTTCGAAACCTTAATGTGATGTGAAGATAGTAGACTTGGATAATGGCTACAATATGGTGAGATATAGCTCTATGGATGATTATCTCACAGCTATTTTGGGAGCTTCGTGAACAATTCTTGATCATTACTTGATTGTGCAACCTTGGTCACCTTCCTTTAATACTAAGGATGAGAATGTTTTTCCAATGGTAGCTTGGATTCATATCTCTGGAATGCCAATTCATTATTATAAAAAAGGGGTATTACGTACTATTGCCTCAATGATTGGTAAGTATCTTAAAGTTGATTATAATACGATTGATGTTAGAAAGAAAAAAATATGCACATATGGCTATTGAGTTGGACTTAACAAAACCTTTGATTTCTAGAATTTGTGTGGATGTAAGCATTCAAAATGTTGAGTATAAAGATTTGTTGTTTATACGTTATAAATGTGGAAGGTATGGTCGCATCAACAACAATTGTAATTTTGAAGCATGTGGTGATACAAACCAAAATCCTCCTCCTCGGCCCGGTAATGATGTCATGGTAAACTAAGTGATCGAAATTCTCAATTCGATACTGCAAACAATAGTTCTTTGAGACCCTGGATTCATGCATCAAGAAAAGTTAGGAGAAGAAATTTTAGGAGGAATGAAGTTGGAAAAAATCAGAGTTCAAGGAGGTGATTATGGAGAAAATCAAAGAGATCTTACTTATAGCAATTCTTTACTAGTTAAAAATGATAAAGACAGTTTTGGTGAAGAATATGATCATTAGAGAATCTTCTAAACCAGCCACCTTGAAGGATACGAATATAGTGAATCCAAACCTATGTGCTAACAGGAACTCTCTTTCTTCTAAAAGCCTGAATGAAGATAAAGAAAATAATCATCCTAATATGGAGTTTGAACATTCCCAACAACAACCCAAGGCTAGAATACAGGTACTATATGTTTCGTATATATATTGTCATATATGTACAACTAAGAATAGAAAAGAGAAGCTACAGTCTTCATTTGTTGAGTTTATCATGTTATGTGAGTTGGCATCATGTAGTCATGTGTCATCTGAGTCAAGTCATGTTGTCTTTATTAAGTCCAAGTTTTTTCAAATTGAGTAAGTGGAATGTTGAAATCACTTAACCAAATCTAATTATTTTATATATGCTATATTACATGAAATATCAATTATATAAAGTTAAAGAAGTATTGAAAAATTTCAAATCATGAAAATAAAATATAAATGATGAATAAATAAATATTTATAAAGGAATGATACTAAACTTAAATAACAGTAAATCTCACTACATTTCATGAAAATGAAATGAAATACCCAAAATTCTCATTAGCAAATTCAGAAATGATTTAATTGAATAATATAATAGGCAGTTAATTTTGAATATAGTTTAAATAGTTTAATTGAATAAAAGAAGTAAATAATAAAATATGATTAGACAATTTGATATAATTAAATTAGCAATTGGTTAAGTTGAAATTTAAGATTTTGAATCCTTAAACCCTAAACTTATTGTTTAAATGTTTAATGGATTCCTAAATCCCTAAATTTTAACCAAGAATTTCATATCCTTACCCCCATCAACTTTAAGATCACCTACTTATTTAAAAATATTAGTTCTTGAGCCTAAACTCTAGTTAAATATCAATTTGATATAAACCAACTGTTAAACTATACCCTAATTCCAAGTTATTCATTTAATTCCCTATAGATTCTTAAATTATTTCCTGAACACTTTTAGAATTAAAGATATTGATCTGAATGGTTTAAACCCAATACCCTTCCCCTAAAAATATCTTCAAAAATCTTATCCTTTCCTTTTCTTTTTATTTTCCCTACCTTCCTTTTTCTTTCCTTTTTGTTTCTTTCCTCCGCTTTCTTTCTTCTTCTCTTCTCTTCTTTTTCTTTCTTCCTTCTTCCAAAATCATCATCTCTAATCTCAAATTTAAGAAGACAAGAAGAGAAAGTAAAATAAGAAAAGAAAATAGGAAGTGGAAATCATACTAGAAGTAGCTTCAACATCTAAAAGGTGGTGGTGGTGGAAAAGAAGCTCAACTAACTAGGGTTTGCTAAACAAGTAAGTTGTTGTTTTGATTGTTGTATATGCTTGTATATGATGCTAGTTATAAGTATGAATTGAGATAAAACTTAAAATCTTATAATATAGGAGGTTATATGCTAAAACCTAAGTGAAATCATGCATATTAGAACAAGGATTTTGATGAATTATGAAGTAGAAACATATATATAATATATATATATATATTTATAATATCTAAGCTTATATGTTGAGTATAAGATGTTAGATGTTGGTATATGATGTAAAACAAGTAGTTAAATAGGTTGAATTTTCAAAACAAAAAATAGAGCAAAGAGCACGGGGGAAACATGTGAAGTTATATATGGCCGTGCTCCTTTTGAATTTTCAAAACATGTGAAATTTTAACACACGAGAAGAAACACGATTGGAACACAGTTTAACCTATCCAATAGTGTTTCTCTCTATTTCTTTTTACATGTGCATTTCCAGAACATCACGGCTAAAACACAGCACCCTCTATCTCCCCATGTTTTTTTTTTTTGGTTTCTCGCGTGTATGTAATGTTTTAAGAGAAACATGGTAAGAACACGACTTAATGTATCTGATTATGCTTCTCTCTAACCATAACTTGTTTTTTATCGTGTTTCTTATTTGTTTTCAATTTAAAGAGAAACACGACTGAAACATATGATGTGTTGTATATCACCATGTTTCTCTTTAATCCTTGAATGTTAAATTATCAAGTGAAACATGATAAGAATATAGCTCATTATATCTTGATGTGCTTCTTCTATGGTATTCAAAGAAAGCAAAACACGACTGAAACGCAGCTAAATGTATCACGTCGTGCTTCTCTTTGATTTCCAGAACACAAACAAGCACGATGAAATGTATCTGATCGTGTTTCTTCTTATGCATATACACGGGATGAAACAAAGCCCGTGTATCTGACCGTATTCTTTATAAAAATAAAAAAAATTAGAATAACATAGATTTAAGCGTAAAATGAATCTTAAGTAAAATGAACTTAGTTAATAAATCTAAGTTTAACTTGACTAAACAAACTTTAATGAATTAAAATGAATTGGATTAATTAAGTTTGATCAACTTGGCTTAGTAATTGAATTAAATGATTAATTATAATCAACTTGGCTAGGACTAAGTTAAAATAGGCTTAATAACTATTAATTGGTTTAGATTAATATGTTAGGATAAATCATGAATAATATGGGAATATGTTATTTCAAATGTATGCTTGCTTGGAATATGAGTATTTTTTATAATGAATGACGTGAGGATGTTTTATAATAAATGATTATAAACAAAGAAAAAAGAAATAATTTGATAGACAATGAAGAACTATCTATATCTTAACGGGGCGATTTTCGCAGCCATGGTGGGATCCTTGTTTAGTGTCTCATCAAGTAGGGTTATAAAATGAGTTTGATATAAATGGATAATTAAATACTTATATAAGTTAATTTTATGAAACAGATATTTGTTGACCTCTAAGCTATCTCTTGACCTTTGTTGGATTTCAAACACTATAAAAGTTATGTAGTGACATGTTTGTTGTGTGTTATGATAGGCATATTAAAATGAATTAAAACTTAAAGACGGCTAATAAATGAGTGTTTCTTGTGCTTGTATTGTTGAATCGGATCCGGGAAGCAACAACCTTGTCCAGAGCTAGGCATGGTAGTTAGGCACTTAGGTCACCTCTTACCATGATGCAATGGCAATTCATAAGTGGCTCGATGGGTAACTGATGGGGCAAACGATATCATAGAAACATCTACATAGACTTGAGGTGAAATAATATTATTTAGTTCACGTTTATAAGACCAGTTGAACTAAATGATGTTATTGACTGAGATAAGTAGAGACGCATAACAGTTGGGAACC
This sequence comes from Combretum micranthum, assembly GCA_024138025.1. Classification (NCBI taxonomy): domain Eukaryota; kingdom Viridiplantae; phylum Streptophyta; class Magnoliopsida; order Myrtales; family Combretaceae; genus Combretum; species Combretum micranthum. Next base: position 129,917 of record JAMXBD010000293.1, read on the forward strand.
CTAGATGATGCTATTTTCTTTTTCAGTTTGATATAGAGAATATATGTATTCGGATTACTTATATTAACCCCTTGACAACTGTTGTTATTGAGGACTCCCGTATTCCTAAGGATTGTAATCTAAGTGTGAATGCTCCAATGTTGTTTATTTCACTTTAATTTAAAGATAATAATTTGTTATTGTTGCATTGCATTAGTTTAAGCATGTGTATCATCTCGTGTGTGCTTGTGTTGCTGTTGTACTGGGCTTCAACTTATTGTTTTCTCTTTTTAGGTGTTGATTGTATGATGATGATGACTTGATGATGGTAGTGATGTGATAATGATGGAATGGATGTTGATGATGTTTGACTCGGCTATGGGCGATTCTAAAGATCATGAAGGAGTAACGTGAAGTAAGGCCGTGGGATTATTTGTACTAGTTTTTTTTTTTTATTTAAAGAATTGGATTCTATTTGGGTGATCTATTTTTCATCTATATCTGCATTGAAATGATATGTATAAATATGTTCAATTTACATCTATATTTTATCTTTATTATATCTATTTGATATTTTCTCGAGAACTGTCAATTTTTTTATCTGTATCTATTTATTGATAAATAATTTGTTACAAAAAAGTTTGAAGAAAGCATCTATATCTGTCAGAAAAAAGCTAGTCAAATAGACTCGTTTTTAAGCTTGTTGTTTTCTTTAAGGGCCTGGTAGAGCCCATATGTTTTGTAATAAACTCTTTCAAGCTTTGTTGTACCATCAAGAAAGATATATGAAATACCTTATGGTACTATTTTGTTTTATAAAAGTCGATCCATTCTCGTATGAGTGGAGGTTAAAAATGTTTTTATAAAGTTTGTTTTCCTATAAAAAATCTAATTATCTCAAGAATTTAACTAAACGATTTCAATAATTGAAATCGGCTAGGAATGTTCAACATAAACATCTTTTTTTAGAAAGCCTGTGCGTGTAATACTTAGCGTATTATAAGTGGTGATCGTATACGCCTTGATTCAAACTGGGGCGTTGCATGAAAATAGCAAGAAATATTAAATAAATGCGATAAAAGAACGAAACAACACAACTATAATACTTATAATAGATAAACTTAATAAATATGAACGTTTGACAAATAAATCATAATTCCTTTAAAAATGAATTATAATGACAAAACTTAATTTAAAAATGATCAAAGTAGAAATTGAACTTAGATAAACTAATCAAATTAATTAAAATGGATTATAAAATAAAATTAGATAATTTTACATAATCAAAATAGTAAATAGATCAATTGAAAATTGAGATTTCAAATGTCCTCTTCAATTAACCAATTTGCTTTAACAACCTTTTTTAAAAAATCAAATTTTATCACCTCTTGTAATTCTCAAACTAAACTCCTTTTTTCTCAAATTCAAATCTCTAAACATTTGAAAATTCAATTTAAATGATTATTAAATTTGTACACCCTAAGATTTAGTCTACTTCATGAAATGAATTATTAAATTCTTTATAATCATCCACTTGAACCCCTTTTTCTTTCAATATACAAATGATCCAAATTTCTCAAGTTCAATTATCTAAATTTATAAAATACCATAATTTAGTCATTTTAATCTAAATCATATTCCTTTAATCCTCATATATTTTAAATTCATCTATTTGTGTAAAAATATTAGCTCTTAAGCCCAAACTCAAACTAAATATCAATTTTTTATAAATTAAATTCCTAAGCTAAACTTTTGATTCGAGTAATTAATTTCTATTTTATAAATTTTCACATTTCTTTCTAATTATTTTTCAAACTTAAGATAATTATTTGAAAAGCTTAATTCAAAACTTTTACCCATAATAATCCTATAAATATCTTTATCCTTATCCTTTTCTTTATTTTTCTTTATTTCCCCTGCCGCTTCCCATTCCTTCCTTTCTTCCTCTTTTTCTCTTCTTTCCTCTTCTTTCTACGTTTTTCTTCTTCCTTTTCTTCTTCTTCTTCAAAAGCTTTAAATCTTAATTTCAACAAGATTACAAAAGAAAGTAAAGATAGAAAATAAGATGGAAGATGAAGATTAAGCATGAGGAAGCTACATCAACAACAGGAGGAGTAGCAGTGAAGTTTTGGTTACTTGAAGTTTTACTAAAACAAGTAACTTAATTATTTTTTTCTACTTTGATTGTTATATATGCATGTAAATGATGAGTTAGTACTAGATATAAGTAGGGTTTGTAATAAAATTTGTAAACTAAAGATATATAAACTTGTAATTAAAGATGTAGATATGTACACGTATGAGTATATCAAGTGTTTAATAAAATGATTATGGAAAACCATAAAGTAGAGATATGTTTAGGAATATTGCAAAATATGAATATAAGTTGCATGTTGGCCATAAAGTGTTGTATATTAAGTTTGTAATGTTAAATAAGTAGTTAAACTAGTTAAATTTTGAGGAAACAAACAAAGAAAAACGTGGAAAACAAACACAGGGGAATGATCATGGGTGTGATGATACCTATTACGCTCTCAGATTTAAGATTTAAAGTCAAGCATGGACGTGATCTAACCTGTGATGAAACTGTTTTGCAAATCCAATGCCATAACAAGCATGATAGATCATGCTATCAATCTTGTTTTGTGAAAAATGAATGATCATGGGCGTGATTAATTGCGTGATATATATTGATTTGTAAAATTTGGATGATAATGGGCGTGATTGCCTCGGATCAAATTTTTTCACTAATCATAGGCGTGATTAAGGGCATGGTGACTATCACTAGGGATGTTCATGGACCAGTTAACCGGTCCGTGACCTTATTTTTTGAACCTAACCGTAATTATCGGTTTTTAAATATCTCGATCCTTAACCGGTCCATTATAAACAGTTAACTGCCTTAATGATTAATCGTTTTATTCGGTTAATTTATTCGGTTTTCAGTTTTTAACCATTTAACGTAATGGTTTTAACAAATCAAATTGATAATTTCAAAAAACCTTTTTTTTAAGCCTTTATCATAAATTTTTTCTTTAAATTATTATATATATTACTAGAGCTAAAAAAAAAGAAAATGAAATTAAGGAAAAGAGGAAAAACGAACCTTTGAATGTATCATTGTCAATAAAATCAAACTAAATCAATTACCATATTAACTCCATCGATCATAGGACAATAGTATTTTAATCTAAATTCAATGAATATTAACATAGGTAAATTATATGTATATGAAAATCATATGTATATATATATATATAAATAATTATTTGTATATGTAAATTATATATATAATATATTTATAAATACTAAAACGGTTAATCGTTAACCATCGGTTTTTTGTGGTTACAAACCGAAACCGAAACCAAAACCGAAACCAAAAATCAGAAAAAATAAAAACCGTAATCCTAAACCGAAACCAACGGACCTGTTAATCATATTTTTCGGATTGGTTTTACGGTTTCGGTTCGGTTTCTCGGTTTCATCGGTTTTTTTGCACACCCCTAACTATCACACCCTTCATCATGGGAGTGATCAACCCCTGTAGTACGACACTATTTTGTATTTTGATCATAACTTTCTCATCTGAACTTCAATTGAGGTGATTTAAGATGTTACGGAAAGTTTAGAGAGAGCTCTACAACTCTTATATTTTATGTTTGGAGAGATGCTAATAGAATCAAGGTCTAAAATATATTTGTTTTAAACTGCAATATATAGGCATAAACAAAAACAACACAAAACAAGTCCATACATATCCAAATGAATCGAGCACTTCTTTTATTATTTAAGTGCATATAGTTGAGTGTAGCATTTTATAATCTCTTGAAGACCAATAGACTAAGGAATTTATAACACAAATTTAGAACACTTAAATATAAAATGAACTTAGTTAATCAACCTAAGTCCAATTTGGCTTAATGAATCTAAATGAACTAAAATGAACTAGACTAATTAAGAATCTAATAGATATATGATAATGACCTAGTAAGATTGAATATGACTTAATAAATGAATTAAATTATTAATTTTAATTAATTTGGTTAAACTAAATGTAACACCCTAAGTTGTAGGCATTACAACTCGCCACGTGTCCTTCTCTATTAAGAACACGCTAAGGCTATAAAACTCTATACCACAATTATAACAAATATAATCACCAAAACTCACATTTCGTTTACTTTAAAACATCCCATAAAAATTAACCTCTTTAAAAACATAGACTAACAAAAATCCGAAACATATATGTCATCAAAACAATTAAAATCCTAACAAATTAGTCTCGTAAGATCTCCAACAACTAAAAGCATTCAACATAAAATCCATAAAGTCTTCCAAATCTCTCCACTAAATCCAACGCTCTAGATCTATAAGTCCTCAGCTGGATAGTCAAGTCCACTATCGCCATCCTCATGATCTACATATAGATCATACCCAGATAGATCATAAACAACATCATCTTCCCATGTACCTGAAAAATCAAAAGGATGAGCGAAAATGGCCAGTACATCATACCACAAACAAATACACATAAACATGCCAACATACATCACATACATTCCTAAAACTAATGTAACAGGTACAAATTATTATCTTTAATTAGTGAAACAATCAGCACAGTTTAGAACCATATGCATCTAGTCCTAAACTCGGAATAACTCATGACTCCAATTCACAATCTTTATATAAAATAGTTTATATACAATATATTAATGTTGGGTACTCTCCATACATTGTTGCGTACCGTCATACAAACCAGAACGACTTCTAATCTACTGGAATCATTTCCAAGTGCAACTCCACTAGGGACAAGGACACACAAGGATCACCAGGGCGTCTCATTAGTATCATACTCTATGTAGTCTTTACTAACCAAAGCCATACACAAACAACACTCTTTAGAATTTATATGTCAGATAGAATTTAGTCAAATTATTTTCTAATCCTACATGCACAAACAACAAGCAAGGTAAGGCCGTACCTTTTTCAGCTCTTTCACCACTTCAATATCACAAATCTTTTACCACAAATATAAACCCTAATTCACAAAAACCTGAATAACAACATACATCGATTCAAAATCCAATTCCACTTTATAATTAAACCTTAACCCTAAATTCACAATTTCCAAAACATAAGATTTATAATACATGATTTACACACATGTTTCTGTGATCACCAACCCACGAAATCGTAGAATGCCAATTTCTCCAAATTCCTCAAAAACCCTAAAATCCTCAATCGGAATTAGCACAACTATTAGACAAGATTCCTTCTCGTAACATAATAAAGATCGAATAGATTCAATATTTTCCTAGAACTTAGGATCTCACACCTTCTTGATCGTAGAACCAAGATCTCCAATCACACTTAGGGTTTTGGTTCTCTAATTTAATTAATTCCAGCAACTTGATTCCTCCAAAACAATATAAAACAACCTTTTAAGAAACAATCATCTATTTGTGACTTAACCAAAAGAGTTTTAAGAGAAAATCCTTACCTAGATCTTATCGTAGGTTGAACTATGGAGAGAAACTAAAGACCTTGATGTTTATATATGTATTAGGGAACCCTAGCTCCAAGATAAACGTTTTAATTCATATAACTTATAAGCTGGAACTAAGCTGGTGGCTTAGGGGGCGGCTTAAAACAAAACGAGGAACAGAAGTACATAAGCTGGCAGAAAGCCGATGACCTTTATATGTAAGCCGGTGGCCTTTGGCCGGCTTTCACCTATACGTAGCCACCTTTACAATTTTGTTCGCAAATAATCTAAAACTCCAAAGCTGATACAAAGTTAGCAGCGTTGTATTCAAAGCTAGCGGCTTAAAACCAGCCTGAATCCTTATCTTCTTATTCTTCGCGAACAATATCCTCGGGTCCAAATCTGTCTATCAAATGACAAAATTAACCTCTTAAACAACATTATATTACATTACTACCCATCATTATAGATTTATTATTTTGTATATTACATTAAAGTTAGAGTAAACTTAGCTAGTAAAATTATGTCCATTTTGATTTAATGAACTTTAGTAAGTTAAAATGAACTAGAATGATTGGGATTATCCAACTTGGCTAAGTTAGAATTGATATAGGCTTAACAACTTATAAATGACTTAGAAATAATATAATTGTAATAGGATAGGTTAGACCATGAATAATAAAGAGAATGTGTTATTTCTATTGTATGTTTGTTAAAATGAGTTTTTTACATAAATTGGTAATTTATATAAATGGTAATACTAATGATTCTTTTATAAATATTATAAACAAAGAAAATGAAATAATTTGACAGACAACAAAGAACTATCCGTATCTTAACGGGACAGTTATCGCAATCATGGCAGGTTTCCTACTTAGTGTCTAAGTAAAAGAGTTTTTAAAACAAATGTTTAATATGAATTTAATATAGAATGGATATAGAAGTATGACTTTTGGCATATACAAGATAATAAGGATATAAAGTGTAGATTAATATAAACATAGAAATTATGAGTAATATAATCATATTAACTAAAGATATATACTTAAAATAAAATCAAGAGAAACACAATAAAAATAAATATAAGTTTATATTTCAATCAAATGTAAAATAATGGACTAAAGTGAATTTGAATACCTAACTTTAATAAAGTATATGTTAAGAAAAATAATGAGTGGTTACTATTTCTTTTCATAAAAGAACTGAATCAATCATTGAATATTCCACATTGAATATTCTAGAAGATTATTATGAATTAGCCAGGATGACAGATGGGTAACATCAACCTTATCACATTATTTGTGCTTGTAATGTAGTTATATATGTATTAGTATAAACATAAATGACTATGTAGGGATCGGGTACTCATTTGCTGTTTGGTGATTGTTTGGTTGATAACATATTAAAATAAAAGTGATCACACATTACTTGTAATAATTGAGTTGTTGTTGTTGATGAGTGATTGTTAATTGATATGGTCACTAAGTAATATGGTATAAATCTTAATCGACCCTTAAGTAAAATAGGCATGCATTATATGATAGCATAACTTGCATTAGCATGGTATTCATGTCACATATTAGCACCTCGACTTTATAATGATCCTAAGTTATATTAGTGTCTGTTTCTTCAAAAAGGATACTGTTAGTTTTTTAGGCCTCTAGGAACTAAGTAGACACCGAAAGATATCGCCTGTGTGAGAGTTGATATAGAAATGCAAATATTTAGTGGAGTTTCTAAGGTTCTAAAGTGAAGTTGAGATTATAATACTTATATATAATAGTAAATAAGTTTGGAAAACTTCTCCTTCCTTAGCTCTCAGTTTCTCCTATGCACGAATTACTTAAGCTGGTCCTTCAACGCCCAAGAAATGATGCAAATCTCCATTGCTTTAGATTCTGGTCATCCAAACAGTACATGTGTCATATGTTGTAGTACTACATTACATATGTTTGTTAGTAATACTTGCTTGATAAGTGTTTGATGCGTGGTTAGTCTTGTTAGTCATTGAACTGTGAATTAGCTCACACCCTTATAGTTTTTGTGCAGGAATAACTCATGCTGAAGATGGGATAGGAATGTATAAAGAGAGCTCTTCTTCAGTGGATTCCATGAAGATAGGAATATGAATTTAGAACGTAAATTATATAAATAGTAAAGGAGTTTAAATTTTTATGTTACGTAAGATAAACTTAGAATATGAATTAAATCATTTGTATAATAGTTTGAAGCTTTGCAATATGTAGGTCATCCATCAAATTTTACTATTTGGTGAGGCATACCAATTTTTTGTGGTTCTAATGATCGGTTGGAAATCGGATTCCTTTATGTATCAAAATATACTTATACAATTGTAAATTTGTATAGCAAGTATTAAGTAGAGTTTTGCAATCTCTAACTTGTAAAATGGCTATCATATTATGGGTGCACATGTGGTATCATAACTTCAACTAATCCTCCTAGACCCCTTTCTGAGGCATGACACTTTAGGTCCTGCTGATGTTCCCTTTTAGGGGCCTTCGCCTTCTAGTTCTTTCTTCGTCTCTTTCGCTTATGCTTATAAATGCAGTGGGAATGAGAGCATTAAAAATGACAATTAGAGAGTTGCTTGGAAATGGAAAGGCCCATAAAAGGTTCAATATTTCCTTTGGTTAGTGCTTCATAATGCTTTGTTGACTACAGAAGAGAAGGGTAGAAGGCATCAAACAAAAGAAAGTTGCTATCAGACCTGTGGAAGAGAGCCAAAGAATATTGACCACATTATTAGAGAATGTGATAAATCAATTGTACTCTGGTACTAGATTATTTCTCTAGGTTAGCTTCATAACTCTTTTCATTCTCCTTTTGATGGTTGGTTTAAGACTAATCTTCTAAGGGAAGAAGCCTATGAAAGTGATACTTGGAGTTTATTCTTTAGTATGATATGCTAGACATTATGGTCATGGAAAAATAAAAATTTGTTTGAAAGCAAGGATATTGGTACTCAGTCGTTACTGTGCATTATCCGTGCCAAAACTAAAGATGTTTTTTTTTTTCACCAAGATTGAGATGCAGAAAATTTAGGAACAGATTTCTCATAGAACTAATTGTCTTATTGGTTAGAATATCCCTCCTGTAGAATTTGTTAAGGTCAATACGGATGGACTAACCAAGTCCAGATCTTCTCAATTTGCTATTGGTGGGTTAATTCGAGATTTTCAAGGAAGAAGGATGGTCGGTTTTATGATGAATCTTGGTTCTTGTTCTTCAATTACTACAAAGCTTTGGGAGATCTTACAAGGATTAACTCTTGCTTAGGAATGTGGTTATCATAAGATCATTCTAGAGATGGATAACAAGATTGTGGTAGACTCGTTGAACAAACGAGAAATGGATAATTTGGGACCATAATATATCTCAACCAATTAGAGAATTACTTCAGGGGGACTGGCTGGTTCGAGTTCAACATGTATATAAAGAGGGGAACCGAGAAATAGATGCTTTAGCAAACTTGACCCTGTCCCAGCCAATTGGCAACCATGTTTTTCTCAATATGCCTAATTCTCTTAGTAGCATTTGTATGCAAGATATCATGGTGTAGCTTTTGAGCTTTCATGTAATGTGTAATCTTTTTTTTTTTTTTTTTTGACCGAAACATGTAATGTGTACTCATAGGCTTTATTTTTGCCCCTTTTTGATCATATATATATACACAGACACATGGTCTGATCATTTTACAACGAGAATGGTAAATAGAAGTGCCAACAATCCAGGTGCAAAAAGAAAATAGCTCTTTGGAAAATAACCTAAGTTGGGGTAGAATTTGGATTTGGTGTTTCTTTCATTTTCCTTTTTTTTTTTTTTTTTTTTGGTCGAATGGTGTTTCTCAATTTGATTTGCCAAAAAAGCCAATGGTTTATAGAAACGTAAAATGTATTATACGCTGGAAAACTTTATATTTCATAATTTTTTGAACTTTGAGAAGAAACCGTTATCATGAAGACTTAACGTACAACTCACCAAAGAAGCAAGTGTTGTGCCAAGACCCAAGACCCAAGACTCACTCTCTTGTGCCATGATACTAAATTCCACAAAAGTTAATGTGAGTGAAAGCATGATGTTCACTTACATAATATTGACATATTGCTAGAAAGAGTTGTAAAAATTGCAAGTTAACTCATACGAATCTACATTATTACAATTTTATAAACTTTCCTACATTAAAATGGATCAAAGTGTAGACTTCTACTAAAACTGAGGATTTTTTTTAGCTAAAAAACTTATGAGTTTAAGTATATAGTTCTACAAATTTAAAATTCCATAGATTTTATACTATTCTTTGACTTTATATGTTTCAAATTTAGGTAGAATCAATAGTTTGACGACTAATGTTTACATGGACCATACCAGAAAACAATTTTATCAGTTTGGTTCTCTCCATTATGTAAATCAGCCCCATGAAGCAACAGAAGGCTAATTTTTAATCAACTTGATGGAGAAAAATGTCTTGTCCCAAGCGTGTATCTCAGAGCCTCCACGATCTTTTGCAGAAAGTTGATAGGATGAAAGGATGTAAGTACCTCCAAACCCATGTACAGTACGTTGGTCTTTTCACTCGGTCTCCTATGAAGCACAAGAAATGTCCTAATGGCCGCCAGTTTGGTCTCGAGAATGATATTTTGCCGCATAAGCTGCCAAGAGATAAGTTTATGATTATCAATTTATGATTTTAGAACAAGGTCACTCTCACCATTGGGTGGATGAAATATGATCATCACAAGCTCTTGCACGGCTATTCTGAACCCATCAAAATCAAGGTTCTCTTGACATATAGATGTGGGACAGTAACAGCCAATTCAAATAAAAGTTTATTTGTTAGCTATCCTGTAACTGTTTGAGTTTTCACGATTTCGATTCTGCAATCCCAAAAACAGTGAGCCTTCATATATATGGAGTTTCTTTAGTATACCTGCTCAACCATGCAAGCAAGCTCTTCCACAGCTTCTTGGAGTGAATTAGAGGTTATCGCAGAAACACTGTCATTATCAGAACTCAAGTCCTCAACTGAAGAGCAATAAGTAGATGATCTTTCCGGTGGCTGTTCCAAGTCCTCGAGCAACTCAACGTCTTCATAATCCAATCTCTCAGGCGACTGCATCAATGGACTAAGTTAGAGACTTCAGAAAAACCAACCATATAACCTTCTCTTATAGCTCAAACCTTGTTGAGAATCACGTCATGCAATTCCTCCTTAGTTGGGGCGGATGCTAGAAGTGCTTTAGCAGGTTTTTCGTCAAAACAACTGATGCGGGGTGATACCTTAATATGTTTTGCCCTGGATGAAGAGCCATAAGGGACAAATTCTTAGGAAACGATTATTAGTACCTTTCAAAATTCTGTCCTAATAAAAGATCATGTATCTTTTTTGCATTCTTTTAATCTCACATTTTCTGAATTCCAAGCAATTAAGTTAGTATAATTTTAGCATATTGGAAATTTTTTAATGATTAATGTGATGCTTCTTGTCGTCAGATGCGACACTTCACATATTCTATTAGCAAGTCCAAAACAAGTCAAATAGATCTTCCCAATCAGCAAATTTCTACCCACGACATTCTACCAACAGACAGCTGCCACCTATAGAAGACATGGTAATAGATTCAATATGCATACCTTGCACCAAATCGGAGAGTGGATAGACTTTCAGATGCATTTGAAGGGCTGGGTGAGCAACAGCATAGCAAAGCAGTTCGAGAGTTCCCTCCCTACATGACAATTTGTCACAGTTCTTACTTTATGGAACAAGAAAGCCTTGACACACTATTTATCAAAACTACGCTGATAAGACAGATCGTGAACTAACAAGTCCATGTTGTAGGATACGGGTCAGTTTAGAATCACGATATGGAATATGATACCCTTTGCTAGGACTGGATGTTAAAGCATATACTACATTTCCCAGGGATGAGAGGGACTTGTTTATGGCCTTTGCCTCTTCAAGAACCCGACCTTCAGCTCCTGTCTTTTCTACTTTTTCAGACCCAGCCAAGTCCACAAGGATCAATTTTCCAGATCTTTTTCTGAAAGCAAGCTAAATACATCAGACAGACATACGTAGGACATTATAACCGCATCACCAATAGGGATGACACTTACCTCTTATTTTCGTACAACTCTAGTTGAGTGGTAAAAATGTAAAGACAGTGACTTCTGCTGCTTGTCATATTCATCTCTGTATGATATTAAGTTTTGAAAACATCATTTGAAATTAACCATTCATATTATGTTATATCTGCAACCAGAACCTGTATCGAAACGGACAACAAGATTGCAAAAGGAAAGGAGAAAAGGATACGGGTCTCTCCAACTGCTCTGTTGACTAAACCACTCTGCATATTGAAGGACGGAAGTAGAATCTCAAGGTGAACTGTTGGTAAAAAGGAAGACAGCTAGCAATATTGATCTTACTGATAGATGCTGCAAGGCTTCCTCTGGACTTGAAATTGACAACTGCAAAAGGAGAAGAAAATCCTCAGAAGCTCTCTTGGTATGAAATTCCGCTTTTGGCATTTTAATATTCAAAAGAACTACAAGAATCTTAACAAGATATCCTTGGCAGGAGCTAAAAATCTGCATCTGTAATGCAGCATAAAGTAAGAATTCTCAGGTTTCACTTTCATTAGCAATAAAACACTACCATCCTCATTTAGACGAGGAAGATGATTCATTCATCAAGGGTATATCAAAAATAGAAAGTGGAGCGTATGAAAAATTTGTCCCTTTGCCAATTTGCCGTGGCTCTATCTTACAGTTACAGGCAAGATCTCATCAGCTAATAATGCCCATTTACTGGTATATAAGGTAGGCTTACCTCTGAAACTCCTTGTAGCAGTAATCCATGTGATTTCATTTCCTTAATCTGAATGTTGTCTTTTGAGAGATCCAAAAGGTCCCTGAAATGGGAAAAACAAATATAAATAGCCTAGATGCATTTCAGAGTCCCAGTTGACTAGCCCCAGTGGTTACGGATCCCCTATGAGATTGCCGGAATTGATGTAAACTAGGCATTGCTTTAGGATTTAGAGATTGGCTTACCTCACTTTTTCCATGTATATTTCAACCTATATGTGAAAAAACAGATTAAAAATTTTTCCTTGCATGTGAAAACATAGAGGATATTACCTAGTAGATCTAGAAAAGACAGCAAACAATAATCTCTTTATGTACCATGGACAACTTGACAGTATATTTTGCTAATTGGTCACAAGAAGCAATAAGTTCAAACATTTCATATACTACTCTTGCAAGCAATCCTTTCTTGTGCTCATCACTGCTGAGGATGTTCGGTCCCTAATTAAAAATGACATAAGAATCAGGAATGGAGAATCTAACCACCACTTCCAGAAGATAGCTATGAAATCGATCTAATCACCTCCATAGTAAATGTCTTCCCAGCTCCAGTCTGCCAATAGATGAAGAGCAAAGTTTGTCACAAAAGAAAAAGATGAATGGTTCTCGACTTTTACAATTTACCATGAAGAAGTCATGACAAACACATTCCACTATATCTGGGCATGTGAAGGAGATAAGGAACATTTATTATCCTTGAATATTTTATCATTCAGCATTTGCATGGCAAGTACTTCTATATGCAGAGAGAAATAGAGGAAATAATGGAAAAACTGCAAATGGGTGAAGAAACTAAGATGATGCTTCAATTAACTTCAGGAGCACTAAGAAAAATTTTCCTCTTGTTTCTCTATCCCAAAGCGATCCATGTGAACTCCAACATTCGTACCACGATCTAAAGGTTCTTTAGACCATCATTTACGCAATATGCTGTCATATGAGTTGGAGTACTCCATGCTCAAGCAAAATAAACTTTCTTAATATTTCTGATATTAAAACATTTATACAATGAACCACCACAAAAATCAGAATACCCTTTGTTTTAAACATAAAACCACCATAAAAATAGATACATATATGCTGCTAGAGTAGCCCTATGAAATCATAAATTTATACTAATAATAACTAATGGCACTAATTGCTCCTACCTGTCCATAGGTAATGATCGTTCCATTGATCCCCCTCACAGCATCTGCTTAGTTATAGATAAAAGCAACGATATCAGTAGCTTATACAATAAGATAAGTAGGGGATAGTATTGGACTGAAAAACTAAATTTTTTGTTCTTTCAATAAATTTTCCCTGCTTTTCCTAGAACAAAATAAAAGTTGGACATATTTGAAATACATGCCTTTAGAAATCAAGTGTTTATATTCCCTTGGGGATGTAAACGCTTAGTTTCAAGAATAAGGTACCCTAGAAGTATATCATCAGCTAAATAATCAAGCTCTATGTAAATGCTGCCATTAATCATCTTCAAAATTTACCTAATTTTTCAATTCACATGTAGAATGCGAGAGAAAGAAAGATCTAAATTAAGGAATAATGTAGAAATTCTCCATTTAGATTTGCAAGAGACCACTACTGAAATTGAAATATCCGTAAATACCATACATACCTTGCACAATAGGCTGAGCAAGAAATGAATATACATTATCTTGCTCAGATTTTTCATAAAAAACCTTATTAAAGCTGAATTTAAACTCTCCTTCCTTTTCATCCTTAAAAAAAAAAAAAATGACCTTCTGTCAGTTTATTTAATTAGCATAAAAAAATGAAAAGAATACAGCTTCTACTAATTTCATTTTCAGAACATGAAAAATGGAGACATAGAGTCTTTACTACGCCAGCAGTAAATTTACAAATAGAATTCTTATTCATAGACATTGCTGGTTAATATTGGAGAAAAATTTCTGCAGGAAGCTCTGACATCAATCACAATTTGCTATCCACCTGGTATGTGATAAGTAGTAGTTGTTACATAGTAAATATAATAACACAGGTTATATCTACGAGTTTAAACTTTTAGATTAGATATGACATGTGCTATTATATTTATTATGTAACAGTAGTGATTTTTAGTTCATCCAATCGGTTGTCGTTGCGTGAAAAGCATTTACAATAAGGAGTATAAATAGAGAGCTTGTTAGCAACAGAAGTCAATATAGCGCTGGTCTTCTAATCATATATCTAGTCAAAATCCTAATTTCCCCAAATTAGGGTTTTTATCAATATTTTTACACTGCAATCGATATTAGAGTTGTTTGGTCCATAATATAGTCAGTCACTCAGAATGACTTAATTAATCAAATCGTCGTAATCAATCAACAGAATCCATTCGAATTAGAACAAACATTTAGAATCAATGTCAAATGAACCTCTTAATTCTTAGGTTTTCTTTTATGCAACTCTTTCAGTTCTCATAATCTTAAAAGATTATACGACTCTGAACGATCATTTCACTATTTCATCAAAAGCGTGGAATGACGAAGATGTCGAATAAACAATTCTTATAAATAAGTATCTTATCTTCTTGTAAAATTCCTTTGCAGCTAATCAATCCAAACATTGAATCGACAATTCTCCATCAGTCAATACGACTTTATGAACAACTCCAAACAACTAAATCAGCAATGCTTCGCCCTTTTTCTCCATTAAGGAATAAAAATCTCATCTCCAATTCATATTTCATCATAATCAATAAATAGGAACAACTTCAAAAGCCGAATTAGCGATGACGCGTTAAAATTTAAAAACGTTAACCTTCAAAATCAGCTTCAAGTGAACATCGTAATTGATGAATAATTTTTTATGAAACTCTATCAAATCTTATAATCTTGAAAGAATACGTCAATCCGAACAATCATATCGCTATTTCATCGGAGCACTAAATGACGTAGATGTGGAATCTCCGAGTTGCATATATTAATATTACTTAGTTGAATTAGTAAACTTAATAAATAGTTTTCTCATCACCTTGTAAAAATATCATTGCAGTCAACTAATTCAGTCAATCAATCTGAAAAACTGAATCAATAAAATTGTACGAACATATCGAACAACCAAATCATAAATGCTTCGTTCGATCGATCTTCACCAGTAACGAACATGAATCTCATCTCCGCTTAAAATATTATCATAATCAATCATCAAAAGCACAAATTTATGGAGAAGCAAATGAAGGAAATGCAGCCAGTAACACACTAACCTTGAGAATGAAGGTTTCATCACTGACAGCTTGAATGCATACTGAATCTCCGTGATCAAGCTTCTCTTTAGTGCTCAACGGCCTAAACCGAGCACATACCGTGATGTTCGACATGTAATTGTTAGTTTTAATTTCGAGACTGCGAAGAAGGGAGAGGAAGAGAAGAGAGAAGAGAGAAGAGAAAGAGAGAAGTACAACAATGAAAAAGGACGTTTAGGCTTTTACATACAGATTATTTTAGCGGGAGAGTTGAAATAGAGTTTTTTTTTTTTTTAATTATTTGTTTTTTTCTATCTCAACGGTCCCTCTATAAAACTCAACAGCCTCAACTAAAGTAGTCTAAAAGGTGGCATTCAAAAGGTTGGCTAATGATAGTCTAGAAAATTAATATACATATGATTATGCTCTTAAATGGTAGTTATTATCACATATCTTGCTAATAAAAATAGCCATGGATGAACATTATTAAATATAAATATTGAAAATCCAAAGAGAGAATTTTTTTTAAGGGAAAAAGGAAAAAAATATAAATTAGAAAAATGCAAAAATCATAAGTTTTAGGGAAAAGAAATCAAAATATACTACACCTAGACATGATTTTATTTTGCACTAAAATCAAATTCAAGACATATAGTCTTTGCATTTTTTATATCCTTATGCGCGTTTTTTTTTCCCTCTCTTTGACATTATTTGTGTTTGGCACTAGTGAAAATGATCGAAAAGCAACAAAAACCAGAAGAAACCAATGGAAAGTGAGTGCGTGGTAATGAAAGAAAGTGCAGCGAAAAATACGAAAAGCAAAGAAAATATTTCTCTTGTTGTGTCACAAAAATTTCTGCCTAAAATTGGGCAAAAAACGGAGGAAACAATTCGACATCTTTCTTTCCATTATTTCAATTAGCTTTCGATCTTTCACAAGGTAACCAAACACAGCGTAAACCCTAACCCTAACCCTTCCTCACTTCAAATCAAAGAAATATTAGTTTTTTGCCCAAAATATCATCACATCGTTTTGCCTTAATTTTAAAAATTCTAACTCGAGAAAAGCTTCTAATAGTTGAAGAGAAGACTTTTGCCTAAACTAGTGTTAACATCTCGCAAAAGTGGTAAGGAGTTCATGGTTTTGGAAACTAACGAAGATATTGTAGGGAATAATTTTATAATTATGAATTACTATAATTATTAATATTGTAGCTATCAATTTTGTATTTTATAAATTTAGGAAAGTCAAATTGTAATAATGAGTCAATTTGTAGTTACGACTTTTTAGGATTAGCTATTAGCATTAAATCTAATTTTCTAAATAATCTTGTTGTATTTGTATAAATTTGTACAAATTGAATGCGATTACATACACTGAAATCATTATTTTCAAGTTGGTATTAGAGAAATACTTGGTTTGCTTGGGTTCCTTTTTTTTTTTTATGCTCTGCTTCCTTTCTTCCTCATTTCAGACCACCATATCTGATATGTCGTCTGATTCTACTAGTAATCATCTGATTTTCTTCCTCATTTCAGTACCATGACAAATTAGATTCACGCACCACCAAAAGATGGTTGTAGATAGTCGTATCTTCAAGTTTTTAGCAAGTATGAATGTCGAGTTTGATGAAGTGAGGGGGAGAATCATTGATAGATTGCCTCTCCCTTTAATTGGTGAAGTAATTTCTAAAGTAAGGAGAAAAGAGAGCTGGAGAAGTGTCGTGCTAAGAAAAAATGGGTCTAGAATTGCTATAGAGGGTTTAGCCATGATAAGTACTGGTATAGGTTCACCCAAAAACCTGGCATACCATCATCATCTTGCACAAATGGAGCATCTTCTTGCATTGCTTGAATCTAATCCGCCATCATCTAGTACTCCTAATGTTTCTTTAGCACACATAAGTAATGAACCCAAAGCTTTCTTATCTTGTTTAAATACAAATACTCCAGGGATAATGGATTCAAGAGCATATGACCATATGACCAACTCACATAAACTATTCCAGTCCTATACACCATGTCCTGGGTGCAAAAAAGTAAAGATTGCATATAGTATTTTTCTTCTCTTATAATAGGAAAAGGTTTGATGCAAATTTCTAAGAAGATAGAACTTAAATATGCTCTCCACATTCCTAAACTTTTCTGCAATCTCTTGTCTATTAGTAAACTGTTGTGTTAACTTTTTTTATTCGCGTTGTGTTTTTAAGGATAGAAGCTTGGGGACGACAATTGGTAGTGCTAAGATGATCAATGACCTTTATTATTTTGAGTATAATTTACCTAGTTTTAAAATTGCTTAAGGTTTTAGTAGTATTAGTTCTACATTTGTTATTGAAGAAATATTGGTTTAGCATTACAGATTTTGTCATCCTACTTTTATTTATCTAAAACATTTGTTTCCTACTTTGTTCAAAAATATCAACCCCTTATTGTTGAAATGTGAAAGTTGTTTATTTGCTAAAAATCATCAAAATACTTATATCCCAAGAATGTATCAACCCTCAAAACCTTTTTACCTTTTTCATTGTGATGTTTGGAGACCTTCAAAAGTAACCACGATTTTAGGAAAAAGTGGTTTGTAACCTTTATAGATGACCATACTTGTCTATGTTAGGTTTATTTGATGCGTGAAAAACCTGAAGTCGAAAACACTTTTAAAAATTCTTTTTAGTATGATTGCAAACCAATTCTAGGTTAATATAAGTATTTTAAGATCAGATAATGGGACGGAATATTACAATAAAGTTTTAGAAACCTTTTTAAAAGAAAAAGGGATTTTATAACAATCTTCATCTCCAGATACTCCTGACCAAAATGGGATAGCGGAGCAAAAAACAAATATTTGTTAAAAGTCGCTCGTGCTATTATGCTTTATATGAATGTATCAAAATATTTTTGAGGTAGTGTTATTTAAATCGCATCATATTTGATCAAAAGGATTCCTACCAGAGTGTTAGAATACATCACACCCTTAGATTGTCCGAAAAAAGGTATTTCTAGAATCTAGCATGAATTCAGACTTACCTTTAAAAATTTTCGGTTGTATTGCACACATGTATATTCCAAAAAGATCGTGCACCAAATTAGACCTTAAGGCATAAAAAGGTGCATTTTTTTAGGCTATGCCCCTAACAAAAAGGGGTACAAATTTTTTAATCCCCAAACAACAATTTCACATAACTATGAATGCTACATTCTTAGAAAACACACCATATTTCAGCAAAAATTTAATTCAAGGAGAGAAGTTAACGGAATCAAAGTTAATGAAATCAAATCTTTGGGAAATTGAACCTTTACCAAATATGATTTTTAATCTTGATAAGGAAAAGACTATCCAATCTAAAAATACCAAGTTTGTTATTGCTTTATCAAATATGGAAATACTATGAATGGAAAAAAATAGATCCAATCTTAAGCTTTTGGTTTATATTAGGAAAAATATTCGTGAAAGAAATAAAGATCCATTGATCATTCCAGTACACAACCATGAGAAAGCTCCGAGAGAAGTCCATCCATAAATGTCTGGTAACTTAAATTCCAAACTCCAAATGGTATCTTCTACTTCTATAGTCCCTCAGCCTAGTCCTAAACCCGTGTCTGCTGTAAGCCCCTGTTTTCTAAGCCCTAAACCTTAAGCCGGAAAATCTACCGGAGACCTTAAGTCAACCGATCTTGAGTAAAACCCTACAGTTTAGGTCCAACAAACCCGAGTTCATAAATCGAGGAGTTGAAAAATAATTAAAGTGTTTAGAATAGTCCGTAATAATATTTGATTTATTAAAAATATCATATTGGTTCATTTTCGGCTCATTTCGAACCCGTTTGGATACTGCTTTGGAAAGCGTGTCCGGGGCTCGGAAAATTAAAAATATGTCTTTAATATTTTTAGACTCGTATTTTTATAAGGATTTCAAAAATATCAAGTTTAGAATTTTTCGGATTCTAAAAATATCAATTATAGCTCATATAAGCTTATTTTACTCTTACCGGTAACTAATTGTTAAATTTCTAAAAATAATTTAATTGATTATTTTATTTAAATCATAAAAATTCTGCTACTTAAATAAAAATATTTTTCTTAATTTATTTATATTTTCTTATTCAAAAAGCCACTTTATCAACCCATACCTCAAGTACACATACATTATCATTACTACACATTATTATGTCTTCTTTTGCTTTTTCTTACACTTCCATTTCCCAAAATTGCAGCTGCCCATTCCCCATAAAATAGCCACTTTTCATTATTTTTAATCAATTATTTGATATTTTTAAAGTCTATTTTAGTTAGAAATGGATGCAACTTGTTACACTTTCAAAAATACAAATTGGAAATCAACACACACTCCCACACTCAAAATCACGACCAGCCCCTCCCCTTGTTGCAGCTGTGTTTTATTTTTTTTTAAATTATTTAACACTTTAACTCTATTAAACATCTCATTCCTTCCCTCTTTTATTTTAAACCCTACATTTTTCCTCTCTCTTTTTCCCTCTTTTTCTCTTCTTCCTTGCCTTGTCTTCTTGAAAACAAGCTGTCCCCATTTTTCTTTCTTGCTTCCACATATTTCTTGCAATTATTTGAGGTAATCTTTCCCTTTTTGCTCTTATAAGATGTTCTAGGATGATACCATGGATGTTTCATGCATCAAAGGACATTCCACAAGCTTAAAAGGCTATGGATGATGATGCCAAGAAGTGAAACACTCCTCTAGATGATGATCTCTTTTGTTCTTAGTATTTTTGTTATATGGAAGGCTTGTTTATCTTCTTGTTTTTGTGATAGCTTGTAGATCTAGAGTTTTATCAAGCTTTAGTTATGTTTATGTGTAGATCTAGAAGTTTAAGGCTTACTACTAAGTTTTTCTTATGCTTTCATGGTTATATATTGAGTAGATCTTAGATTCAAGTTGGAATGAAAAAGAAAAATTCGTAACTTGTCAATGCCCTATTTTAAAAACCCTCTTTCAAGTCTTAAAATGGAAGTTTTTGTTAAGAAAATGAAGGTTTGATGGATGTATATCATCAAGGCTTCATCTTACAAGAATCAAAGTTGATTTTCAAAGTTTATTTTCAAAAACAAAAATTGTATTTTCGGATCAAGACAAAGATCCAAAATAAAAACATGTTTTTCAACTCACAAATGAGGATTTTATTCAAGAAATGAAGGGTTCTTAGGATATAATATGTAATGGGTTGTTTTTCATGAGTTTTGATGAATTTTCTCAAGAGATATGTCCAAAATAAATTTATGAAAATTCGGATCAAGACCAAGACCTATTTTTGAAACCCATCATTCAACTTTAAAATGAAGATTTAGACAAAAATATAAGGGCTCTTGTATAGATATCTTAAGGAATGAATTTTCATAAGTTTAAATGAGTTTTCTAAAAGGTATTGCTTAAATCAAGTTTTGTAAAAGACAAAATTTAGGTCTTGTTTTCATTGTAAATTTCAAAGTGGAAATTCGTAATTATGGGAAGACCAATTTTAAAACCTTCTTTTTGATCTCAAAACAAGTTTTATATTGAAAATGGAATGCTTTGATAATATATAATATAGGAAAATTATTTTCATTGAACTAAGTAAGTTTTAGTAAAGGAATTACTCAAAACAAACAATGAGTTTCAACTTGTAAATTTCGGTTTTATGAAAATGGATTCTTAGAAGTTTCATTTGAACTTTATGTTTGGTATTAGATAAGTGTGTAATCTCTTAATTTTGTTTTGAGGATCCCCTTGCAAGCTTAGGACTAAAATAAATTGGTCTAAGTAGTTAAATAGAGTAGATATGGAAATTTTTCACAAAGGCTCAAAATCTGGAATTTTCGTAACCCTACTGTACAGTATGTTTCCGACCCCTAAATGACCTTAAATGTTTGAATTAACTTTAGAAATGGATAGCTCTTTCGAAGTAGGTATAAATCGGTATATTATAAGCTAAATTCCGAGTTAAAATGAGTTAGATATGACCTTTTTAAGTTAAGGATTCAACCTAGACGGAAATTGACGAACTTAGTAAATAAAATTGTTAAGTTTAATAGAACTTCATAAGAGATACTCATTGAGGGTATTCTTTGTACCTAGGTGAATTGGAGGACGGGTTACCACTTCCCGAGGACTATTACGACTAGTGGATTTTCACTACATGGACAAGTGAGTTCATTTCTCAATTAATTATGCTCTTGGATGTGCTTGTAGTAGTAGTGGCATTAGACTTAGGAAAAGATAAAATTGTGATTGAATGGTGATCTAAACTTGCATGAATGAACGATAAGTATATCGAGGCAAGCTTTGTTGCAATAATCTTGTATGAGCTAGTATAGATTTGGAATGTCTGAAATTGTATGGTCACTTTTAAATTATCTAATTAATATACCATGATTATATGAATAAATTGTACATGCATATCACGTAGTGAGTCATATCATTGTCGAGTATGCCTTTGGTGGGACAAAGGTGTATTTGGGAGGCAGCGGGTCTTTAATGAAGGGGATTAGGGTTGCATGACTTATGGACCACCCCATTCGAATAATGAAACTATGGTTGCATGACTTATGGACCAACATTAAAAATTGTGGTTGCATGTCTTATGGACCACCCCACTTAAGATTGGGACTATGGTTGCATGTCTTATGGACCAACTTTGGAATTGTAGTTGCATGACTTATGAACTACCCCAAACCCCGAATGGAGGGCGTAAATTCATTCACTTATGACTACCGGAAAGTCATATGCTTGTTTGCTCATATGCTTGTGCATTCATATGGTTGCTTAATTATAACTTGCTTGTATAGATATTTTAGCTTGGTCGGGCATGTTACTTGAAGAAAATGAATCTCACTAAGCATTAGCTTATACCCCAACAGTTTTTGTTGCAGTGTTCCTATTTTTGGATGTTCCGAGAGGACATTTTGTGCAGGTTTACCACATGGAATTAAAGAGCTTTTGAGGAAGTCGGGACCTAGTGTAGGCGTGGACTTCTAGGAAAATCTCTTTAATGTAGATTCATATATTTGTAAATGGAGCTAAACGATGTAGACTCCTATTATTTTGGCGGGGGTATGCCCCCTTGGCTTTTGTAAAGTTAATTTATTTGTTGTGATTTATATTCTTAATGCTATGTATGCTTTCTTAAGACTACTCGAATCAAAGTGTGATCCTAAAAGTTGTGTGAGTACACCTTACACTCGATATGTAAACTATGGGATGACTAAGGATTGTCATACTTAAGTTTAAATATCGGGTGTGGTGGACTGTCACGTTTAGAGTACCCTTTGGGGGCGTGACATCTGCCATACCAGTCGAAGAGTTAAACCTTGATCTTCCCATTGCCCTTAGGAAGGGAACTAAACCTGTACGAAATATCCTATTGCCAAATACATTTGTTATGATAACCTTTCGGACTAATATAGAGCTTTTAAAACAAAAATTTCAAAGCTTATGGTGCCCAAAAACATTCAAGAAGCATTAGATGAACCGAATTGGAAATCAATAGCGTTTGAAGAAATGGAGGCACTGAGATTGAATGGTACTTAGGAGGTAGTTGAATAACCTAAAGACAAAAAGGTCGTAGGATGCAACTGGATATTCACAGTTAAAAGCAAAGCTCATGAGAGTGCAGAAAGGTATAAGGCTAGATTAGTGGCAAAAAGCTTCACCCAAACCTATGGCATAGATTTTCAAGAAACCTTTTCCCTTGTAGCAAAGGTAAACTCAATTCGGGATTTGTTATCATTAGTTATAAACTTCAATTGGCCTTTGTATTAGCTTGATAAAAAAAATGTTTTTCTCAATGGGGACCTAGAAGAGGAAGATTACATGAGCCCCCTACCAAGGTTTCAGGAGAAATTTAGAGCTGGAAAAGTCTGTAAATTGAAGAAGCCTTTATATGGCCTTAAGAAATCTCCTCAAGTATGGTTTGAACGCTTTGGCAAGGCGGTGAAGAGATATAGATTCATGCAAAGCCAAGCGGATCATACTTTGTTTTACAAGCAATCGAGAGAAGGTAAAATTGCTATCTTAATTGTATATGTTGATGACATTATTATAATAGGAGATGACAATATGAAGCTGAAAGAGATATTAACTAAGGAGTTTGAGATTAAAGACTTAGGAGCTTTAAAATACTTCCTTGGAATGGAGTTTGAGAGGTACAAAGAAGGAATCTTTGTCGGTGAGCATAAGTATGTACTTGAATTACTTGATGAAATAGGTATGTTGGGGTATAAGCCAGCAAAAACTCCCATTGAAACAAATGTTGAACTACAGCCTGCTAGAGCTGAAGAAGTGAAGGAGAGGGTACAATATCAAAGACCGGTTGGAAGGTTAATCTACCTGTCACATACACATCCAAACATAGCATTTCCTATAGGTGTCATTAGTCAACTTATGCATTCACTTGGACCTAAGCATTTTGAGGCAGTTTATAGAATCTTAAGATACCTTAAAGTGTCACTAGGCAAAGGTTTTCTTTTCAAACCTCGAGCATACCTCCAAGTTGAGGCCTACACTGATGCATATTAGGTAAGAAGTGTTACTGATAGAAGATCAACCTCTGGCTATTGTACTTATGTAGAAGGCAACCTTGTAACTAAGCGAAGTAAGAAACAAAATGTAGTTGCAAGGAGTAGTGTAGAATCAGAGTTTAGAGCAGTGGCTCATGGTGTATGTCAGGTGTTGTGGATAAGAAGAATACTTGAGGAGTTAAAGCTTTTAGAGTATCTACCTATGAAGATGTATTGTGATAATAATGCTGCTATTTCCATCACCCACAGTCCGGTTCTTCATGACTGCACAAAACATGTTGAAGTGGATAAACACTTTATGAAGGAAAAGATAGAAGACCATTTGGTGTGCGTGACTTACGTTCCCACTAGAGATCAAGTAGCTTATTTGTTCACAAAGGGGCTATTAAGAAAGTAGTTTGACCGGTTAATTAGCAAGATGGCTATGGAAAGACATCTTTAAACTAGCTTAAGGGAGAGTGTGGAAAATAAAAAAGATATTTTAGGGAAGAATTTTGTAATTATGAATTACTATAATTGTCAATATTGTAGTTGTCAATTTTGTGTTTTATAATTTTTGGAAAGTCAATTTGTAATTATGGTTTTTTAGGATTAGCTATTAGCATTAAATCTAGTTTCCCAAAATAGTCTTGTTGTATTTGTATAAATTTGTACACAATGAATGAGATTACATACCTTAAAATTATCATATTCAAGTGTGGTATATAGTGATGTTTCGCTATAAGGTATAGTTGTTTGTTGATGTAAGATGGAAGCGTTATTACATATGATTCCAAGCAGTTGCAAACTTATGAGAGGAATTATCATAATTCATTTGTACGATTTGGAGTTAGCAGATGCTGTATTAGCATTAAAGCTATAAAGACACTATTTGTTTGGTTAAAAGTGAAAAATTTATACGTATAAATTAATTAAAGTAGGAAAGGTGGCTTCAATGATTGTTAATGTGAGATTGCAACCGACTTTATTGGACAAAAATAATATGAGATAGCCAAGAAGAATATATTTGAGAATTGAGATAATTATGGGAAAGAACCATACAAAGTTTGATGTGGATGAAAATAGAGTGATCGCATGTGGTACAAGGCTATGGGTGCCAAACAAGGAACAACTGAAGAAAAAGATACTCAATGAAGTGCACTCTTTTACTTGCTTTATACATCAGCTACTACCAGCAAGACTTAAGAAGCAATTTTGGTGGAACAACTTTAGGAAAAAAATAAGAGTAGAATGTGTTTCTAAGTGCCTAATCGTCAACTAATCAAAACTTAATGTCAAAGGCCAAGAGAAGAGTTATAGCCTTTACTTATACTAGAGTGAAAGTAAGAGAATAATACCATAGATTTTGTGACAACTTTGCCGAAGACACCTTTAAGGAATGAAATGGTTTTATTATGGATCGACTAACAAAATCTGTTTACTTTACACTTTTATGAGAGAACTCATGAAAGAAGTCTTAATGTGTTGTTTGCATTTATTATTCATAAGCTAAAGTTAATTGAGATGGACAATAGGCCGAGCTTCAATGCAGAGCTAGTATGTGAAGGCTGAAATAGATATAAGTAGTGGGTCATCGCCTATTATCCTTTTTATTGTAATTGATATCCTAATAGCAGAAATATCTAGTAATAATAATAGTCTTATCTTATTGGCCAAAAAGAAAAAAAAAAGTAGTCTTACCTTACGTAATTATATACATATTCTAAAAATGACATAACTAATTGGTGACTTGGCAACACATCGCATGCCATCACCTGTAACAATATTCACATGGAAGCCTTTTCTATTATAGATATATATCATATTGTGATGACAAAAAATCTACAAGAAATGAATATATACATTATTTTGCTTCAATATAGACTTGCACTCAAGTCTTAGCTTACATTCAATCTAATTTTACATTGGATTGTATTGCATTTTATTGTTTTCAATATCCCCACACCTCAATCTTTAGAGCTCTTGTGGTATGAGATTTACCTTTAACATTGTGATATTCACAAGTATTACAAGAATCTTAAGTTGTTAGAGCTAAGGATTTATGCCTATAATGCAGAGCAAAGTTAGAATGCTCATATTTCACTTTCATTAGCAACAAAACACCGTCTACTCACTTAAATAGGAAGATGATCTACTCATCAAGATTTTATCAAGAAGCTGAAACAGTTCTTGCATAGCTCTTAGATGCAATCCTTTCATCACAAAATGAACAAACTGCTTTTAAGAGTTTTGCAAGAATCTTGCTTGCAATGAGTTAATGGTGATCAACATTTAAACCAAAATGGAGACCGAGAGAGAGAAAGAGAAATACTAACATGAAACTATATTAGATGCTACAAGCAGGTGTTTCTTTGAAGAAAAACCACCCAAATAATGAAGAAGTATGAGCACGAAACGAAGGGGCAAAGGTTTCCAAGAGTAGCACTTGGAAAGATTTGATTTATTGTTAATAAATCTAAAAAATCCACAAAAATCAGGCTCAAAAGTGGAAAGATGATGGTACAGTGACCTCAGGGAACCAAAAAGAAGGGTTCAAACAAGTATAGACAGGTTTAATTGAGGTTATTAATTGAAAATCCAAGAAATTGATTTTTTTCAGATTTGATCGATAACCTCAAAATCAACACGAATGAGTGTTATGACAATGATTATGGACACAAGGCCACCAAAATGTTTGAAAGCCCAAGTCTGGGGTTTTGATGCCGGACACCTATCCCACCATTGATTCAAAGGTTGACACTGTATGTTGGTAACGATGAAGATGACAAAAAGCAAAAGAAATCGACATAAGTTTGATGTTTGGATAGTCAAATTGTGAAGGAAAAGAAGATAAGTAGGAAAAAATTAAAGGAAAGATGATGCACTTTTCTTTCCATCCAATTTTGGGTAGAAATAGAAAGAAATAAGGAGAAAATGGTATGATATTACAAAAATACCTTAGGAATAAAAGTAAAGTCAAAAGATATAGGATATTATAGTCTATTCATATCAATATTTCATCTCATTTCCATATTAACAAGCTAAATAAAAAAAATATAATATTCCTTTCATTCCATTTCTTTTCCTTTCTTTTCTTTTCATTCAATGTCTTTTTTTTTTTTCTATCGATTTCCTTAATAAGATGATTGCCAAACATAACATGAAGGTTTAGAAGAAAGACAACCATGTTTCACTAAGAAACAATACAATTGTTTATGGCCCCATCCCTTTGTTAAAAGTTTGGAATAATTTTTTTAAGAGTATTTTTTTATTAAAATATTATTTTTTTCTTTCCCATTGTAGGGTTTGAATAATGGGAACTTATATGGTCCCATCTAAGAACGTACAGCTACTAAATCAAAATTAAATTGATCATAAAAAAAGTTATAAAAAATTTTACGTTAGTTGCAAAAAACACGACTTGTATTTTAGTATTTTTACAAGTAAGTAGCTTAAGTTTTTATTTTTGATAAATACATGACTTGTGTTTTGATATTTTGATAAATAAGTGACCCTAGTCTTATTTTTGACAAATACATGACCTGCTTTTTGTTTTTCTGTAAAAAAGTGAACCAAGTTTTATTTTTTGACAAATACATAAGATGTGTTTTTTCATTAATAAGAGGTAAGAGACATGTGAAAACATTGGTCATCTATTTGCAAAAAATAAATAAATACTCATGTTACTTTTTTGCAAAAGTATAGAACACGGGCCATGTATTTGTTAAAAATAAAATAAAAGCCACTTATTTGTCAAAATGTCAAAATGCAGGTCATATATTTGTCAAAAAGTCAAAACTCATATCACTTGTTTACAAAAGTGCTACAACACGAGTCTTGTTTTTGTAATTTTTTCAAAAATTAAGGGGTCAATCTCGGATTAAAAAGATTTAGACTATTTATTGATGTAATGGGATCAATCTCATTGTAACCACCATCCTATCATAGAATTTTCTTTGAACAATATATATGAGTTTGATTCAAATAATTTATCAACTTGCTTATTTAACTCCATAAAGTTTAAATATCGATATAATCAAGGTAAAAAAAAATTCAGTGAAATTTAGTTTATATGTACTCATTGGAGTCGAATTTGGATTTTATATATACAACTCAAGTCAAGTTACTTTACATTTTTCAGTTAAGATTTTGTCCAAACTCAATTATATTATTGTTAGGCACAATTTAGATATATAATTTAAGGGTGTTTGAATTAAAAATATGGTATTTCAATAATGGAGATAATAATTAATTGCCATCATGACATTAATATAACATTCATTCCACATTTCTTATGTGGTATTTACAAGAGGTTGGCCAATGAATGACATGCTGAGTTAAGTTTTATTGTTCTTAAATAGTATTCGTGTTTATAATAAAATAGCTGGTGTTTTAACTCTTCGCAGACACATAAGCTATTAATTTTTTAATAAATAACGACTTGAGTTTCAAATAAAAATGTTAATATTATTTAATAATTTTAGAATGACACATATCAATATTTTATTAGTCCTTAACTATTAATTTTACATTTTTTTCAATTTTATTTTTTACTTAATTTTTAATATTTTAACGTATTTAGTTTATTTAGTAATATTTCATTAAATTATTTTTCACCAGTATGATGCTAACTTATACTCCTCTAATAATAATTAATTATATTGACATTTTCATATGAAACCCATATTACCAATTTATAAAAAAAATTAAAATATGTCACATTTTTGGAAATTGACAAAAACACAAGGAAGGTTTTTATAATCAATCCAAAATATTTAATATAAATATTATGATAAAATTTTTTATATGATAATATATAAGCACAAAAGTAAATAGTATTGAAAATCTAAAGAGGGGATTTTCTTTTAGAAAAGAAAGTATGTAATTTTAAAAAAATTACACAAATTGGAAGTTTTAAGGGGAAAAAAAACTCAAAAAAAAAAATTGTTTCTTCATTTTTTTTTATTGAAATTGTGTTTCTTTAATCGTGTTATATCCCATGTGCCTTCTTCTTCTTCGCCTAACCATCCATCCCTTATCCCAAATCAAAGAAAGATCTGATTTTACCTTCAATCACACCACACTTTTTTCACTGATCTTGGAAACCCTAACCCACTATGGAAGCTTGATATATGTGGTGTAATTGAAGCTCGATTATGTCACATTTTTTCCCCTCATTTCTTTCCCCTCCTTTTTTTCCCCTTTTTCCTCATGCAACTATGTGTAATTAACATGAATGTTGTTCAAATGATGTATTGTATTTTGTTTTGAGAATTTTTTTTTCTCCTCGAATTTTCCCTGAACTGGCTAAGGATGTAAGTTGTTAACAATGTACAAGATGTTGAACTATTTCCAAAATTTCCCATAAGCTGGCTGAGAAATTTTTTTAAATTTAATGCTCTTTATTTTATCCCTTTTCTCAAATATTCAATGAATGCATTATTTGATATTTCCTTTTTTTTCTAAATTTTCTACTTTGTTCTTCACGCATATTGGCCAGAGAAGCAGGACATACAAGTTCCTTAAACATTATGCAATCGAGCGTTGTAATGCACGCGAGAGATTGAACATCATGTGTTGTCATTTAGACACTCTTTCAAATCAATTAAAATTTTAAAAAATAATATTATAAATATCATGGTACATTCTTCTTCATTATTCTATTTTTGAATCGTTCGAATGATGTTTTGAAAAGCAATTTCAATCTTAAAAGGTGTTTAGATAGAACCTTGGTACATATAATATGATTTGCATTTGTGGGCGATACTTGTGAAGTAGTTTGGTGCGAGAAATGGGTTAGTAAATTCGAATGGTGCTTGATATGTCATGCTTGAAATGTGTGGATAAAGAAAAGTTTGGTGAGATACGTGTTTTTTCCTTTGGCCTTCCTGTAACATACTTACGTTATATGTTGAGTTAACTAGGGTGTGAAAAAAAAAATGATAAAAACCGAAAAATCGAATAAAAACCGAAAAACTACTCCGAAAAATATTATTGAATGGTCCATCGGTTTTTATTTAGGATTAAAGTTTTTAATTTTTTTTGTTTCGATTTTTAAACATCAAATATCGATGGTTAACAATTAACTAGTTCAATATTTATAAATATATTATATAATTAACCTTTAAAAGTAGCCGAAGTCGCCACACTTTCAGCATCTTGCTTCTTCTACGTTCGAGGTATCCGTTAATGGCCGCTATCGCTTTGTCTTCAAACTTTTCAATTTTCATTATGCCACCAGCTTTCTTTTTTGTTTTCAACTTTTGGATCTCTGAAATCACATTCATGAGAAATTTGTTTCCAAATATGAGGTACATGAGTAACTTTACCAAACTGCAGGAATGCACTAGATACATGGTGCCTCTTATATATAGGAAAGATGTTAGGCACACGTAGGTCGCGAACATGAAAATTATAGCTATAGTTATTAGAATGGGTGCTTGTAATGACTTTCTTATGAGCAAAAGGAAGTGGCGGCAAAAGAATGCATTCATGTTAAATAGTTAAAAATCGAAATAATTAATCGAAGAAAGGGTTAACCATTAATAATAAACTAGTTTGAGATTAAGATATTAAAAAACTTATCATTATGATTCGGTTTAACAAATAAGATCATGGATCGGTTAACTAAACTACGAAAAACCCTAGAGTTAACAAGGGATAGATATTGAAATGAATGAGATTAGAGCTTTGTGCTATGTTTATGGAAACATGGTGGAAGGAGTTGATGGTGTGCATTGTGATAAAAGGCTAGTGAAGTGCTTAGTGTTCCAAAAGATGCAAATTAAGAGTAATTGTTGTCTATAATATGCAATCATTTATATATAAACTAAATGACGCATTGAGTTGAGCTGCTCAAGAGGTTTGCTATTGATAATGCAATTGTAAATTTTTTCTGTCATCTTGTTAAGGATGGTTATGATGTGCGATAGATGTTGATGTCTTCATGCAAGCGTAGTGTATCAACAATATATGTGGAGATATATAAAATCAACATGGCCACCACAACTAAGGCTAATTGAAGACATGATACTAGTTTTGGCAATTTGATTGAAAGTTAGTATTTAAATCACAATATTTTACTATGACTCGAGAAGTAGGAATTAATTAGCCAAGTGAACCGGATAAGCATACTACTAAAGATGCTAAGGTAGTTGATAGCAGTCTTTTGAGGATTCAAGTGGGATGAGAAGTGATGATGAAACTGATGGTGGTGATGGTAGGCTTGGCGATGGTTGGCTTTAGACACTAACTACTCATTCACTCTGCTATAATTACAATGTCATTATAGCCTTATTCCTTAGGAATAGCTATTACGACATTTAGTTCATTGAATATCGATTCCACAATGAATCCCTATTACACAAACCATTGAATAGTCATTCTTTATTCAAACCTCTAAATTCCAATTCAATGTTGGAACTATCTTTTTTTTCTTTTTTCCAAATATCACTATTTAAATAAAAAATTAATAAATAAAAATCATATTATAACTTTATTTCATTCCTTAGTAATAAGAATATCATTACAGCTTTACTTATTCAATGAATTGAACAAGCCATAAATGAATCCCATGGTTCATAAAAAGAAATGACTATCACCATAGGTTGGCCCTAAAGGATGCGAATTCAATTATGGGTTCCATTCCATGTAATTCTTCAAAAAGATGGTAAGACTAGTGGATATGGAAGATTATGATGGGGCAACTCTTAGGTGATAATAATTAAATCTTTAGAGATGAAGGTAAAATAGGTATGCGACTTGAGACGGAGGAACACTCAAAATTCAAGTAGTGAAAATGCATCATATATTAAACTATCATAACTAGATATAGGCATAGGTTAAATCTATCGTAAGACCAGCCCGAATCGCTACTGACAGGTCAAATTTGTTGGTCCTAACTAGCCATACAAGTCATGATCTACATGTTAACCCACCAGGTTGGCAAATCAAGGCCAATCCAAGGCCTATGAATGGCTAACCCAACAAGTCAAACCCTTAAAATTAAAAAGTAAATAAATAAATAAATAAATAAAAGAAAAAAATAAAAAATAAATATTTAAACTTACTTTCATGTATTATAATTATATTATGTATTTGCAATATTAAATGTATTGTTATTTTCAACTAGGGCTATAAGTGAGTTGAGACAGCTCGCAGGTTAGTCGAGTTCGACTCTGCAAAAGCTCGAATTCGACTTGTTTACAATTGAGTCGAGCTCAAGTTCAAGCTACTCAAGTAGCTATCAAGTTGAAGTTCGAGTTTTAAAATACCCAGCTCGATGAGCTCGCAAGCTTAATCGAGCTTAATTGAGTATTAAATCGAGTTAAGTCAAGTTCGAGTTTATCGAGTATTAAATACTCTTTATAGTTAAATTAATATTTAAAAGAATAATTGAGCTTAATTGAGTGGAGTTCGAGTTTACGGAGTATTTAATTAAGTCGAGTTCGAGTTTAAAAATCAAAACTCGATCAAGTTTGAGTTGGAGCTTCAAGTTTTTTATTCAAATCTAGTTCGATCTTAGTACTGTATCGACTCGACTCGGCTCGTTTACAGCCCTATTTTCAACTTAAATAATAAACATTTTTCAACAGGATATCTACTTAAACTTTATAGGCTTATAGCAAAGATGATTTCTAGTTTCTAAATGATGTGGGACTTATTTTAGATGTTTGTTTTGAATGTTTAAAAATCCTACATTGCTAATTTTACAACTAATTTTACAATTATACATAGATGTAGTTGTGTATCAATAAATTCGCAATTATGTCATTGTGCCCACTATTGTTTTAAGTTGAAATTTTATTTTATATTATTTAATTTAAATAAATTTCTAACTTTTTAATTTTTTTGTTTGTTTTATTTGTTCTGATTTTTAATTTGGTTCCGACGTCTATTTATAACCAAAACCGGACATTCACATTATTCTCGTCCCGTCGATTGATCAAGACTACGACGTCCGACATAGTGACCTTCTTTTGTAATGTGAATAAAAGTGTTCATTTTTTTACGAGCAGGTCAACGTTTCTCAATATCTTTGCTTGGATAATCAACACCCACAAGCCTTTAGCAATTGAAAGTTATTAATTCTTAGCAGACGCGGACCGGTCGGACAAAAATTAACAACAATATTATAATATAAATTACGAAATTGGATTATACACACAGCAATATTAATAGATAAACATGCACACAGATGATATAAAAGATCCATAGAGAAGAATTATACACCTATGTTAATTAACTATAACCGCATTTATTACAGATGGAACTTTTTTTCCCCCATCAAGATAAAAATCAACTAATCATGGATATAAAATTAACATTTTAAAAGTATATCTTTTACCAAGATGGAGCGAAAATCTTATTAGTGTATCACCGTGAAGGAAAGCGAAGTCAAATAAAACCTTATTAATTTAATAGAAGATAATTGCGCACCTTAATTGAGTTTAATAGTCAAAATCTTATCATTCTTTTCAATAACGTAGAAAAGGCAATATTTTTGGAATCCATTGAAAGAACAAATACAATTATATCTACTAATTAATATAAAAAGTAGTAAATTTATAATAAAAAAATTGTAATTTATTATGGAATAGTTAATATTAATTATTTATTCACATCATTAAATATGTAGTCATTATTGTTAACAAATGTAAAAAACATTTTATAGACTCATAACAAAAGTATCTTGAAGGTTTTTAACAATGTGGGACTTATATTGTCTTTGTGGGAGTTCCTCTTAGGTGTTTTAAAGTTCTACATTGCTAATTTTATAACCACATGTGGATGTGCTTGTGTATAAATAAATACACACCTTAAAACTATTCTTACAAAAAATAGGCTAAAGTTTGTTTTCTTAGGCTTTATTTTGTTTTAAGTTGAAATGTTGTATTATTTTATTGTAAATATATATTTTTAATCTTTTACTTGTGTTTGTCTTATTTTTCTTAATTTTATTTTTTTAAGTAATATGGTTGATTCAATTGGTCATGAACCAACGGGTTCGCTTGGACCGGGTATTGGTGGGCCAGTTTTAGGTCATTGTAACAATGACTTGTAAACTGGCGTGTTTAGGTAGGTTGAACTCGGTGTCGATGTTTAATCGTAATTATAATGACATGTTATTATGTAGGTTTCTAATCAAATTTTAGAAATCATTATTAGATTTTATAAAAATCTTGGTAGAGTTGTCTTATTTATTCATTTATCTATTCGCGACTCAAATTGATTCAAATAGATCATTGGATTAAGAGTCATATGTTTACATATCTTATTTTAGGGCTCAACTCATTTGTGTACATTGAGTCTGTATTATTGATCGGCAATATAACTAAATTTTTATGTCTTTGGTTTTATCGAGCTAGTTTGTTTAGTTAATTATGTAGGTTAGGATTAGTTGCAAGGTTTGAGTTAATCAATCCTTAGTGAGTTATACTTTTGTGGGTTTCAATTATTGGCATTCCAAGAATGAGATCCCATTCTCCACCTAAATGAGTACAGTCCCTACTGTTTCTTTTTCGAGTATTAAATATGGAATACTTTAATCCAAATGAGACATTTTGAGCTTGATGTGGATACTTGATGTATACTTGAGTGAGGTACTTTTACTTGTTAAATTTGTGATTTGAATTTGTTGGAAGGTTATTTAAACTTAAAGGAAGAAGTAGATCAAGTTTTGTGCGATTTGAATGAAAATTATTGAGAAGTTGGAAAGTATGCGGGCAATACATGGGCTTGTGTAATGGTTTGTGCACTCCCAAGGGAGAGACACAACTGAGTACACGACCCATGCAACAAGATGTGTACTCTTACACGACCATGCACATGGGACGCGCATGAGTTGTGCACTGCCAAGGAAGGGGAAAGATTGAGGTTTGAGAGGTAAACAACCAAGTGCATGAGCTTGTGCACCAGTCATGTACTTTTGACATCAAACGAACTCTTGGTTAAAGGATTACATGACCAAGTGCATCATCCTTGCACTTGGTTGTGCACTTCTAGAAGGGAAAGAACTTAAGGTCTAGAGGGTACAGGATCAAGTATACGAGCCCGTGTACGGGTTGTGCACTTCAAGCTTGCTTGAAAATCATAGTCAAAGGGGTACATAGCCAAGTGCATGAGCCCATGTGTTGTCCTTGCACTTCCAGAGGTGCTCATAAAACATCCCAAGGCCTAAGTATCAAAAAGGAAAAGAATTTAGGTAACTTTAAAGGTTTCCAAAGGACTAAAAGAACATGGTTAACTTGGTTTTGATCATTATACTTGTGTGCATCTAAAGAATGATATCTTTGCATAACAAAGGTAAAATAAAGCACTAAAATATTCTAAAAGAGTTCAAACACCACAAAACCTTAGTTATTCCTCAATATGCTTCTTGAACCTCTCAAATCACATTTTTGATTTATCATTAACTTATTTCGTATTAGGTTAATGTTGCAAATGATACCTGAATTTTGACAAAATATGGAATTAGGTAATTGAACTTTAAAATTGATCACTTTAGTACCCCAAAGTTTAGAATTGATCAATTTATTATTTAAAAGATGCACTTTAAGGAGGAAATTGCTTGAGCTTTATTGGAGATTACAAGACAATTCAAGGGTTTTATTGTTTAATTATGTTTACTTCTCTAGATCTTTTGTTTTCATTGTTGAATCTATGGAGGAGTAATTCTTTGTACCCTGAGTCTTGTGAAACCCTAAACCTATATGATTTAAATTGCTTTTGATTGATGAAAAGCTTATGTCTTTGTATATATTCATTTGTTATAACTTCCCTACAATTGATTTGTGTACAAAGTTGATTGCTTATATGATTCTTTTTAGATAGAAAGAGGTTTCATCTAATAAGATAGATCTTCATATATAGAGAGATCAAATGTTTTACCTAGAGATCACAAAACTTTGATTTTCTACATAAAGATTTTATCTTTATTTAAGAATCCTGAGCTTTTAATGCAATCTTGTGTGCGCATTAGCGAAGGAGTGGTCTCCACTATCTCATATAAGATTAATAATTGATTAACTCGAGGGAGTAATTGATTTAATTTTGTGATTTTGTAATGCAAAGCATAATTAATTCATTAATCAATATTTTGTTGTAAGAAATTAAGGTTTAAGGTGATCAAGATAAAGGATATGTCTTGTGATTCATTTCTAATCGTTAAAGCTTAACAACTGATCTTAGGGTTTGTTAAATTTAGTTAATTAATAGTTAGAAATAGATATTGCTTCATACTTTAGGCTAAATAATAGAAAAAGGGTAATACTAGTACTTGTTCCTTAGATCCTTATGGGAAGCACCCGTCTTAATTTTATACTACTATAGATAGGTATATTTGCCTAGCTTGATTGTAGTAGTTAATTTGGATTTATAATTTTATAATTTGATAGGATCAGTAGTAGTGCATCAGCTATTATAAAATTCCCAAACTTTTTATAACTCAAACTACCATGGACATGACAAAAACTATATAGTTCGTACTACTATATTATTCAGCATCTGTAGGGTCTACCCAACCCATACTAAAGTCTTATTAGTATAGACTTTATA
This sequence comes from Combretum micranthum, assembly GCA_024138025.1. Classification (NCBI taxonomy): domain Eukaryota; kingdom Viridiplantae; phylum Streptophyta; class Magnoliopsida; order Myrtales; family Combretaceae; genus Combretum; species Combretum micranthum. The sequence continues at coordinate 166,520 of JAMXBD010000293.1, forward strand.
TAAACCATAAAAGTTTTTTTTTTAATAACTTTTATAATGTCATACAATAACCAATAATCTAAAGCCATGTTCAAGCCTATATACCGTAGACAAGTAATCGGAACTCCTGATGCAAATCCCTGAACCCCTCTTAATGGCATCGGGCATAATCTTCAGCATGAGGTTAGAAACACTAACCTCTTAGTTCCATAGAACTAAGTGAGTACAAAAGCACATCAAATAAATGGTAGAAAACTAATTTATTGAAAATTATAAATTCATATGCAACTGTATGTCATGCTAATGCACGTAACATGCATTAGCTAATATCTTAAACAAGTAGAGCAACCCTTAAAAACTCAAAAGCAGCATTTCACTACTTAACCGAGCAAAGCAGTGTGATGCGGCTCCAAAATAAATCAAGTAGGAATCAACCTAAAGGGATTTGGATTCCTAAAACGAGCAGAAGCCAAATATTCTATAACTGAGCAAGAGGCATAAAGGCAGCTTAAATCAAGCATGTAATTCTATATATTTTAAACCAAGCTTATAAACCCAAACTTCCAAGAAAAACAAGGTTTTTCAAATCGTGAACCTTAGGTTCATTTGTTCTAAACCGAGCCTTTGAAATATGGGCCCTTGAGCCCTTTCATGCCATGCCATGAATGCAACAGTACAAGCACCATTAAACACTCAAGAATTGAACATATATTCCAAATGATAGAACCATGACACAAAAATCATGCAATCATGTAGATTAAACTTAGACAATCGATATAATTAAATCATCAACAGTTGGTTCACATATCAAGTATTAGAAAAGTAACCACATAATCCATAAATCTATTATGTCATGTGACTTACTTAAGTAAAGTGACATTAATACATAAACAACAAGCAGATGGCCTACAGTCTTTTGACCATTCCACATAACAAGCAAGGGGTATTCACTAGTTATAACAAATCCTTTAGCTTACGTGTACAATAGATCTCATCTATACTTCAATAATTCAATAGATCCTATATAATACCTCAATAAGTTAGTACATAATTATTTAGTAATATTCCTCATTACATTCTATCTCCTTTTAATGATTATAATTTCTTTGTTTTGTTTTCATAAAGTTATAAGAGCAATACAACAAATGGAATGTACTATATATGGAGTAAAATTTAATGTATAAAGGTTGATAAGAGAGAAATTTAATATATATATATATATATATATGTAATTATAATACAACCTCATATTTGATTCCCGCAACACTAATTGTTGAATTTAAATTATTCCATTATCCAAAATAACATATCCAATTGGTTTCACTATAAACAGTTTGATGAAAATTTGAGATATACTGACAACTTCCATTTCTTTTGGTTCATGCCACCTCCTATTCCTTATAATTACTATAATTTTTTTTTTTTTGGTTTAAGTTACCTAGTATTAAATTTAGCTGAAGTAATTAGATTAGGTAAAAAAAAAAAAAAAACCTTTGAATTCCCACAAACATTTCCATGGATATGTGCATGACCGAATATCGAGGAATAAGTCACAATACTCCTGATCCTATTTGTTTTGGTAGGTTGACGTCCTTGATTTCTTTCTCTTTCTTTTTATTTTTTTATTTTTTTTGTTTTAGTCTACAAATTGATAAACCGAATTGATAGAGCATGCTATGGGCTTACTCCTAGCTGCATGATTATTTACAAGAAATTTCTTTTTTACTTTATTTTATTTGAATTTATTTATTTATTTATTTATTATTATTATTATTATTATTATTATTATTATTATATTCAATAAAAGTTTCTATTTATCACGTGATGATATATCAAATGAGTACTATCTACAATTAAGAAAATTTGAATCATTCGAACATTTAACCCATATCTAATAAAAATATAAGCACTTATCTAATAGATAAATACGAATATATGAATTAATGGACAAGTAGTGTTAGCTGCTAAGACATACCAGAGTAGTACTGTGTCCAATTAAATGTGGAGCTCTATTGTCTGCTAATAAAATTATAGAGAGCGGGTCCCATTGGTTCCTGCTTTTTATTTTCTTTCTTGATTGTGGTTACAGGTATTTTGTGGTGGGTTGGATGAGGGAGTTTTATAAGATCTAGAATCTATGATTTTTTGTTGAGAAATAAATTATTTATAAGCATTGAAAGAACACACAGACAAGGGTTATAAGTGACAAATCATGAGGAGGTATCAATCAGATAGTGTTTTAGATTGTTAATCTAATTATATTACTATAGCTGGCTTTGTCATTTGGTGGGCTATCTTGATAATCATACAATGTGTTTAAATTATACCTCATACCATGCCTATGTTACACACACACACACATCCTCCCTTCTTGTTAGAGTTACTAGTAATACCATATCGACATATATATTCATATATTATATTTACTATGATACTTAATATCATACATCATTAGTCTACTTTTTATATGTCATTGTATCTCACTTCCATTTCTAATAAGTAGAAGACTAGCACTATTATTCAATACCTATAACTTTCTCAAATTGTTTTCAATTTTTTTTTAAAACAAATATTATGAGATAACCTCATTTAATTAATTATAATTGTTTTTATATTATACTTGTTGTCTCAAGCCTATCTAATATCATGATAAATAAAGACCTATTTGAAGTACAAGGCTATCACACATGATAGCTCGCCATAAGTTCCATTGGTGAAAGAGGACTTCGCCTTAAGTGTCCTAATTCTCATTGACAACTTGTGAAGCTTCTAAATACATGCGACAACAATTAAATTATCAAAAGGAGTTACTAGGTCTTGAAATTTAAATGGGTTTATTAGTTACAACATACAATTCAAAGGTTCCTCAAATATAATTATTTAAAACCAAATAAAATTACATCTTACTATAAAAGGATAACTTAAGGTGAAGGATCTCCTATGTCATTCAAAATTACTCTCCTTTACCCAACCCTGCCAATAGTAGTCTTACCTTAATAATTCTTCTAGCTGCACTTTAGATGGTAGTACCGAATAGGTGATATGTCCTATTAGGGTGTAAGCAACCATTACTTAGGGTCTGTTTGTTTTGGCTTTTTTCCGGCAAATACAGACACTTTTTCAAACTTTTTTCTAATAAATTATTTATCAAGAAATAGATATAAATAAAAAAAAAGTTGACAGTTCTCATCAAAAGATCAAATAGAACAAATATAGATAAAATTTAGATGCAAATTGGATATATTTTGCACATATCATTTTAAAAAAGATACAGATACAGATGAAAAACAGACAATCCAAACAGACCCTTAGTGTGGAGTAAAAGGGAAACATAAAAGAAATAAGCATTGTCAATAATAAACAAGTTTTACGTCCAAATGCTATGCATGTACAACATATGCAATGCAACATCACATGGGGTCTTACAATAACCACCATGAAGTTTAGAGTATAAACCCCACTTAACCTTGGTTTGGAAATAATAGCCACCATCAGTGTTGAAGCCGACGAGGCCATCCAATATTTAATTCTAGTCCCTTGTTGTGCCATTTGGACCATAAAAGAATTGTGAAACTTGTCATGACTCTCGATTTCATCACCATGGGAGATCGAAACAGTGGTCCTCTTAGCCACAACGCCTCTAGATACACACAGGCCCAAAATAGTAGGTGTAACTTCAAGCTCCACTAAACACACGGTGGCTTCTTATGTCACTTGGTTCGTAGATGGTGAAGCAGGATTGCCACAGTCATGTTATCCTTTATAGGACCGCCACAGATATGTCATCTTTTTCACCCATTATGTAACAATGATGGTTTATGAAAATTGCAACCTTTCATGCAATGCACGTCAAATTTTAATTACCGTTCAAATATTTCATTTAGTTGTAAAGTGACCAACTAGTTTTGTATTAGACATACGATAGTCATTATTGATACCAAACACTTCATCCAAATAGCAAGCATTGACCAAAGCCATCAGTACGAAGTATAGAAGGTAATTCACATTTTAAACAATAGCACCACTAAACTCAATATATAAATATATAAAAGTAAATCTCTTCGGTGTAAAGACAGTCTTATTTATATAACCATATATATATGTCTATACATATTTGTGTTCCTTTTACATGTATATGACACATATCCATGCCCATTGGTTCCCGTCACCATTATTATATTGACAATAATCTCTCTCTCCCTCTCTTTGTTCCCTCCATATCCTACCTAGAACATTTCCTTTACAACACATGTATCCTTCAATAATATATGAACATATTATATTATTGCTTTTCATAACTCTATGCAAAGTTTGTCTCTCTCAAGATGGAAATAGCACATCTTACTATCCTATTTGTTAAAAACTCAAAATCTGTAAGATCCTTATTAACACCCAGCTCAACTTGTACGTCTTATAAACATTGGAACATAATTATTTATTATTATTGTTATTATTATATTTCTTTTATTTTTGAGGGGTGTGTGTGTGTGTGTATTGGCAAAATACTACATCCATAGGTTAGTACATCTCCGTAAAAGCAAAATGCTTATGTAAATACAACGATTAAGTATCCTACTTCCTCACTCCTTTTCATTATTAATGGCTATATATTTTAACATGTAAATTTCCATTAATTTACCCTTCTAACCTTTCGTTTACTTATATATATGGACAATGTTTTTGGACCCGAACCAGCTTAGCTGGTTTGATCTAATTTAACCAAAATCGGCCAAAAAAGTGGGCTAGTCCATGCGTTTGGCCTGGATTTGCATCGACCAAGCTTACGAGAATTTTAAAAATATACTCATACTATATTATAAATATATAAAATATAATCATTATATTATATTTTCTTCTTTTTTAAGGTATATGTTTTATATGAATTTAATAGATAATTGATGATGGATTTGACCCAAATATAGATTTAGCTAAGTGATGCCATATGTATTTGTCTTTTATAATTAAAATGTGACTTGTATTTTTACCTTTTATTGGCCCTGGTTAAATTAGGTCTCAACCCCTAAACCCCTAACATATTTAGGTTAAACCCTGGTCTAGTTTCAGCAACATTATCTATGGACTAGTAAATTGATATTATTAATAATATACATGTGACACGTATAGATTCAAGCACAGAAACACAACTACTGATAATAATAAATAATAATCATATGACAATTGTCGAGCCTGGATTTTTTATTTTTGGTTTAATTTCTTTCAACTAAATTTGTATCAATCCTAACCCATTTGATATAACCCTCAATTAGGAATTGAAAGAAATTTGCTTTTTGAAAAATTTTTAGTAGTCGCCGACTTATTAGTCAAGAAAAATTATAAGTTATGATCAATAGATTAGTTGATCCTAACTTAGCTACTAATCTGCAAAAAAACAAATTAAAAAAAATTGATAAACCAAAGAATTTTTAGATTCGGGGGCTATCCTATTAAAATCATTTGATTACCACATTGATTCTTAATTTAAAGTTTATCCCTTTTTATGCTCAAAATATTACTAGTGTACAAACTATAGTATTTACAATTTATCATTAAAATTTACAAATCTAAATATTTACAAGAAATAATGATTCAATTCAATAATTACAAAATCAAAAAAGGTTTTTTTCATTTTTATGTTGCCCTAGAGATACCTATGTACTTGCTAATCTGGATTTGACAACATGTAGTTCTTTTTTGAAAACATTAGCATGTTGGTTCTTTTAGTATTTGAAACTATCTTCAATTTAATTTTCTTAAATTTTCAATCTTTATAAAAAATGAATTTTTTTTTATCTATGACCTTACAAACTATCAAGTCGATTTTTTTATTAAATAATAGAAGTTTTCTGTGTCAAAATTTTTTTTTCATCTTTATTTATATTACCTAAATCATTATTAATATGAACATATCTTATTTACAAGGTCAATAACTTTTTTTATGTATATTTATTTTCTATTTTATTTTATGATAAAGCTAAATTACACTCAATTTTTGTTGAAGGAATCATGTTTAATTGTTATGGATTTTATAGAAATCATGAGGAATTGGTATTTAAGTGTGCTCAATGTCATATTTTAGGTCTTTGAGGAAATATATTGCAAATGGAACAAGTTTGGAGAAGTTTCATGCAAGTTTGGAAAGGTGAAACATTGTACACCGATCAAAATAGACCCAACACCGCCAGCTTAAGCTTTACTACGCACAAAATTTAACTTCAACACATGCAGTATAAAACAGGAAGCATCAGCCTTGAAACAGACTTGTACGCCGGCTCTTGGTTAGTTAACACCACCGTTCATAGAATCGAAAACATTAGCACCATCATTAACAACCCAGTCTTCAATAAAGAACAACACCAACGTTTGATGATCAACAACCTACATCGGTGTCTGGAGGATTTACACTGTCGATGTATGGTTGGCTTTGAACATGTATAGTAGCCAAAACTTTAAAGCCATCTCCAACGCTACTAGGAACACCGCCAGTGTAAAGCTTTTAGAAATTTTTGATAAACAACATGTGCCCGGAAATTTTGATTTTACACTGTCGACGTAGGCACTGGTGTAGACCTAAAGCTATTAGTTTAAACAAGAAAACCGATAAGGTTCTCTTCTTGAATTTGATTTAACATTGTATATCGGTTATGTACGCCAGCGGTGTACATAGTATAACTGCTGGTGTACATTGTGACTGTTGAAATTCCAAAGTTTGTTCTATAAGATGTTGCGACCAGATCCATGTAATTTTAATCCTAAGAAATTTTGAAAACCCTAGGAAAGAGAGGATTTCGTATGAGAATAAGTGGCTAAATTTTTGTTTTCTAACTACAGGATTGTTATAAGACTTGATTCTTCAATAATTGTAAGATCTAATTGAATTATTTGTTTGTTCTTTGCAATTGGGTATTTGTATATCCTCTGATCTTTTTGTTCTTGTTATCTTGTTTGATTGATGCAAATTAGGATCCGTTTGTTCAATTAGCAAGATGATAATCTATCAATTAGAGTATAAAATCCATAATTGTTAAATTGTTCTAATGTTTGTGGCATGATGACATGATTGATTATGAAATAGGTAATCGATTTGTGTTATGAAGATATATAATATAATCTAAATAGATCAAGCTTTTAATTTGTTGGTCAGAATTGATTGTCTCTCTTGTTTTTCATGCTTTTGATAAATTAAACCCTAAGAGCTTGTTTAGGGTTGTTTAATCAAAAAGGGAAATAATCAAAGAGCTCGTTTTGATTATCGGAAAAAGTTAGGAGGGATAGGTTGTTAGAGTTTGTTAATAGCCATAATCAATTTATCTAAGATAAAGAATAGAAATCTTTACATCAATGATCAATTATGTTAACTGAGTTGCGATAATATCTTTGGTTAAGATTTCTTTGATATTGAATTAACTCTTAAATTGTGATTATTTGCTTTAGATATAATTCGTTTTCTTTGATTTCACAAATCCCCCTCCTTCCCCCCCCTTTTTCATCTCTTCTTCATCTGATCTCTAAATAGAAAAAATTTTACCAATCTTTGTGGATCGACCATACTCACGACTATATGAAAATCTTTAGAGTAGGAATTTATTTTGTTGGATTCAACATCAACCATTTTTATTTTTTTTTTTTATTAAATTAATTAATAAAGAATGGAAAAACAAAACTTACCTGGCCTCAAACTTTGAAGATGTGCACGTACTGGAAATGGGCGGAACCAGATTATGCGAGCAGGTCGGATCCAATTCGGATCCCGGGCATGGGTTGAAGGATAATTGCAAGTGGCGACTGGCGAGGGTTAACTCCGGTGATCTACTAGTGATTTTGACCAAGAAGGTTGTTGGACAAAGCAATTCCAACCTTGTAAAGACTCTAGTAGACCTAGTTAGTTCCAGAAAATGGCTAGAAGAGGTAGTTGCAGACCTTGCAGGTGATGACCAATGGCGATACTTCGTCGGAGTAGTTGCCAACAGCTTCAAGACTCAAACAAGCTATCAATTGATAGCTTAACTTATGCTGAGTCTTCCTATACCGACCTAAGGAACTTTGAAGTGAGCGTTTTGATAGTGATTTTGCTCTTATGTGATTGATCTCTCCATTGATGTATAGCAGATATTTATAAACATTTAACATACTCACTTACGTGCTCACTTACCTGCTCACCTACTTTCAAATTAATTAAAATTCATAATGGGCTCTTTATTTATATTATTATTATTATTTGTGAAAATTTCTCTTTTCTTTTATTATTTATTTTTTTTGGTAATTTGTGGGGTTAATATAATATTAATTGAAGTCTTAAATAGGAAAAATTAGGGTATCTACAGCTGCCTCTTTTTATGGTGTTCTTTGATAAAATTTCACCACAAAGATAAAAAAGAGATACTCCATTTTTGCCTTGTGAAAATTTGTGGAAAACCCATGGGTAGAAATAGTGCCCTTTCGATAGGTTCGCTGAGGATTATGATTGTGTACGTTTGTGTCAACTTGATGAACTTAAGAAGCACTCCTTTAAGCTAGTAAGCCTTGAATTGGAGTGTTTGATTGGATATCGCTTATTTTAAGTAAGTGATCTTAAAAGATAAAATGATGCTTCTTCGAGTAAGTGATCCTAATGGATAAATTTAGATGATCTTCTTTTGAACAAGTGATTCAAAAACTAAGACGACGCTCTTTCGAGCAGACAATCCAAAAACTTTAGTGGATGATGCTCCAATGAACATGTGATCCAAAAACTATGACAACGCTCCTTCGAGTAGGCTATCCTAAAACTTTGATGGGATGACGCTCTTTTGAGCAAGTGATCCAAAAACTAGGATGGCGCTCCTTTGAGTAGATGATCCTAAAACTTTAGTGGATGTTGCCCCAATGAACAAGTGATCCAAAATCTAGGATGGTGCTCCTTCGAGCAAGCAATCCTAAACCTAGGACGATGCCAAACGATGCACTTTTCAAGTAAGTGATCCAAAAACTAGGATGACACTTCTTTGAGTAGGCGATCCTAAAAATTTAGTAGATGATGCTCAAATGAGTAAGTGATCCAAAATTAGGACAGTACTCCTTCGAGCAAACGATCCTACTACTATGGCGGGTGGCGATCCTATGAGCAAGTGACCCTAAAATTAGGATAGCGCTCATTTGAGTGGACGACCTTAATACTTTGGTGGATGACAGTCCTATGAGTAAGTGATCTAAAAACTAGGAAGGCGCTCCTTCGAGCAAGCGATCCTAAAACTATAGCTGGTGGTGCTCCTACAAGCAAGCAACCCTAAAACTAGGATAACGCTCCTTCGAACAAACGATTCTCATACCTTGGTAGATGAAGCTCCTACGAGCAAGTGATCCTAAAACTAGGACAGTGCTCCTTCGAGCAGGTGATCCTAAGGATTACGGAGAAATGATTATTCATTACTGAATTGATTTAGAATGCTTTCTTTCTTTTTTTCTTTTGTTTTTTGAAAAGTGAGTTTTGAAATTTTTTTTCAAACAGAAATTTTTTTGAAAATTGAGCCTTGAAATTTTTTTCAAACAGAACTTTTTTTTTTTTTATAACAAGTAAAGAGTCTCATTGTCTCCAAAATTGCAAATAAGCAACAATCTCTCCCTTACTATTTATCCATTCACTTGTTTTTTAGAAGATCATTTCTTGGTGGCCTTTGTCCATTTTGAGGGGCAGTAACCTTCAATTTTAGGACATTTGTGCTTCTCATCATTTCCTTAATCTTGAATTGGAAATCTTATGCTTAATGTATTTAGTCAAAGAGGACTTTCTCACACTATATTTAGCTTGTTTTCACACGTGGCTCGGATTCCAAAAATTATAGTCTGATTTGCAAATGATGCATCTTGGTTAATCTACCAGGTCTTTTCTTGGGTTATAACTTAGGCTTTTGGTCATTGGCTTGCAATAGAAGGGATATCATGTGCAGGCTATTTAGCAAATTTTATATTCATAGCTATTCGGGTTTTACAAGTCAAGTACTTTTTTAAGATAACTAAAGTGTGCTTGCCTTAGTTTCAAAAATTAACTTTCATTAAGGATTATTTATATCTAATGATAAAAAAAAGAGCTCCATAAGATGATGGTAAGTGGGGTTGTAATTCTTGGGTGTGATAGAGATGGGTTTTAAGTTGTAAGTGTATTTAGATTTTGAAGTATGCCCATCCCTCTTATTTTTGGGTCAAACATTCTGATTTGGCTTTTCTTTATCCTTCCTTTTCTTCTTCCACCTTTTCTCTTTCTTTTTTTACCTTCCCTTTTTTTTCAACCTTTCTTGTTCTTTATCCTTATTTTTAACATTCTCCTGATTTTGTTTTATTTTTTATTTATTTTTTGTTGGCTTCAAAGTGTTTGACTTATGTGTAGGCTATGTGTATGAAGTTGAGGTTCTCTCTTCATTTCAAAAGATTTAAATTATCATTAACAAACTTTCACTTATGAATTGATGCAACTGTGAGAAACATAAATTAGTTAATCTATGTCTCCTAATTAGTGACCCTTATCTCCTAGATGCCCCATTGTGGGTTGCCCTCTTGTGGGATAGTCCTTAACAGGGTTTAATTTTTAGAAATCACTTCTTTAAAAAGGTTCAATGGGGTTAACAATGGGTAAGTGTATTTAGGTTACCAAAATGAATGCTTGTTATCATTTTAACCTATGTATCAAGTTCAAGATGCACCTCTTTTAAGGAATGAGCTTTATAAGTTGCCTTAATATCACTTGACTTTCGAGTGTTTAAAGGTTAGTGTTTGGTATTTGATCGCTTCTTTTCACCTTAAATTTTTCAAGCAATAAAATATCAGTAGACAAACATTCATTCAAATTACCCCTTGAGTAATCAATTCAAATTAACATATAAAGGATAGTAAAAGACACATTTCCAGCAAAAAGATAGAGGATTTTGTTTATTCAGTTTCATTATAAAGATAAGCACCGTCATCAATCATCTTCCTTTGTCTCTATCGATCCCCTTACAAAATGCTTGTCCCTATTGATGTTAATCAATAAGTTCAACTGCTGCAAATGATATGTCATCTTATCAGATGGTAGCAGAAAACTCCCGATACTTGAAGAGGACTTGCTTGAAATCCATGCAGGAGTTGGGATAGAGTTATTGGTAGTAGTCGGCTCAATAGATTCTAGGAGCTTAAGTTAGATAAGCTTAACATCAATAAAATCTTAGACTTTGTTTTTGAATGTCCAACAACTTTCTATAGAATGGCCTATTTGACTCATATGGTACTAGCATTGGGCATCAAGATCATAGTTCCATGGTCTATACCATTCTTTTAGGATATCATATGTTATCATATTCTGATTTCTTAATTGGTTAAAAACTTCGGAGTCCTAAATTGTGTGAAATGCCTTTGTTGTGTTAAGCAAGATTGTTTGTTTTGGTTCAATGCTTTTAAAGTTAGAGGCTTTATCTTTTGTCTCATCTCTTTTGACTCATTCTCAATTTTACAGCTCGATGACTCCTCTTGAGTCTCATGAGATGGTATTTTACTAGCAATAAGGTTCAAATGTTGGAGTTTGTCGAACACATATTTCATAACCCACTCTAGAGTTTCAATCCTTCCTGCCATTGCTGTAAGTCTTTGTTCTAGATTCTCATGTGCCTCTTCCCTTTGAATGCCTTGAATTTGATCTTCTTTTGCAAATAACTTCTTTGATGTTGGGTTGTAGATCCAGCTCATATGGATTTACAACAAGCAGATTTCGAATATATGGGAAAATGAGAAGACATGGAAGAGATAAATGCTAGTCAAAATGAATTAATGCCAGTTAATGCGAGCCTTAATGCGGCCTTGAATTCCAGTTAATGCGAGCCTTCCTTGTTTTTTCTTTTTAAAGACTCTTGTATGTCTTTTAGAAGTGTGAGACACAGTGTGTTGTGTGCTGTGAATATAGAGTGTAATAGAGAGAACAAGTGGCCTCTACTCAAGACTAGACATAAGAGATCTTGAGTGAGAAATTAAGGGAGTTCCTAGAAAGAGAAAATCTAGAAGAAGGAAATTCGTGTTCCTATTTGTAAAACTTTATTGTATACCCATTATTGAAATGGTGGAAGAATTGTGTGAGGCAACCCCATGGTTTTTCCCTAATTTGGGTTTTCCACGTAAATCTTAGTGTTTATTTTTAATTTCTACATTTATATTTATAATATGTGATTTGTTTTAATGCTTTTGCAAAGGGAAAGATCGGATCTTTCCCTAACAAGTGATATCAGAGCGCCAGGTTCATAAAAAAAAAAGAGGTAAGTTTTTTTTGGGGTTCCTTTCTTCTTCCATCAGAAAAAGTGCAAGCCATGGTTGAATCGTTAGGGTCAATGATCAAATTGACGGCATCAAATTATTCGATTTGGAAATCGATGATGGAGGATATGTTACATTGTAAAGATCTCTATTTACTATTGGGTGGTGATACAGCAAAGCTTGAGGATAAGACTGATCAAAATTAGGTGATCATGCATAGGAAGACAGTTGAATACATCCGACAGTGGGTTGATCAAAGCATCTACCATCACGTTGCTCAAGAGACTAGGGTAGATGTCCTTTGGAGGAAATTGGGATCAATGTTTGAAAGACAAATCACCTTGAACAAAACCTCCTTAATTAAGAGGGTTATAAATTCGAAATACAAGGATGGCTCCAACATGTCTGAGCATTTGAGTGAATTTCAAGGGCTTGTGAATCAACTAACATCTATGAAACTTGTTCTTGATGATGAAATGCAAGCACTTCTGTTGCTGAGTTCGCTACCAGAGAGCTGGGAGACACTGGTGGTGTCGGTTGACAATTGGACTCCAGATGGAACGCTCATGGTTGAAATGGTAAAGAACAGTTTGATGAATGAGGAAGCCAGGAGGAAAGATTTGGGGATAAATTCTCATTCAATGGCACTTATAAATGATAGATCTGAAAGAAGTGGTAGAAGCAAAAATAGAGGCTCAAATGATAAATCCAATAGGTTTAACAAATCCAAAAGCAGATCTAAGTGAAGAAAAAGGAATGTTAAGTGTTTCTATTGTGACAAGCCAGGCTATTACAAAAGAGATTGTAGACTGTGGAAGGAAAAGTAGGAAAATGGTAAAGGTGATGACAAGGCTGAGGAGTCTACTGCTGCAATAGCAGGAGATGAAGTTGTGGTAGCCTAGGATGAAATTTGTGTTGGTTTGGTCGGTCATGACAGTAATTGGGTGATAGATTCTTGTGCCTCTTTTCATGTGACTGCACTTGAGAAATTTTTCTCATCTTACACTGCTGGAAATTCTGGTAATGTTAGGATGGCAAATAATGAGACTTCAAAGATTTTTGGAAATGGAAATGTAATTTTAGAAACAAACACTAGGTGTAGACTCTTACTTAGAGATGTGAGACATGTACCGGATATTTGCCTGAACTTGATATCTATAGGAAAACTGGATGATGATGGTTATCACAGTCATTTTGGTGAGGGCAAGTTGAAGCTCACCAAGGGTTCTCTGATTGTTGCCAAAGGTAAGAAATTAAATGCACTTTATCTAATGACAACTAAATTAGGTAGAGGAGATGTTAATTTGGAAAATGGATTTATGGCATGAGAGCCTTGGTCATATTCGTGAAAAGAGGCTCCGGATGCTTATGAAGAAGCAGCTTCCACTGGATGTGAAAGGTATTCCCCTGAAGACCTGTACTAATTATCTAGTTGATAAGAAACACAGGGTTGCATTTGAGATAAATTCTTCTTCCAGCAAAGCACATGTATTGGATCTGATTCATACTGATGTTTATTACATGAAAGACAGGTCGGTTGGTGGTGCTTTATATTTTGTTACTTTTATAGATGATTACTCTAGGAAACTTTGGACTTATGCTTTGAAGTCCAAAGATCAAGTGCTAAATGTGTTCAAGCAGTTTCACTCTAGAGTGGAAAGAGAATCTGTGAGAAAATTGATCTGTGTGAGGGCAGACAATAAAGGGGAATATAGAGAATCGTTTGAGGGGTATTGTAATGGGATTAAATTGGAAAATACAGTTCCAAAGACTCCACAATAAAATGGTATTGCTAAGAGGATTAATTGCACTATTATTGAGAGAGTGAAGTGCATGTTATCGCATGTTAAGCTGCCTAAATCATTTTGGGGTGAAGCCATGATGACAGCTGTAGATTTGATTAATCTGTCTCCTTCATATGCTCTGGATGGAGATATTCTTAAGCAGGTGTGGTCTGGTAAGCAAATTTCTTATGATCATTTGAGAGTTTTTTGCTACAGGGCATTTGTGCATTTTCCAAAGGATGAGAGAGGAAAACTTGATGTCGATTCCAAACAGTATGTTTTTCTTGGATATGCACATGATCAGTGTGGTTACAGATTGTAGGATCCCTCAAAAAAGAAGGTGATTAGGAGCAGAGATGTGGTTTTTCTAGAAGACTAGACAATAGAAGATATTGAGAAGCCTCAAAAGGCAAAATCCTTAGCTCAGATCCCTACAGATATTGATCCAGTGCCTTTACTTGAAACTTCTACTGATGGGGGAGGTGAAGAAGATACACATGAAGAGATCCAGGAGCCTCAAGAGCAAGTTGAGTTGAGAAGATCTTCAATGGAAAAAGGACCATCAGTAAGGTATAATTCTGAGAAATTTGTGATGTAGACTGATGGGGAATAACCTGAGTCATATCGGGAAGCAATGTCTCATGAGAAGAAGAAGGAGTGGTTGAAAGCCATGCAAGAAGAAATCAAATCCTTACATGAGAACAAGACTTATGAGCTTGTGAAATTGCCAAAGGGAAAAAGACCCCTGAAAAACAAATGGGTTTTTAGGTTGAAGATTAGTTGTGAAGGGATTCAGTCAGCAGAAGGGTGTAGATTTTGAAGAAAGTTTTTCAACAGTGGTGAAGATGTCTTCCATCATGGTTGTTTTGAGTATTGCAGCTAGTTTAGATCTGGAGATTGAGCAGATGGATGTGAAGACTGCTTTCCTTCATGGAGACTTGGAGGAAGAGATTTACATGGAGCAGCCTGAAGGGTTCAAGGTCAAGGGGAAGGAAAATCTTGTATGTAGATTGAAGAAAATTCTATAAGGGCTGAAGCAAGCTCTAAAACAATGGTACAGAAAGTTCGATTCCTTCATGTTTGATCATGGTTATACCAGGACTGCTGTTGATTCTTGTGTTTTCTTGAAGAAGTTTACAGATGATGAGTTTCTGATACTTCTGTTATATGCTGATGACATGTTGATTATCGGCAGGGAGGTCAAGAAGATATAAGAATTGAAATCATCATTGAATAAGTCTTTCTCAATGAAAGACTTAGGACTTGCACGTAAATCCTTAGAATGAGGATTGAAAGAGATAGAAAAAGCCATAAACTATGGTTATCACGAGAGAGATATCTAGAGAAAGTGCTGGAGAGATTCAATATGAGCAAAGCCAAACCAGTTTTCTTCTCCACTTGTAGGTCACTTTAAATTAGTTTCTCATTAGTGTCCTAAAAGTGAGGCAGAGAAGGAGGACATGAAGAAGATTCCATATGTTTCAGTAGTTGGGAGTTTGATGTATGTCATGGTGTGTACAAGACCAGATATTGCTCATGCAATTGGCGTTGTAAGCCGTTTTCTCTCGAATCCAAGTAAAGAGCATTGGACCACTATCGAATGGATTCTTAGATATCTCGAGACACTTCCAGATTTTGTCTGTAGTTTGGGGGTGGTAGTTGGAGGGGTTTTCAGATGCTGATATGGCAAGGGATTTAGACTTCAGGAAGTCCACATCAGAGTACCTAATTACATATGCAGGGGGAGTGGTTTCATGGCAATCAAGATTACAAAAATGTATTGCCCTATCTACCAATGAAGCTGAATATGTAGCTGTGACAGAAGTTTGCAAAGAGATTTTGTGGATGAAGAAATTCTTTGACAAATTGGGTCAAAAGCAGAAGGAGTTGAAGTTGTTTTGTGATAGCCAGAGCGCTATTCATTTGAGTAGAAATCCAATGTTCCATTCTAGAGCTAAACACATTGATGTGAGATATCATTGGATTATGGATGTTTTGGAGTCAAAACAATTGAAGCTTTAAAAGATTCATACTGATGACAATCCATCAAATATGACAACTAAAGCTCTACCCAAAGACAAGCATATCAGTTGCAGGAAGAAGGTAGGGGTGTGATGGAACTCCCCATATGAGCTGAAAGGGGAGATTGCTGGGTTGTAGATCCAGCTCATATGGGTTTACAATAAGCAAATCCAGAATATATGGGAAAATGAGGAGACATAGGAAAATGAGAAGACATGAAAGAGATAAATACTAGTCAAAAGGAATTAATGCCATTAATGCGAGCCGTAATACGACCTTGAATTCCAGTTAATGCGAGCCTTCCTTGTTTTTCCTTTTAAAGTCTCCTTGTATGTCTTTTAGAAGTGTGAGACACAGTGTGTTGTGTGCTGTGAATACAGAGTATAATAGGGAGAACAAGTGGCCTCTACTCAAGACTAGATAGGAGAGATCAAGAGTGAGAAAGTGAGGGAGTTCCCAGAGAGAGAAACTCTAGAAGAAGGAAAGAAGCAAATTCTTGTTCCTATTTGTGTGTTGTATACCGATTATTGAAATAGTTGAAGAATTGTGTGAGGCGGTCCTGTGGTTTTTCCCTAATTTGGGTTTTCCACGTAAATCCTGGTGTTGATTTTTAATTTCCGCATTCATAGTTATAATCAGTGGTTTGTCTTAACGCTTTTGCAAAGGGAAAGATCGGATCTTTCCCTAACATTTGATTTGATGTATCACCAACATCTTGTACGTGAAGCATGTTGATTATGGGCTCTTCGTATGTTAAGTTGCTGTTGAAGTTAGATGTTAGACCATAAACAAATTGCAATTGAACCACTTTTGAGTTAGTGAAATCATTAATTTTGTTCTTTAATTCCCAACAAGCATCAGTAGTATGCCCTTGTTGAGCCATGTGGTATTCACATTGTGCATCAGGGTCATATTTTTGTGGTTTATACCTTGATACTGGCTCTTTAGAGTATAACCAGTGGTCTTCTTTCAGTTTATGATAAACTTAAAATAGAGGGATAGGGATTTGAGTGAATTTTCTCCTAGATGTCTGTGTAGGCTTTCTGTAGTTTTTTTCACTCACCATGTTGATTCTAACCTCTTTCACTATAGGTTTTACTTAAGCTCCTTTGTCAATTTAAAGTTTGCCAGAAATAAGAGCAATTTCGATTCCACACCCTGCCTTTACTATTTTTGAAAAATTCTCTGTGGTATGTCCAATAAGATGGGAGAAGAAGGGCTCTTCAAGTGTATTGATAAAAGTAAAGTCCATATCCTTCTCTATAATTGGTATGGAAACCATAGCTACTAATGCCCTCCATCATTAGGAATTATTCTCTGAAAGTTTCATCTTTCTTTTTCCTTAGGTTATTTAGGTCTCGCATAGATGGAGCAACCTCAACATTGAACTTATCTTGTTTGTAGAATGCCCTAGCCAATTTATCCAAAATATCAATTTCATTGAGGTCTAGTTAAGTATATCAAGTTAATGTCGGTCTAGTAAAGCTATCCTAAAAAGTTTGGATCATTAACTACTCATATTGGGTACACTGGCTTGTCTTCCTCACATAGAGCCTTGTATGTAGTTTAGGGTAGCCCATGCCGTCATATTTTTCAAAATCTAGTACCTTAAATTTTTTAGGGAAAGCACCACCTTGAGCCACAGGTAGGCTCGTGATCTCGGCTTGGTTAAACTCGTTAGCTTTTTTTTTTTCAAATGCCTTTAATTTTTTTAGTAAATTGAAGGACAAGCCTTTTTTTCCATTTCTTTTCTTTGAGCCTCTAACTCCTTCTTCAGTTCACTAAAGTTAAGCTCATAAGACATTTGAGGCACATAGTGTACTTCTTCTTCTTCAATAGGCTAACCATTGCCTCCCTTTTGAGTTTTGAAATGTCCTTTAGTAGGTGGTTGAAACAACCCAATGATTTAGGTGGGAAACTACATTTGTTCAACCACCTTAAGCATAATTTGCTTAAGGGATTGGATCTTCTACTCAGCAGCTGAATCGAGGCTACTATTGTTTTTGGTGTTGTTAGCCACCTTGAATGAACGTACTTAAGAGATTAGTCGATCCTAGTTAAGAGCAATTTCAAAATCTTGTAAAAATCCATTATTGTTAGTAAATTGTCTACCTTTTTCTTTTTTTTTTTTTCAACTAAACTTTATTTTACAAATTAAAATTTTTTTATTTAAAAATATTTGTAATAAGACTCTTTTTTTTAAGAAGCATTTTCAAATGGAGATTGATATTTACAAAAAAGGAAGAAACAGAATGACAGACTCGAGGCTAAAGGAAAGGATTACCCATAACAAAAGTGATTCTAGTTGAAAATGACTTATAGAGATCTAGAAGAGGAATTAATCTAATGGATGAACGAATTATATACAATCTACAAATATTTACAAGTATGCTATATATTTTTTACAACATTTATATACATGTTTTATGCTATGATTTGTAAAGTCTAAGGGCATTTTTTTCTTAAATAAATTTCATTTATTTAAAAAATGAAAAATAATTCATAAATGAATCTTCTTTTTTAATATATATTACAAAGATGTGTATTGCTTTATTAGAGTAAGAAAAAGAAAGAACTAGTTACAAGCAACTACAAATAACAAACCATCACTTACAACGTAAAAAAGAAAATTATACAAGATATAAATATACACAAATTATTGTTACACATTACACATACATGCAACTCACACGGATACATATACAGAGGTTGACAACTAATTAATAATGAGGTAATTTTGATATTTTCATTTGAGTTATAACTTTGTTTTTTTTTTCTAAGAAAAAAAAGGGAGAAATAATTTGTAGGGGGAGAATTTTAAAAGGCATTTGAAATCGTCACTCTTTAAGATATGCCCCATTATTATTTATTTGCCAACTCATGTTCATAGATGTAATTTAGTGGGTTCAAACGGTTCCCGGGCTAGTGAATCTCGGATTAACACTAAACCAGAGTGGAGGGTCATTTCATGAACCAGAGGTGGAAAAGCCACGGCCTCTGGATGTTACTAGCGACCTCCCAACTTAGCATCTTAAGATGGCCTGGTTCCAACAGTATCTAGTACACATTTTCATAAGTTCTCTCCCAAAATGAGCAAGATACCATTTTGGACTATCTCATTAAGTTTTTTGTAATATCTACATCAGTTAAATGAAAAAGTAGCACAATTATTTACAAATTAAGTAGCATGCAAATAATACAAAAATGAGCATTAAAAGAAATAAATTTTAAATATAAGAATTTCAAATGGCTAACCCTCTTAAAAATAGGTTTCCTAATGGAGTCGTCAAGCTGTTGAGTCTGAATTTTTTATTTCTGATTTAATTTCTTTCAATTCGATTGGTACTAAATCATAACCCATTTGATACAAACCATTGATTAAGAATTAAAAGAAATTTACTTTTTTGAAAAATTTGTAGAAGTCGCCACCTGACTAAAATCGGGAAAAATTATAACGTATGATTAATGGATTGGTTGATTCTAACTTAGCCACTAGTATGTGAAAAAAAAAAAAGATTTTAAAACAAAATTTGATAAGCTAGAGATTTGTTGGTTTTAGGGGCTATCATATTAAAACCATTTGGTTACCACATTAATTCTTAATTAAAGTTGATTTCTTTTTATGCTCAAAATTTTACTAGTGTATGAACTATGGTATTTACAATTTATCATTAAAATTTGCAAATCTAGATATTCACAATAAACAATGAATTAATTCAATATTTACAAAAATAAAAAAGGTTTTTTTCATTTTTCATGTCATCCAGGATGTGTCTACGTATTCGCTAATCGAGATAAGACAACACATAATTCTTTTTTGAAAACATTAGTGTGTTGGTTCTTTTTAGTATTTCAAACTATTATCAATTTAAATTTCTTAAATTTTCAATTTTTATAAAAATGATTTTTTAATGTATGACCCTAAAACTATATAGTCAAATTTCTTAGTTAAAAAATAGGATTTTTTATGTGTCAAAAGATTATTTTTTCATCTTTATTTATATCACCTAAAAAAATTCATTATTAATATGCACGTATCTTATTTACAAGGTCAATAACTTTTTTTTATGTCTATTTATTTTTTGTTATTAAATTAATTAATTAAGAGTGAAAAAAAAAACTTACCTTGTCTCAAATTTTGAAGATGTGTGTGTACCGGAAATGGGCAGAACCGGATTACGCACGCGAGTTGGATCCAATTCGGATCTTAGGCATGGGCTGAAGGACAATAGCAAGTGGCGGCTAGCGAGGTTTGACTTTAGTGATATAGTAGCGATTTCGATCAAGGAGGTTGTCGAACAGAGCAATTTCAACCCCGTAAGGACTCCATTAGAATCGATTAGATCTAGAAATGGCTGGAAGAGGTGGTTGTAGACCTTGCAGGTGGTGATCGATGGTGGTACTTCATTGGAGTGGTTGCTAGCAACTTCAAGACTCAATCAAGCTATCAATTGATAGCTTAACTTACCCTACGTCTTCCTATACCAACCAATTAGATTCCACGTGTCCAGGAAACTTCAAATTTGAAATTTTAACTTAAAAGAAAGATCTAATTTCTAAAGAACTTCAAGTTGAGCTTTTTGATAATGATTTTGCTCTTATGTGATTGACCTTTCCATTAATGTATGCCATGTATTTATAGACATTTAACATACTCACCTACCATCAAATTAAGTAAAATTCATAATAAACTCTTTATTTATATTTTTTTACTATTTTTTTATATGAAAATATTTTGTTTATTTTATTATTGTAATTTGTAGGTTTAGTATAATATAAATTGAAGTTTTACAGGAACAAATCGGGGTGTCTACAACGGTAATGCATGGGCATACAAAAAGCATAGCAAGAATAACCTACCCACCTTGGTTTCTTCATAATCAATCAAAATAGTCTAGTGGTAGCTCGTGAGCCTTGAAGTTGCCTAACATAATAAGAAAAACTCATAGTGCAAGCCCCCTGAATTTTTCGATAATGGTTTTGGAATATCGAATCGAAATCCTAAAGTTTGACCCAAGTTGAAATCGAACCTTAAACCAAATTTCGATCACGGGATTTCATAAGAAAAATTTCAAAAACAAAAATAGAAAGTTCAATAATCAATCAATTCAAAAATCCGAACATGAAAAGATTCGCCTATCCGATTCCTGAGTTAAACCCCTCAATTCCTAGGGTAAAGTTGGATCAAACCCTAACCATAGTCAAACCGGAGTTTCAAAAGTCAACAAAGGTCAAGACAATCAAACAATTTCAACTTCGGCAATCCTGCGTTCTCAAACCCTAGAAAACGAAATTAAGTTAATGGCTTAAAATAGTTCGTAATAATATAGGGTAACATAAAATATCATATTCGCGAATTTCGAGTGTCCTTCGGACTCAAACGGGATCAGTTCTCGAAAAGCGTGTCCTGAAGCTTGGAATAATAAAAATATTTCATTAACACCAAAAGAGTTGTAATTAAACAAGGATTTCAAAAATATCAGTTTTAGAATTTTTCGGTAACTAAAAATAACAGATATAGCTCTTTTACTCGTATTTTTATTACTATCGGTATTTTATATGTCTAATCTACTATTCATAGTACTATTCCTATTTTTCTTCACTATTCATTACTATTTCACTATCTCTATTTTTTCTTGCACCACTATTCATTACTATTTCACTATCTCTACTTTTTCTTGCACCTATCTCTTACTACCTACATACCTATTTTCTTACACTTTTACATTTCCAATACATCTTATATAAAATCATATCTTACATATTAATTATTTTCTTACAAAATATACACAAAAATCAACTCACTCCCTCTCCTCCTTCACTATGGCCTGCGCAATCACTTCCCCCTCCCTCTCATTTTTTTCTTTTTCAATTATTTTATTATATCAAATATTCACTCAAAAAAATCTATAAATACCACTTTCCTCCTTCATTATTGCACACATCCACTTTACATAACAAAACTTTACCAAAATTTCCTCTCAAAACCTCTCTCCAACAAATCTATATCAAAATACTCTCTATCATTTCCTACAACTTCAAGAAAAAAATAACAAACACAAAACCCATTCATCTCTTTTAAAATCGTCCATTAAACCCTAGGTAAAAATCCTACCTATATTCTTTATCATGTTTATACAACTTAGCATGAGCTTAGTGTATGTTTTTTAGACTCATATGAGTTAAAGAAGCAACAATATGTTCATGTTTTGTTTTTGTTCATGTTCCTATTTTACATTATGTTGTTATTATTGTTATTATTATTGCTCCAATCTAGCTTATATAATATTATGTATACTATATATATATATATATATTTATTTAGAGCATATAAGCTCATTTGTTATTTATTTACTTTCATGTCTTGCAATTTATTTATTTACTTGTTTTATGCAATTTATTAAGACAGGTCTTTTTAGTCTTAGACTTTTTCATATCAAGTCAAAACAATTTTCTTTTCTTTTGGGACTAGTTTATTCTTAGTCCCGGGTTGCCGTAATAAAGCTAAGGCCCCCAATACATGATCGAGATATCTTGATGAAGCTAAGATTCCCAATACTTGACTATTTTATTATGTTTATTTACTTACAAGTATTTCTTGCTATCTTATTATGTATTATCTTTACTTTTATATTGCTACATAATCATATTTATGCATGATTAAAATGTTGTTGTCTTAAATAAAAATAAAAATTGGTTCTTTCTTGAATAAAGAAAAGTAAACCAGGTTTCTTAACAAAAGGAATTTTTTAACAAAAGATTTAAGTTTTGTTTTTAATAAACTTTTTCCAAAGGATAAGCTAATCATAAATTCTAGAAGAATTAGTAATGTAGATTTCTTCAAAATAATAATAAAAAAAGAATTTTTTTCTTTTATAAACCAAACTAAATACTCCATAAAGGAAGAATTTTTAGCATTTAAGGATTTTAACTCAACCATACCTTTTATAAAACTTAAATAAATTCGCTATAGATTTTGAAAATCACATAATATGAAAGTATCTTAAAAACTTGAATTTTATATTCTTTTCAAAATTAAAATGAAATTTTACTAAGTTCTAATGTTAACAAATTTTTTATTAAGAAAGCTTTTCTTATAAACTTGTCTAAGAGAATTATTCCACCATTTAACAAATATTAAGAATAAAATAAGTTTTTCAAACCAAGATAAAGTCAACTCACTATTTTGAAAACCAACTTAGAAAATATAAAATTTGCCAAGAAAGTAAAGTTTTAAAGGTATATCCATTTTCTAAAGAAGAGAAATGATATAAAAATAAAAGAAAAACATACATTTAATACATATTCAAATATTTGACCATATCAAAAACTTAAAGGATATTTTGAAAAACTTATTTTTCAATCACTAGAAATAAAGCTAATAGATAACTTAAAGGACCAAATTTTTGAAAATGAATTTACTTTTGAAAATTGAGGAAATAAAATTATAATAGAAAAACATTTGCTCATAACCACTCAAATATACTTTTCTAAACAAAACAAAAAGGAGAAATTTAAAACCATCAAAGACGAATTTTTATGAAATATCAATATTGAGACTGCACTACAAAGATCATGCTTACAGTGTGAGTATAAATATATGTTCAAAGGATTTTTTAACTATATATATATATATATCCATATATTTTTGCTTAAGGATTTTTAAGTAAAGTAAAGTTTGGAAAAATCATATTTTGTGAACTATAAATTCTTAACTATTCTGTACCGTAGTATTTTTCAACCCAAATGGCTTTTTATGAAAAAAATAACCTTAAAAATGGATAGATCTTTTCGAGTAGGTAGAAAACGGTATATTATTTACGCAATTCCAAGTTAAAATGACCAAGTTATGGCCATTTTAAGTTGGAATGTATTTAAGTTGTAATTACATTCTATACGAATTTTAACGATCTTATGACATAGTTTTTGATAAGTACTGTAGAATCAATAAGAAATACTCATTATGGTTATTCTTCTTGATTAAGTGATCCCGAGGAGGAGTATTCATACCCGGAGGATTATGTTGATTAGTGGATTTATCGATCGACTCATCCGTAAGAAAGATAGATCCTCATGGCCAAGTGAGTTTATTTCCTATTTTTTACGTACTTGGTTGTGCTTATAGCTAGAGGCACTAGAAGTAGGAAAAGATAAAAATGAATTATGTATGATAATATTGGTTGAAAGAATGTTAAGCATACTAAGGCATGAATCGTTATTAATTAACTTATGTTTTACTATTATTCTGTTGGAGTGTGTGTAAATTTTGTGATCACCTTTAAAATTACTGTAATCATACACTATGAATTATATTAATTGATTCATGCATCACGTAGTTAGTCTCATTGCATGAGCTGCTATTCCCGATGGGACAAGAGTATAGTAGTCGGGTGTGCAGTAGCTAGAAATCTGTAAGATGGGCGAGTAGGTGTCTGAAATAAACTACATGAGTTGGATATTAAAATGGGTTTTAAAGAGCCTGGAACACCTAACCCTGAATGGAGGGGTAAATCTATTCAAATATATGATTTCCGATAGATCATATGTATTGCTTGATCACTTGCTTGATCACTTGCTTGATGCATTCATATGATTGTTTAATAACTTGTTTGAAACTATTTATAAAAGTACGTTGATTCGGGAATATTCTAACTAAGTTATGCTTATACTCCGATAGACCTTCGTTGTAACAGGGCTATATGTTTTATGCCCGAAGACTTCATATACTCAGGAGGGATGATGTTATACTCAGGAGGGATGATGTTTTAGAAGAGCTTCCGGAAATCTTTTGAAGATCTTAGGTTAATTATCCTTCAATGTCTTATGGTGTTAGTATTATTTGGTTGTGAGAAAGATTAAGTTGTTATTATGATTGTTTGGAGAATTATAAGGGAAAAACCCCTAAGATTATGTAAGGATTAAATTTGCTTAATGATAAATTGGATAATTATTTAGATTCTTGTATGCTATATTTACTATCTCGAACTATGCATCCCACCGGTGTCTTTTTATTGTTGTGATAGACGCGTTACATATGGTGTTGGAAACTTTCGTATGACTTCGGGAATTCATTCTTAAGTTTTAATACCGTATGTGGCGGACTGCCACGTTTAGGGCACCCTTTGGGGCGTGACACATAGTTTCCATAGGGTCTGAAACTTGGCTAGCTCTTACTTTGCTCTATTGTACTTGTAGTTTTAGTCGTAGATTCCTACTCTCTATGTTGCTTCTCCCCATTATTATGTATTCATTTAAGTTGTTCAAGAAGGATAAAAAACATCTTTAAATCTTTAGCCTTAAACCATGAAAATAACAATACTCAAAATTGATGGCTAGATTTCTTACAACACAATCAAGAGTTCGGACTAAGATTTAAGAAAGTTATAGAAGGTTGACTTATGAATCAATGGAGAGCAAGAGATATAGTGATTCAAATTGAGATGATTCAATGGTTGAAAGTTAGTAAGAAGGGATAACTTCCCAACTCAATGAAAATTTATGGATTTTTGAAAACTTATTGAGCAACATATACTGTTGAATTGTTGGTTTTGTAGTACTACATTAGTGCACATGAAGATGGCCTTAAGTTTTGATTAAAGGGATATGTAAAGGAAGACAAATGTGAAGACAATCAAAGTTAATGAAGATATTTAGTAAGAGAAGGGGAAGACAGTAACGATTTTTATTATTCCAATGATGAAAACAACAAGTTATGGACTAAAGGTTAAGGGTACAAATGAACCAAGCCGGTTCACAAATTACTTAAACTTGACTTAATGTTTAGTCAAGTTTGATTCGAGAATATTTTGGTCAAGCTCAATCTTGAACTACTCACGTAGTTTATCTAGTCAAGATTGAGCTTGATATGTTTGGCTTAATTAGCTTGCGAGCCTTATTGAGCTCTATCAAGCTCGAGTCGAGTATAAATGCGAATCAAATTTGAATCAAGTTTGAATATTAATATTATAATAATTAAAATTAAAAATATATATTTTAATATATCAAGCCTCAACGAGTTTGACCGACTCAAGCTCAAGCTTCGAAATTTCAAGTTGAACTCGAACTCAATACTATATCATCTCGACTTGACTCATTTGTAGCCCTACTAGAGCTATAAGGGAAAAGAGATGAACTTGGTGGTCTAATATGTGATTTCTAGGGTCATTGGCTAGCTTGTTTTATGGCTAATCTTAGATGTTTTCTGCTAATCACGATTGAAGTATGGGGGTGCTCTTCAAGGTTTATCTTGTTCAAAATTCTAGTCGTATAAGAGTTATTCTAGAAATGGACAACAAAAAGGTGGTCGGCTGGCTAAGTAAGAAGCTGAGGTTTAGAAATTTCAAAATATACTCTAGCCTATTAAAAGTTGCTACAAAAACATTGGTTTGTGAAGATCGAACATGTTTATAGGTGTTAACCTCCTATATATGTGTACTTTGAAATTTCTTATTTAAAAAAAAAGTGTAGTATAAGAGATTTTCCAAAAGAGAAACTTGAGTAGTGCAATGCCATAGTGATGGAAGAAGCAACAACGAAATTGGGAAATACATGTTGATGGTTGCTTTTATTGTTGTTAAAATGGTACAACTACTAACTCATATCTACCTCTTCCTTTTTAATCAAAGTTTTAAATCTTAGTACTCTTGTGATCTATTTTTATGTCGATGCATAAAAATTATCCTAACATTATATATATTTTTTCTTTTAATTTATTTTTTGGTTTGATATCTAGTGTTTATTTTATTCTATTCTATTTTTATTTGTTTATTTCATTATTTTATAGATACATATATATTTACACATTGTCAAATTCACATATATTGTCTAAGTTGTCATGATGATAATTGTTAATTTTATCATATGTATATATTTATTAAGGATTCTGGACTTCACAAAACCACTTGAAAATACCTTAAATTTTCCAAACCTAGTTGGTTATAAGCTAGTTAGTGTTGATTTTCCATTAATCTAGCTTAATTAATGTTAAACATAAGTCTTAAGGTTTTAGAAAATTTACATTAAGCTTAGTAGGAGGTTTCTAGAATAGGAAAGAGGCAAAAAATGAAAAATGAATGTATATATGTGAGAGAAAAAAGATAATGGCTAAGGTTTTAGAATGAAAAAAAATGCCTTCTCTAGTTTAGGTCACATGACAAAATCTTGAGCATCCAATTTTTTTTTTTCTTTATGTAAAACAGTGAATAGTTTAGGTTTAAACTTGATATAGGTATGGGTTATAAGGTAATTGTTCAACTAAACTTATCATCACCATTTTATCTAATTTTCAAAATTTTAATTCCATTGGTTTCGCAATTAGGGACAAAATAGTAATTTGTAAAAAAAAAAAATGGGTTTTAAAAGACTTGTTTTAATTCAATCTAACTTCACATTGGAATTTGAATTTCCTAATTCACGATTGATGTTTGGATCATTTCATACAAGGTGGTGGGGTTGGATATGAAAGTATGGATGGTGAAATGTATTGATTATGAGAAGGTCATACGTGAAGACTCTGAGATGCTTCAAGAAGCATGGTAAATATCTCCAAATATATAAGTTTTAGGGTTGTCATATTGTATGCCAAGTAGTGACATAGAGCCAACCCAGGTGCCACTCATATGCTTTTATATTAAGGAGCATAATATCAACCCAATTGCGTAACTCAGCAATTTAGCGAACTCTAGTGAATACGGTTGTGAGGTAGACCTATGTAATTATACAAAGGTGAAATGGGAAAGATTTCATGTTAGATGGTTAGTACACTAGAGTAAACTCAAGATGAATCGAATTTGGGGTTAGTTTTCTCTCTCTCTGAACACCCCCCAACCAACCCCCCCCCCCTCCCCCCCCCCCCCCGCGGTTGTTTTTTTTTAATCCAAACAAGATAAGATAATAACAAGATAAAGTAAAATAAATAAAGAAAGAAATATTAGAGAAAATAAGCCTAAATTTTAGTGTGGGATTTAAATCTCTTCGAGTCTATACAGACACAAATACCTCTAGTTAAGGGTTTCACACTTATCACCAATTCAATAATTTTCATAATGATCTATACCAATTATCACACACAATAAGCACTAGAGTTGTGGTTTTTCACTAAACATAATTATCACCCGTAAGACATAACCTAAACACTTGCTAATTTATACAAAGAATTCTAGAATAGTGTCTTATAAAAGAAAAAGAATTTGCAAATATGACTCCCGATAACACTACTTAATTCTCTCACAAAGAAAATAGTACAACTGATGGATAATAGATAAAATTAATAAATACTTTGGTACAAATTGTTTGATTACAAATAAGATGCTCTTCTAAATCTTCAAAAATTAACAAGCATCACATATTTCTATGCTCTAAAAGAAATTTGATCGCTGGAGAAATTGGGATTGACTTGCAATTGTATTAAATATATCTGATGGCTAGTGTTTTTAGCTTATTAGATCTACATCATTTGGTAATTAGATAGTATCCTCACTTGTTCTTCATGTTGTATGCACCAACCCTATACCAGATAAAAAGGAACCATTTGTACCAACTGGATGCCTTGCATTAGCATCTAGATCTAATAATCTGCTTCCTAGCTTATTCTATTATGATTTACATCCATTAATATATATTTGAGAATTTTTGTCCATTAGTAGAGTTGTGCAAGTTAGTTAAATGGGTTAGCTAGACCCATTTTGGCCTACTTGATAAACGAGTTAAAATTTCTTAACCCTAACCCTACCTAATTTTGCTTGGGGTTAAATGGGTCAGCTTACTTACTTAGCCCATGTAACCCACTTATACATCTTTATGGGTTATTGACCTATTTAATCTATTTATGTTAACTGAATAAGATGTATACGATTAAAAAATTTAACTTTTATAGGGTTTTATATAATATTAATGCTTAATTTTATTACTCTCTTAATTATTTATTGGATATCACATTTCATCTATGATCATAAATATGCACTTACAAAAATATTATGATGCATGTGCATCAATATGTCATTCTTTATTATCATTAAGAGATAAGATTAAGCTTAATCATAGAAGTCCCAAGAATAATACCATAGTGATAGTCATTTTCCCTATCAATGATATTGTAGCCTAGTGACATCTTCCTAATATCTCAAGTAAGAAGTTTCAAGTTCAAATCCCCTATTCCCGTTATAATGGGCAAAATATAAAACTACTATTACAATGCTTATTTAAAGAGAATATTAATTTATAATGAATTGTTATTACGTAAAATGATGAATAACAATTTATGTCTTCACACACATAAATTCCTATTTATTATTTATTTTCCAATTTTATCATAAATACATTTATTTTAAAAATACCACTATAAAATAATTATTTTTATAATAAAGAAGAGTTATTATAGTTATTTTACATTTTATTTTAATACTTATTTGTTTTATTTTTTATACCTAATAAATATTATAATATTAAATTAAAATTTAAATCCTCCATTATCCGATACGGAAAAATGAATGAGGCGCAGAAGGTTGGAAAGAGCACAATGCTCAAAAGCTACTGGCACAAAGATAAGGAGGGAGTTGGGAGTAGGTATATTTTTTTAATAACATTTCATTAATGTCTTCCTCTTTGGTGGGTGTTCAGTTTGCTACAGTTGTAATCTGTCATCTCTGACTGTGTGGTCCCTTCTATGATTAAAGACACTACTTTTGCATGTTGGATAGAAGAACCTTACTTTACATAAGTTTTAGTAAGTGTGCAAACGTATACACATTATAATTTTATTTTTTAATATTGGGTTAATACTATGAATAGTATTTGAATTTTTATAAAATATATAAATAAATATTTAAATTTTAAAATTAATTAATTTAGTATCTAAAATTTTTTTTTTACACGTCAATAATACTTCTATTAAGTTCTTTCATGTACTAAATGGGTCAATATCTAAATTTTTAAATATTAAATTGATCAATTTTAAAGCTAAGATACTAAGTTCATCATTTTTAAAGTTTAGAACCCAAATTATATATTTTACCAAAATTTAGATAGTAATTATAACATTATCCCTTTAATATTCAACCACATTTTTATTTAATTATCAGTTCCTCTTATTTTCATCTTTTATTTAAGTCCTTATCAAATACCATTTTTTTGTAAATATTATTAAGTTTTGTATCTACAAACAATATGTGGCAATAAATAATCTTATAATTGCCCTATTTCTTAGCTACTCTAGACCTCTGGTACAGTACAATATTAATACATATGATTTATGGATATAGCCAATTTAACAGGGCAGGTCTGCATTTTTTTTTTATCTGGTTTCTTATTTTTAGAACGTTGGATAGTGCAAAATAGCAAATATTTTGAGATTAGGAAATAAAAAGAAAAACCTATCGATATTCAATATATATATATATTAAAAGTGTTCAGCTTGATTTTATACAACCACTTGGCATTTGGTGTCCCTACAAAGTACAAAAGCCACCGCAAAAGCGAGGTTTTTCTAATAAAACATAATTCACAAGCCAATCATGAACCACCAAAGCCAATACTTTGATTTTATGAAAAAACATAGTTGTAAATCGCATATATTTATATATATTGTTTTGATACAGATAAAGATTCAAATGAAAAATAAGTCATCCAACAAATCTTATGTTTGATGCAATAAAAGTAAGTGTTCAGATTATCAAAATAAGAAATATAAAAAAAAAGATACATAATATTGGACTATCTATCTTTGGTAAGACTCTCTATTTAAGGTTTACGATATAGAATATGGTATCATAGTAGTTTCACATGTGGTACTACTTGAGATATCATTTTTCATGTGGTAGACCTTTACAAGATAGGTAGGCCAAATGTCTATCTACCTTTTACTCCAAAATAAAAATAGGGAGTGCTAATAAATAAAAAAGTATTTTTAATTTTTTTAATTTTTTTCCCTTCTAAATGGTAGCAAGAATTTAGAATAAAATTATCAAAATATCCTTAAAATATAAAAAATTTAATTAATTTATATATTGCTTATCTCTTTTTTCTTTTATTATCTTACACTTTCTTTCCTCGTTGGATTTCTATTACGAATAAAAAATAAATAAAAATCCATGTCTTTTACAATCATTTACTTTCTGCCAATTTGACAATTTTCCATTAAATAAGGAAAAGAAATCATAATAGTTTTTAAAAGAGTAAAAAAAAAAAAATGCCACTAATGCAAAAAATAATCATAAAATTAGATAATTTAAATTGTCTGTTGAAAAGATGAGTTTGAAGAAAAATTCTATAGTTTCGTCATTAATTTTAATGAGACTAGTCCCGTCATCATCCAACCGCTCATACCATATCTAACTATGATCGAATCCTTAAAATAGTCAATATTCAATTTATTATATTTATATTAATTGTTAGATTTTTGATGGGATGATTCTATTGACAAGACCATAAAAGCTTCCAAGTTTGAATTGTAATAAACTTATCCATAATAAATTCTTAAAAAGATGATGTTAATGGATGGATTCAAGATAGCTTTAATGAACCTGCTTTGTCATTAGATTAGGTTAATAAGATGAATTTAATAAAACTTCAATGAAGTTGTCTTTCTAATAGATTAGTTCAATACAATCTAAACTTTTTTTAAGAGATAAGTTAAAATTGGCTTATTATTGTCGCTCTAATAGCATGTTTGTGATTTAAAAAAAAATATATTATTATTTTTTCCTTTTCCTAATTTCTCATAGGTTGAAATTCATGTTAAATTGTGAAACATATAATTAACTTTTGAGCTAAATTTAATACTAATTAAAGTTTTAATGTTTAGAAAAAAAGTTTTAATGTTGATTATAATTACTTGAGTACAATACATGTCTAAAGTTTCTATAGAAAAATATTACCGGTATACAACTCCGATGAAATTAATTACTAATATACCGCAGTAAAATCGCGTTTAAGAAACAGGATATGATAATTTACACATAAATCGCGAGAATAAAACAGGATGTGATGTTTACATAGCGTTGCTATATCGCGATCAGTAATCGCGTTATAGGAGGTAATCAAATATAGCGATTAGCCATCGCAATATTAATTTTTTTATTTGCATGTATATCCTGTTTTATAAACGCAATATTCATGCTAATATTGCAAC
Source organism: Combretum micranthum (assembly GCA_024138025.1). Classification (NCBI taxonomy): domain Eukaryota; kingdom Viridiplantae; phylum Streptophyta; class Magnoliopsida; order Myrtales; family Combretaceae; genus Combretum; species Combretum micranthum. The sequence goes on from JAMXBD010000293.1 coordinate 198,680, forward strand.
TATAATACGCGATATACGGTACACCATATAATGTTTGTATATCCTAATTTATACACGCGATTTAGCAACTCTATATTAATAATTATTTTTATTTTGACCTTAAATAAGTAATTAATTTCAATTGGAGTTGTAAACATGAAATTATTTCATAATTACTTAGTTAATCGAGTTAACTGTATTTGCTGAGTTGATACTTACATAAATAGAAAAGTGGTTTTAAATTACCAATTGAAAATTATAAATTGGACAATTAAGCTATCAAATCAATAGAAACGGTAAAGTTGTTAAGAATTAACTTGTGTTCTTAATTGTGTAATTAGACAATGTATTTACTAAGGATTTATCTTCTTTTAATTTTTTTTAATTAATTATTTGGTGTATGTCATTTTTTCATTCTAGAAGTGCCAAATTAATAGAGTGCCAAAAAAAAAAAAAAAAAGAGGGGGGGGGGGGGGGGGGGGGGGGGGGGGGGGGGGTGGGGGGGGGGGGGGGGGGGGGGGACGGCCAATTCAATAAGCAGAATTAAACTCTATTATGGCATGTTAATAATGGAAAAGGAAAAACACAACTTTAATTCAATTTTGAATCAACTACTTTCCAGGAGAATTTCAAACAGATTAAGGAAAAAAAAAAAACCACTTTTTAGAAGAATTACAAAAATCCTGTTGGATAAAATATAACCTTAAAAATAGATAATTTAAACTCTTATTTTAGAGAGATGAAATTATAGATGACAGATTTTATTTTTTTAAGAGATAAAAATTAGTGTAAATATACTAAACTCATTTGTTGAAGTCAATTATTTATGATTTTATCCTTATAAAAGATTGTATTCAACTTAATTAAAATTAAAATAATTTTCATCAAAAATAATATTTATATAATTTTCTTTTGGAAATACCGCTTTTAATTTCCTTCTTACCATTCCAAAGGATCGGAAATAATAGAATCCTTTTCAATCATTCTTGAAAACACACACACATACACCCAAGTACCATCTCTTTCGGCCAGAATTCCATCTCTTCCACCGTTCCAAACAGTGTTAGTCTAAAGATGGAAAAAAATGTTGGTCTAAAAATGGAACCTGAGAAGCAACTAGAAGATGGTGTTGAGGTCATACACTTATGGTCAACTCCAAGATCTCTCAGTACCAGCGTCATGTACTCTTTTGCTCAGGTCTTAAAAATAACCATACTGCGTTTCATGTTTTATAGTTATACTCATGAGAAATGGAGGAATATATGATAAAAAGGGGGAACTTTTGTGAATGTTATATTTGTAGTTGTGTAAAGAATGCCTTTTTGGCTTCATGGGTATCTTTATTATGGTTTGGAATAGATGTATAGTTGGTAGCTTTAATGATTGAATATTATATGTGACGTAGCTGAATCTATTGGACTCTGTTCTTTTCATTTTTGTTTTTTTGAATATTCTTTAGTATTGAGGAAGGCAATTATAGTGATTCAGATAAATGTTTAGATTGTTTGATTAACTTAAGTTAAATATCTGGTTTTAAAGTGTTTTGATCTACTGTTGAACAAATTAATTTAGTAAAATTTAATATCATCTATTGTGATATCACTAAATATGAAGTGGGACGATATTGATCATTGAGTGGCCTTTTGGTTAAATGTGCTCATTTTGAACTCTCGGAACACAGTTGTAATAATGATATAACCGTGAAGCATACTATAGCAGAAAATACCTTGGTGGGTAAAGATTTAGAATTAATAAATATAGGAATGAGGAATTTCGAGACAGCTGTTGAAATGTTGATTGAAATAAATGGTTGGACTATTTTGGTCGTTGAAACTTGGTATTTGTTTTGTGGGTGATTTTAGTTTAGTGTGTGGAATTTATAAAATTGATGCCTTCATTGCATTGAAGACCATCTTTGACATCTAATCGAAATCCTTGACCTCTGTTTATCTTGATTTTTGTATTGAATGATGAGACTGCGGAGTGGATGAAAGGTACCAATATCGGTTGTTTTGGATAAAATATGTTGAAACATTAGTGAAGAAGAATGTTTGAGTGTAGGTTTACAAGAAGATGAATGGTTTTCCTCTTTGTTTTTTACTGACCCTGTTTTGGATCTGTTTTCTGCTCAGAGGGATGACATCGAAGTGCATGATGAGCCTTTATATGCAAACTTCCTTCGAACAACAGGTCTAGAGAGGCCTTATCGAGAGGATGTTTTGTCATCCATGGTATGAGAAAGTAATTTACATTTTTAGTATTTGTTCTTCATACCATTTCAACCTTAGTTACTAGAAATATGTTCAGTAAAGTCAGTGGCAGCCTGAAAATTAATGATATTTTGTTCGACTTTGCAGCATGATTAGCTATTTATCCCATAAATGGTTAATTTAAACAAAGATAGAATTTAGCAGGTTGCGTTGACATCCTTAGCTTATTTTCTCTCCATTATGTAACCATGGAAAGGGGAAATTTGAGTGTGTGCATAAAATTATCTGAAAGCTGTAATGTCACTAAGGGAAGAAACATTAGTGTTATTTATTTACCTGGAAAAAAATAAAAAAATAAAAGAAAAGAAGCAGAAATAAAATGAGGAAATTCAAGTATCTGCACAATAATCTCATTACAACTTGAGCGAGGCTGGACCCCTGCAAATAAGATTGAACGACTTAGACACTCTTTACTTATGCTCTCCTCATAATCTCCATACAATGCAAAGAGGAACACTTAGTTCTCCAACAAGTTCTCACGACGATGGACCAAAGAATATATATGAACAAGACAAAAGGCTTATTTGCATCTCTGACATCCCCCAAGACATGCTATTGGGCTTTAAAAGATAAGTGCAAGTGATTATGATCAGTTGCTTTTTTCGAAATATTTTCTTTTTGTATATTCCTCAAATTTTTGCACAACAAAACCAATCACTTTTACGGGGAGATTTTCGACTGTGAAGTTCTTTTCGTAGCTGAAGGAAGATTCTGGATGGAAAGGAACACGTTTGGGAATGGATGGCTTAAACAATGGCTGAAAACCATATGAAAAAAGTTTTATGTAGAGTTTTTTACTGTAAACCTGTTTGAAAATTTTCTGCTGTATGCAGCCAATTTATAGCTGTATTCCGTTAATTGATCTGTACACTTTGCATGGATGCATAAACAGACGAGTCATGCGTATGCAAGATTTGAATCCCATCTCCTAAGCTAATGAGGTGAATATTTGATGCATTATTCTATGGAACTACAATCTTGTCTCTATTATTGATAAGTTAGTTGTTTATGTATTTTAGGAGTCTGATGGCAGCAAAGTTGTGAAAGATGTCATATATGGTCCAGGAAGCAAGAGGTACCGGTTCTGCAAGGTATTTTATGACCATTCTATTCCAAGAACAAACCATTTATAGGACAGAAAATGATAGTAGGTAAATAGTTGAGGTTAAGGATTATGTTCAGTCAAAATGCGCTAAGTTCATTTTGAGTTTGCATCATCCCACTCCAGCAGATTCGTATCTTCATATTTGGATTATAAACTAAATGCTTTTACCTTTAATATAGCTGGCAGTAGCACCAATTTCACGTGGTACTAGGGGAGGATGTCCAGTTATCGAGTCCCATGCCATTGTTCCACCTTTATATTTATTTCTTTTGGTAATGGAGTTTAAACTATTTCTTCATCACATATGGAGAAAAGTTTGAAAAAAAAAATAAATAATGTAGAAAGAGTAATCATGATTCTAATTCTTTATTTCAAAGTCCATAAAATGTTTTCAAAATTTGGAGTTTAGAGTAACTGTGCTTCTTGTTTTCCTTGCTATTTCGGTATACATAGCATATCGCAAAACAATGGCTGCCTGGTTTGCCGGATGACTTGATGAAGAAAGGGAAGCATATCATTTTGATCCGGGATCCCCTTGACATATTGGTAAGTGCCCAAGCAACCTGCAGCAATTCATATGCTTTTTCAATCATACTAAGGCTGCATATATAATCTGCTCTCTGCCAGACAATGAATGATGCATGATCTTATGCCTTTTCATTACAGTTATTACTTTGCATATATCATGTACATAAGCTTTAAATTGATGCATTTTAATCTGGTTTTAACCATTGTTTCAGCCATCTTTTGACAAGGTTGTGCCGCCATCCTTTGTCGAGTTAGGTCTGGGAAATCTGGTCTCCATATTTGATAAGCTGTCTGATTTAGGACGACCTCCACCTGTTATTGATGCAGCTGATCTGCAGCAAGATCCTGAGGTATTAGCATTAAATTCACTTATCCTTATCCACATCCTGTGTACCTTTAACCTGTCAGTATTATTGGTATGACTTCAACCCTTCTATTTTAATTTGTCTTTTTTTTTCTCTTGACCCAGTAAAGGGATTAGCCTGCTTTCTTTTATAAGTATAAGTGCTGACCTTCAGAATCTGTGAGACTAAGCATCAAGATGATTGCTCTTAAGTGTTGGATTTTTTGTTTTATTATCAGTAATCATCTTTATGTAAATTAGACCCTTTTCTGAGAGACGAAGCACTTTTATCTATTTAAAGCCAGTTAAACTTGAAGATGAATAAACATTGTTAATTTTAAGGACGTATAAGAAATTCTGACCTAAATGTGTAGCTACATGTAAAATGTAACCATCAAAGTCTGCTACTTAGTAGAATAGGACCTGCAAAGGTTTGGGGAATTTGTGTTCAGCAATTATCTTAGACATAATACAATCAATCCTTTCTTCTCCTTTATAAGCATCATTGATGCACATTTCAATTGTCTTTTGATTCATGCATGAATTATGATGCTGTTTTTAATTTTGATTCTGCAGGCAACATTGCGCGGGTTATGCGAGGATTTAGATATACCTTTTCAGGCTTCTATGCTTAAGTATGCTTGCTGACAGAAAATGTGTTTCCTGACAAGTCTCTCTCTAGAATCAGTAGAATCTTTTCTAATAGAATACTCTTTGGCTTTTATTACATACACTTCATTCATTAGTCTTCTTTGCCTGTATTGACAAATTTTTTACCTTGTTTATTAATAGATTTAATTTTGTGTTCCAGATGGGAAGCTGGTCCGAAGCCTTATGATGGCATTTGGGCTTCATGGTGGTATGGGGGTGTGCACAAGTCAACAGGCTTTGATCCTCCAAGAAAGTATCCTGCGGTATGGCTTTAATAATTCAACTATGTGGATAATTCAGTTTGGCACTTTGGCTTTCTGAACATTGTGGCCTCCTGGACACTGCAACACTCATTCATCCTTTAAAAAAAAAACTTCTCCATCTATGTTGCTGCCATTGTTCACCAAAATAACTTCTGCTAAGTTTGTGTTACAATGCTTTAGTACCCATTTAGGACCCAGGTCTCTATGCTACACTACCTAAAGCCCAAGTATAGTTTAGAGCCTTTCTACATTGATATATTTAAATTTTATTCTTCAATTAGTCAGTGACTGAGACAGGTTCCTTAAATACTTTTGCATTCTTCTTGAAGAACATTACTAGATTTTTTATTAGACAAGCTAATTATTGTCCCTGTCAAACTGATACTACAGTTGTTTGAACCTAATGGCAGGGGAACTGGTTAAGTGCTCTTGAAACCTCTATGTCATTCTTGAAATCCAATAAATTTTTATAGATCACAGAATGGGATGAAATAGGTTGACTTACATTCTGATGTAATTTCTGAAAAAGGACTTATTGATTTCTTTTTCCTGTCAATAGATGATAGTGTAGTTGCTAATAGTTATATACAGCCCTAGAATTATTTCTTGAGTAGTTGTTTGCTCACAGTAGCAGTAGGCAAATGACTTATACTCACAATTTACAATTCATTTTTTTTTTCTTTTGCCCTTAGCAATTTCCCTTTTCCTTTTATGACTTGTTGGAACGAAGTCTGCCATTTTACAACTTGCTTAAGCGCCAAGTAAAGAGGGTACCATCCAAATCTTCTCCTCATCTTCCAGTTCCAGCAAATGAGAAGCTACTTGCGTGGGTTGGTGATGAAATTCTTCCGCGTGAAAGCGCAAAGGTATGTAGCATATATGATTTTAATGGCAACATATTCATTATGCGCTACAACTTTCTAACTTGCCTATTTTCTCATGAATGCTTTACTAGGTTTCAGTGTTTGACTCTGTTGTTCAAGGGGGAGACTCAGTGTGGGAGGGCCTACGTATCTACAATGGCAAGGTCTTTAAGCTCGAAGAGCATTTAGATAGGTTTGTAAAAGATGGCCTTTCTTTAGCTCATGATGTTGTGGTGTATTTAGGCTATCTCATATATATAGTTCAGCTTGAAGGTACTATAGAATGAGTCGAAGCTTCTGTTAAGTATCCTTCAAAGTATACCATAGCTTGAATTTGGATGTTGAACTATTTCTATTTCTTCTATGTATGAGATTGCTGATGGATAGCATCAAATGATTTCGAGATATTGCACTGATACAATATGTGCTGATAAAATTTATTTGCCCTTAAAATGTTGGGAACCTTCATCAGTCTCGTTTTTACTACATCATCTATTATGCTCTTCTGCATTATCAGCACAATAAAGATTGCCAGTGCCTAAAGGATATTCTTCTCCTATTTAAGTAATTTTCTCAATCTGTTAGATTTGTTTTAGTGACTGAAAAATAACATAAGATAGAGGGTTACGGATGGCAACCAGAACCCTCTTTTCATTTTGTACAAGGAAGTTCTGAAACTTTCTCTGTTTCATCTGTTCACAGGTTGTTTGACTCAGCCAAGGCTCTGGCTTTTATCAATGTCCCAACTCGTGAGGAAGTAAGGGTTGATTACTCAATTTAAGAAATTCCAGACTGCCTAGAAGCCTATATTCTTTCATATTTACAGTACATGTGAAGGCTTTTGTTCTAGATTTGTGATGGATATTCTGGCTCCCTTCCCCAATATTTCATTTCATCTAGTTCACTAACTTCATATTGCCTATTATTATAGGTTAAAGATGCCATCTTCAAAACCCTCATCAGGAATGGAATGTTTGATAATGCACATATTCGCCTTTCTCTAACTCGAGGCAAAAAGGTGAAGTTCTTCAGTTCATTCTCAATCTCTTGTGTGCATTTGCATAATGGCAGAAAGTGGCCCACAACAAATGAACAAATTGAAATGATACATGCACCTAGATAGATGGATGGGAAAGTATTAAAACTGCTGTTTGCTCAACCAATTACTTCTACATATTGCAGCCTGAAGCATCACATATGCATTGATCTTAATCTATGCCCCTGATTTTGTCCGTCCAGGTAACGTCTGGCATGAGCCCTGCCTTCAATCTGTATGGTTGCACATTGATTGGTAATCCATATTCCCAAGCTTCAGTTCAAACTCTTCAGTGATTTATTACTCATCTCTAAGCCTTCCAATGATTGCATGTTGCAGTTCTTCCTGAATGGAAACCTCCAGTATATGATAATACCCATGGAATTACTTTGGTGACCGCCACAACCCGCCGTAACTCGCCAAATGTAATATCTATGTGCTGTTTTTCTACATGATAAATAGCATATGTTATTTTCGAGCTTTATGTCTTTTGACCTTCATTTGCTCATCGTGTCCTATCAGAATTTGGATTCAAAGATTCATCACAACAACCTCCTGAACAACATACTGGCAAAGGTAGGGGATATATTCAATAGTACAGTCTGGTGATTTTCCGTGCTCATATCCATGTTTGAGGGTAGGGACGAACATAGAACTATATGACTGAGGGGGCCAAATTTACTTTATTACAAATATAAACATAACACATTTTTTTCTTATTAAATATATTATAATAATTAAGTTTTTTCCGAGTGAGAGGGGGGGGGGGGGGGGGGGGGGGGGGGGGGGGGGGGGGGTGGTGCGCGCTTTGGCCCCTGCCTGGGTCTGTCCCTGTTTGAGGGTGCCTTGATTGGTTTTGCATAAACTATATTACTTTTGGGAATTTCATCTTATATGATGATTCTCCTATCATCTTTTCATGCTTTTCCTGTGCTTTTATTAAGTAGTTTAAGCCTTTTGCAGATAGAAGGGAACAATGCAAATGCAGATGATGCTATCATGCTTGATAAAGATGGCTATGTATCAGAAACAAATGCCACAAATATTGTAAGCTTCTTTTTCAAAATTGGGGTGCTTATTGGCGGCCTTTGTTCTTGTTCCTTTAAGGTCTTATTGTTTGGACCTTCAACTACATCAATGGACAGTTCTTGGTGAAGAAAGGCCGTGTTCTGACACCTCATGCTGATTACTGCCTTCCTGGTATCACGAGAGCAACGGTAAGTTTCAAGTGCCAATTTATATTGGGGTGGTACCTCCATAAGTTGTGTAAAGTTCTTTCTGCAAACTGACCAGAAAATGAAGATAAACAAACCTACTGATGTAGAATTTCTATGTACTGCATGAATTGTCGGTGTACAGTGGTATTGATTTTAATTACTTGTGGAGTTTAGGATCCTAATTAATATGGCCTTGGCCTAGTAACATACCACACAACCATGATTTGAAGAACAGGAATTTGAAAATCCAAAGAGATAAAGTATTAAATTTATCTATATTGAGGATATATTCCAGTCCAGTCATTACTGATAGCATTAAATTTATCTATATTGAGGCTTTTTTTTCCTTGGTGAAACATGTTCAGTGTAGAGACTTATTGTATGGGTTCTTGATGATACAAACGTACATATCAGTTGCACAAAATTGCGTGAATGTAAATTCCCCAGAAAAAAGAGGGGGAAGAAGTTCCCGTGCATATTCTTATTACACCTTACTTTTATGTTTGCCTTTGCTGTAGAGCATGCCGAAAGGTTCTACTCTGCCCAACTTGCCCTTAGATTCTCCTTTTTTTCACGACACTGTAGGATTAAGTAATGTTTGCCTCCAGATTGTGGTATGTTTTTAAATTCGAAAGAACTAGTTTTGATATTCCGATCTATGTTTGAGGTTGCAGGTCATGGAGCTTGTGGTTGAGGAGAATTTGGTTTTGGAAGAGAGGAGAATTAGCCTTTCAGAATTTCATACAGCTGATGAGGTATTGTACCTTTTCTTTTTGGCAGTCTATTTTCATTAAAATTAATCATGCAGACTATATAATTGAGCTCCTAGATTTATGTAAACTATGGTTCTGATTTGTAGCATGTGCATCAGATTTTTAATTCTCAAGTTTACAAACATTATAAGAAAACACTTTCATACCGATTTAATCTGAAGTCTGCTGCTTCTAAAGAAGATGCTCCTGTGAGAGTTGAATTTCCATCTATCGTTAATAATGATCAAAGTAATCATACTAATAGGACAGGAAGTTAAAATATTTGTGATAGACGAAGTTCCGACCTTCTCTCTTAAATTATCTTTCTTATATTACCGGGAAGATTGGCCCTGAATATCTTGAAAGATGCTTAACATTGTTGATTCACGTATGGTTTTTCTTTGTGTTATTCGAAGCTTTCTGATTCATAATGATTCAATGCAGGTGTGGACGACCGGAACCATGGGAGAACTCAGCCCGGTAAGGCCACATTAAGCATAAAATATAGAATTGTATCCATTGAGAGATAGCAAGCACAAAAGAACTGGTTCCATGTGATGATATTATCTTAAACCATGCAACCAATCCTTTGGTGCTTTGCAGCACCATGTTCCATAATTACTATTCTTATAATGATTGGCGTTTATGTCATGGCACTGCAGGTGATCAAGATCGATGGGCGGATAATTGGTGATGGACATGTCGGCCCTATTACGAAACAATTGCAAAATGCCTACAAGAATCTCACAGACGAGTCCGGAGTACCAATACCAACATATTCTCCGGAGTAGCTGCTATAATTCCTGGAGGATTGCTGCTGCTACACCGAGAAGGTTTGCAGTTTGTTATGGTAACCTGCATTGTATGCTCTACATGCTAAATGCAATTAGCAAAAGCAGTTTTCTGTTGCATTTTATTCTTAGGATTTGCACATTTGTTGATGCAGCAAATATTGATACTGCTGGTCAACCACATGCACATGCAGCATACATACGGGGTTGCTGGAGATGTTTGTGATTAATCACCACTCACTGGAATAAGATTGGACATACGTAGATATATTTGTGGTATAAGTCATTTATGAAGAATAAAATTTCACCAACGTTTCGATAATCTTAATGAGTGCAATTTACATATGTTTGCACCTACGTACGTTCTGGATTTCCTAATACTGCCGTTGAATTTCTGTAAATTGTTGTATGGTGCCATGTTATTGTATTGGAGACCATGAGTTGTGAACTTGTATGGTTACTATCTGGTTGTGAACGCTTGCTTCATATTCATTTTGAATTCAAAGTGACAGAACGTCAAAATAAGGATAGCAGAGTGCAGTCTGATTTACGTTTTGTTTGGTGTAACTTTGTGAGAAGTCGAAATGGGTATAAGGAAAAGAATAGAACTTCGTAAAAAAAAATTACACAAATCCTGCTGGGAATAATCAAACCTAGAAATAAGTAAATTCGTTTCTTGAAGAGATAAGGTTGTAAATGGCTATTTTGTCTTTTTAAGTGAGGAGGTCAGTGTAAATAAACGAATCTTGTTTCTTAAAGAGGTAAGATCACTACAATTACAGTAATCTTGTCTTTTCAAAAGATGAGGTTAGTGTATTTCAACCTCTTTTCTCTAAGAGACAAGTTCAATTTGCCTATTTGTGAGATTAGTTTTACCTTAGTGATAATTTTGTAATTATTTTTTAAATATTATTTTTTTCGAGCGAAAAGAATAGAATGAAAAGGTGTAGAAGTTTTATTTTGTGTTTCATAGTTTACGAAGAATTAGAGGACAACAAGTGAAATGAAATTAGTGATTAATAAAATTACCTTGTATTATTTTTGTGAAATTTTACTAGGTGGGGAAATTTTGTAGTAGTTCACTCTTTTCCAACCTTTTTCCACTTATTTTTCTTTTAGAATTGGAGAGAAAAGAAGTGGGTTAAGAGATAGAAAAGTTTTCATTGGTTTTATATCTTTTTGCACTTGTTTCGATTGTTTGATTTTTATGTGTTTTATATGTATTTGATTTGCATCTGTTTATTATTTTTATCTTATCTATATCATATCTATATATGATCTGTTTAACTTTTTTATGAGTAAAAATATCTATTTTTATTTGTATATGTTATTTGACAAACATCTGTTTGAAAACGATAAAAATAATATAATAGAATGACCAAAAAATAATGAAACAAATAGCCCCTTAATTTAGCAAACATCATATTTCCATTAGTTTTCATATGTTTAATCACTTTTTCCCCAATCCAGATTACGTAGTGTTAGTTTCTAGTCCTCTTTCAAAATACGCTATTTTATATGGTTTAGGGATGTAAAACTAAGCTGCTTCAAAAAGGTTTGGTTTAAATTAGGGTCTATTTGTTTTATCATATTTTGGTTATTTTGAATAATATTATTGTCATTTTTAAATAGATGTTTATTAAGAAACATATACCAATAAAAAAAACTAATAATTTTACTTATAAATTAACCATATTGATATAATAAAAATATGATATAGATAAATTATAGATTCAGATTGAATGAAAATAAAAATCCAACAATCCAAAAACACCTAAGCAAAATGCATCATGTTGGATTGGAAATTTGGATGGATCTCATGTGCAGAAAGGGTTGGTTTTTATGGATCTATTAGAATTGTGTCCTTAACTTTTACTTCTCATCCATCCTGTAATATGCATAAATGCAAGAATTTCTTTCTAACAATTTGTAAGGAAAAAAAAATACTTGAAGTTTTAAATGCTAGAGTTTATAAATTAAAGTAGTTTAAATTCACTAGAGTAAAAGTAGACGAGATATGTCTAAATAAAATCAAGGGGAAATGGGTTATACACTTCCATACATTTTTCAATTTTTGTAAAAGTTATTTATATTAAAGTTCCATTCAATCCAAAAGGATCATCCTCATCTAGGGCATTTTATCTGACTAGGTTAGTAGCTAGACATTGGCATGGTTTTGGAACCGGACTGTAATTAGAACCATCTGTTCTAGGTTTTGAAAATGAGGAACCATGAAACCCTTTTTTTTTTAGTAAAAAAAAAAAAAGAATTTTAGTTTTTAATAAAATAAATTTTAAACTCAAGACAATTAATTATTAGGTCTAAAAGTGTTAAATTATTTAATCAACATTTTTAAAATTTTGTTTAGAATACACATTTATTTATCTACAAACATAATCAATATCAATTGTGATTAGTAATATGAGACTGCAAAATACTCTACAGGATAAAAAAAAATTATAATACAAAAAATAGTCTCATATTATTAAGTAAATTAATTTTGCTTTTAGGAAAAGTTTGCATAAAATAAATTACATATGATTTTAAGTTATGTTTATTTATATTGTTGATAATAACACATTAAATAATGTAAATAGGTAATAAGTTTTGATATTCATATGAAATAGTGTAAATATCAATAATTATATATTTAATATAATTTTTTTCTCTAATTTTAAATTTAATATACATCACAAAACCAGCGATTCCACTCGGTTCTAGGCTATAGAATAGCCTAGAAACTGAAAAACCGGCAATTCTTTAATAGGTTCCTACTGGCTAAGTGGTATGGTTCTTGTTTAGAACCATCAGTGATGATTTTGGCTCAGTTTTCGGTGTGGAATTGGGCTGTGCCTATGTCTAATTGTAGCCATACCTCTAATAGATTTGAAAAATAAGCAAATTACAAAAAAGCACTAATCTAAATCCTTACTTAGTCAATAAATATAGTTAAATGAAATTATTTCCAAACACTTCTTGCCCTGCGCTTTGTTAAAGCAAATTTCACAAATGCCTTAGCAAATTAATCACAAAAATTGGAGTTTCATACATAAAAGATTAATTGATTTGAGCTTTAGAGATTCTAGGTTTGGAATTATTAGGAAAATCTAATCAAGAACATAAATTTAATAAGAAAACATAATTTAGAGTAGACCTAATAAGAATCTAAAGCTTGAAATTACAGTTTTTGCATAAAAACTTGGAAAAAGGTGCATTAAGCCTTGTGCGGTTAGCTTAAGACAACCTTGCTTAGTTGGGTTGATAAGTTCATGCATAGTTAATTAAATCACAACATTGTCAATTGTCCTCTCTTTCAAGTAGATACTAATTGCTTAAATAAGATTGAATTGAAAATAATTATCAATATGCAACACTAATTAAGATGTCTAGATGTATGCCACAAAAATAAACTACAATACAAGGGTCATAAAATTTGAATTTGGATGTATGTTGTGATAATAAACCGCGATTTAAGCGGTCATAAAATTTGAATTTGTATGGTCACATGGGACATTGGTCAAATATAGATGTTCGAGTTTGATGTTGAGCGTGAGTGCACTACGCAACTTGATCATTGCAGCTCAAACTTTGGTTTGCTTAGATTATGATAGGACAGATCAGCTTTAAAAGTGTTGCTGTTATCTTGAAATTTGCTCGACATTTAAACTTTTCTTTAGGTGCCAACTCAAATTTGATGCAATGCTAAATTGCAAAAGGAAATCATTATGAACTTGTAAAACATTATATTGCCTTTCATAATTGCAATATAAGGATGGCGGTCAAACTTAGTATTGTGATTCACACTCATGATTTGTATATGAATATTCATATCTCATTTTATAGATGTGATTTTACAATGGTATTTGGGTAATTAATTTTGTTTAATTCGTATTTTGGTAATTTTTTATGGTAAATGTTGACATGTGTTAGACTCTTACTGTTGATATGTTATATAATTTAGGTATTTATTTTGATTATATCTAGGTTTTATACCAAGAATGTTAACTGGTGATGTTTGATGCTTGTGTGTCCTAGGATTAGAATAAATGGATTAAGTGATAGATCAATTATTAGTATTACTATATGTTGTTAGTTTTTGGTAAAAATTATTTTATGGAACTTGGAAACCATTAAGATTTGTACTTTCAAAAATGAGTTTGGGGATCTTGATGGCAAATCAATAAGAATCCAAAATTTGTTTAATGATATAGATTCCTTTACATTATTAACTACCTTTTCTCAAAAAGCTACACCCTTTGATAACATAGTGAATTTGATAACATGGTTTCACTATAGGTTATGGGATCATTATGCATGAAGTTCTATGAATAAATAATCTAAAACTATGAACAAAATGGACTTCTTTCATTTCTTTTTTTTTTTTTTTTTGCCGGTAACAAAATGGACTTCTAGTGTAGGGTTTTATCTTTATAAGTAAAAGTTATCTTTCTATTATCTTTAGGGAAACCTGAAAGTTCTGATAATCATCCATTAACCTACACCTTGCCTCTTGGTGCCAACCATGTATGAACATTGAAGTACTTGTGTCATAATTACTCTCTATCGCTTTATCTTGAATCATCTACCAACTTAGGGTAAATCTTATTTACCCCTTCCACTATTATATCTACATATAAATTCCAGAAGATTGACAATTCTAACATTAATTCCTTCTTTTGTGTTGAAAGGAGGAGAAGAAGAGTTAATAAGAAAAAGTTAAAAAGAGGAATATTTATCTTTGAATCAATAAGCATTTGAGATTTCCTAAGATCTGATGAGGCATATTAATGAGTTTTTACAAGTTATAATGCCATTTTCATTAATTTTGGATATGTATAACACTTAAACTACGAAGAACAAAATAATAAATGATTAAAAAAAGGGACTAGACGTTCTCGTATATTAGTCTATTAAGTTAAAAAAGTGAAAAATTGCATATAATGTGGGTTATAGATGATATCAAACTTATTTGCATATTTCTTCACAAAATCCGTTTAAAAAATTTCTTTCTTTTGAAGGCTTTCTCCTCTCATAACAATTGGTATAAGAATCGATGGCTTAGCTAGGAACTCCCAGGTTGGTTCTTTACGTGGAAAGAAGAGATTTGTAGTGTGACTCGTTTATTGGGAGTTAAGAGTCGTCATTTGTTTTAAGTTGAAAAGAAAAAGGGTAAAGGTTGATAACATTTTCGTGAGAATATCGAAAGTTCGATACGGTCGCAAAAGTTCTTCCATAAGGAGCATCAACATTACCTGTTCATCATCTTGCTGGACGACTATCATTCTAGAATATTATTATTATTATTATTATTATTAATTTTGTCTTTAGATTGTGCTTGTTTGGATGTAATTTTGGTATCGTTTTGGCATCATTTTCAAACCGAATAGATACCAAACTGATACAAATATGTTATCAATTAAAACCAATAGTTTTATTAATAAACTGACCAAACTTAACCGATACTAAACAGATATCGATACTGAACTGATACCGAACCGATAAAGATATAAATCCGATATTATATTTAATAATTTTAAATTTCGTGTAAGATTTGGGAAGTAAAAGGTTGCTCCAGTATAACAGTTAGAAAATTAAAAAATCATGTGTAAAATTTATAAATCTATAGTCTTGATAGTTAATAATTTTGGTATTATATCTTACAAAAGTGAGTTACTGATAAGTTTTAATGGATTTGTGGTTGTGGTTGGATCGCATTGTTAAGGAAAAAGGGTGGGGGAGGGGGGCGGTGGGGAAAGGTCTAGTTGGTTATCATTTACTAGTGACGTTGAATCTATAATATTAAAGCTCAACTCCGTGAAGATCAGTTTCATTAGAGAAATTTGGCCTTATTAGTTTATCTTTTCGCATCTTGGTATTATTTTGGCAATGTTTTCAAATTGCTTATTTGCCAAAATTTAGAAGTATAGGCACTTGCTTATAACAAAATTAATTATCGAATAAAATCTTATAAAAAATGAGATTTAGAATATTTTTTGCAGAAATTGTTTTCAGAATACAATCAGAATTTTGTAGTTGTCAATGGAAAATGCTAATAGTAAATAAGGCAAAGAAAATAAAAATTGTTTTTATTGATATTTTTTTGTGATTAAGTATCGTTGACTCTTGTTATAACCTTTGCCTCCCATGAATTGTTGCTTCTAAAGGCACTTGTTATTATAACCCTTTGAAATTATAATGATAATATTGAACAATTACATAGCTTTGATTATAATTAATATATATATATATATGTGTGTGTGTGTATATATATATATATATATAAAGAAGTTTGATGAACATTGTCCACGAAGCAAACATGTACTCTAATTTACCATTTACTTTATTTAGTTTTGAACAAGAACCATAAAAAAATTCTTTTTAAATAAAAAAAATAATGATTCTTATACCTTTTCCTTTAAAGCAACATAAACTATATCATCCCTAATCACCATTTTCATTGCTTTTATGATATGAGACAAAAGAAACAATTTATTATTTATCCAAATATGAGTTTTATAAGATATCAAATATAGTTCATACAATTTTTTAAATAGATACAAATTGTATATAGATAAGATATATATAAATGCAAACAATCCAAAAATTGAAGTTTGGTATCATAGTATTTAGCATAAGTTTGACTCAAAATTTTAAGCTCAAATGCTCAAGTTGAATTAAACTTAAGTTTGACTTAACCTACCATTTATTTTGAAAAATTATGCCATTTCTAATTAAAATTATATTAAAATTGAAATTCAACTCTAAGTAGAATCAAACATAAGCTTAACTATAGCTCTATTAGGCTTATGACTATATCAAGGCAAAATAGATTAAAACTTAAAACCACTTGATAAACGATATGACTGGTTCAAATTAGAGTTCTACTTCCACTTTGAATGGAATCAAATTGAATATGAGTAAATGTTAAATTGAAATAGTTTACTAACAGGTTTGATACATTTACGCGGTTAAGTTTGACTTTACTCAAAGAAAGGTGTAGTTGGTCTTTTGTCCTGCTAATCGTGATGGCCGATTGAGGAGATGGACAGATTTGGAATCATTAAAACCAATGAATCCAACAAGAGAACATGGAGGTAGATAAGAAGACATCATAGGCTAGGTTTAGATCCTTAAAAAATAAAAACCTAGATAAAAGGGTTTCAATCAACTTAATCATTAACATTATAAATTAAACAATACTTATAGCCCATCATAATAGCCCCCCTCACGATACTGTAGCATTTATGGAAAATTTTCACACTGTTGGTGATAGCATTCACCAACTAAATACAAAATGTTGGTAAATACGACAATGGTTTAGGTTCTAAAGTGATAAACAGTAGGAAACATCCTCTCCCCTTTAATTTCCATTTTCGATTCCATTAGCCACAGCAACACTCTATAATCTCAGGGGGGACAACCAAAACCCTTTCGTTAGAGTCTATTGTAGGATACTAGGATCAAACCATATGCCATTAAGGGAAATACGATTATATTTGATTACATATGACCGGAAAAGCATGGAATTAGGAAAAGATATTATATGAATATAGTAGGTTTGAAAAATAATTTGTTCTAACCATTATTTTTTATCTCATAAAAAATCAGTGATATTTTATAGGGAAAAAAACCTCTTTTGATGCTTGACCTTTGATGGAGTGGACAATTAGAAATCTAAACTTTTAAAAAGTCTAATTTCATATCTAATTAAACTTTTCGTGTTCTTTTTCACTACCCACTCTTTTATTGTTTAGTAGTTGATACGTGCCAGACAACAATTGAGTTGATATTGTTTAGGAGCATGAAAAGTTCAATTAAACTTTTTAAAAGTTCAAATACCAAATTGTTCATTTTATCAAAGTTCAAGTACCAAAAGCGGCATTTCTCCTTATTTATAATATTGAGTTTTGTGCAACCTATGAATCTTATTTATCTTTCTTTATTTTTTTTTCCAAAAAAAATATTATTATCTAAGGTTTAACTATATCCTATTCGATTTTCTATATATTCTATTCGATTTTCTATATATTTCTTTGCCCATGCAAATCATCGTAGGATATATCCTAACCTAATGAAAGACAAACCATCCATTTCAACCATAGGATTTGCTATATATTGGTCTACAAACTAACCGTGACTTTTTGTTCAACAGTTTTTCTTGTCGTTTTTATGCAATCCATGTTTGCTGTTTATTCATATTCTCATTAGAAAAAGATCGCTTAGATTAGATCAGAATCTCATATTGAGTATATTATTACCATAAGTTTCGTTGCTAACAATAAATTCATTTAATAAAGTATGCTTACCCCTACTTACACTCAATTCTCTAATTTTATTGTCCATCTAATTTTTCCTCCATTTCAAATAATGAAAAATTATATAGTCTTGTGGTGGTTACAATGGAACTGATCCATCATATCAATATATGATTCAAATTTTTTTTTTTTTTATTGTGAGTGAACCCCTTAAAATTTTTTATATTTATTTCTTTTATAATTAATATAATTTTGATAATAATAGCTATACCTTGATAAGAAGATTACTAGATTCTTTCCGGATATATATGCCAATATAAATTTCAGACAGAGCATGGGATTGATTATTCTAAATTCGACTTTAGTTTCAACTTTCTTTTTTTGTCTTTCTATTTTTTTTTTTAATTTTGATGTACATAGACCTTTTGATAAGGTTTCATAAATTATGAATTGACCAAACAAATTAAGTTCAATATATATATTTATTTCCTTGCTTTATTCATTGATTAGATCTAACTAAAGGCCGGTTTGTCTACTAGCAAATAATATAAAATATTGTGTGGGTGGATTATAATTACACACTTAAATATAGCAAGGTTAAATAATTAAGTTTTGCAAATCCCAATTAAAGAAAGAATTAAGGAAACACCTTATCTTTTTAACTCGAGTTAAAATTATATAGTACTTAGTGGCTTAGTACCGGAAAGAATGATTGTACATGTAAACATATGCATATACATACATATATAATAATGACCTAGTTTTGGTCAACTGCATCTGGTTTCATCCTTTTTTTTACACGAAAGCTCAATCTAGTTTTCAAATTTGTCTTCAACTGCCTTGAATTTTGAACATATTAAATGTATCAGAAGGTCTGAATCTGAAAATTTCGGCAGGTGTTAGACCAATTCAGTAAATAAATCAAGGCCTATCATGCCAATATTCTCCACATTGTGATACTGTATGCTGCAGATACTATTAGTCTAATGATATGACAACACTGCTCATACGTTGAGATATATTAGATTTGATTTTTTTTTAACATGTTATATAAAATAATTAATGGTGGGTATAAGTATTAATATCTAAATGGGTATAGTTCTTATAAGTGTCATATGAAAAAATTTTATCTCTATATTTATATACTATTAATCATTCCATGTGACGTATTACGCTCAATAAATCTTTTTTTAGGAGAAAAGTATAGACATGTTAAGGAGTGAAAGATATTACGAAATATTTTTATAAATGTGTTGTTCAATATACTGATGAACCCTACTCATTACGAGACAGCAACCCCAAGCACGATTCCAATTCGTGGTCTTTGACTCTTTGTATCCTAAATTGCATATTATTAGTTCGCTACTGTCAGACTTTCGTAGAATTTCCATTTAATTGTTTTCGGTAGAAATACTGTAGCATTTATATTACGCGTCTATTTGTTTTGTAATCTTTTTATTGTTTTGATTTTATTTTTTTATCGTTTTCAAACAAATTTTTTTTATCAAAAATAAATACCGATAGAAATAAATATTTTTACTCATAAATTAATCAAATAGATCATATACCAAAACATATATATTATAGATAATGATACAGATGGGGATGAAACATAGCTCATCCAAATAAACCCTAGAAAGAAAGGGAAATACACCCTCACGGCAGCATGGGAACGCCATCGTCGGACATCCCAGTCGGCGGAAACGTTTGAGTCAAGCAGCAACCTACAAAAACCTTATCAAGGGTGATAGGGTTATGCTCCAGCCATACACGTATCTGTTACATCCAAATTTAACACCACCTCATGATGGCGGTTTTGTAGCAGCCTTGGCAAAGCCATCAACAGTTGACACACTCTAAGATAAGGACGTCACAAGTTTCGTTGTCAACCAATGTCAAAGCATAAGGCTACTGAAAAGAAAAACCGACCAACCACCGAATTGCATGTAATTCTCCAAAAAAAAATAAAATAATAATTTCTTAATATATCTCAATCCATCAATATAAATGATATTTGTTATAGATTGATGGCCTCTCTGCTGTATATATCAAAGCGATGTTCGTTATCACGATTCATATGGATTCGATCCTCATGCATAACTCATTCATACGACATTTCAATTTTCGTTATAAGAGACTTTTACTATTAAGGTTTTCTAACAATTCTTCTCAGTTGTTCCTCAATTTCCTACCTATAATCGAATTTTATTATTATCGATTTGTCGGAGATTATCTAAAAGTGACACATATATAGAAGGGTCATGATATCTTATAACTCCAATACACTACTATTGATTCCTATTGAGAAATGTTACAGAGTTATTAATGACTTATGGAAAGTAAACTAAGAACAATAGCAAAAGTTCATATAACACGTCCCAGGTTTTTGCCTTTATATGAGGACAACATTTTGGATTGTCTGATCTTTATTTGTATATGTGTTAAATCTGCAATTGTGAGTTATCTATATTATATCTATATCATATTTGTATCGTATTTGTTTGGTTTGGTCTATTTATGAGTAAAATTATCGATTTTCCATTGGTATCTGTTTTTTTATAAATATCTATTTGAAAACGAAAAAACTATGATACTACAATAACCGGAATATAATGAAACAAATAAACACAAAAGTCTCACTGAGATCCCGTTTTTCATTTTTATTTTAATTATTAACTCCAACGCAGTTCCAAACTTTTCAACTCTCATATCTTTTACTGCACAGAGTCCCTAATTTGTAGCCCCCTAACTCATCTTCTGAAAGCAAAATATAAGTTTTGGTGGAAACCCTCAACATATCGCTCCTATCATTTCTGAAGATACACCCCACATCAGCTATCTATCTAAATCCTTTTGCTTATTCTCTTGCAGTTTAGTTTAATTGAGAAGGTCAAGGGCTTAATGCTTTTATTTTTGGATTTATGATGGACTTTTTAAAATTCTAAAGCTCAACCCTACAGAGTTCCAGCCATTTTAGACTATACCCATGACGTTGGATCAATCTTTTTTTCCTCTTCATATCAAAAACAAAAACATACATCGTCATGGGGTTTTTAGTTTCTACTACTTTACATCAGACCTCTTTATTATGGTGATATTCACCAACTGTAGAGATCCTGGTAAATAAATACGACAATGATTTAGGTTATAAAGGGCAAAACAATAGGAAACATCCTTTCCCCCTTACTTCCATTCCATCGGTCAGCAACACTCTATAACTAGAGATGTAAGCTGGCGTGTTCTTATTTATAGGGTACTTGACCGGTCGAACTCAATAAATACCTTATAAGATTTGGGATAGGTTTTGGGATCATTAGTGAAACCTCATAGGGTTTTAGGTTAGGTTATGGGAGGAGTATAAAACCCGTTAGCAACCCCAACTAGTTGAGCAAAAAAAGAAAAAAATTATAAACTTATATAAAAACCAGTTAACATTTTTTTATAGTAAAATATAATAGTTATATATATATATATATATTAAACTTATATATGAAACCCTTATGTTAGTATTTAATCAATAAAATTATAATATTTTTTTGGGGTTTTAAATTTGGGTTTGGATATTTTATAGGGTTTATTGGACTAGTTTTGGGTTCATGGACAAAATTTCTATAGGGATTGAGATAAGTTTTGAAAATTTTATAATGTATCAAGTTTGGATTTTGCAAAACCCATTCCAAACCTGCCTTGATTACATCTGTATCTATAATTTCAAGTGAGCAACAAAAATGCTAAAGTTAAGTCTATTATGGGATATTATGATAAAATTATATGCCATTAAAGGCAATATGATTTGATTTTGATTACATGTAACGTGAAAAGTTTGGAAGTAAGAAAATAAATTATATTAATAGGTTGGGAAATGATTAGTCCTGATAAATATTTGTCTCATAATAAAATGGTGTTATTTGCGATATCAAACTATATGCAATCTATGAATCTTATCTACTTTTTGTTAATATTATTATCTAAGGTTAAATTGTATACTGTTCGAATTCGATATTGCATGAGTTTATAAATCTCTTTGCTCATGAAAATTTATTCTAGGTTATATCCTAGTAAAATGAAAGATAAACAATCTATTTCAACTATAGGATTTTCTAAATATTGGTCTACAAACTAGCCAATACTTTTTGGAGAACTTTTTTATTTTTTAACCTTTTCTATGCGATCACTATTTCTATTTATTCATAAAACTTTTCCTTAGAAAAGGAAAAAAAAAAAAAAAAAAGAAAAGCAATCAGATTCGATCAAAATCTCATATTTAGTATTATCATGATAAGTTTTGTTTTTCTTTGGTTTTTTTTATTAAATAATAGATTCATTTAACAAGCCATGCTTATCCTTACTTACATTCAATTCCCTTTTTTCAATTGAAATTTTACTCTTCTCCTTCTCTCTTCTTTTCCTTTTCTCTACGAGTATACTTACATGAGTAGATTACTAGATGCTTTCAGGACAAATCAAAGATTATATCTCAAAAATGCCATTATAAGCTTTATTTATAATAATTTTAGACACGATATGGAATTGATGACAATATTAAATTGGACTTTAAAAAATAAATTTTTTATTTCCTTGCTTTATTCATTGATTAGATCAAACTAAAAGGCCGACTTCTCTACTAGCATATAACAAAATAGCTTGTAGGTATAATAAAATAACCCACTTAAATATAGCAAGGTCAAACACTTACATCATTCAAATCCCAATCAAAGAACACCTTACTTAGAACCACAAGGTATTCATATTAGGAAAAAGTTAAACTTGGTATATAAACTTTGCACAAAAATTTTTATTGCCCTACTAACACTGTTTACTCTGTTTTCTTGAATTGGAAGAAAGACCTATCAGTGTTGGATAGTGTTAAGATAAATAATAAAAATTCAATAATGTGATGCCTCTTCTAAATCAGCAAATAAAGTAAAAGATGTTAAGAAAGTAGTAAAATAACCACAAAAGTTTGATTGAATATTAAATTGATCACTTTAAAGTTTAGGTATCAAATTGAATTTTAATGCAAAATGTAGATATGAAATTTGACACTTACCTATTGATAATTTAACTTGAGTTAAAATTATATAAAAAGTAGCGCCTTAGTAGTGGGAAGAATATTTGTACATATAAACATATACATATATATAATGACCTGTCAATTGCATTTGGTTCCATCCTCCTATTTAGAACTATAAATGAGCTAAGCTCCTTGTGAAATATTTGAACTCGACTAGCTTTATGTTCGACTCAGTTCAAACTCATTTGATGAACGGGTCAAGCTCAAGTATAAAGTAAAGCACATTTATTTAAACAATTCAAGTACAAGCTTCAAAGTAGGCTTATGGGCTGATTCGTGAGCAATCTTATTTAGGCTCATGATAGACAAACTCATTTATTTATACAAAAAAAATAATTTCTAAATTATATATTTACATACGTACTTAATACTAATTAATTATTCACTAACCTACTTACTAATATATTTATTATTTTGCATATTTAGTTTCTTTAATTTTAGTTTTATGTTTAAAACTTGTGAGCTATTCGAATTCGAATCGATTATAGAAGCTTATTTATTTAAACGAGTCTAGTTCTAGATGAACTTCAGCCCAACTATCAGGCTTAATAACATTTCTAATTTGTAAGAGTTTAGGAGATGTTAAAGTACATCATTTAAATATATATTTTTAATTTAAGAGATACTAAAGTATATTATGTTAAATATTATACCACAAATAATAAAAAGTAATATTTTATTTAAAAAGAAAAATCAGAGTTTGAGGGTTTAATCGGCCACTCAAGTCTAAGGGACGGTGGAGTCGGTGACAAACAATGCTAACATCTTCATCAATGACCTCGACATCACTCCTCCTGGTCCACCTCAATATAATCTTAGCTCTTTATCGTCCGTCGCCTTGATCGATTTAAAATCTCCTATCATTATTGCCGCCAAACCTTATCTCATTCACACTAATCAACCGAAATGCCGAACCCATTGTATGAAACCTTAGTACTTTCACTCATACATGTACCTAAATGCCTCATCCACGTCCTTAATGCTTATACTTATTGGAAGTTTCAAGCCCCTAAGCTACCAATAATGATGATGGGAAGAAGTTGAACGACACCACTTTGAAGATTGGGAGTTTCTTAACATTTACATTGGAGTAATGAGTGAATGAGATATTAAGCATATATTGACCTAAATATCACTGCAAACACACCTTATTGCTTGTAAGCTATTTGAATTCTACTTGCTTCATAAATATTGTTTAATCATAGTTGAATTTGAGTTGAAAATAAAAATTATGAATGCACAAAGGTGGGTGGTCTTTTTTTTTTTTCGTTTTTTTTTTTCCGGGGGGGGGTGATGTTGGGGCAGTGGGTGTGTTTGTTGATAGGAGCCCTAGCCTCTCGAGGCTTAAAAAAAAATTAAATTTTTTTACATATTATAAATAGAAACTAATGACATAAAAATAAACATAATTTAGTGATTAAGTATGTAGTTTTACTTTCATGAGGTCATGGATTTAAATCCTATGAGTATACTTTCTGTTTTTCAATAAGCATTTGTTGCATTGGCTTCTCTTTGTCTCCCTCTCTAAGGGTGCAAATGAATTATGTCGATTTATAAACTATTAAATTTCTTGAGCGTGATTCATTGTTTATACGAGTTTAATTTGAAAATATTTGAGTCGAGCTTGAGCTTAAATTACTTGAGTAGTTTATTGAACGAAGCAACTCAAGCTTCATAAGTTCAGTCTAATTAGCCTAGGCACCTAGTTGAGCTCTATTATACTTGAGTCATGTCTAAATATTAATCAAATTTGAATCAAGTTTAGATATTAATATTTTTTTTTAGTTAGACATTAAAATATTTTTTAATAAATCGAGTTGGGCTTGAGCTTATGTAATGTTACTTCGAGTCTAAGTCGAGCTTAAAATCTTAAACTTGGTCTATCTTGAGTAGTGCTCGAGCTTTTTAATTTTTCATTCGAGCTTGAACACAACACTATACTTTCTCAGCGTAACTTATTTGTATCCCTATCTCTCTCTCTCTCTCTCTCTCTTAACTTTTTTCTTTTATAATAATTAATAGCATTAAGTTCTTTTATCATAAAATTATGTTTAACTAAATAAATTATTGTGCATAAAACTCATTTATTTAAACAAATTCAACTAGAGTCTATAGTTGTTAGACTCAGTAAAAGTTTGATTCCACTAAAACTTGATAATTATTGCATGAAATGATCATGAACTTTCAAAAACGCAACTTGACTTGTTTGCAATTCTAGTCTTGGATTGTGAAAAAAGAAAAAAAACCTCATGGACAATACTATTGTAATGCTCTAATCTGAAGACATTATAACCCACCACGTGTCCTTACAAAAGATGGACATGCCAAGGCTATGATGATTCTAAACCACAATATAGAAATATCATCAAACTCTCATATAGATAAGGTACCTGTTTCAAGCAAAAACATGTCATAATAACTTATGATAACATAGTTGGCATAAACCAAAGTCAACATACTTCGAAACTTAAAACATCATAAAAGAAGTCTTATAAAATCTTTCCAAACATAAACCATGAAAACAGCCTTAAAATTCTAATTTCCTTCTTTCAATTTATCTATAAATCAGTAGAAAAGTCTGGTCCACTATCATCCTCCCCATAATCTATGAGTACATCATATCCTATTAAATTAAACACCACTGGATCTTCACCAGTTCCTGAAAACGATAAAGAAATGAGCATAAAAGCCCAGTACACCATACCACAAAACACATGCACATGAACAGGCATCATAACATTTCACATATAACCTAATGATTAATGTAACAAATACAAGATTATTATCTTTAATTAGTCAGACAAGTAACACAGTTCAGAATTATCCACAGTTCGTCCCAAACCCGAAGTAGCTCATGCCTCCATAAAAACAACCAATATGAAAATTGGTAATATATACATATATGGTGTGGGAAATCTCCCACACACACGGAGTACCGTAATCATACCACATCCTAAACTATCGGATTCATTTATGTATGCAACTCCACTTGGGACAACGCCACACACGGATCGTTAGGATGCTGTGTTAGTATCACAGTGCTGCCTGGTCTTTACTAACCACATTCAAGCACAAGCAGCAAACATAATTTCTTATTACAGTTGAATAATATCATGTCAATTTATCATGCTTAAGCCTAAAAGCACAAACAACAAGCAAGATAAGATCATATCTTTAATCAGTTGTAGGAACTGAAAACCCTAACTCCACAAAACACTTATTCATAACCAATTACTCAATCGGAACATAATTTCATAAGATAATCATAATCCCATAATCATCTAAAACCCTAAATTGAAAAGAATTAAAAAACCTAATTTATACACACCGTTATCCTTTGATAACAAAATCTCCAATAGAACATAAATCCTCCAATACTATCACTCTCTTCAATATAATATAAACAAAATCAGAGATGATCACTTCTATATTCCCACAAAAATAGAAAAGATTCATACATACCTAGAATTTTGAAATTTTTATTTCCCTTTGATTGCCAAACACAAATTTCCCACAAAAGTAGGGCTTATTCTCAAAACTTGATCTTCAAAAGCAAAAAGAACCTTAAGAAAAGAACTCCTCCTTTAAATCTCCACAGAGAAGAAGAAGATCAACTCACCTTGATCTTGTTTCTTTATCTTCTCTTGATGAAAATCTCACAAACAGAGCTTTATAGAGAGGTTTCTAGGTTTAGAAATGAGTTTTAGAGAAGAGGAAGCCTAGTTTATGTAGAAGACAAGGACTAACTGTTTATCTTTAATAATATCTCTTCATCTTTAACAACGTCTCTTCATCTTTAACAATGTCTCTTCATCTTTACCTTTAATAACGTCTTTTTATCTCTAATAATGGTTTTTCAACTTTAATAACGTCTTTTCCAAATGATAAAACATTTAATTATACATTACGGTGGATCATAAAACCCTATTATTTTATATCATATGACACTTTTGCCCTTCAATATAGATTATGTTTCTTTATATTAAAACTATCATGAAAGGGGAATATTTTTCATCAGTTATTATTACTATTATTATGGGAAATTGCAAATAACTCCCCTAAACTTTGACTTAATTTGAATATGTCCTTTCAACTTTCAATTATTGCAAACAACCTATTTAAACTTTGATAAATTGGCAATATTAAGGACATTCAATTTTTTATTTTAATAAAAATAAGTCATGATCAAAGTTTAAGGAGTATTAAAGCACACTTTAATAAGTTTGTGGAGTACTTTTACACCATGGTGAAAGCTTAGGATGGTCATTTTAAACTTTTAAGGGTTATCTGCTAATTTATTAAAGTTCAAGGAGACAAATTACAATATTTAAAAAAGTTAATGGGTTGTTTCTTCTGCATTAAGATATAAATTTAAAGAGGATAAATCATAGAGCCATTTTGTTGTCGTTACCTCCTTTGAAATATTATATCTATGACGATCTCCATTATTTAGTATATGGCTTTTCCTAAAGAAAATAAATATATAGCATGAAATTAAAATCTCTTATTTCCGTGAGCTGGTGGGTACATTACAGTCTCTCTCTCTCTCTCTCTATTTAGGAAATCTTTTTCACTCTATTCATTTGTGTGATTGCATAAGATGTAACTCCTACATGAAATTCAAATAATATTATAATTTTTTTTATAGTGGCTTCGTGTATGCGCTAACCCACTAATAATATTATTGTTATTCATGAGAATTGAACTCATAGTAGACAACCACTTGGCATATATTAAGAATTTCCCTTATATATAATATATGTATGTATATATAAACTTTAGGGGCCATCTTGCATGCAACCCCCTATGTTTATTTTTCAAAGGTACGATAAGCCATGGGGAAATGGTCGAATTGTAAAAATTGTTTTTATTCAAAGAGAAATTATACATTTTAACTCTTAAATTCACTTTTTCCCAAAGAAATTATGCATTGTAACTCTTATACTCACATTATTTGTCAATAAATTTTGTTCCTTTTTCTTGTAAGTTCTTCATGAAGGTTTTCTCCATGTGAATCATGGTGATGTTGTCTAGTCATTGCTCAATTAGTTACTATATATAATTTTAAATGTTATTGTTCATATTACCATTCTATCAATATATTATGCTTTCACTGACCAACTTATAATGTTTCATGTTAAAAGTAGTTAATATGAAGCTAACAGATTTTAATTAGCATTTTCTTTTAACTAGTTTGGCCATAAGTTTCTAACTATTACTAAGTAGGTATCAATACCAAGATCTTATAAATCAATACCAAATATTTTCTGTAACTCAGGCAGAATTTCACTTATACATGATACCACATAATTAGTATAAGAGATTTATTAGAAATTGGTCAATCTAAGATTTCTTACAGACTTCAGATTTTGGGCTCTGATGTTTTCTTGTTTGCTTTCCATGATTTTTCAATGGAAAAATAGTTCCCATGGTGTTTTAATTATGATGACATCAGTAAATTTTATTATAAGAAGTTTGATAAGATATAAATTTTGCTTTCTACTAGGTGTCAATGTTTAGCAATTATGGCATTGGATATATTAGAAGAGGCATTGTTTTATGTGTAAAAGAAAAAAGTCATAATCCATAATCCATGAGTAATAGTGATTAGAGAAAGTCAGATATTGCTATCAGTTATTCTATTATACCATACAAACAATGTTCTCTGAGAGAAGTTGGATGAGATTATTAAATTAAGCCTTAGGCAATCTGAAAAATGCTTTACCTGACGAAGTTGGATTGAATAGTAATTATGTGTCCTTCAAATATTAGAAGGAGCATTGGTGAGTTTATTTTTCTTACTAATATTACACACATTATTAATGTTAAAAGTATATAATGAAATTTAAACTTGATTGCTCTTATGTTCATTACCTACCTTGTACAAGAACTTTAGAAAAAAAATGATCATGATAAGACATTGTTAGCATTTAATGTTGTGAGATTAATCCCATGAGTAAGGACAAATTGAGTATCCAATGTAGTAGCAAGCACAATGAGTGGAATGCTCTTGTGTCTAGTGGAAGAGAATTGTTTAGGAATCGTTGAGGTTACATGTGCTTATGTCTTCAAGTCAAAGAATAACGACGAAAGTACTTGCAATTGATGCATAAAGGAGTGGTGCATTTTTAAGAGTATTGTATGCTATAGAAGAAAGAGAATTGTTTATAGGTTGTTGTTGGTTGCAAAGGTGCATATAACTTCAAGTCAAACAATAAGGACAAAACCTAAAATGGTTGCAAAAGAAAATGGTGCATTTTCAAGATTATAGTAAACTTTAGAAGAAAGCGGAGGCACAATGAATATAAATGAAAGGAGAAAAAAATTGGTAGAATTATGTGGTTGAAGGAAGGTGAGGGTCACTTATTTTTATTAGAAATGATAACAATCGGACTAGGTTGGTTTGAGTGAATTATCAATTTAACTTACTTGTACCTTATTTGCCCCAATAACTAATGAAGAGAAAAGTATAATCCTTATAATACAAGCCATTTATTGGTTAGCATTATCATTATCTTAATGGGTAACAGCTAGGAATGTATAAAGTGGTGGCTTTATAATTATCTTCATATGGAGCAATTTCAGCTTTGCTAAAGAGTTGTTTTCATAACCTCATTGGACACCTCTTGTGGAACATGGCTCGTGAGGCATAACTAAACCACCAATATCTAACCTCTTCTAATCACTATCATCACTTATTATGCCTTTATTGACACATCAATCAATCCTTCTTCCAAACCATTTTGCATGAAACCTGCCAACAATTTTATGAAAAAATGTCTGTTTGTGTCTTTGTTTTAAAGAAAGTAAAGCAGAATAAAACAAGATAAAATAATGTGATTAAGTTATGATATGCTCTTCTAGGACACGTCATAGCTCTCGTTTAAGGCCAGTAGGTTCTTGCATTATTGCACTCATGAATATAATAATATGTCTTTCCTAAGTAACTACCTAAATCCCATACATCATCATCACTTATGAAAAATTCTATGATCTTATCATTAATTTTGATGAAACGGATACTGTCGTTATCCAACTTCTCATACTATATCCGATCGTAATCGAATAACTAAAATAGTTAATATTCTAATTACTATATTTATATTAACGGTTAAATGATTGACTGGATAGTTTCATTGATGAGATCGTAGAAGCTCCCACCAATTATAAACAAGTCTCTCGTTTTATAATTTTTCCAACAAAAGATTGGAGATAATATTGTGATTTCAATCATAAAACTGGGGCTTCAAATAAATTTTAAATACATTTAACATTGTTAAATTTGTGATTTTACCTAAAATTAAAACAAATAAAAATATATCAAATCATATAGAATATATACCATCACCAATTTTGGTTAATTATTGCTCACCCATGCTAAATTATTGGCAAAATACTATTCTTAGCACATAACACCAAGATTTCTTTAGGGGATGCCATCATATTTGGCCTTTGGCTTGTAATGAGTTTTGGTCCAGCGGATCATCATGATTTACTTCACCTCTTTCTTTTTCGCTTGATGATGATGGACCAATCTTCTGAGAATATTACGGAATAAGCGAAAAAAGGTTCTTTTTTCTTTCTTATAAAGCTGCATGTTCATGGCAGCTTTCTTTTGTTTTTACCCCTTTTCATAGGTGTCCCTTTTTTGGCGATGATGGACTTCATTTCCTGTTCAATTTTTTTTATTTTTATTAATATCAGGAATATTCTTGTACTTAATTATGGTGAAAGTAATAGTAATTTATTACTTGAAAATCACGCATAAACACTATTTTTATTAATTTACAATTCAATTTTTTTTTCATTTATGTCTTCTTTATCCAATCATATTTCACACACTATTAAATAAGGAAGCATATATATTAATATAATATATATTATATATTACAACATATATATATATATATCATGTATTTGAATAGTTGGAATATGGAATATTATGCTAAATTCTTTATAATTTAAATTGTTAAGGATGCAATTTTGTCATAAAAATAGTACATATTCAATTCTCTTCTCATTCTACTTTACCTAAGAAAAACAAAAAATAGAAAAAAGCCTTCATGGCTAAGACCAACGTTATGGGGAGGTTCTTAGCATGACTTTTCGAGGTAAAGTGCTGTGGTGCAAGTTTATTACAGGATGAATCAGGGATTTTTCACTTTTTGTGTTGCGTTTTTCTGGTGACAAGGACCTTCGCATCCACTTTTTTTTTTTTTTTTTTTGTACTTTTTAATGTTTTATATATTTGAAATGAAACAATTTGCAGTTGGTCTATCTAAATTTGCAAAGATAAACTGTAAAAATGAGAATATTGCAATGGTAAAAATAAAAGACGATCTAAATTTTCGATTCTTTTTGTGAAAATAAAAAATGATGACCGTTTTGAAATTTCAGTCACTCTGAAATTTTTATAGGTGGCCAAAAAAAAAAAGGTCCTATGAATTTTTTTTCCCGTCTTTCTATATTTTGTATACTCGTATGCAAATTTATTTAACATTTTTATTTGCACTAAAATTAGCTTAAAAATATTAAAATATTGGGTAAATATAATTATAGCGCGAGAACTAAAAATCATAAAAATGTTAAGCAACCTTTTAAAGATCTTTAGAAAAAGATAAAGAAAATTTTTAAGATAAAAAGTTACTTAAGAACACGTTAAACACTTTATGGAGTCCCTTACCATTAAACCTGGCCTGGTGTAACAAAATGGACGAGCTTCAATTTTGCCCATCCTCTACAATTAGTCGGAACAACTTATTGCTAAAACAGAAGAGATAATAATAATAAAAATAAAAATAACAGCAACAGAAGAGATAATAATAATAATAATAATAATAATAATAAAGCCCGATGAAACTTGGATTACGCCACAGATTAACCTCAAACGAGCTCATGACCACATCCTCATCTTGAGATTATAATACAAATCCCTAAACTACGTGTGAACGTGTCCATGACATCTGACTGCTTGTTTCAACGTCTTTTTATTATTATTTTTATTATTTTTAAATAAACTGTTTTTAGAAAACAAATACAGATGAAAAATATATATTTTTATTCATAAACTGCTTAAATAGACAAGCTATGGATAAGATATAATATAGATATCAATAAAAAAAGATCCTAAAATAACAACAAACAGGGGGAATATCTTTTTTTTTTTTTTTCCCCAAAAGCTCATAATACGTTAACAGTTGTCTGTGAGCTACCTTATCATTTATCAAGAGAAAAATACTCATGTTACGTACAACAAAACAAGATTAAATATTTTAATAATAGTAAATGAAGTAAAAGTAATACTTTTTGCTAGTACAAAATATGCAAATATACACTCAATGAGCAGGAAAAAATATTTGCTATTTTCGAAATATTTTCACCATCCTATTCTAGCCGATTAATATTTTATACGTATTAAATAAATTTTAAAAATAAAATATCTATAAAATAAAGTAAATAGTTATTATTATTGTATGTACACGTATTGCCATATTATTGCTTTGGATAGGATGGAGGCATAATAATTGAGACAGCAAAATTTTTCCCAATGTAAAGAGCCTCTTAGTAGGTGTTGCTCACGTTGATAAAAAAATTGACAATACCACAAAACTTTGTAAGCCATATCATGTAGAATAAAAAGCAAACACGTAATTGATGCTCTCATTGGTTCTTGGTTTGCCAACAACATGTCATTATTTTGATTGAGATTGTTTATCGAAAATAAATCTAAATAAAATGTAAATATTTTTATTTAAAAATAAATTAAACAAATCATATATAGATTCGATACAAATAAAATATAGATGCAGATTAAATACAGATATAAATAAAAATTAAATAACCCAAACATACCTAAAGCTACTTGGGTGGTCCATCATATTTTACATGAGAATAATATTAATAAATAATGTATGAATATTTTACATACTTGGTGCTAATCAAAGCTGAATCATTCAAACTTTCTTATTACTAAAAAGGAGAAAGTGTTAAAAAGGAAAGAAGAAAGTAAAAGGTGGTCCTGTGAGTAACAAATGATGGAAGGATTTAATTACAATATATATTAGTATTGAAATTCAGTTGCAGGGATAGAATAAAGATGGATCCAACTAAATAAGAAGACACAAGAGATAAAAAGAACATGTGACAAGGTCACGGAAGCGATAGTGAATCACTTGTCTTATTATTAAAAACAGACTCTTCCTCAACCCTACTTAGGATCTGATACACAGCTGTCGCAATTTCATCCACTGAATTCAGCCTACAATCGTCCTCCACCTACATTTATTTAAAAACATAAAATAAAATGATAAAAGTGAAGACATAAACCAATCTATATATGTGTGTATATAAAGGAATTATTATTCTTTGATTTCATTTTCAACTCTATTTATTTAAAAGAAAAAAAGAAAACAATTGGGCATTATATAGTATATATGCGTATATGCACATATACCACCTTATAGTTAAATAGCATTACCGTCTTAAAGTTTAGTAGCATTTTTTTTTAATTTTCAAGTGAGAGGTATCGGATTCGATTTGTACTTCTCTCATTGTAATATGTATAAAATATGAATAGCAAATATTTAAAAAACTACATGTCCAACATTATATATGTTGAAATTTTATTGATATTTATAGGATACGTGTCTATCCGATATTCTAATTTATATCTTATATGCATTGAAAAATTGAAACCTTAAAAATTCCATATAAAATCAATTCACATTATGAATTCCATATTGATTCTTAAATGGAAAGGCAAAAGAAAGGAATAAATAAAAGTAGGGTATCTTTTGTTGGTTTTTAATAGAAAAATGGGAATTATTCAATTTATTTTTTATATAGACTTTAAATTCTATATATAGTTTTCACAAAAGATATATACATATGGGTCTGTTTGGATTGTCTATTTTTTATTTGTATCTTTATCTATATCGAAATGATATGTATAAATATATTTGATATATATATTTTATTTACATTTGATCTATTTGATTTTTTCATGAGAACTGCTAATTATTTTTTATTTATATCTATTTCTTGATAAATAATTCATTAAAAAAAATTTGAAAAAAGTATATATATGTAAAAAAGAAAACTAAACAAGAAGACCCATAATCGATCGTATTTATCTTTTTCTCGAATCTCAGTTAGCTGTCCAGACGTGTTCATACTTATTCTCTGATATTTCACTTTGTCCTACTTCTTCTTTTTTTTTTGGGTTGTCTAGCCAGACCTTTGTAAGTATTGGGTCTTAAAGTAAGTTCCAAAAATAAATATAATAATAATTTTTAAAAATAATTGGCGTAATTAACTGTACATATTCCAAATAAGAATAGCTAAATTATAATGCAACCAGATTGCAAGTACTTGAGTCATAATTATCCTTATATATTTAGATATTTGAAAAAAATAATTATAAGCAAAATATAAATATACTTCCAAAACTAGTAATCATATACATATAATCTCTCTGAACTGTCAAACCATGATATCTTATGGTAACCTTAAACCATGGCTGGTAATAATATTTGAGCGGCCTTTTCAAATCTTAGAGATATTTTAATAGTATGGATATGTTTTTAAAAGTCATAATAAAATGAAAAAAATACCAACATAGAGAAATAGTGGTTTTTAAGTATATTAAATAATTATTCCGAAAATGAATTTATTTTTTCCTAACCTTGATACTGAATGTGTAGAGAACCATCTCTTCAGCAGTGGTGACGTTAAGATGAAGTACAGTGAGCCTAACACAATGCAACCCAGAAACCAGCTTCAGCAACTGCTTTGATCGCTTTCTTGATCTTATCTTAAGACTTGCATAGCTCTCCACCATGCTAACTTCAATATCAGCAAGGGAATTGTGTCGAGTCGTCGACGGGGACGGCGCCGTATCATTCATGGTTTGGGACTCATCCCAATGATGGGTTGAGCTTGTTGAGTACTGTGGGAACCCGAAACACTCGGCAAAAACCCCATTATCTGAGTCTGCTTCCATTTGCTTTTGTGCACCAAGTGATTGGAGTTGCTGCTCTAGCTCCTTCACATAATTTATTGCTCCTCCAATAATTGATGCTTGATCACCCTACAAATGAAATAACCTCAGAATTTATAACATATGACTTTGGGAGACAAAATAATATCCTATAATCCTGTTGGTTCTAACCCTTAACAGTATGATGCTATACGATAACAATAGTACATATATGATGATGTAATTACGAACATATGAGCAATTTTAATTGAAATGATTCAAACGTGTGATACAAGTTTAAATTATGGATGATACAAGTCAAAATCACTCGAGAATGGAGAAAAGATTCAAACTTTGTGGTCTAACCCTCAACCATGTGATATACGATAACAATGGTAACTTTAACCGAAATGAAAATACCAAATTTACCCTTTGAACATAGGAGTCCGGCATCAAAGTACGCAAGGCCGAGAGATACTCATTCATTTGCTTCCTCCTATTCCTCTCCACAGCAATGTGTGTCATCCTCTGATTCTCTATGTCTTCTTTGTTCTTTCTCCTCCTTGAGCGGCGTCGTTTGGGACGATCATCACTCATGGTTGTCGTGGTAGTAGGATTTGGAACTTGAAATTCATCAATAGTATTATTACTAGGAGATATACTATTATTAGTCTCCTCATGTTGATCATATTCGAAAATGATATTTTCCGAATAGTTAAGACTATGGTCTTCATTTACTTCTATTCCTGAATCAAACTCAAGTAAACTCGAGATCCCTCCGAAGGAAGAACCAAAAGGGTATTGTGGGAAAACAACAGCTTCTAGAGCCATTCCCCTCTTTCTTTCAAAAGTAATTGTAAATATATCACCTTTCTTTTCAATTTTGGACGGGGGAAAAGTTTTGAGCCTTTTTAAAGACCATAGGTGAATTGTCCTCATTTTCTACAGAAAATTGCACGTGAAGTTGTTATCATAGGATTTGTAGATGGCAGCAAATTCTCATGCAACGTGTATTACTAATAAAAAAATTAATTGGAAAAGCAATGATTGGCCACATGAATAAACAATAATTCTGTATATTAACGGTTTATAATAATTATATATTTTTTCTTAAAGGGGATTAGACGAATTGGCTGATTAAGATGATGTACATGCTTTAATGTCCTTTCAACTTCTATATTATGGTATTATAACTTATTTGAGTTGTCATATGGTTGATAGGTACCAATTCAACTTATTTAAGTTAAGATGCTAGTGCCCGAATCATAGAAAAACCCTAAAAATGCATTTGGGTTGGGTGTGAAATTAAGATAATGGCATTCTATATTTTTGGTTTGATGGAAAAAACCTATACTTAAATACAAGGATAAAGATGTTTCCAAAAAACCTAGTACAATGTTCATGCATTGTTTTTCTTTCTTTGGAGGAAAAGATGTTCATGCATTCAATGACTCAAAGAGCCATTTCCGCAACTTATGCATTATCAACTTATTTGTTGATATGAGTCATTTCCGCAACTTATGCATGATCGACTTATTTGTTGATGTGTTAGGTTTTGATTTTATGGTGCTTTTCGGTCATACCAAGACTATATCTGCGTAGTCGTTGTCGATTTATAGCCTTTAGGTTGAATGGCGATCAACCTCAACCTGGCATCTTATCATGCATAGCTTACAACGTCGACAGTCCCGGGGTTTGGGCATTATCTTTAACACGATCCGTATACATAAAATGAGAGGATAGGTAGGGTTTTAGATGTGTCAAATTGATCTCACAAACTATTCGAATTCAGGTATATATTTACTTGAGTTTTATTCAATAGCAATAGAATCGAGATTAAGTTTAAATTTGAATTATTCAAATTTAGTTAAACTCTACTTGAGTTTATATGTCAATTAAGTTTAGATATTATTAAAAAAGTAATTTTTAGAAAAATTGGTTTTGAACTTGAGCTTCTTAAGTAGCACTTTAAGTTACATACGGGTTTAAAATTTGAAATTAGATAAACATGAAGTCGAGTTTAAGTTTTCAAATTTAGAATAAAGGTTGAGCTCAACACTACTAACAGGTTGAGGGATAAGTATATGAGAGGTCTATAGTTTTAATGGATTTAATTAACTTCATTGTATTTTAAGGAAATTATCTAAATATTTAATAAAGGTCTAGTAGATCCTCGTCTATACTTGTGTTATCATATAGAAAAAACCGAGGATGTTTTTATGATTTATGCTGTAAACATGAAAGACATACTTGGAGTAATGAAACAAATAAAAAAAAAAATTGAATAACTTGCCCTTTTCATAAGAAACTTGATGGAGTTTGGACATTAAAATAGAAAATTTAAATGTTTAATTTAAAATGTAAGGAATATGGTTGAATTTTAATACAAATATAGAACTTTTTTACTGTACTTATTCCATTATTATTTTTTAATTATCATAAGATTTCAAATTATCTATTTATTTATTGATTCATAACAAATTTATTTATGTAATACCAATTATATAAATATAATTATATAAATACTATTATAAAATTACATGTTTAACATGTGATTTTACATTCAATATATTACACGTGTATATCGTTTATCCTCATACGTGAATTTATGTACACGTGTGTAGTTGGCTTAGCTTGTATATAAATACTCAGGTAGTTATAATAGATCGATTTTGTATCGCCATTTTATATCATCCACTTTCAAAATTGCTCTGTTTTCCTCTCCAATGGCGTACGCACTTTTCACTTGATCTTGGATGTCTGTTTTCAGTAAGTGACCTCACATATCTTAATTGCAATAGTTTTCACATGTACATGTGTACATGTGATTTTTTGTGATGATACGAAGATCATAAAATTGCATGTTTTGTGTATGATTTCTTTGATACATTGGTATTTAGGTAATCAAAATTATATAATTTGTATTTATTATACCCATAACATATTACTTGTATTATAAAATAAAATGAATAAAAACTATGGAAACTTTATAATGACAAAGCCTAGGGATGCAACCGAGGCGGGTTCGGGATGGGTTTTTTGAAACTCAAACCCAACCCGAGTCCTTAATGGGTGTTCCAGAACCCAAGAAAAATCCTATCGGGTTTTTTTTGTCAATCCCAAAACCCCACCTGCTAGGATTTAAGGAACTCATAACCGACCCGACCCGACCCGATCCGACTCCAAGATTTTTAATTTTTTTTTCTTAAAAAAAAATCAAAAGAAAGAATTTTGTTTTAAGTTATTAATGATACAAATACTTATATTGAAACGATGAATTTTAGAAAATAATATCATATAAAATGATGCAAACACTTCATTTCCATTTACTTTCACATACATATAATATAAATGGGATCCTTACTTTAATAACTTAATATTTTTAATTTTTTAATATTTTGAATTTATACTGGGTCGGGTTTTTCCAACGGGTTACATAATAAACCAAAAACCCAACCTTATAACTTATCGGGTTTTTTTTTTAATCCCAAAACCTATCCCAAAACCTATCCCAAAACCCTATAAGGTTTAACCCTATAAGGTAAGCAGGTTGGGTGGTCGGGTACCCTATAACGACCCGCCCCGTTTGCATCCCTAATGAGGCCTACTTAAACTGAGATGTAACTATTTAAATATAATAATTAAACACTAGAATATAATGATTAAACATCTCCAAACAGGTTGAGTCTACATGCTTGGTTGAGACTGATCTGACCTTTTTAGATTGTCTGGGCCGGGTCTTATTAAGCTTTTGGACCCACTATGGCCCACGATCCTACTAGCTAGACTCGTGGATCCCATAGGTCCAGTTAGATCATATTTTCATAATAAATAAATAAATTATATTATTTGATATCAAAATAAGAAACAAAAATAAATTTAGCGTACAATATTATTAGAAAGTTTAAAAAAAGTGAACAATATTTAATGTTAGACTATTTTCTATATGAATATAAATTATTAATTATATACCACAATATTGAATATGCATTGTCAAAATTAATACATATGATAAATATAATTTAAAATCATCTCTCATGCTTTATTTACAATTCTACTTAGAGAAGAATCCAAATCTAAACAATGTGGGCCTTTTTTTTCTCTTTTGTAAACTGTATTCTTTTAGAGTGCTACTCTAATCCCATATTGATAATATTTCAATATTATTGAATTGTGGTTGCATATAAATTATTGCGCATCCATGAAAGTATTAAATGAATATGGGCTAAAAATTAGTATTTTCTTATGCCAATTTTAGATTTAAATTTTAAGATTTTATTTCAATTAAAAAAAATTCTTTCTTTTATTTTGTTTTTTAAAAAAGGATAGGACAGACCGGTCCCGACTTGGCCCGGTGAGATGTCTAATTTGGAAATTGAATCTAGTGGTGAAACATAGTTTGTACAAAAAGAAATGTTTCTACAAAATCTAGTTTGCTTTAATTTATTTTAAGATAATGACAAAAATGGTAGATGAACTTTCACAAAAAGAACAATTAGGTACTTAAAGTTTGGTACATGAACAAAGTTTTCATTGAATTTTTTCATACTTGAATTGTGATTTTAATAATTTTGATATATAAACAAACTTTTTGTAGATTTTTTTCATATTTTATTTTACTTGCTTCATGTATGAAGAAATGCAACAAAAACTTTGTTTGGGTATAAAAAATGTCAAAATCAAACTTTATGTATAAAAAAAGTTAACGAAAACTTTATTTAGGCATTAAATTGTTCAAAACGAAATTTCATATATCTAATTATTTTATTTGTAAAAGTTTAGATACCATTTTCATCATTAACTCTTTTGATTTTTTTTTTAATGGTGTCTCTAAATATCCCTGTTCTGATAAGAACGTAATGAAGTTTAAGAAAAATGGAAAATAAGGACCATATTTTTTATTGTTATATTTAGACTAAGAAAAAGTGATATAAAGTTGCATTATAATAAAATAGCATTTTACAAAATCCATCCGTCATTATCATAAAATAAATGCACCAAACATTATTGGAATTAGACCGGCTTAGGTCAATCCATATCCACTGGTCACTGGTGGATCAAAAGTTTGCTGCTCCAAATTATGGAACCGGTGGATCCCACGAGGTTAACCTGTGGCAGATTAAGAATAATAATAATAATAATAAAATAAGAATATATAAATATAAATGTAAAAAATAAAATTACACTATTTATCTTATAATTTAAGATTTTATTAGGGATAATTACAAAAATATAATATATGTTTTAGTATTTTTATAAATAAATGACTTGCATTTTGATTTTTGAAAAATACATGATCTATTCTTTCACATTTTGACAAACAAGTTACTTAAGTTTTATTCTTGACAAATACATGATACGTGTTTTGTACTTTTGCAAAAAAGTGACCTATGTTTTGTTTTTTAACAAATACATGATATGTATTTTCACATGTCTCTTATATATTATTAGTATAAAAATAATGGTAATGTATCTGTCCAAAAAAAAAATGACATGTGTTTTAGTACTTTTACCAACAAGTAACCCGAGTTTTGTTTTTAATAAATACATGATCGTGTTTTGTACTTTTGTAAAAACGTGACTTCATGAAAACACATGTCATGTATTTCTTAAAAAACACGAAACACATGTCACTTTTCTGTAAAAATAAAAAACATGGATCATATATTTGTCAAAAATAAAACCCGGATTACTTGTTTGTAAAAGTACTAAAACATAGGTCATTTTTTTTAAACAAATACATGATTAGTATTTTTATACTAATAATAGATAAAACACATGTGAAAACATGGGTTATGTATTTGTCAAAAAACATAACTCATATCACTTTTTGCAAAAATATAAAACTCATGTAATGTATTTTGACATTTTGACAAATAAGTGACCTAAATTTTATTTTTGAAAAACACATGAACTGTGTTTTGTATTTTTGTAAAAAAGTGACATGAGTTTTTTTTTTTTTTTTTTTACAAATATATGACCTATGTTTTCATATTTCTCTTATCTATTATTAGTATAAAAAATACTAGTCATGTATTTGTCAAAAAAAAGAAAATTCAAATAACTTTTTTACAAAAGTACAAAACACGAATTATGTATATGTCAAATATTAAAACTCATATTACTTATTTGTAAAAGTACTACAAAACGGATCATATTTTTATAATTAATCCTTCTTTTTATAATTCTTAATATGTTGCTAATAATAATACAATGTTCTGATTTCTTAATAACTTGGGACTAACTTTTATCTTTTTATCTTATAATTACTATATTTTTTTTCCCAGTTTACTACTACCACAACTCAAATTAAATGCAGTTTTATATAGATAAATACAACTTTTTTACACCTACTAATATGAAAAATTTCTCCACGTACCAATATAAAAAAGGATGTACAATGTCGAGGCGATGTGACCAAACCATCCAGCAAGCGCTACAATTAGCTAATCGATGACGACATGTACTATGAATTGGATTCTCGTAGTCCTTGGAAGAGGAGGAAGCGTTCGACCAAACCTAGAGTTAGTCCAAAATCCGATTGAAGATTGGAAATGTCGTTCGGATGCCTTTGAACATAACCGTGAGTTTTTGTCCCCTGCTGAGAATCTTGTTTATTTCTTAACCATGAGTCTTGATTTTTTTCTCTGGCCATATTCAGAGGTAGTTGAAACAATGATGAAGCTAAGCATTTTTCAATGCATATGTGATACTTGGTCGAGCTTTTGGGTGGTTTTCTATGTGTACAGTGAAATGCTTGAAAAAGAAAGTAATCGAAAGATAGTATAATTTGGTAAAATTCGCTCTTGGTCTGCCTAATTATATTTCGTTCCTTTCTCCTTCTAATTCTTGCAGAACAGAATCTAATAGTTGATCCTTACTCCTTTTAATTCTTGTAGAACAAAATCTAATAGATGAGGAAGGCATAACTAACCAATAACCATTTAGTTAAGTAATTGGTTTTTTATCGATTTGGTGTCTGTTTGAATTAGACTGTTTGTTAAGAAATAGGTACAGATGAAAAACAGACATATTTGCTCATAAACTGATCAAATAAATTAAATATAAATAAGATATAGGTGTAGATCAAATACAGATATAGAAAAAAAATAGACAATCCAAACAGACCCTGAATTAATTGGCAATCATTTTATGTAAAAACAAGCAACGATTGTTGGTCAATTCGTTTACATTTGTAACAAGCATCGATTGTTGGTTTGACCAATTGGGGTCTAAAGAATAAAACTAAAGTATATGATTACCTTGTTTGTTAAATGTACTTGTATATTAGTAATCAAATGAATTTAAATATATCATCAATTTTAAAGCTTGTTATGTATGTTTGATCGTAGTTGAGAGCCCTGGGAATCCCAATAATCGAACATGGTGACCACAAATTAGTAATTGTATTATCCCACGAAGAGTAATGATTTGTGATGATGTCATCCATTAGACACCAATACTGTCATAACGGGTGTTTGGGTGAATTGGGTTGTTGAATCGGAAGTTATTGAGATATGAGTTGGTTTCTTCAAAGGAAGCTATACTTTGCGGTATACCGGCAGTATTAAAAACTTCTATTGATGACTATAATGGACAAGCAGTACTAATTACCAGTTTGATAATGGAATTAGGATGACAAAACTATGTTTTTACTTATGAGATCTGGGATTACCCACTCAAAGACTTGTGTTGTGTGTGTTGTGTGCATTAAGAATCATAATCTACTTTAGGTTTTGAGGTGACAAGATTGTGTTGTAACTTTGCCACCTAATTAAAGAAAATTACTAGCTATATGATGCATAAGTTTACACTGCGCAAGAATCATTTGCATGCTATCTACATGTGATTGTGGTGATTACATACAACGCTTTGACTTACGTCATTATGGACCCCTATTTTGCAGATGAAAATTTATTTCTAATATGACCATTAGAGATGGGAGTAGGTTTGACACTAGTATAATAGAAGGATTTGCTTTGTAAGCCGACGCACCATAGTTATGTAACTTGAGTTCCTTAATTATTTTATATTTATGAGGTTTAACTTTATATGCATAAAAGTTAATGTTGTGGGAGCTAAAAGTTAGTACATGATATTATAAATTGTAGTTTCAAGCTTTCATTTCACAACCATGGTTGACTATTTATGTAATGTGCTTAGGTTGTCTTAAGCTAAGCATTATTGATGAAGTTGGACTTTAGCAACAATGAACAATCAATTAGGGAAAATGTAAGTGACTCTTTTTTTCTTCGGTTTGGATATACTTGCTAAACTTTCAAATGTTGCAAATAACCCCACAAACTTCAACCATTGTGCAAAAACACTCGTCGAAATTATCAAAGTGTGCCTTAACATCCCCTACACTTTTATCTTAATGTGTTTTTCATTGAACCAAAAGCCCTAATTGCCCATTATGTTATTAGGTTTTCAAGGCCTAGGGGCTTATATGCAATATTCGAAAGTTCATGAGATATATCAACACTTCTATTGAGAGTTTCTCGGTAAATTGAACGATAAGAATAAAAATTGGGAGTTAAATTCTTAATAGTGTTTACCAGAGAAGTTGAAGTGGCTAATACATTAATCCATCTCTGCTTTTTACTCTTTTTGTTGAGCATCTTTGCTTTATTATTAGTAAAAAAAAAAAAAAAAAAAAGCTAAGCTAGAGCGGCAAAATGGCCCATTACTTTAGAAAATACTAAAAAAAAAACCAAGTGTGTGTATAGTAGGATTACTATAGCTAGCCAATCACCTACGATAAGTGTGGCATTAACTCGAGAGAAATCTTGAACTGATGACACATATACGGATGTCGTAGAGAGGTATGGGAAGAGGAACATGTGAACCTGATTTCATGAGTGCATTGTTGTGATAGAAGATTAAATCAGATAGATTCGATCGTTCTTGACTTGTTATTCGTGAAGCAGTTGCTTTGATTTTTTGTAGAGTTATTTGTACAGAGTTTTTGCATTGCTCTCAAACTTAGCAATACACATAATCTTTTCAAATGAGAGGAGAAATATCTTATTTATAAATGTTGGAGTCTAGTAGTAGTCGTTGGATGACTTCTGAGTGAATGGTTGAGATTAAAAAAATGAACTCCTTTTTTATTATAAAAGTCTTCATTATATTTTAGGCCCATATCCAAAGCCCATCTTTAATATAAAATAGAAATAGACTCATTTTATTCCAAATAAGCCCTATTTTAGCCAAACAAAGCCTAAATTAACCAAGAAGATAATTTTGAAGTCTACTTCTCGAGCACGATAAAACCGAATTAGGCCGAGAGCAGAATGAACTTGCCTAACAATCTCTATTTCGAGCCTATCAAGCTAAATCTTCCTATAACATTCCTTATTGGACTCAGTGTCCTAGGCCCTGTCATTAGCTTGGAATACTGGCTCGTTGCATTAAATTCGGCCAAAAGCCCAATTAGTGAAATCACCTTCTATAGAGTGCAATAAGCCTACAGTGCAAACGAGGGGTATTCTTACCATTTAGATGGGGATAGACATTTTTCAATGGAGAATAGTAATGTTGCTACCAATTAGATGATGCACTCCTATTTAGATGCCATAGTGCTAACATCTAAACAAGATGATAGAGATCATTTTGCACTTAGAATGGTACCCTCTACTTAGAGACAGAAGCATAATGATACGACTGGAGGAGCCAAAACTTAGTTAA
Source organism: Combretum micranthum (assembly GCA_024138025.1). Classification (NCBI taxonomy): domain Eukaryota; kingdom Viridiplantae; phylum Streptophyta; class Magnoliopsida; order Myrtales; family Combretaceae; genus Combretum; species Combretum micranthum. The sequence continues at coordinate 243,474 of JAMXBD010000293.1, forward strand.
GTTAATATTAAAATTATCAATATGTGTCATTTGCTATTATAGCTATATTACATCTTATATATATATATATATATATAATATATAATTTCATTACCGATTCCCCTATTAGATTTTCTAACTTCATAACAAAATCATTCAAAAATTAATTACATATTTATTGCATTTGGTAAAATATTGTATAATTAATACTTGGAAATTAATTATTAATTGAAAAATAGAGTTAATATATGATATAATTAGTGTTATTTAGAAATACATTATGTGATAAAATCTAAACATCCGTAACAGGAACATATATTTGTGGTGTACTATGAATAAAAAATAGTTGCTCATAAGAATTTATTTAGTTAAATATAATTTCATGGTTGATAAATTTATTTTTTTTTTTTTGTGAAAGAAAAAAGCTGAGAGTGTGTGTATGTGAGAGAGAATGTAATAAACATTCATCGCACGGCTTAGATGTCATTAGATTGCTCCTCTTCTTTGCCATATCCTTGGCCATCTTATTGTTCTTCCCTTACCATTTTTAAGATAAACACCTCACCTTTAGCTATCATTACACCATTGATAGGGCATTAGGTGGCTATATTGCCATAACCAAGACACTTAAAGAATTTAGTTTGAGTATTTCTCATTAATACTACTTGTGGCTCCATCTCACACATGATAAATATAGCAAAAGCCTTTCCTTAACCATCTTCCTTTATTTCATACCTCCCCTCTTATCTTTGTTCTCATCTCTCACAATATTAGTTTTTCATTCCAGATAAGTCATTTTTACTCTATTCAATTTATAGGAATTTATGCCTTATTCGTTTCATTATTTAATAATTTTTTATTAATTTGTGCTATTATTGTATAAGTGTTGTTTTTTAGCTCCTGAAACCAAGAAAAGAAGAAATAAAGTAATTTGAACCAAATTTAGAGTATTTATCTCACAATAGTAAAGATAAACTACACCTTCAGAGAATGAATTGAGGGCAAAATATAAGGCAAAAGTGCAAATCGTGCCCTAAGTCGCGCCCATGGTTCTAATTGCGATACGAACCAAGCAAAAATCATGCTTCTGATAAAAAGACACACCTTCTACCATGGCTAATTTTTGAACTTGTGATTCAACCTATGGAAAGTGACCCTATCTTTGTTGTCACATGGATAAGGATATGTACAAAATCCATTAAAAAGAATTTATCACGTTAGTGAGTAAATCTTCATGATTTTCTATGCCATCCACCCATAAAAAACAGTGCACATATGTTATAAAAAGTATTGCACCATAAAGAGAGAATAATGTTCCATTTGCAACAAAATTTTGATATAGTATAGGCATAAGTATTAGAGTGAGAATAGGGATGTAATCGGGTTGGGTTTTTGATGGATCATATGAACTCGAAACCCGATCTGCTACCCTATAGGGTCTATCAGACCCGATCCTATAACCCTACATGGTTTTGATGCTATATCCAAACCCGCTCTATAGGGATTGATTTAGAACCCAGAATCCGACCCTATAACTCTATAACCCTTTTTTATTTGTAAACCTATTTTCAAATTTTAATAATAAATTTAAGAAAATTCGATACTTTAGACATAAGTTTCCTATACATTCAAAAATGAAATGATGCATGTAGAATTGACAGAAAATGTTGTAGATCACATTCATTATATAACATTTAAACACATTAATATATTACTTTTGTCACTGTATAATATTTTAAAAATATTGTTAAATTAAATTTCCTGTTGGGACTAAAATATAACGAATAACAAATAATATAAATTTCCATAGCAAACATGACTTGAATAAAATTTAATAAAAAGTTCTAAATCCATAACTAATCCATAAATATAAAAGAAAAACATCCTTAGGAGACAAAAAAGATAGTATCTCCTTCATGTCTTTTTTTTCTCTCTTTGCTCCTTTAGTAATGTTTTATATATATTTTTAATTATAATACTGGGTTATCGGTATCCATCGAGTTTGTTATATGATTCAAACCTGACCCTATAACCCTATAGGGTTTTTACTATATATCAAAACCCGACCCTATAACACTATAGGGTTTTTAGCGGGTCGGGTGGGTCGGAAACCCTATAAGAGCCAACCCAATTACGTCCCTAAGTGAAAATTTCCAGTGAGAGAAATCCTTCTTCTTACTAGAGATCTTAGTTTTCTCGATAAATACATTTTTATCCAAAGTTTGTTTTCTATAAGGATATGTGCTTAATGTCTATTTCCATGAAAAAATAATCATTTAAACTAAAGGCTTATGAATCTAAGACCTAATTTGTGTGATTTTAAGGTGTTTTAATTGATTACCGTTTGAGTACTTGTATTTAGTAACTTGAGCCTTAATTTGTGAGTTGTTGCCCTCCTTGCAAAGATAGTAGGACAAGAGCATTCTGTTGTTGTATAACTAACGCGATAGCTTATAATCCTTCGGGGGGCGGTGGTGGTGCATTCTGTAGTCCAGGTTGTCCTTGACTAGCAAGTTCATGAGCTTAGGGTTGAACCTTTGGTGCAAGCAACTAAGCATTCCTTGCTCTTCTTCTTTGTCCTCTATTTCCAAGGCAAAACCCTTTTGCCTTAACATTTCACTTTCTAACATCCGGATGACAAAGAACAACCGAATAGTGCAGACCCTACAACCAAAAGTGATACGTAAAGCTACAAAACCTTCCTAGAGGTGACTATGCCAACAACACTCCTAACACATGACCCCTTAATTTACCCCTTTCTTACCATGTAAACCTTACACTGTAGTCTAAAGGTCTATCTAGTATTCTAGGTCCACCCAGCTATAGCTCCATAAAGATCTTATACATATTCAAATTTCCACATCTGTGCAACCTTAACTCTGAAACCAACTCCTGTCATACCCTCCCAGGGTACCTTAGGAGCATTGATGCCCCTTTGTGACAACTTAGCAATATAGGAAATGAAAATTTCAAAAATCCTCAATGCGTATAAAACAACCAAGCTTTAGAACATCTATGGGAAGTTAATTATTATATTACCAAAATATTTATTATTTCAGGATATAAAATTAGATTTAAAATTTTTAATTCTTTTAAAATTTTAACTCATGCTATGGCAAAAACCTGGGGATTACATCCTACCTCCCTTAAAACAAGCTTTGTCCTCAAAGCTTAAGATATACCTGGCTCCGCAAACAGCCATGGATAGACCTTTTTGATGTCCTCTTTAGATTCCCATGTAATCTCCTCAATTTGTGAATCACATCTTGTAAGGGTTCAATACATATTTCTGCAATACTGATACATGGAAAACATTGTACATGTTTGCAAGATTGGGTGAAAGGGCCAATCAATACACCAAATTTCCAACTCTTTCCAAAATCTCAAAAGGTCCAACGTATCTTGTGCTTAACTTCTCTTGCAATCGTCTTTTATGCAAACTTTTAATTGGCCTAATCTTAAGATACACATGATCTCCCGCATTAAACTCAAGCTCCCTTCGCTTCATGTTAGCCTAACTCTTTTGTTAATCTTGTGTCTCTTTTATCTTTTGCTTAATCACTGCCACTTTATCTACCGTCTCCTGTACTAGCTTAGGTCTAATGACTATACTTTCTAAATTATCCCAAAACAGAGGTGACCTATAGTTTCGTCCATACAAATCCTCATACGGTAGCATACCAATACTAGAATAGCAGCTATTGTTTTATGCAAATTCCAACAGTAGCAAATGCTGATCCTAACGTCCTTTTAACTCTAGCATACGTGCCCTCAACATATCCTCCAAAGTCTGTATTGTTTTCTTTGTTTGTCCATCTGTTTAAGGATGATATGCAATACTAAAATTTAGCTAAGTTCCTATAGCTCTTTGCAAACTATTCTGAAAACCTTTAAACAAACCTTAGGTCTCTATTTGAAACAATCCCTGCTGGTATACCATACAATCTAACAATCTCTTTGATGTATATTTGTGCCAACTTTTCCAAAAAATAAGTCATATTGACAGGTAGAAAATGAGCAGACTTGGTAAGTTGATTTATAACTACCCATATTCCATCATAACCAGCATTCATCTTTGGTAAATTACTTTCAAAGTCCAATGATATATGATCCTACTCCCATTATGATCCTACTACCATTCGGGGATAGGTAAAAGTTACGACAACCCACCTAGTCTTTGATGTTCAGTTTTCACTCTTTAATAGATTTCACATTGAGCAACAAAAACTACCATGTCCTTTTTCATTCCATTCCACCAATATGTACTTTTAAGCTCTTGATAGGTCTTGATCTCCTTTGGATGAACTATATATCCTAAACAATGTGCCTCATGCATAAGTTCTTTCCTTAATGCTATATCCTTTGGCACACATAATCTATTATTTTTCTTTAGGACTCCTTCTCCATCCACATGAAACTCTTTAAACTTTCCTTATGCAAGACCTTGAATGATCCTTTGATACTCCGAATCTTGTCTTTGTGTTTCTTAAATCCTTTGCAATAAGGTTAGCTCCAAAACTAGGTTTGTAATCTCAATCTGTGAATCTTGCAAGGTAAACTCTACGCTCATCCTTTCAAATTCTCTTATAAGCTCTTTTTGTTTCGTTAACATTGATGCTACTTCTCCATAATTCTTACGGCTCAAAACATCTACGACTGCATTGACTTTTCCTAGGTGATAGCTGATGCTCAAATCATGATAATTGATCAACTCTAACCATCTGTGTTACCTTATATTCAACTTTTTCTGAGTGAGTAAATACTTTAAACTATTATGATTTGTGTAGATTTTACATTTTTTTTCCATTTAGATGATAATGCCATATCTTTAAAGCGAAAATGATGGTTGCTAGCCCTAAATCATGTGCCGGATAGTTCTTCTCATAAGGCTTTAACTGCCTTGATACATATGTAATCACTTTTTCATTTTACATTAGTACGCATCCTAACCCCTACTTCGATTTATCACTATAGATGGCAAAAGAGTCCTCATCATTAGGTAGAACCCATATTGGTGTCGACACTAACCTTTTCTTTAACTCTTGAAAACTCTATTCACTCTTCGTATTTTATTCGAAATTTTTACTTTTCTTGGTTAACTGAGTCAAAGGTAAGGCTATCTTGGAGAAGTCTTGAACAAACTTTGTATAATACCCTGCCAAACCCAATAAACTTCTCACTACAAATACTGTTCCAGGCCTTTTCCATTCGACAACAGCTTTAACTTTCTCATGATCCATAGAAATTCCTTCTACTGATACTATGTCTAAGAAAAGATATTTTCCTTAACCAAAAATCACACTTCGATAGCTTAGCGTATAACTTATTTTCTCTTAGAAGCTGTAATACCATGCGCCGATGCTCATCATCTGCTCATTCGAAGCAGAGAACACTAAAAAAACATCAATGAAGACTATCACACACACATCTAACAACGATAAAAAAACTCTATTCATCAAGTCCATGAGAATTGTTGGTGTATTCGTTAACCTAAAAAACATAACCAAAAACTCATAATGACCATATCGTGTCTGAAACTTTGTTTTAGGTATTTCATCAACTTTAATCCGAATTTGGTGGTATCCAGACCTTAATCAACATAAGAAAACACTTTTGCACCACGCAACTAGTCAAATAAATCATCTATCCTTAGGGGTGAGTACTCGTTCTTAACCATGACTTTGTTCAAATCTTTGTAGTATATACAAAGCCCCATAGATCCATCCTTCTTTTGACAAACAACATTATGACGAAACACTGGGGCGAATAAACCCTTTGTCTAATAACCTTTACAGCTGTGTTTTTAACTCTTTTAGTTCCATATGTGCCAACCTATTAGGTAGTTTTGATATTGTTGTCATTCTTGGCATCAAGTCTATAGCTAACACAACTTCTTTTTAGGGCTGTAGCCTTGGCAGATCATTTGGAAAAACATCAGAAAACTCACACACTATTTGAATATCAAGCTTTTCCATCCCTTCATCCAAAGAATGCATTATGCTATTTTTTAACTCATCAACTCTTTCTCACAACACTTCAACAACTCTTATTCCCATTTGTTTTCTTTTAAGCATTTCTCTCGTGAATTCCACTTTTTTCTTTTTCTTATTTATAAATGAATTTGTTTTACGTCAATAATCCACTTTAACTCTAGCAGCTGCATCTAAGCCATCCCTAGAAGGACATCATACTTCTGCATATCCACCACTATAAGGTCAGTAACAATTTCTTGATAATTTATCCACAACGGACATCTCCTTATTTCCTTTTGGGTAACAACCATACCTTCTATAGGAGTTAAGACTCTTAAACCTTTCTCCATTATCTTAACACAGAAGCTGGCTCTTTTTATTAAACCTAGGTTAGCAAAGGAATGCGTAACATCGGTATCAAAGAGTGCATATGTAGGGGTATCTTTCACTTGTATTGTTCCTAGTTACCATAGGTTTTCCTTATTACTAGCTGGATTTAGAAATCTTTTATTCCAGTTGCTTATCATGCACTTACATCAAAACTCAAAAGATAAGGTTGAACACATACTTGCTATTAGAATAGAATCTTCCATTTCATCTTCATCATATACCTCTTTTGATCCTATTGTTATGGAAGCCCCATGCAGAGCAAACATTCAGGTAGCACCTAAAAATTTGCTTTCTTCATTACTTCGTTCTTTCTTGTCTTTAGCTCCACTAAGTCCCTTGAACTGTGAAGCTTCTCCCGATAGGGTCCTTTATGGACAAGTATTCGATACATGTCCTATCTTGTTATAGATAAAGCATGTAGCTCTTGCCCTTTTTGGGCAACCATTAACCATGTGCCTACTTTCTCCACAAAAGAAGCATCGATTCTTGAGCTGAGGGTAATCCCTTAGATAATGGAATCCCCTACGCTTCCAACAACCAAGAGCACCTTTCCTAGACTCTTCTCCTTTGGATATCCTAGGTGTCTTGAGGAACTTATTCCTTTTAGAGGCTAAACTTGTTCCAAGATTATCATGTAGCCTCTTTCCAAAGGTTTAGCCTCTCTTTTTGTACCTTTTTGCTTCATACCTTCTAGCATGTTTAATAACTCATGCCTTTTCCACCAAAATAGAGAAATATTTGATCTTAAACTCGGCAAGTCTTCTTTGATAATGAGGCTCCAAACCAGCCATAAAAGTCTGTCTTTTTAGCTCATCATTATATTTGTAAACCTGTTAGATTCATGCTCATACTCATCAATACTTTTGTTCCCTTGTGCAAGGTTCATCAAAGCTATGCTATACTTCACTCTTAAGCTGCTTAGAAAGTTGATAAAATCATATTTTACCCACATTTCATTGATCAAATCTTGATAAATACAAATACAAGCAAATTAAAGGAGTTTTACACAATTTTGGACAAAAACAAAACATACAAACAAAAGAAGTAAACCGCTAGCCTTCAAAATTAAGCAAGCCAGCCAGCAACATTTTAAATAAGGCTGCTAGCTTTGGAAGGAAATTTTCACCAGCGTATGAATTTTCAATGAACATCGGCATTTCTTCACTCAACCCGCTTGCATGAGAATATAATTGAAATTTTTAACACTGGCATCTGCGCAACCCGTTTTAAGTGAACTTCATCAGCTTTTCACATTCTTGTATGTATACCGGCTACTGGAGATTCTACACCACCGGTGTTGGACCGGTGTAGGTCATTCATAGATTGCAAATTATTAAGGCAGACACCAATGCGACCAGTGCTCTAACCGACGTTTAATCTACACCACCTCTATGCCACCGACGTCTAAAGTGTAACCGCTGATGTACATTGTAACTAATGGAATCTGTTTACTTTTCATATTTAAGTCCTCTTGAATCATTTAGAGGAAGGAGAGAGAAAGCCTAGGCACGGAAATTACCTTCTTCTTTCTTGCTCCTAGGTCTAGATTAGGGTTTAGAGACTAGTTAACTTTTCTTTTTTATTTGATATTGGATTCCACAACATGATTCAAGTGGAAGATATCATTTGAATTTGAATTCAAGAAAAGGATTTCACTATAAAGGTAATTTAGTTTGTTTTATTATATTCATGTTTTGGATGGTGTTGAAAGCTTGTTTCTTTTGATCTTAATTTGGTTTTGAGTTGTTGATATGAATTATTTGATTATTGTTGATTAAACATTTATTTGTATTCGAATTATTGATGCTATTTCACTTATATGGGATTTTGGATTGAATTTGGAATTCATATTAGGTTAAGATTATAATTGGAAAATTCCTTTCTAAGCGATTCTATGATTGGCTAATTTGCATTAGAAATCGCATAGGAATATAGATTTTAAATTCAATCAGGGTTTGGTAATTTTTACAGACTAGTTAATTAATCACTTTCCTAAGAATAGGGAACATTGATTAGTTAATTTAGGGTAATTACTTTCTTTGGAAAAAGGTGTTGTTACCTGGTGCTGAATTGATTGAAAAGCTAAACCCATTAACAAGTTGGATCTGCAAGTGTATTTTTTATCATAGTATTTATTTAATCTCTATTCATATATGTTGGCTCATAACCTAAATCAATTACAAGAGTTGGAAATCCCTATTTTTTTGTAGTTTAACTATATATAAGAAAATCCAAAAACAGAAACAATCTTGATTTGCCTAGCTACAATTAGGACTAATACAGTTGATAGCTAGTCCTTTCTCCCTGTGGACACAACTTGGTATTCATCAAAATTTTATTATTGTATGCACCAAAGCACTAGCCGGTTAATATCTACATATTTAAAGGAATGTAAAAAGAAACTAAAAAGAGTTTTAAAAAGCATATATAAAAAAACGTGGTCAGAAGTACTCCCTTAAGAACTCTCTCCTAAAATCTTCCCACATGATTGGCTACGGTAAAACTCATTCCTTTGAGTTCCACCATATCCTAGCTCTTAACCTTAGCAAATATGTCCTGTATGGCACTTTAAGAGCATTAGACACTTGAAACACATTAAAAGATTTCTCTACTTGAGCCAACCAATCTTTTCCTTCTTCGAGTTTTCCTTAGAGCCCTTAAAAATATCCATTGCACTTGATAAACTGTGGATGCTTGCTTCTTTAAGGTCGTAGGATATGAGGCTAATGATATTGCACATCATGTCCAACAGGAGGCAATGCTTGACCTTCAATAGCCAACTTAACAAGCTAAACTACCTCTTCTGTTACAACAACTGGTGGTGTTGGGGTTCGAGTTCTTTGCAGCGCTCTCGGGGGTACAACAAATGGTTTAGCAAGTACGTCTGCTGAAGCAGCTTGGGATACTACTCAGGGCTATTGCCCTCCTTGCAAAGCTTGCAGAATCAGAGCATTTTGCTGCTGTACAGCTAACAAGATAGCTTCTAACCCTTTGGGAAAAAAAAAGGGGGGTTGTGCATTCTGTGGTCCAGGTTGTCCTTGACCAATAGGTTCATGAACTTAGGGTTGAACCACTAGAGCGGGCAACTGAGCATTCGCTGCTCTTCTTCTTCGTCCCCTATTTCCAAGGCAAAAGGGTTAACCTCGACATTTCATTTGCTAACATCTAGATAACCAAACAACAGCCAAACAACGTAGATCTTACAACCAAAAGGTACACACAAAGCTAAAAAACTTTCCTAAAGGTCACTATGCTAACAACACTCCTAACACATGTCCCCTTAATCTATTCCTTTATTACCATGTAAACCTTACACTCTACTCTAAAGGTCTGTATAGGATTCTAGGTCCACCCAACTGCAGCTCTATAAAGGTCTTTTACATATTCGAATTTCCTCATTTATGTAACCTTAGCTTTAAAACCAACTCTTGTTACACCCCTACAGAGCACCCTTGGAGTATTGATGTGCCCTTGTGACAACTTAGCAAATAATAAAGGATACATAAGCCAACCAAGGCTCTTCAAGAAAACTTGTGGGTTTCATATTATTAGAATATTCCATGGCATGGACATTTAAAATAGAATCATGAGGTTGTCAAGATAAGAAATTTCGCATATATGTAAATTCTTTACAATGTGTCTCCTTACGCACATCTTACTATAAGCTCCCAACAAAGCCTTACAAACTAACAAGAAACAAAGATAAGGTATTCTATAAAAAAAGAAACTGTCTCCAACTTTTACTCGAACATCTCCTTGCCTCAAGCTTGGATCCACTCTAGAGATCCTTGAAAGCACATAAAGTCTTTAGGAGCGTGAGCAAAATACAGCTCAATGAGATAACATGATCAAACCACACTTGAAATAAATGCCAAACAAGTTTTAATTACAATCGTATGTATGCCATACTCAACCATATGTAATGCACAGTTCAGATAAGTGGAATCCAAACCAATAGAGATCTATACCATCTCTTGGGGGTTGAAGGACCAGCTTAAGTAATCTATGCCTAAGAGGGACTGAGAACTAAGGGAGGAGAAGCTTTTCTAAAATTTACTTAAAGTATATACATATTCAACATAATCTCAACTTCACCTTAGAACCTTAGAAACTCTTAAGTGTTAACACCCTAAAAGCCGACTCCAACTCAGGCGACGTCCTTTGTTGTCTGCTTAGTTCCCATAGGCCCAATAACCCTATGGTAACCCCACCCAGACTCTCTTAGAGTGACAAGGCATTACCATAGAATCGGAATATCAATACGTGACATAGTTACCATGCTAATGGAGAGTGCTATTGTGCAATGCATGTCTGTTTTAGTTCAAGGATTAGATAAGACTTAGATCATATTATTGGTGATCATACAGTGTTAGATAATCCTCAATAATCATTTCACATCAACATCGGGAAATTTATTATTACTTCAGATATTAAAGCTTGCCACACATTCAAGCGTCATACATCACACAATATCCCCATCCCCATACATAACCTGTTGTGTTTATATAGAGACAAATACAACTACATTACAAGCACAATATTGTGATAAGATTTAAGTCACCACTTTACATCCTACTAAGAGATCAAAGTAGTCTACTCAAAATTCTGGGTCTTGATTGAAAGCTCCCATAGAACAACAAACATAGATCACTAAGTGTGCAATAGAGAAGATATAACTCTTATCTGAACTGATGCGATCTAAATTTCTGATAAAGCTTCTTAACTTATGTTCTTCATCATCGTTTACTACTTAGGCTAGGTTGAGGTCACATTGCTACACAAAACTAGGCTTGTGCTAAAGCAAACTGGGGGTTAAAAGCAGCGTAGGAAGGGTTGTGGGGTACATCAGGACTAGAAAACTAAGTCGTGCCTTAACAAACTAGGGGTCATGTGCTACTAAAAAAGCTCACGGCTTATGTTGTGAGCATGCTAAGGGCTCAACAACCCATCGACACTTATACAAAGTTTACTACTGATCCACATTGAGGGCAAAATTAGGTCGCAACACTAACAACAAATAGAACAACCTCCAAAACAACTTCATATCCCTATAAACTGTTCCAGAATAGATTCTAACATCAAAACATGCATAAAAGGCATCCTAACACAACAAATCTTTACACTTACTAATCCAATATAATACTTATCTTCTTAAACCTTTCTCTATATTAATCATAAAAGCTTAGATGGTTGATCTTATCACATCCCAATGGGTACCCTAAACGTGGCAGTCCGCTGTATACAATACTGAAACCTAAGAATGACTACCTTAGTCAGGCAAAGACTTCCATGTCATGTACAAGGTGTACATCATAACAAAGAGAATGCATCAGAGTAGCGCAATTTACATTGATAATGATTAAGTAACACGGCAAAGAGAATACTTATCATAAAACATGATTGATTACAATTCTTAGGGACATACCCTGCTATTGTCTTTAAGTCAATATAAATATACTTCTTAGAAATTTCCAAAATACTAACATAACATACATTACATATAAGAAATCTTACAAAGTAACTTCAATTTATGTTTCCATTGCCTTCATAAAAGTTTAACATCCATCCATGACTTCTTTAATATCATGATCTTTGATTAAAGCGACGAGTATACCTGTTTCAATAAAATCTATGGTGATATAAGGTTACAACTAGCTTAATGAGATATTCATTTTTATTCGCACCATGAATGCAAACAAGTTTATTTAAATTTTCACACGTATGCTATGCATCCTATGCAACAATCAAATGATTACACAAATATATATAGTTATGTGGAAACCATATATAGAACGAATTTACCCATTCGTATCGAAAGTTAGTGAATTGTTGATGAAGATCCTCGACCTTCTATTGCTAGTCCCCAGGCCCCTGCCCAAAGTGTTCAGTTGGCTCGACTCCGAACCTAGAGTCGCATTCCTCAAGCGATTTAGATTCTTTATGAGGGAACATGGCCCGTGTCCCAGTACGATAACAACCAATCCAACTCTATACATAGGAGTAGCAACCTTCTAAAAGAAATATGACCTGATGGATGCTATGCATGAACGTTTTATTTTTTTTAAGTCTAATCTTATTAAGGTTTCTTAGGGGCAATTAAACAATTTTGCAGACAATAAGCAAGCATAAATGCAGGTAGACAAAATACTTAACAAACAATTTGAAGTTGTGATATTCTTAATTCTCATTTCATCACTTAATCATAGAATCACATATATACATACCCCTGAATTCCTCATACATGTCCATTTTTATCTTTTCTTAGTTTTCTAATGCCACTATTCTACAAGCACAAGCAAGTAACAAAACTAAGAGGAATAACTCACTTGTCTATTTTGCAGTCTTCTTAGTCATAGTAATCATTAGGAAGGGAAATCTTGTATTCCGCATCACCTAGACAAAAGAAATACTCGGGATGAGTATTTCGTAGAAATTCTACTTAAACTCTCTAATTCTATTTCATTATGCTCGTCAAAAATCGCATAAAATGAAATTCCAATTTAAAATAGCCATAATTTGCTCATTTTAACTCGGAATTCCGTATATAATATATCATTTTTTATCTATTTGAAAAGATCTATCCATTTCTAAGGTTATTTTTGTCATATAAGATCGTTTGGGTTCCAAAACCGTAGGATACAGATTCATCATGAAAATTATAGTTTTCAAAACATAAATTTGCTAACTTTTCCTTATCTAAAAATACTTGTACAAAAAATGTAGATAGTAGTATAGTTGGAAAAATCCTTTGAATATATATATAGACTCATACTGTATGTATGCAAGATTCTAATGGTATTGTCTCAATGATTATATTTCATAAAACAATGTCTTACGATGTTAAAGACTTGTATCTTAACAATTTCTTTTCTAAGTGTTTTGAAAGAATTTCATAATTTCACGAGTTATTATAAGTATATTCTCATTTTGTTTTCTAATTTCTTTTCTAAAATAAATTTCCTCTTAACTTTGGTCTTTTATAAATTTTACTTTTAGTGATAAAAATGAAGTTGTCTAGAGTTTTATTAAGTTGTTGATAATTTATAATAATTGTATATTTTCTTTTAAAGAAATGATTTTGATAAATAAGTCTTTTTCTCCTTATATTTTCATTTTTCAACTTCTTTAAAAATAAACTTTATTTCTAAAACTACGCCTTTTAACTCTTTGATCAATTTTACTTAGAAGGAAATCATGTTTTAATAGCTTCTTAAGTTTTTGATAAGATCTATTGTTTTTGAAACCTCTACTGTTTATATTCTTTTATTTCTTTGAAAATGAGTTTATCATTTAGAAACTTCGACAAAATTTTATTTATTTATTTATTTAAAGTGAGTTTATAATTGAGTGAGTTGATTTTATCTTAAATTATAAAACTTAGTCTAGTTGTTACTTTTTATTATGGAGTTGGTAAAAATTCCTACAAGTAAGCTTTTTGAGAAAAGTTTATTTATCAAATAATTATTATTACTAAGTTTTAATAAACTTTATGTGACTTATCATAATAAAAAAAATGTTTATTTTGTTAGTTAACTTCTTTGAGAAAAATCATTTTCGTTGTTATTTAAGAAAAGTCTTGATGGATTTGAAAAGGGGTTGTAGAAATAATTTTTTTCCTAGGTGGGTGATGACAAAATCTTAATGTATATGAAGAGAGTTTGGTTTCATTTCTCTTTTTTTTCCTTGGTAAAATTATCCTTGTTGATACTTAGGAAAACTTTGGAAAAGTTTGAGAAAAAGTTGTAAAAATACATTTTCTAAGTTGTTGTTAACAAAGTTTTTTATTTAATAACATAGTTTCATAATGAAAAAGTTTTAGTTTCAAGTTCCTCCATTAAAGAAAAATTCCACTTTAAATGTTGTTGAGACAATATTATTATGAGGATGCATGTATATGAGCATGTAATATGAAAATGATGAAAATATAAGAAAAAGATAAAATGCAAGATAATAATAATAAGCAATGTAATAATATTAAGTATTGGAAACCTTAGCTTTATTAATGTATCCCGATCAAGCATTGGGAGCCTTAGCTTCATCAAGGCAACTCGGGACTAAGAATAGATTAGTTCCAAAAGGAAAAAAGAAAAGAAGGAAAAAGTTGTTTTGACTTGATAAGGACAAGTGTAAGACTAGTTTTAAAATAACATGAAAGAGGTAAATAAATTGCAAAGCATGAAAGTAAAAAAATAACAAGTGAGCTTATATGCTCTAAAGAATATATATAGATATATAAATATATTTAGTTAGACATGAATAAGAAGTTAGCATAATAACAACAATAATATGAGCAAAGTATAATAACAACATAAAAATATAGAAATTGATGTTCATGAACAAGAACAATACATAAACATAGTGTAGCTTCTATAATATTAAGTTTAGGAAACTCACATCATGATCATGTAAAGTTATATGACATGGTAGTAAAAATATAAAAGGAATTTTTACCTAAATAGAAGTTGAGAGTAGTATATATAAATGGGTTTTGTGTATGAAAAAGAAGAAAGCTTGGAAGTGTTTTAGGAGAGTAATGGGAAGAGTATTTGAGAGGAGATTTTGAGAGAGTTTTGGTTTTGTGTGAAAGAATGAAAGAGTGAATGGGTATTTATAGAGTTTTAGAGTGAAAATTCGATATAATTAAATAAATTGAAAAAGAAAATAATTTGAGAGTGAAGAGAGAGAGAGGTGGATGAAAATTTAGGGGAGAGAGCGAGAAACGTGATTAAAATTTAATTTTAGAAGAAAAGTGTAAGATAAGTTTAGTAATATGTTGTGCAAAATTTTTATGGAAAAAAATTGTAAGAAATAGGTATATAGATTGTAAGAATAGGTAGTAGAAAAAGTAGAGATAGATAAATAATAATAAATAGTAGAAATAGTACTATGAATAGTAGACTAGAGAAATAAAATACCGGTAATAATAAAAATACTCGTAAACGAGCTATACTAGATATTTTTAGATACCAAAAAATTATAAAATTGATATTTTTGAATTTCTTATATTATTACGAGTCTAAAAATATTAACGAAATATTCTTACCATCCGGTGTACCAAGACACGATTTTTGAAAACTGATCACATTCGGATTCAAAAAACACTAGAAATTTTCGAATCTGCTATTTTTAAGCGTTCTTATATTATTGCAAATTATTATCAACAATTATTTCAGTTTTGTTGTTTAGGGTTTAAAAGCACGGGATTGTCGGATCTTAAACTTTAGGGTTTGTTGTAGATTTCGTTAACTTTTAAGATTCCGGTTTGACTTCCAGCTTGTTGATTTATTTGTAAGATTATAAAGTTTTGGAGTTTTGTCCGTGTTATATTTTTTGGTTCAACATCTATAGTTGATTTTATTTTATTAGTGATTATTTAATATTTTTCAGTTCTTGAGATCGTTTAACCGAGTCTAGGGTTATGGGTTGACTCAGTTTGACTTTTGGTGAAAATTGAAAATTTTTATTCTAAAATTCACCAAAGGATTTAAGGTCTTAGTATTTTGTTTTCGAGCATTATTTGGATATATCATCTTGATTTGTGTGTTAAGAATCGGATAGATGATTTGATTGGTGTACGGACATTGAATCAATCGATTATTGGATTTTCTATTTTGTTTTGGTGGTTCTTTTCTTCTAGTTAAGGATTTTCGTATTTTGATCTTCTTTAGAATTTGATTTTAACTTGGATCGATTTTCAGGATTTTGATTTTGGTGTTTTGACTTCTAGGATTATTTCTTATGAATTAGGAAAATTTTCAAGGGTTTACAGATTTACTTTTTTTATTGCATATTTTGTCATTCTTTGCTCAAATAAACTCAGATAACTTTTGTTTATACACATATAACAGATATTATTCATTTAAAGCTTAAACAAACTCAAGAAGCAAGCTTTTATTTATTTTTTAACATTTCTTAGCAAACCAAATTTGTTTTTCAGTTTTCTAAAACATCATATCTGCTAAAAACGACGATTCAAACATGAATGGTGAAATGCACACATGCACTAGTGTATTTAATAAAGATACTTTCTGAAATCTTTGAAAACAAGATAAACGAAGTTACTTGTCATGCTTTTTGAGATTACTTCACTTTCTTTCCAAAACACTGGTTGAGTAGCTTATAATTACAATCTTAGGGTTTTCAAGCTAAAAGTATGAAATTTGGGAGAAAAGATTTTGTATGAGTAAAAGAGAGTATGCTAGAAAAGTAGATTTTGAAAATGTCATGTTTATTTTTTGAAAACAACAACGTCTAATTGGTGTGAACTTTCAAATCCATGATTACCTTTCTTTTACGTAAAAGAAAATAAGTATGATGTAACTAAGAATCGTCATTTTAATATTTAATGAAAGAAATCTTATTAATACAAATGACAGTACGCCCATGGTTTAAAACTTATGGTAGATAACTTGCACATAAATTTTTGTTACTTTTGGAAAAGATTTAAATATAGGAAAAAAATTTCAAAAATCCTTAATGCATATAAAACAACTAGACTTTAGAACATCTATGGGATAATAACTAATATACTATCAAAACATTTATTATTTTAAGATGTAAAATTAGATTTAGATTTTTTAATTCTTTTTAATTTTTAACTTAAACTATAGCAAAAACCTTAGGATTAAAACAAATCCTAAGCTCTTTCCTATAGAAGCAGACTTATCTTTTGATTTTGTCTTGAAAATGTTTTAGAATTAACCTTAGTTTAGTTTTTCTGCTCATAATGTTTTGCTAAATCTTTCTTTAGCTAGATAATAGATTGAAAATGAATAAGGTGGATGCTAACGATCCACAAGGAATATGACCTAATACCTTTTATGCTACTTCGATAAGTGTGCTTGCTTAAATAGTACTTGTGTGATTGAAGTTGAACAGAATTTTTTAGAACTTTTATTAAAACCATTTTTGAAAACTTGACTTCGATGTTTCACTCGAATTTGAACAATTCCCCTTCCCACTTCCTCCTTTAAGGTTATCAACCTAGCTGGTTTAATCATGGTAGTTGTCAAAACTCGGAGAAATTCTTTATCATTTTCTCTCTAATGACAGTTGACTTTATGGGTCTGTTTGGATTGTTGGATTTTTATCTGTATCGTATTTATATCGGATCTATATTTGTAATTTATTTGTATCATATTTGTATTATATTTGTTTGGTTAGTTTATGGGTAAAACTAATAGTTTTTCATCGATGTCTTATTTTCTTGACAAATATCTATTTGAAAATGATAAAAATACGATATCAAAATGATTAAAATATGATGAAACAAACAGAGTGTAATGCTTGCAATCTCATAATAAGATCTGCTACAAGCAGCACTATGGCTTATTTCTTAAGCTTCTCAACTTCACATCGTATCATCAACATTATAAACTCTTTCGCATAGTCAATAATGCTCAACCATCCTTGCCTCAAAGACTTTAATCTAAGGAACATTTCCTGTCGGTAGCGATGTGGAACAAACCTGTTGTGCTATACTCTCTTCACTTCCAGCAAAGCTATAGCATCTTCTTTACATTCTCTTACTTGTTGAGTCTTCTAGTTCTTCCAGCTTATGATTGCATAATTGGCAAATTCAAGTGCTGCTAATCATACCTTAGTCCTATAATCATATCGATAACATATTCCCTATACGAATAATCATTTAGTGAGTTACTCCTTTTGAAGGATGTAATTTAATTTAATTACTTTCGTTTGGATAGTAATCTTAATTGGTGCACCTCTAGCTTAAACCTAAACATTACTTAAAAGGAGTTGAGCAAATGTATTGGCCACATTCACTTCTCTAATGGCCATTAATGAGTATTTAATAACTTGCCCTAAATTGATCAATCTTAACAATTTCCATAAATTATACACCTACGATTGGCTCTTGGGCATGAGTGATCCTTGTGATTGCTCTTCTGACCTGTCTTGTGAAATGAGCAATTTTCCTTACTACAACTGCCAGAAACAAATACAATTTAACAAATCCGGACATATTTGGATGTCATTCTGGCTTCCGGAAATTTTCGTATAACTCTCGGCAATTTTTCCAGCATTTGTACTTGCATCCTTACCATAGAAATTACATACGATACATAATGTAATGTTTATTTGTTTGGTTACCACTTTTTAGCCAATCAAGTACACATATGCCCTTATATGTAAGTAAAAATTAAAATAAAAAATCAGCATGGCAATATCGACTCAAACAAATCAAAGTGCAAACATCTATTTACATTTGTTTTGTCATTATTCACATGTCTTCCTTTTGCTTTATTGTCAAAGTTTTGTATAATAACTCAAGTGAATACCATCATGCTATGATTATTTTACACATATGATGCAGTGTAGAAACGTAAATGATATAAGTCAACTCACCGAATGATTTCTGAAACACACTCAATTGTAAAAACATGTAATTTTCAAGAGAAAAACTCTCTCAATTAGGGTTTAAAAGTATATCAAATGTTCTAAAAAAAAAAGACAAATCTAAGAACTATTTATACTATTACATGAGGAAACCCAAAAGATAAATAATAAATAAATGAAAACTGGCGACCTAAAAGACAAAACAGGTAACGTAGGCTGGCATTGAAGACTGGCAGTGTAGAATTAAAGACTGATAGTGTAAAATTAAAGGCTACAGCTTTCTTGGTGTCCTAGTGCGCTTCATTATTTCTTTCTTGGACGACTTCCTTTTGTTCACATGTGTGTCTTTTAAGTCACCCACATCAACATAAGATGCATGTTGCACCTTGATTGACTGGATGAAGTGATTAGACAAATGGATATTATCAAAAACGTTACAATTTGTAACGATGACACCAAAAGTTTTAAATAGCTGCCAACTCTAACAAGATGAAAGCTCAATCGAAATTTAGGTAGTGTTTATGATATTTTTCCTCTATCTTACTATGTTATTTATTCAAACTGTAGTCAAATTTTTTTTTTTTTTTTCTGTTGTGGTAAGCTTCGATTTGTCTTCTTGTTTTTTTTTTTTCCTTTCTTTTTCCGGTAATCATGATATCAAACATATCATGTTTATATCTGTGTTATTTAATCATGGCAGAAGTCACCAGCCCAGTAATGGGCCATAATTTGTGAGCATTCCATGATACAATTTCCACAAATTAGTGCAGTTCTTGGACGTAGAATTGACAAAGGAAAAAGGTCAACAGTAGCATAGATTCTTGCAAAATTTGAGTGAAAAGGCCTATTATCGGAGATGGTGTGACTATTCGATGAAGCTAAATATTCTCTTTTTTGATTCACCAATAAATGAGCTCGACATAACAACCCATTGGCACATTTCTTGCTTCCAAGGGTTCCCCAATGAAATTAAATAATATGTCACATCGGAATCATTCGGCCATGTTAGTTGTCCTATTCCTTTGTTTTCGTTTCAATTATTAGAACAAATATTTTCAAGCAATTTTTATAAGAAAACTAAAATGTCAAATTTTGTTCTCTTGATGTGATGAAAATAAGCCATTAAACGTGAGGCCTTGGTATTATTAAATTTTTATTTCTCAAACCTTTTCTTTCTTATTTAAGTCATCTGAGCATGAATGCAATCTAGGATGGTCACTATAATGAGTTATTTATATCAAATTGTTACTTTTCAATATCATCTTATTATAATAAGTAAATAGCTAAATTAATCTGATGTTATGAAATTTCATATGTTAAATTTATATCTTTTTGCAATTTAAGACCTTAATTTATCATATTTCACATTTAGTATACGTCTTGTGTCTTGGTTATTCGATTTAAATTTTCACCATTATTCAATTTTATACTTTTACATTTAATACTTGATATGGGATTATTTGAAACTATATATTATTGGCATAATTTGATTTGGTTTGCGATGTGAATCGGTTTAATCAATTTTTTTCTCTTATGCGGATGATGAGTGAACGCTCATGAAATGAATACTTGAAGATATTTATATTTTTGTACTTAGTAGGCGCTTGACCAATTGCAAACCCTAGTACCGAAAATATGTGTACAGCCTTTTTTATAATCTTTTTTTTAGACACATGACAATGCATGGCTACGTACAGCAACACAATTACACAGGATAACCCACACTTACTGTTAGTTAGAGACTTGATGAGCTTAGAAAATATGATTGCTTTTAGAAGTTTTAAAAGTAATCGATCATGTCGTCAGATATTATTTTAGCTAGTAAGATTTCGACTCATTATCTTTAATAATTGATATCTTTTTTATGTCTGGGGTTATAGGATCGGTCGTTGTTAGTATTAGGATGCTACTGGTATATTATCTAGCCTACCCACGTTTGGATAGAAAGTTATCTTGGTAATCTCTATCTCAAAATATAATAGATAACTATGATCTCTTGTGATGAAAACTAGAGCTAAAATCACCATAAAATTTTTTACTTGAAAAAAAAAAAAAAAAAAAAGATAATGGATCATGGATTCCTTGTGATGGGTTCCTCTGTCAGCCTTAGAAATGTGTATAGATATTTCAAAATCTATGCCCTAGTTTTTTTAACGTTGCTTGTTTTAGATTAGATGTTGACACCCATGGATAGTGATGTGGGCAGGAAAAAAAAACAAATCTTAAACCACCTTTATTGCCCTATACAGAGAACCTTAATATAAAGGTCTAACTCTAAACTCGTAAAACTGACGTCTTAGCCAAATACTGATTTTTTAAAAATTTTTAAAAAGTAAAGATTGGTACTTTTCCCAAAAAAGAAAAAGAAAAAAAAAGATTAGTACTTAAGTTCTCTATACCGTAGATATTTTTAATATAAATGTATGTATTAGATTTGGCAAAACCAAAAGCATCCATGGTATGTAGGTCCAATAAAACATTAACACCAAAAAATCTTTTTTCAAAAATCTTATGAATAAAGAGAGATGTTGTAACTAATGGAGATTATCACGGATAAAGATTGGTTTCACAATACCCATGACCATGGAATAATTAAGGTAAGGATAAAAACAATAATGGGAGAGCCAAACCTCAATAATTTATCTATTTTTCTTTATTTTTTTGGTATTTTAGATATTAATTTGACATTTAAAACAAAATTTTCTTAACAATGACCTCTTATTGCATATATTTAAGATCTTGTTTATAGTCTAATATGGATGATGGACATCCCACGCCAAGTCCAACCTATTAGCTACTTCGACCAACCCAATAGGCTAACGTCCAGTTCATGTTAATCAAAGCCTGAAACCTCGTTAAGATGCCCTTTATACTGGTCTAAAGCACCGACTAACTCTTATAGTATTCGATCGACACTCAGTCCAATACCTCTTGGCTTACTATTCTTGATGGGGCTTACTTGTCTACTTGTCTATGATTCCACGACACATCCAACCACTAAATTCATGTGGCATGTAAGTATTTACCTCAACTAGTCATTTGGACTCTCTTTCTCCTACAACCATTAAACTCTCAAATCGATATGTTTACTGACTTAAGGACTGGAATAGCTACATTGAGCCCAACCCCGACATGACACTAATCGTATTTTGTTTTTAGGCCTTTTACACATCGAACTACAGCCCAGATTCTCTTTCTTTAGCTTTTACCGGATTAAAAATAGCAACACATCTATTCCCATTTCTTTCAAAAGTACTATAGATCTTTATATCAATATTAGCTTTTTTCAGCTAACTTTATTGGGCTTTCAATGAATAGTAGTATGTTGAGTAGTTGTGCAAATAATGAGACTCCGGAAAAGTTCGTGTGATGATAGCTTTATTCTATCATGGGGTAATAGCAATAATGAATAAATTCCCTATAAATTGACACCCATCAATGATATGGAGATTAATGTTGAGGAATAAAGATAAAGTTGCCCTAAAATTGTTATGCATGTTGCTTTACAATCAATCAAGTCCTCCTTAATCCGTTTTTTGGGATCAATCTATTTTATCATAATATATAATTTTATAAACCTTTTCAAGAGATATGTGTCGGTAACTAAACTTGGAAAGAAAAAGTCACAATTTTAACATATCTATAAAAAGTTATAACCCTTTGAAATCATATAATATATTATATAAAATTAAAAAAAGAATTATCGGTTGTCATATAAAATTAATATTTTTCAAATAACTTGTCTTTTGAACAAAAAAAAAAAAAAGAATAAAAATATCATAATAAACTTTTAAGTAGATCCATTATTTTTATAAATATATATATATATATATATCTCAAATCAAAATCCGTACATCATAGGAAAACTAAACTTGTAATAAATTAAATGCTAAAGGGAGACATTTTCCTGAACTTTGCATGTTCCAGCAAACATGCAAAATCATTGTTGTTGAAAAGCTTAATTTAGCCGCCCCTAATTTGTACTGGAATTAGAATATATTGTCTCGACAAGGTTTGATTGCTCTTTTTCTTCAATCAAAGTTTAAAGCGATTGGCTTTTCAGCTTTCTATTCCACAAATATAGTTCATGAATCATGACTTCAGAACCCTTTTTTCTGAAAGGAAAGGCCCAAATATTCTAGCGGAAGTTTCTTTCATAGACCATACACATGGGAATTAAGTGTTTTTTGGACTCTTCAATACATGGGATCCACATAAAAAATAGTAGAAAAGAATAAAAACATGGGGCAGTGGGTGTCATTGAATCAAAGGAACTTTATTTCCATTTTTTTCTATATTATTTACCGTGGATGCTGTGCTAAGGTATGGAAATCAAATTGAATAATGGATAAGTTGTTATAATCTAGTAAACAATGGTACAGAAAAGGTACTAGGAAAACTAGAAGACAACTTTCAATAACATTGCAAAGAATATTTTGCACAGAGTTGCAAACGAGATAAGTCGAGATAGTATAGTATTGAGTTTGAATTTGAGCTCGACTTGAACTTTCAAAACTGGAGTGCAATCTAGTTTAAGATTTTAAGTTCGAGCCGAGATCGAAGTATAATTACATCAACTCGATCCTGATCTCGACTATAATAAACTCAATTTATTAAAAAAATACATTTTAAACTTGATTCAAATTCAATCAATATTTATACTTAGATAGAGCTTGATAGAATCCAATTAGGCCAGTGAGTATATTAAGCTAAGCGTATAATGCTTGAGCTTGACTTGATAAACTATTCGAGTAGCTCGAGTTCGATTTGGTTCTTTTCCGATCATAATCAAATAAATATCAAGCCAAATTTGAGTAGTTTATAAACCAACTTGATTCATGTACGATTATAATCCTAATAGTCTTAGGTGTGAAATATCATAACATTATGTAGCAACTTATTCATTTATGATAACCAACTAGAAGAATATATATGGCTCTCGATGACTCAGGTGGATCATAGAAAGATGAAATTGAAAACAATTTGATTTTTTTGACTAGGGGCCTTGATCGATTGCCACTAGATCAGTTGTTGATGGACCAACCAACTACCCAATCGATTGATGTTATTTAGGGTTTTTTTGGATTATTTGATTTTTATCTGTATTTAAATCTTAACAAATATCTGCTTAAAAATAATAAAAATAAGATGTTAAAACAATAATAATAATAATAATAAAATAATAATAATAAAAAGATTAAACAAACAGACCCAATCCCAGATTTTAAATCCGACTAGTATTGTACCAGAAGTGCTAGCTACCTTGTTCTCACACCTCCAATTTACCCGGCGTTCCATACATACAATATATTCTTGCATCATTTGATGCCCATGTTATGCATGCCATGCTTAGAGTTAGCTCCCTTGTACCAACCACTAACTTGTCTCTTTCTCACAATCAATTTACCAACTTCATATTCACTAATTTCGCTTGATATTTCCTAGAATTACTCATATTTGTAATTTCATTTAAAATTTATAAAAGTATTCAAAAGTTCATAAACCCTTATAAATATTTTGACATCACTGTAAGTTGTGATATTAACTTTTTTTATTGAACTCTTCAGAATATTTGTATTATCAGTCAAAAACTAGTAAGAGAAACCTGACGAATAATTATATGAACTCTCTATATACCTTTTCTTAGAAACACATTTTACATAAATACTACCTCGCTCCTCACATATGCATTTGAACCAATTTCTTAAAATGTTATAAAGTTGGAAAAGAGCATTTTTTTCAAAAAAAAAAAAAAATTCATTCACTTAACTCAATCACGAATAACTATTATAATATTTAATATTTCAATAAGTATCCTTATTATAATATTAAATAGATATTAATTACTAAAACTTATGAATAATAATAATTCAATATTGCAATCGCTTTTTTTTCCTTAAAATATCTTATTAAAAAAAATCAATATTAGATACCTCTATACTAGTTTTTCTTTTTTTCTTTTTAAATTATTATATTACAATCTTATTTTATTTACCAAAAGAAATATACGGCAAATCATTGATTATAAAAACCTCGAATATTTTTTTTTTTCATTTCCCAATGAGCGGGACATCTATTTCTGGGGTGGTGATCAATAACTTTTTAATGTCTTCATATAAGCAACCAATAGAGATGCAAAAACTGTGGAGGAAGGGAAAAGACATAAAGAGTTTTTGTCATGATATGTTTGGACGAGCATTACACAACACCATGATAGGACTTGGAGCCATTCTCTGCCGCAAACGTGGCGGTAAATAGCAAAACAGCGGCGAAGCAAAGAGTGGTTTTTTTTGAAACATCAAGTGATTGAAAGTTGATGATAACCTCAAAGACTGAAAAGAGAATGCATATCCCCCACCTTCCTTCGAAAAATCGAAAATCCGTGTTTCTTTCTTGTTTTTATTTGCTCTTTTTCAATTTGCAAGGAGCTAAAAATTTGGTGTTTGTACCTTTTAAAAATAGATATGAAGTACTTATCCTAAGTTTATTAGGGGGGTTGAAATAGAAATCAAAGCTAAGCATATTTTTTTAAATTGATACCAATAAAGTGGGTTGTTTCGTTTTCGTCTTTCAGGATTGCAATGGTAACCAACCCAAAGGATGTCGCCTTTTTTTTTTTTTCTTTGATGTTATTTTTGAATATATTTTTGTAAGATAAGATTATAAAAGTTTTAAAAAGTTATTAAGAATCTTTATTTTAGTAAATTCGTGGATGAAGTAAAAAATTAATTAGTACAAAAAATTGTTTAAAATGCTTATGCAATATAAATTAAGCAATTTTCTAATTAATTTATGTACTTTATACTACAATTATGTATGAATGAACTTTAAATTCTTGTCTCAAAACCAATACTAAGATTATGTGTGGATTAATGAATGTTTTAGGGTTTTTAACAATAATTGCAAGTATACATTTTTATTTTTAAAATTTATGTAAAAAAGTAAACCCGTTCATACTTTTACATCAAATTAATAGTTTAAAAGGGTTATTACTATTTTCTGGTACATCATTTTATATGCAATCTTTATATAAATCATACATAATGAAATTCAAATCTTTAAAAATTCCTTTTTTTTGTTGGCCAATTTAAAATTTTCATTTACTAACAAAACCATTTACATGTTGCAAATTACTTTCATACTTTATATGTCTAAACTGTTATAGCAAAGACACCAATTTTTACAATTAGGGGATGATGATAGACTAAAATTACCATATTTAATATCATTTTCTCTCTCATGAATTGCTTTATTGATTTGATGTTATGACACTCTATGAGAACCAGATTATCTAGCTCCTTCAGGTTTTTATTTTACAAACTCATTGCTAAAGCCAGCCCATAGTTTTCGGTCGGGAAAGCACTCTTCAATAATATCAGCGGCAAAAAGGACAATTTATATTCTAACACTTTTTTCTAAAAATCACGACGATTGTTAATCCGCTTACGATACTTATTATAAGATGTCAACAAAAAACATGAAAAATCTATTTCGAGTAGAGATAGGCACGATTCAGTTTTAAATTAAAATTATCATTGATGGTTTTAAAACTAGAATAAGATGGGTTGGTCAGTTTTAGAATCAATGGCAGTTTCATTGTTCCTAGGCGGTTTTTTAGCCTAGAACCGATGGCATTGGCAATTTTTACTAAATTCTATTAAAAAGAAAAAAATAAAAAATATCTAATGTATAATTATTAATATTTAAATTATTTCATATAAATAGTAAAATTTATAATTTATTCACAATATTTATTATGTTATTATCAACAACACAAATAACATAGTGTAAAATCATATATACTTAATTTAAATAAATTTCTTCGAAAAGAAAAATTTATTTTCTTAATAATTACAATTGATATTGGATGTATTTGTATACAAATAAATGTGTATTCTAAACAAATTTTTAAAAATTTAGTTAAATAATTTAGCACTTTTAGATCCAATAATTATTTTGAGATAGAATTTTTTTTGTTAAAAATTAAAATTCATTTATTTATTTTTATTTGAAAAAAAGGACGATTCTACGATTCCAAAACTGAAACTGGAAATGTGGACGATTCCGATCCCTCAATTCCAAGATCCAAAACCGATGGTTCCGATTCTATTCGGTTTCGAAACGTACCCATGTTTAGTTTCAAAGGTAATCCCAGGAAGCTCTTTAACAGTTCTTAAAAATGAATTGTCTTGAATTTTCTCGAATTATTTAACTATGTCAAAGTGATAAGGATAAAATTAAAAGAGTATAGGGTAGAAGGGTTACATCATCTTTCTCATACCTTATGGTATAGAAGTTAATTCTCAATTTATAGAGTTGAAATCTATCCAATAAAATTCTAAAAATATCTTAAAATTTATACCCTATGAACTTATAAAATATAAAATATCTTGTAAAACTTGTAAATTTTCTAATTATTAAATGGAAATAAAAACATTCTTTCTTTGCCCTTCACATTATAAATATTGCCATGACCAATCACAACGTAGAATGAAGATGATGGGTTAACAATTAAACCAAAATGCCTAACAATGCGACTTTGAGTCAAATTGTATGTGCTAAAAGAGTCAAGTAAAACGGAAATTTGGCAATTATATCAATTGGCTAATTAAATCACAATGTCTTTGAAACTAGATCACCACACTTTTGAATGATAGTCAATAGTACATGATGTATTGTTATTGCTCCACTCATGTACAACTTCTGTTTCCTCAGTTTTATCCTTTGCATCACTCATATCATCTTGAGTTAATTAACATGATCAAAATTGTTTTGTCTTACATTTGGAGTTCTTATTGAACTTTTCATCATAGTTAAAAACAAGGTCTTTTTGTCTTCTTAACTACATTTCTTTTATTGTCAACTTTAGAAAGAGATGTTAGTAGTAATGATGATGCTATATTTGTACTTTGCTTACTAAATTGCAGTAAGTTGCGGGTCTATTTAGCTAAAATCAAACTAGATACATATAAGATACAGATAGGAAATAGATAATAAACAGATAACAAACTAACCAGTTTTACTTATAAAAAAATCAAACAGACCAAATACAAATTAGATACAGATGATAAACAGATGACATATAGATGGCAAACAGATACAGATACAGATACAAATACATACACAGATACAGATACAGATGGAAAACAAACCCTCCAAATAGACTCACTTTTAGAAGATAACACTAATGTTACAAAATTATAAGACCTATATGCATTGAATTGATCATGAATTTATCTTCAAACATTCTAGCAAGCCATATATAATTAATTAATAATTTTTGGTCTATCAATTTGAAATTCCCTTTTGATGATAGGTTTTTAGACCATAGAAGACAACAAACGCAAGAGAAAAGATTCAAATAAACCAATCGTATAGTTTGGAAGGGTCTCGAGACTAATATTGAGCCGCTAATGATTATGGTAGCTTAGACAAGAGTCCCTATTCACCCTCAGCTATTACTGTTTTTGTTTATTTATTTATTTTTTCTTTTTTTTTTTTAATGAAAAGATGCATTCATAAAGCAAAGGAGAAAGTCCAGCATACAACAGCAAAATTGGCAGCACCAGGGCAGCTTAGCCCTCTCCTCTCGCATCCTGATCACAATTTGGCCCTCTCCTCTTACAAACCAAACGTCCTGGTAGACTAATTTTAATAATATCAAATCCACTACCAAAGTTTTATGTATTTTTACTATTTTATATCATAAACTTAAAGTTAATAAATTTATTCAGTCGATTTTATGCTAAATTTTACATTTAAAGTTTGAAGTTGATAAATATGATATCGGATCAAATTAAGAGAAAAATGAAAAGAAAAACTATTTTAGTCTTTAAAAGTTACCATCATAAATATTTATTAATCAAAGAGTACAAGCATAAATTGATATGGCATGGATAATGAAATTGACATGTAATATTTTCATTGAATATAATATTTATTTAACAATTTTATATCATAAGTATGATATTGAAAAGACATTCTAAGATTGTGATTTTAACGTTACACGGGGATGTGTTTCATAAACATGGGGGTTATGGATCATGATCCATATTTAAAAAACGTGCACATGGAATCTAAGCAATAATTATTACAACTTTTTCTTCTGGTATTGCACGCACAACTCAGCAGCATCCCATAGTCCAAACTCCAAGCTCACGAGCTGTTCCTGTTTTTTTCATATTTCAACTCTCTTTAGCGTATACGGCAGCCTCGAAATCTTTAATTGTTAATTATATTGATTCCGTGAATTTGGAAGATAAAAATGGAACTTCCGATGGATTTGCTTACGAACGTGGGTTTTTTTTTTCCTTTTTAAATTACTTTTTACACATATCCAGAATATCGTATTTGCTAATTGACATATGTAATCTATTCTTTTATGCATCGATAGATAGGTTTTAAAAGATTATTGACTTTCGGTAGGTTTTAGTTTCAATTTTCCAATAATAAATCCCTTTTGGTATAATATAAGAGTACATGCCTTAGCACCAAGTATTCAACTTAGAAAAGTACTTAAATTAATAATATTAAACATAATATAAAATATTTTTTTAACTCTACAAATTTCATATTTGCATTTTAACCATTATTTTAACACTCAATTTTGCTGTAGTTCTCCTTAATGATGGTTCAGAATCATATTATCAAAAATATTTGATTAAATTATTGAAAATCATAATGTCTGTATTAGTTACGAGTGCATGAAAAAAATGACAAGTTGTTGTACGATTCACCCCAAGATTTTACATAAAAATAATTCACTAGTGCTACTGGGTATACTGTACCTTTGCACATTTAAAGAATGTAGGTTCAATATGATTCTTTGATAGTTTCGAGTCTAAAATTAAAAAGCCTATATCTATAGAATATAATATAAATAAGATTTTGTATTGTACCATCTTCTACCTATTCAATTTTAAAAAAGGAAATTGGAACAAAAATTTAAGAATGACTGTAAATTTACATTTTTATGCTTAGTTATCACGGAAAGAGAAAAGAAAGAGAAATACAACCTTCAAGGAATTTATATAGTCTCGTCATTAATTTTAACAAGATCGATCTCGATACTATCTAACGCTCACACGATATCCAACCATGATCGAATAATTAAAACCGTTAATATTCTAATTACTACATTTATTTTGACGAGTAGATGGCTTACTTAATGCTTCATGGATTTGAAGTATCCCTCAATCTTGTATATCCCTTTAAATGTATAGTAAAATAAAAGAAATAGGTAGAATTCTACAATGAAGATAATATATATACATAGATTATTAATGAACACAAGTTAGATTTTATATATTTTTCTTTATTATCAATTCCACTCTTTTTTGGTTCTTAAAATTAGAATAAATGATTAATTGGGTACTGGTTATATATATGAATATTAGTCTTTTAACAAATGGATTAAATTAGATTCGATTCTCTTCTTGCATGAATTATAAGGTGTATTATTGTAAAAGGAAAAAAAAAAGGTTAATACTCCATCAATTAAAACCTAACTCATTCCTGCCTAGGAATTTTTAGTATACAAGCTAAATTACCCTTTTATTTTGGATGGGCATGGATTGGAAAACGGGAAAATAGCCCATGAATGGATGTAACTTTCACCAGATTTCTGACACGTAAGGAAAAGGGGTTATTTGCTCGGGTCTCAAAAATTTTTTTTATTCTTCCTTTTTCTTTTTATGAAAAACCCAGTTTCTTATATATAGAAAACTAATAAAAAAATAAATAAAACGAGACTTGTCAAAATACGAGGGAAGAGGACGAGGTTCAAAGGATTTGAAATGTTAATCCAAAGTATAATCCAAAAAAACAAATTATGGTGGGGTGCACACATGGGTAAAAGGTGAAACAAAAAATCCATGGTTTGGATTTGCTAATGACCAATGACTTGTCATGATAATGACCCTAATTATAGTTTCTTTGAATCCATACATAATTATGATTCTGTTCTAACTATCTGCCCTAGAGAGAGAAAACCCTAGAGAGAATATGATTGTTATGTCGATAAAATTGGGTTTCTTTTTTTAATATTTTTTTGTATATATTTTTTTCCAAGGGAATTCATTTTGGATTCTATATTTGCGGTTGATATTACAAAAGGGATATAATTCATTCATATTCATCATTGACATGTTTTAGCAACGGGGCAATTAAAAAGCAGATTCTTCATTTCTATCAAGAAAGTATGTAAAAGTATTAAACATTGCACATGTGCCCGATCCGATTTAGATTTTTTTTTTAAATGTCGTTTATTGGGTTTTCTTTTTTTGGATCCTCCCTTTTTCCCCCTCAAATTTTTGGTGAAATTACCTGATTTGTTTTTAATGGAATTCAACAAAAGATTTTGGTTAAAAAAAAAAAAAGAAATTCAACAAAAGATGGATAACAATCATGTTCACTGTAAATGGATGATTCAAAGTGATATATAAGGAAAAAATACTTTTCTTTACTTTTTTTTGTCACATCAAAATTATAATAATTAAAACATTATCATAATAATATTATAAAATATTTTAAAAATTAAAAGGCTAACTGGATGCTTTATTGCTTGCTCAACTAAGCCAATTTGTTTTGGTGAAAAGTAACTCTTATATCATGTTAGCAAACCCATTTTGCCTCAGTGGTTAGTTCAGAATAAGGATGATCCCAATAGTTATATAAATACAACAAAAAAGGAAAACAAAAAATTTGAAGAGACAGTGCAAGACTCTGACAAAATATTATTTCATATGTATAAACTTTTGCTCCTACGTCTTTTCTATCTAGACAATGCAGGATTTTAACAAAAAGTAATTTACGTATTTCATAAAATACTAACCATAGGAAAAGTTGAAAAGTTGTGTAGTTTACATTTTAAAAAGTGATATTGATACACCCATTAGCATTTTCAAGTTTAAATTTTGCAAGTTTGCAACTCTTTCTTTTTTTTTTTTTTTTATTTTTATCCTCCTCTATAAATCTACAGTGTAAATGGGTTTAAGAACTAATTAAGAAATATATTTAAATTATAATACAAATCCTTCGTCTAGGAAAAAAAAAAAGGGTTATAGTCCAAGTCTAATGTATATGTATACATAAAAAATGGATATTCATATTAAAATGTATTAAAGAAAATTAGCCGTTCATCGACCATAATATACAAATAAATTGGTATTAGATAAGACTGCCAACCGAAGATGGACATCTATATTTCATTACTAAGCTACAGCCCACAAGGGCTTGTATTAGGATTTTCAAAATCCAGCTTGGTAGTAGTACAAAAAAATTCCTCCATTTTGACTTTTTTTTCCCCACATATTAAACGTTTCTGCAACAATTTGTTTCTCTTGGAGTAGCTTCAATTTTTACCTATTGAAGATGGGAACACCAGTCCCTACATACTATTAATACATTAAAATAGCACGCAAAATTTGGGATTATAAACACTATTCAGCAATGCCAGAGTAATAGGTTAATCACTATTAATTTCAACTCTGATAAGCCATTCGTACAATACTCACATAACCCCCTTTAAAGAAGAGAAAAATGAAAGGAACAGTAATTATTGTTGATGACAAAGTGTTTGATAAACTAAAGTTACTCCTAAAAACATTTGCAAGAAGTAAAAAGAAAAAAAAAGAAGAAAAAAAAAAGGAAAATATAGATTTAATTTTTTTTAATTTTTTTTAATTTTTTGCTTTCCTCCTTTTTTTTTTCCTCTCCATTTTGGCAGGAAAAATATCTGAGGGGCAATGGAAACTAATTTCTTAATTTTCCTTCCACTCTGTTTTTTTGTCCTTTTTCCTTTTCTAAACCAAATAAAAGAATCTAAATATTTCTCCCTAATTCTTTCCTGGGTAAAGGAAATAAAAATATTGGTCTTAAAATAAATCTCAAAAATAGGGTTACTCAGGAAAAAAAAAATCTCAAATAGGGTTACTCAAGAAAAAAAAATCTCAAAATAGAACACTTGAAATTGTGATTTAAAGACATAATTTCATTTACTATTAAAATTATGTTTTTAAACATAAGTTCAAATAGCGGTGTAGTAGTCAACCGTTGTTAATTTTACATGGAGAATCTAGATTTGATTCTGGGTATTGACAAATTGTTGGACCTTTTTCTTTTTCCATTCTAGGTCTTGACAAATCGTTGGACTTTTTTTTTTTCCTTTTTAAAGGTAGAAAATAAAATAAGAAAAAAAAAAAACAAGACTACATCATAAAATCACATGTGTTGTTATTCTAATAATATTTTATTTAACTATTTAAAAATCATGTGTTACTGTGTTTTATAATTTTTTTCTTACTTTATTTATTTATTATAAATAGTAAAGCAACACTTTTCATTCAAAAAGTTATACAAAGTAAAATAATTCTACTTTGAAACTATTTTTTATGTAACGCACACTTAGAAAAGCATTAAAAAAATGATACAAAATAGATAGACTATTACCTTCTATGATAACAAGTTCAATCATGTTAAGATTTAGTAGTAAAAGTGAAAAATATATAATTTAAAAACCCAAAACAAAAAAAATATATATAACACACATGAAGATAAGATTTTAAAATTGTTAAAAAAAACATGATAGGATAACATCATATTTGATTTCATAGTGCAGTTGTAGTGATAGGTATTATTGTAATGGGAATTAGAGACACAGGACTAGTTTGTTTTAGTGAAAATATTTTTAAGAAAAATGTCTTTTCATTTTTTATATTTGTTTAAAGAAAAATGTGATTATTAATAGAAAGCATTTACCCTTATTTTGAAAAATATAGACTTATTCATAACTTATTTTTGAGAGAATAACTTATAGGATATAAAATGATAAGTCATTTTTTCATTGATTTATGAGTTCATTTACCAATCATTTACTATACAAATACAATTATTATTAATTTTTATAATATTTTTCCTTTAGGTAGATTTATTTCTCATTATAATATATGTATTTTTTATTTTTTATATTTAAAATATAATAGTTACCTTGAAGTTGTACAAACAATATTTTTTTTTCATAAAATTAGCTAAACATGTTACTTTTCAATAAATTTTTTTTACGGAAATATGTTTTTCATTAATAGACACTTTTCCTTAAAACAAATAGGGTTTTAGTTTCGACTCTCACTAAATTTGCATTTTTGTATCTATTACCTGAAAATTAGGAATCAAACCTACATTCTTCATATAAAAATAATAAGGTTTGAACTCATGTTTTTAAGATGATTTTAATACAAAAAGAAAATATGTCTTTAAAATACAATTTCTAGTGTCCCCTTTTTTTTCTTTTTTCTTTTTTTTTTTGAGTAGCTCTATTTTGTAAGATTTCTTTTTAAAACAATATATATATATATATATATATATATTAATTTCCCTTACTCATTCTTTCCCTTCCCATTCTCTTTTTCCTATTTCCCTCGTCCCAAACAGAGTGTTAAGTTTTGCTGCCAGGAGGTTGATACCTCCTACTGTTCTTGGAAATCCCAAAATCTATTTTACCTGTGAATCCCAAAGAAAAGCAACTCCTCCTTCTATTATCAGTTATTACTTGACCATCATTCTGTGCCAATTTGATCTGAGTAAAACCTTTTATCATTGTTGCTTTAGAGGCTGCCACGACAAACTTCTTAGTTCCACGCTGTACATCGAATCATGGGACATGTGGTTTCAGACTTTTGCCTGCATAAAGTGCTGTAAACAATAATTGCTGATTTCTCAAGTAAATATTTGATCATATCTTTAGGACTTTATGGGTGCCAAGAGTTGTGAATAACGATGATTGAAATATATAATTGTAATTAAGTTACATGGATGCCAACAACTTAGTTTCTTTCTCTTTTTTTTTTTCCCTCTTGAGGTATCATTGTGTATGATTTTATATTTTAGTAAATTTTAGTAATACAATTTTATATATATACACAGACATACATCCAATTATAAGGGTGCCTAATTAGAGCTTTCAAAAATTAAGCATGATCGTAAATTTGGGAGGTAGTAATAGGCATACTTACAATCCATGCTAAATTCTAACAACACAATATTTCTCTTTTGATGCGAAGCTACTTGGTCCTTTCATTAATAATTTAAGATACAATTGTCATTAACTTTTGAAGCCAATTTAGTTCAGTCTTTTTTTTACTTTTTAATAATAAGAACCAAAATAAGTGATAGAATGGTATTATGATTAATTACAGCTCTGTACTGATAAAATAATCAACTTAGTATTGCATTAGGGGAAAAATCTTGTGATATTGAAATAATTTAGAAAGTATAGATAGGATTGTCAATGGGTTGAGTGGAAGCTCAATTCAAAGAGATCTTCAATGAGTTTAAACTCAATCCTATTGAAGCCATTTGTGACAAGTGATTTCCAAAGCAACTTTTTGTTTATTGAGATGGTATTGTCATGAGTTCAAATCTAATAGAAGTAATTGTCACTGTTTGACTAGACTCACTTGTATTGGATGAATATTAGGCCTATAAAATAAAACACAACTAGTAGTACACTGAGGTTTAGCTAGACAAGGCTATTCCGATGTCGAAGTCAATAAGCACATCAATGAGGATATAACCAAAAGAAGTGCATAAGAGTTCATGTGATATTATCAATCCAATGGCATGGGATATGATATTTATAGCAAATTGACTAAGGATAGTCTTACAAGTGGCGGGATCATGGATGGGTGGACAATTAGTATCAGTTATCATAGATGTGGGACAAGCCCTCTAATCAACATTTTGGCATGCTAGCCTTAAGTGATTGAGAAGAGCACCAGGTTACCTTAGTTCAGGGACCATTTGGATATAGTATTATGTAGTCAACTTCCCAAGCCGAGGAAATCAACTTTCTTGGGAGGCTTTGGGCCTATCAAAGTAATTTGGGCCTAGGCCCAATCGATTGGCCCGTTTGTGTGATGGGTTGGACTGGTCCTCAGAGGTTCATAATTTATATTTGACCATCAACAAATATTATATCTAAATTGGATTTAAAAATGCCTATCATTCAAACTTGGTTTAAATTCAATAAGATGAGTAAAAGTTTGTTGAGTCATATATTACGAAATTTAAGCTTAACTTGTAAACTTCTAAGTAGTTTAAGTTGGAGTTTGAACTCAACTCCTCTATTGTCGAATCAAATTTAGGTAAATGTTGAGGCTGAGTAGTTAGCAAGTTAATTATAACTTATTTATGCTCTAAATACCTGTGTGCTTTCATTAAATTCAAACGATTACATTTTTGGTTGATGATCCCCATTTTCCATTTACTTAAGTCTTATAGCAACATACCCAATAGATGATAGTTCAGTATTCAACGACAACAAAATGAAAACGGGGCTGTGTTAGTAAGCAAATCCAATTCATAATTAATCTAATATATACTATATGTTTGAGGCCAAAATCAGATCTAGTAATAGTAGGCTGGGGCATCTCTAAAAGAAAGGGCCATATGGCCCATAATCCGATGTACAACTAGTGGGCCTTTCTGTCCCTTGGTAAGCCCATATTACAATTTCTTTATAAGCCACCTTCGAACATTGATCTTGTGATTTGTCTGTCTAATAACCTTTCTAGCCTGCTCGTTAGGTAAAGCCATAATACAAGCCCATATATTGACTTGAAACGTTTGGGCTTTTGATGACATCGCGTAGCCCATTTGGTAAAATACTAACCTAGACCCCGTACGTATAGCGTTATTACAATACCATGTCCATACAATGGTATAGTACAGATGTTACAACTTACAATCAGACAGCGTCAATGTAGACCAATTGAAAAAAAAAAAAAAAAGAAAGAAACAAAAAACTTTCTATTTATATAGTAATTAATTAATTATAACCTATGATATAATGTACCGTCTTGTCTTCCGGTGAGATAAGCTATGTTGGCTCCTCCCCCAACTTACAATAAAAAATAATAGGAAAAAAGAAAATAAAAGAAAATTATATAGTTTCGTTCTGTTTTTTAATAAGATGAATCTTATCAGTTATTTAACGGCTTAAAGCTGTACCTAATTATGATTGCACTACTGAAATACTCAATATATCAATTATTATATTTATTTTAATGGTCTTGTAATTGACTAAAAGGATCTTGTTGATAAGATTATAGAAGTTTCAAAAAAGAAAGGCTATATTTGTGCAAACATTTTGAAATAATAAGACCAATATTTTCTTCTTCTTGTTTTTTTCATCATCATCATGGCAAAGAAGATGATAATCAAACGCAGATGTAGCTAACAATAAGAAAAAAGGATCTACATAGAGAGAGAGAGAGAGATCTTTTCAAGTGAGTTAAGAGTTTTGGAATAAATTATCAAATTTTGTTCAACTTGGATAATATAACATTTGAAAGAGAAATCTTAAAACAACCTTGGAAGATAAATTAGATTTTAATAGTGTCGATAATCCATTATAGATGGTAAGGCCACTTGAGCCGAGCCTAATACATCAGGGGACGAATCACCCTACTAGGCTAAACTCCATCAATATACCCCATAATGGGCGACCCAACTCCATAACTAGCTTTGGTAATCGCTCGATCGCCTCCTTCCTACTGATCACATAGCACAAGTAGCTCAATTGGCTTTGCCTTTGAATAGTGGAGACATGGGTTTTCTTTATGATTTTCATGATTGCCCCCAACCGTCCACTCGCTCACTACCACTATAAACGCTAGGTCAATTGCCTAAGATAGATAATGTCACATTCAATTATTCTCTTTAACTTAGATTATGGGTTTACTATGACAAATTCTGACTTAAGCATCGACAAGCCATTAACTGATTTTTTTATATGTAGGCATTATATCTGATATTGATCAAAGCCCAGATTCTTGAAGATCAATCTCCATTATATTCGAGTAAGCAACAAATAGTTTTGAGAAATAGAGTTGCTTGTGAAATCTGACTCTTAACTTAGTTTTATACCTAAATGATGGAATCGAATTACTAACAAATCAAAATCCTATCTAGTGAAAATCTAATAAGATTAAAATTTTTGTACTATTAAAAGAAGAAAATTATATAAAATGATGGATGGCATGGACTAAAAGTTGTTGTAAAATCAATCCTTAATTGTCCCATTTTCGTTTAACTATAGTATCATGGTTACTAAACCTAATCCACCTATGGGTCAAATAATTGCCTTATGTCCAGAAATGTAATCAACACTTGGCATGAGGTAATTAAAATAAATTAAGATAAAAGAAGAATTTAAGATTATTGGTGGTCAATTAAAAACTTGAATTCAATTCATTACAAAATTGCCTAATGGTGCAAAATTTGCTCAATTTTGAACAAAATATTTTCACTACACATTTACCTGGGTGAATAAATATTTTGGTACAACATTTTATCTATTAAATAATGTGAATTTACTATCATAGTATTCATTTGTATTTTAATACTACATAGTTATTACTCAAAATAATATATAGTAACTTATGCTCTCTATCTCATGAGTTCTTATATGATATTTTATTCATCATATTCTGTAAAATTATCTTGTTTTTGAAACAACATCACACCACTAGAATTATGCTCGTCTATAATAAGGAAGGTTGTAAATATTTTGCTATTACAATGGGGGCATTATAGGTTTTTTTTTATATTTTAATGTCGACTAAATAATGTAATATATGGCGGAAAAAAAATAGACCATGTATTGGCTATGCAATAGCTATTATAACCTTACAATATTGTTATCATATTACAATTTAACTACTCCTATTTCACATGACAAAGTAAGTTGAAACGATAAAGAAAAGCAATAGAACAAGTTTTAAAGTACCTTTTTTAAGATTTATGATTTTTATTTTTCAACCATTACAATAAGGGAGGGCCATTCGAATATGATATCTCTTATTTAAGAGATTAAAGGAGATGTATTGGCAAAAATTTATGAGTTCAC
This sequence comes from Combretum micranthum, assembly GCA_024138025.1. Classification (NCBI taxonomy): domain Eukaryota; kingdom Viridiplantae; phylum Streptophyta; class Magnoliopsida; order Myrtales; family Combretaceae; genus Combretum; species Combretum micranthum. The sequence continues at coordinate 282,078 of JAMXBD010000293.1, forward strand.
ACACTTAGCTTTAAAGATAAAAAAGTTAAACACATGCCTAGATACAATCCAAAGAGATGTATTTAATACAATCCAGAGAAATGTATTTAAAATTACATATGATCGTTTGGGCCTATTTTCCTTTTCCACAGCGAGTGCATAGGATGTGGCTCTGGATTGTAGCCCATGTTCTTCTCATGCAAGCCCATTATTGTTCCACCATGGAGTATATCCAAATTCCAATGAAAAAGACTTTGATAGTTGTCATTTCAAATTATCTCCAAACTAAGGACAGATACCAAGTTTCTCTTGCCTTTAATTATATCTAGAATATAAATAAATAATTAAAAAAAAAAAACTACAACTGTCAAACCATCCATTGTGCTAAATCATCTCTATCCTTATTCATGTAAAATTTAATTCGTACTTATACATTTTTTTTTATCCATTATTGTAGAATACACATATTACGAGTACATTATCTTTCAATTTTATCGTTATTGATATTAATAGATAAATATTCGGTAGGCTTGCTGAGAAAACCAAAATTCCATGTACGAGGGGAGGATGATATGATCTAGGGGGAGAAAAAAACTGCAGTGCATATTATTTTGGCAAATAGTTCATAAAAATGTAAATCCAAGCATTTACTATTAGTAGATCCCAATTTGATTAAAGTTAAGTTTTTATCTTTACGTTTATTAGATATTTTAGCCAAAACCACTAGCTTTTATCAACTAACTTCTATTATGTTAAATATGTGGCGTCCATATTTATTGACTGAATTTTAAATCGAATGTCCTATAATCTTTATCATAACATAGTCAACGCTAGATAAGTGCACCTATTGCTTATAGTAATAGAATGAAATATAGGATCATTTATACAGAGATCGATAATTACTATTAATCATTATTTTTTTATTATCTAGCCTAGAAGATTGAATGAATAGTGTTGTTAAGCTATTACTTACGCTACAAATTCCTATGAGCTATAACTAAGAAACTGTAACAGTAAGTACTTAAACTAAATGCATAACACAACAACTTAGACTTTTCTTCACGAATGATACTAACAAGCACATTAAAAATCATGAAATTAGCATTACTCGTTTTCTTAACTGCATAATTCAACAATTAAGTTAATGTCTTTCTCAAGATCATTAATATTTAATCCTAATCTTATCCACCGAAATCTTTTCCTAGGATAATAGCAAACTACGATCGCATCAAGTTCAAAATCCTATACTAGTGTAGATTTAATACAAAGGATTTCTCAATTCTATCTCCAGAATCATGAACATTCCCTTTCGACAAATAAGAAACAAATACATGATGTTGAAAGTCTAAGTAACACCACTTAGGCATCTTACAGATAAGAAACAAAACTATAAACAAAAGAAGACAATCAAAGGACATCAATAAAACCTCTTTTCATGTTGCACAATGTCTAAATTCTTTGTTACACGAGTACAACAATCCTTCTCCTCTTCCTCCTCTTTCAAGAATCTCTATTAGGTACATTTACAAAATGATACAATATAGATGAAAGACTATGAACAGGTAAAATGTTGTTAACTAATGCTAGTGGTGATGGTTCGACATTTACAAAATGATTCGATTGTTGCTATGTGATGGTTGCGTTGTATAGGAATAAGACACGAATTAGTCCCCTTTCCTTATCTCCATTCATTTTTATCCCTCTTCAAAATATGGTTATGCACTTCATGATGTGAAAAGCAAGACAAATCATCCCCTTCATCACAGTCATTAGGCGAGTCATGATACCTCAAAATTACCTTATCCAAGGCCAATCACATCCGTAACATAGCTTGTGATCATCGCTGCATAAAATTTCAATTCCTATCATGACTACAATGACGGGCTTGATGTATCAGGTCAAATGAGATCCTTAAGATCACTGGCACAAAATGTTTCATGATCAAAGTGGCATTACTTTTTAGTTCCTTGTCACACTCGCAATCTTTATGTTGATTTGAAGGATAGGTACAAATTACGACCATAATACCAGCTCTGATATACGTAATAAGAAAACTCTAAGCCATCACAACTACGATCCCTTAGGATTATTATCCTACTTAATGTACTCATCATGAATCATAGCCATAATACAAGCTTTGATATTTATGGATTATTTTGCTTCTTCAATGGTCACAGCTGTAATTTTTCCTAAAATTAAGTTTGCTTTTCTCATTCAGTTCATCATGGTTGCGATCTAGACCATGATGATTGCAACTCTCAAATTGGCCTTGTTTTAAGCTCGTGATGTTGCTCAACTTGATCCTTAGTACTTAATTCCTCTATCACGGCCTCCATCACGGCTATGATGTGTCTTCTTTCTAGCATTCTTAAGTCTAAAGTGATTTTGGTTCATCTAACACTAAAAAAATTGCCTGATATGATTCTAAATCATCTCAAATAAAAATATTCATAAATTAAGTACCGACTCTAGAAATTAATTCATAAATAAAACAACAATTAAACACACTTGAGCCCTAAATTTCATAGAGTATGTAAAGACACGACCCATTTCATCCTAAAATTAAACAAGTTAAGTCCCTAATTACATATAATATTTTCATATTATATGTAAGGTTGTCCTAAAACTACTTGTTTATGTTAATTGTTTGTTTAATACCACTATTTCTTTTCTTCTTTAAAACAAAGATTGCTTACATGAGCAATCTATACATATTTACATTAAAACAAAAGGTTACAAAAGCTTGTGTCAATCTTATGACACAACAAAAAGGATTTCACATTGTTTAACCCTAATAAGAAAACAAACTTTAAGATCTCTTTATACAACACAAGGTTTAACTAACAAGCCTTCTATACAAAATACATTTAAGTTTCCAAAACATCTTTCTACAAAATTTCTTCTTAAACCACTTGCCGCTCGGAATCCTACTCTTCCCATTCATCCAAGAATTTCTCCTGGTATGTCCCATATCCCAAATCATCATAACAGTCATCATCATTACTTGAAAAGAAATAAAGTGAGCCAAAGACCAATACACAGCAACAAAACCAAAGGCGAAATAGCAAGCAAACTTAAATTAATGCAACCACTCAATATCTCATTTTTATCTTTCTTTAATATTTATTAAACAAATCAACACTGGAGTACTCAGACTCCGAGACAATCTAGGGAAATCTGGGGACCTGAGTAACGCTCTCGATGCTCAGGGGTTGATATAGGTAGCCTGAATACCTACATCTCTTAGATAGCTTTATAAAGAAAAAGTAATCTCGTTTAAGGTTCATAGTCATTACTCAACTTTACTTAATTTAATCCATAATATAAAATAATTCACATGCTCCCATAAAACATTGAATTAAATTATACTATTTCCTCTTAAGATGAGCAGATGTTACACCGTTACTACATTCCCTATTGATTACCCGTCGATCCATTTAAAAAGAAGCCACCATTGCATCATGGTATGAAGTCATTGCATCATAACAATGGCCTACACGCCTATTCTAACATGTCATTGTATCATGACATTTATGCCACTCCCTGGATTGGATTTAAAGACTAAAAACACAATCAATTCATGCAAAACTTAAGCCGTCATGAAATTAAGTCAATTCAAAGTATGTCTATCCTAACAAACATTCAAGCAAGTCACTGCATACTAGTACCCAATAGTGTATTACTATTTTCACTCGGAGGAGAATTAACTGAAGAACCTTTCGCTGAAATAAGAAATATTAAAACAAATCAATAATCGAACGTAGAATATATATATATATATATAACAACACAATCTTAAGTTAACTATACAAGGAGATTCATTGAACTTAAAATATAATTTTATCACTTAATTCACACTTAAAACATGATTATATAGCTTATGATTCATTAGGACACCATATATGAAGTAAATAATGTTAATTGAAGAAGATTAAATTTGTAAAACTCGGGAGATACGCGACCTATTTACACAGGCAAAATTGAGGTGAATGCCGACAGCGTTAAAAATTTGATTCTGTTCGCATTCAACACTGCTTATACGCCGGCGGCGTTGAAGCCTTAATGTCTGGCGTACTCTTTGAAAAATAAACACTGGAAAAAGTTCCTTATAAAAGCCGAAGGCATATTAAGCGGCTTTAGAAAAATCAATTCTGATCACTTTCAACACTGCCTATACGCTGGCAACGTTGAAGTACCAGATGCCGACGTACATTGAAAAACAGACCTATTCGAAAATGTTTTATTTCTCCTATTTTACACTTCAAAAAATTATAATATATAACACTTTTAATCATTCTTCAAACACATATTTAACTTCATACACTATCTTCTATCCATATTAACCAATCCTAGCAACTTTGAATATTATAACAACACATCAAACTACTTCATTCACATCAAATCCTCTCCTACACTTCACTTCAACTTCAATTACTTAACTTAACGTCACTACTCACTAACACTTCTCACAACTTCCCTAACACATTACCAAGTTCACATAACAATAAAACACAACCTAACATATATCAATGCATAAAACCATTCAACTCAAATGACATTAACTCATCCTACCGTAGGTTTTACATCTAAATTACAAGAAAGGAAATAAAAACAAAGAGTTTATAATTGCATTAACTTACATAAAGAGACTTTGGCTTGGTGAGATTGTTGAATCCAAAGGCTTAATATTGGTTTTGGTTTAGGGTTTATGGTTTAGAGATAGAAGGAAAAGAGAAAGAAAAGAAAAGAGGGAAATTCATATGAAAATGGGGGTCTGCCAAAAGAGGCTCTAATTAATCAAATTTGAGGCTTATATATATCCTAAGTGTGACTTTAGGGGTATATTTGACTTGGGCTTAATTTGGAGTTCATGTGGGTTGAAGTTGAGCTTGAAAAATAGGCTTAACCTTTGAAAAATTCTGCTAATAAGATCTTAGGCATAACAAAAGTTGTTTTGATAATTTTAAACATAACACATACATATTAATTCATAAGAGACATAAACATTAATTATACTATGCACACATTAATATACACAAAACAATAACATTAATCTCATTACACATACTCACATACAAAATTACACATATTCAACACAAGCACTAATTATATTGTTCATACGCATATATAATATTCAAGATATACTAACTTAAACACATTTAACTTATTACCCAATCATCTACTCCTATATTAACATTACAATACATGATCTCATATTAACACTCATAAAATTCATAATTAAAACAAATAAACATATACATGGAAATTAAATGAAAATTAGAGTTATATCATTTCATTCTTCCCTCCTTCAAAGTTTCGTCTCCGAAACTTAGCTTACCTTCTCATCAAAAAGTTTGGGATAGTTTTGTCTCATAATCTTCCACTTCCTAAACTGCTCTTATTCAGATTGGTTGCTCTACTAGACTTTAACCATGGGGATCGACTTGTTTCTCAATGTTTTATCCATTTTGTCCAGGATTTTGACATTTCTCTTCTTTAGTAAGATCAGTAGTAATCTTTATCTCAAGTTGATTTGTGCCCAGTATTGCATCCAGATTGAAAACACATTTCCTCAGTTAAGATACATGAAAAACATTATGAAAACCTGACCAACTCAGTGGTAGCGCCAATCTATAAGCTGATGGTCGATTCGTTCCAAAAACTTCATATGGCCCGATATATCTTAGATTTAGCTTACCTCACTCCAAATCTGAATACTCCTTTTTTTGTACTTTCAGAAAAACATGATTACCATATCAAACTCCAATGGTCTTCTTTTTAAATCAGCATAACTTTTATATCGATCTTGAGTTGTCTTCAATCTCTGCTTAATCATCTGAACTTTATCAATCGCTTATTGTATCAAATCAAGTCCAATTAGAGCTCTCTCTCCATTTCACATTTCACCCCAATGTAAGGGGGATCTACACTTTCTCCCTTACAAAGCTGCATACGAGCCATCTGCACTTTTTGGTAGCTGTTATTATAGCAAACTCGACCAACGTAAATGTTCATCCTAATTTCTTCCAAAATCCAAAGCACAAGATCGAAGCATATCCTCTAGAATATGAATTGTTCTTTCTGATTGACCATTTGTCTGAAGATGAAATGCCATACTAAATTGCAATTTGGTTCTAAGTGCTTCATGAAGACTTATCCAAAATCTACTTGCAAACCGAGTATCCCTATCAGAAGTGATGGTCACCAGTACACCATGAAGTCTCACTATTTCTCGAATATAAATCTATGCTAGTTTCCCAAGTGAACATCTGATCCATAAAGGAATAAAATGCACAGACTTTGTTAGTCCATCAATAATAACCCATACTATCTCATTTCTGGCTACTATTCTGGGCAAAGCTGTTACAAAGTCCATGGTGATTTCATCTCATTTCCATTTCCGGAATTCGTAAAGGTTGCAAATCTCCCCCTCTTTGATTTCAATTTTTACCTGTTGGCATTCAAGCACTTAGATACATATTCTGCAATACTTTCTTCATTCCTTCCCACCAATAATGTGTTTCAAATCTGGTACATCTTGGTGTTCCTGGATGAATTGAGTAGAGGAGATGAGCTTCTTTCATAATTTGTTTCCTAAATCATAAAATATTTGGCACATAATCCTGTCTCTGAATTGATAACACCCTCATTGTCATTCTCATGTCTTTCTTCTTACCTTCTTGATGTCACTTTTCAAATTTTACTTTCGGTTCTCTTTTGTCCTAGCTTGATTTGTTCCAATATGGTAGGTTGCAAAGTTAATCGTGCCAACATAATTGCAACCTTCTCTAGGGTCACTTCAACATTCAACTTTCGAAGATCTTCTTGCAATTTCTTTAGTTGGTGATCATGGCTATCATATTCATTTGTTTCTTCTACTTAAAGCATCCGCCACCCATTAGCTTTTCCGGATGATAGAGATTTAACATATAATCCTTGATTAGCTCAAGCCATCTCCTTTGGTGATAAAATGCTGCAGGGGCATTCGTCAAAACCAAAAGGCAAACTAAGAATTCAAAATATCCATATCTTGCTCGAAAAGCTGTCTTTGCAATGTTGTTGTTTTAATCTTCAGTTGATGATACCAGATCTTAAATTTCTTTTGAAAACATGCAACACCTCTCAATTGATCAAAGAAGTCATCTATTGAGGGAGAGGATACTTATTTTTAATTGTTACTTGATTCAGCTCTCTATAGTCTACGCACATTCTCATGCTCCCATCTTTTTTCTTCATAAACAACACTGGAGTACCCCCATGGGGAGATACTTGGAGGTATAAATCTCCATTTCTGCAATTCTTCCAACTGATTCTTCAACTCTTTCAATTCTATAGGAGCCATTCTATATGGAGCTTTAGATATTGGTGATGGCCCTCGTATTAAATCAATTCCAAACTCTATTTTCTTATTAGGCGGTAATCTTGGTAATTCTTTAGGAAAGACATCAACAAATCTTGTACTATTGGCACCTTATCAACTTTAAGCTTTCATATTCATAATCTCTCTCCCAATTTATAGTATACATACTTTGGGTCTCTTCCTCTCAAGCTATGATACTCTTCTATCTCTAGATCAAAACTTACTTCTGCTTATTACAGTCTATAGTAGCTTTATACAAATTCAACTAAATCATTCCCAAAATGACATCAAAATCAATTAAAGGCAATACTAACATGTCTATTGGCATGCTCACATTAGAAATCACCACATCAATATTTCTACAAACACGTGGTTCCTTAGATTGCATACCAAGAAGGGTATTAATACTCATTACTCTATCAAGTAACACGTCAAAATACAAGCCACACTCATTCACAAAGTTTTCAGCCAGGCATGCATGAGTAGCACCAGTATCAATTAATGCATATGCAGGACGATTTGCAATCTGTGTTGTACCAACTAACGTATCAACAGGAGAAGCTTTCTCACACTGTTGAAGGGTAAAAACTCTAGCAGCAGTCTTTCCTTTTCCAAAGTTTAGACCACCATTTTTAGGCTTCTCTTTACAATTCGATACATGATATCCTCTCTGCTTATAGTAAGCACTGAAAATAGGCTTCAACTATGGATCTTTGCATTCATAGGCTCGATGACCCACTTTACCACAGTCAAAACATGCTCCCAAAACCCATTTACACTGAACTACATCATGGGGTCTAAAACATCTTGAACATCTCTTATCAAACTGAGTGGAAGGCATGAAATTCTTCAACGCTTGTAATGAATTCAGTTTCTTTCCTAGATAGGGTCACTTGCCTTTGCCAATGTTATCATATCTTGGATAAGGGGGAAATGATGTCATAGATCTCTTGCCAAGAAAAGTAGCTCTTCCATCTCTTTGTGTCTTGCCTTCATCCACAATTTGTTCCATTAACTTTGCTTTAATTACAGCTTCTGACAATGTTGATAGTTGGAACTTCTTAACTTCACTTTTAATTTCTATGTTTAACCCATCTTGAAACTTCTGGACCTTCATCCCTTCATCATCTAGTATCTGCAAATCTAAGCAGTCTACAAAACTCAGCATAATATTCCTCTACTATTTTACTCCCTTGCCTCAAACTCAACCAGTTGGATATCATTTGTTCTCTCATTGTGGATGGAATATAATTCAGACAGAAAGCTTCCTTGAATGTATTCCATGGAATCAGTATTGCATAACTCTCACTATTCAACATCCACCAATTACAAGCATCTCTCTTCAACACGTATGCTGCCAAGTCGACTTTCCTATTCTCAGGTACCTCATAAGCAACAAATGCTTTTTCAAGTTCCTTAATCTAACCTTCAGCTGTAGTTGGATCCTGGATAGTCTCATCAAAATCAGGTACTAATTTGACAAAATTATGTAACATTACTTGGTCATGTCAGTCTTCTACATGTAGATTGTTCCCCTGCCTCACTTCCTGTGGATTGTATTGTAGCATAAACTATTACTGTTGTTGACACATTAGTTGTTGATATTGTTGAACCATTGTAAACATATCCCGAAACACTGTAAACATGGAGTTTGGATCTCCCATCAGCATATGAGGCATTGGTGGATAAGGGGGCATCCTGAGGAGGCATTGTAGGAGGTTGTGGATTCTGAGTAGTAGAAGCTGAAGCTGGTGATGGAGTCAAAGCAGAAGCAGGAATAGTAGTAGATATAGAAGCTGGAATGGTAGATTGAGGAGGAGGTGGCACACTCTCCCTTTTTGTGGACTGTCGAGTCAATCTTCTTGTCTTGTCCAGCTTTAAACAACACACACAATATACACATGACATATAATAAAATGCAATGTCAAATTAACTTCAATTCATTGGATAACAAAGCAAACATTTAAACAAAACACGCCATTCAAACAAATCTTGAACTTAAACCATGCTAATCTCACCACATCTAAGGTCAAGTCATCTTATTTTAAACAAACAATTACATATACTTGGCTCTGATACCAACTGTAAAGACCCGACCTATTTAATCCTAATATTAAACAAGTCAAGTCTCTAACCACATGTAATAGTTTCATATTATATGTAAGGTTATCCTAAAACTACTTGTTTATGTTAATTGTTGTTTAATACCACTATACCTTTTCTTTTGTAAAACACAGATTGCTTACATGAGCAATCTATACATATTTATATTAAAACAAAAGATTACAAAAGCTTGTGTCAATCTTATGACACAACAAAAAGGATTTCACATTGTTTAACCCTAATAAGAAAACAAACTTTAAGATCTCTTTATACAACACAAGGCTTAACTAACAAGCCTTCTATACAAAATACATTTAAGTTTCCAAAACATCTTTCTACAAAATTTCTTCTTAAACCACTTGCCACTCAGAATCCTACTCGTCCCATTCATCTAAGAATTTTTCCTGGTCTGTCCCATATCCCAGATCATCATAACAAATACACAACAACAAAACCAAAGGCGAAATGCCAAGCAAACTTAAATTAATGCAACCACTCAATATCTCATTTTTATCTTTCTTTAATATTTATTAAACAAATCAACACCGGAGTACTCAGACTCTGAGACAATCTAGGGAAATCTGGGGACCTGAGTAACGCTCTCGACGCTCAGGGGGTTGATATAGGTAGCCTGAATACCTACATCTTTTAGATAGCTTTATAAAGAAAAAGTAATCTAGCATAAGGTTCATAGTCGTTACTCAACTTTACTTAACTTAATCCATAATATAAAATAATTCACATGCTCCATAAACATTGAATTAAATTATACTATTTCCTCTTAAGATGAGTAAATGTTACATCGTCACTATATTCCCTATCGATTACCTACCAATGCATTTAAAAAAAAAAAAGTCACCATTACAACATAGTATGAAGTCATTACATCATGACAAGTGGCCTAAGCGCCTATTCTAACATGTCATTGCATCATGACATGTTCGTCACTCTCCAGATCAGATTTAAAGGCGAAAAACACAGTCAATTCATGCAAAACTTAAGCCATCATGAAATTAAGTCAATTCAAAGTATGTCTATTCTAACAAACGTTCAAGCAAGTCACTACGTACCTATACCCAATAGTGTATTACTATATTCACTCGGAGGGGAATTAGCTGAAGAACCTTTCACTGAAATAAGAAATATTAAAACAAATCAATAATCAAACGTAGAATATATAAATATACAACACAATCCTAAGTTAACTATACAAGGAGATTCATTGAACTTAAAATAAAATTTTATCATTTAATTCACACTTAAAACATGATTATATAGCTTATAGATTCATTAGGAGACCATATATAGAAGTAAAGAATGATAATTGAAGAAGATTAAATTTGTAAAACTTAAGAGATATGCGGCCTATTTACACAGGCAAAATTGAGGTGAACGCCGGTCAGCGTTAAAAGTTTTGATTCTGTTCGCATTCAACACTACTTATACGCCGCCGCCTTAATGTCCAATGTAAGCTTCGAAAAATAAACACTGGCAAAATATTCTTTCAAAAGCCGGTGGCGTTTTAAGCGGTTTTAGAAAAATCGGTTTTGATCACTTTTAACACCGCCTATACGCCAGTGGCGTTGAAGTACTAGATGCTGGTGTACACTGAAAAGCAGACCTATTAAAAAATGTTTTATTTCCCCTATTTTACACTTCGAAAAATTATGACATATAACACTTTTAATGCTTCTTCAAACACATATTTAACTTCATACACTATCTTTTATCCACATTAACCAATTCTAGCAACTTTGAACATCATAACAACACATCAAACTACTTCATTCACATGAAATCCTCTCCTACACTTCACTTCAACTTCAATTACTCAACTTAACTTCACTACTCACCAACACTTCTCACAACTTTCCTAACACATATCCAAGTTCACATAACAATAAAACACAACCTAACATATATCAATGCATAAAACCATTCAACTCAAATGACATTAATTCATCCTACCATAGGTTTTACATCTCAATTACAAGAAAGGAAATAAAACAAAGAGTTTATAATTGCATTAACTTACATAAAGAGGTTTTGGCTTGGTGAGATTGTTGAATCCAAAGGCTTGATATTGGTTTTGTTTTAGGGCTTATGGTGTAGAGATAGAAGGAAAAGAGAAAGAAAAGAAAAGAGGGAAATTCGTATGAAAATTGGGGGCTGCCAAAAGAGACTCTAATTAATCAAATTTGAGGTTTATATTTATCCTAAGTTTGACTTTAGGGTATATTTGACTTAGGCTTAATTTGGAGTACATTTGGGTTGAATTTGAGCTTGAAAAATAGGCTTAACTTTTGAAAAATTATGCTTACAAAATCTTAGGCATAACACAAGTTGTTTTGATAATTTTAAACATAACACATACATATTAATTCATAAGAGATATAAACATTAATTATACTATACACACATTAATATATATAAAACAATAATATTAATCTCATTAGACATGCTCACATACAAAATATCACATATTCAACACAAGCACTAATTATATTGTTCATACACATATAATATTCAAGATATACTAACTTAAACACATTTAACTATTACCCAATCATCTACTCCTATATTAACATTACAACACATGACTGTCATCGATTAACATGCTCATAAAATTCAATAATTAAAACAAATAAAACATATACATGGAAATTAAAATGAAAATTTAGAGTTAAATCATTTTAGAGTAAATAACCCTTATTAATATGTCATTGATTGGTGAAACAACATCATTAACTTTTATTAGTTTAAGGGAAAAGTATATTTTTAGTCCTCAACATTTTTTTTTATTTGAGTGTTAAATCTATTTTTTTCCTATTTGAGTACTTAAACATTAAAAAATCTTACAAATGAGGACTTTTATAATGTCATTAGTTTTTCCATTAAGTTTTGATACTTGGCACATTTTTATTCACTGGAAATTATTAATTCAAATTAATAAAATAACTAAATTAAGATAAATTTATTAAAATAATTAAAAATAACTAAAAATTCCAAAAATTAAAACGAATGAAATAGAAAATTCTATAAAAAAAAACAACTAGAATGGGAATATGTTTGACAAACCACTATTGGAGGTTTTAGTTACACCACTCTTCAAGTTCACTTATATACACATATATAAGTGATGTTGATTGATGATCCAAAAACTTATTTTATTTTCTCTAAAATAATGAAACATATATTAATATAGCTAAAAGCAAGCTATTAGCAAATTTTACATATTCTATCTTCTTTTTTCCCCCTTTGAATAGGTGAAGGATTTGTTGTATAAGTCATTGTTACTAATTATAACGAGTCAATATATTGTATAGTTTACGAAAAAAGTGAGAAAAGTCAAAGAGTGGTATAACTAGAATCACTAGTGGCGGTGGTTGTTTGTCAAACATATTCCATGCTATTTATTTTTTGTAGAATTTCTATTTCTTTTGTTTTGATTCTCACAATTTAAATTATTTTTTTGGAATTTTTAGTTATTTTTAATTATTTTATTAATTTGAATTAATAATTTCTGGTGAATGAAAATGTGCGTCAAAACTTATCGGAAAAATAATGGCATTAATTAAAGTTGTTATTTTTCTTATTAATTGATATAATTAGATACGATTAATTTTCTCAAAAATAACTTAATTAGGTCATGATTCACTTCTTTCTTTTTTTGTTTTTCTTTATTTGAGTTGATTAGTTGTCATTAATTTTCTCAATTTCATCAATACATTGATTAAAGGCTAGTAAGAGGAGTTAATTATTATCTTTAAAGCTTCAACTCAAGTCCTATATTTTTTTCCCAAAAAAAACTATAATTTACTTAATATTTACTATTTGAGGTTATATGACCAATAATTCTTAACTAGCCAATGCTCACCCATGATGTAAGTGTAAAAATAATTTTAAATTTTTTATTGGATTTTTTTTATTATTATTTTCAATTAGATAAAGTTACATTTTATTACTTATCAATCAAAAATGTCAACTATAAAAAACTATATAAATATTTACACTCTAAAAATATTTACATATCAAATGAGAGAGAAATTAATGATATAAATTAAATGGAACAGAATTTTACATTCTACCTTTAATCATGATTTTTCTAATTTCCTATGATGATAATTTCATGTATATTTTATATTTTTTTATAGACTTTTATATATTTTATGATATTACCATATATATTTATAGGAAACATTTCAATGGACATAGACATAATTACACAAATGCTAGCAGGTTAGAGGAAAAGAAATTGAAAAATCAAAAGCAGAAAATAGGAAAAGTTACAAAAAATGAGAAAGCGAACGTGGGGAAGATTGTTGGCAGTTATTGGGAGAAATGAACTCGGTGGTGAACGTGCAGGTATAATAAGTTATTAACATTAGTGTAAAAGTGGAGTTGAATGAGATGGTCATGACATAAATATATATATATATATATATATATATATTCCACCATGAAAAATTGGAAATGGGAAATAAAATAAGATTTTGAATGTTAGTATTCATAAAATACTTCAAAATTAGCGGTGATAAAAATATCTTATAATAGTATTTTTCAAAAAGTTATAGGGATTAGATATTATGATAATTATAAAACATTATGGGCTCCATAAAAGATAAACATATTAAAAAAATTAAGTTATAAAGAACATATTTTCAACCTGCCAAATTTCAACATTTTATAGTTGATATCTTTCCAATTTAAAGAAACAATTTTCCTTCGAAAAAAAAAATGAACTTTGTATATATAGAAAAAAGAAAACATTATTAAATAAATTAAATTGTCTATTTTGATTTAACAAATTAATGAAATATTATCAAAATTTACATAATACATCACAGACATATGGCATTGATGAATTTAAAGCTCCTCTCTTGCAAATTCTCGTGTAAGGAGGGAAATAATATAAGTAATACAACGTGGGTTTCCAAAACATGAACAAAAGTCCGAGCCGTTTTTAAGAAATATAAAAAGTTATTCAAGGAACTGACATGCAAAGAGACAAAATTAACATTTAAAATCGATTTTCCTTTCAAATTTAAGAACTTCGGCTAATAAGTAGAACCAATATCCATCATCCATTTAAATATTTTTAAATGCATATATTTATCATCAAAATGTTCACAGTAAAGATGAAAAAAACAAAAAGAAAGAGTAAAAGATTTAAAGTCAAATATGTGCTATGCCCAAATCTCAAATTGATTTTCCTTTCAAATTTAAGAACTTCGGCTAATAAATGGACCCAATATCCATCATTAATCCATTTAAATATTTTTAAATACAAATATTTATCATCAAACTTACTGTTTGTTCGCAATTCCACGATCAATCCTCATTACTAGAACTGTTTTTTTTCTTCAAAAATACCACCATTTAAAGAAAAAATAATAAAAAAATTTCTATTACAGTTCTATTCCGTTTCTCCATAATAAGAATTTATTACAACCTTATTTATTCGAGGAAGTGAACAAGCCATTAATGTTTACAGCAAAGATAAAAAGGGGATAATATCATCCATACTATTTAAACTTTTAAAGTGCAAAATATTGTACCTAATCATAACTTTTCAGGTCACTATTGTTGCCAACTTTAAATAACACAACGGCCATTTGCGACACATGTCATTTGATTTAAAAAAAAATAGAAAAAAATGGAGGAAAAACAGAAAAAATAAAACAAAAAAGAAAAATAAAAAATAAACACAAGCTATTTTTTCTTGAACTCTCATTTCCTTCTTTCTCTCATTTTTACGAAACTCTATCTCTCTCCTACAATTATACGTCATCCCTAACCTAAATCGTCACCATTCCTAAATGTTAACCCGCCATCCAAATTAAAAATTACATGAACCCAACCAAAACCACCATGCAAGAAGCATCGAGACTACAATAGTCAAACCAAAACCACTATCTCCAACATCACCACCTAACATAAATCTCCAGCCAAACATAGCTACCACGACAACACACCATCGTAAGAACAAACACAAAAACACCACTAATTAATACATCTATTGTCAATAATGGATAAAAAACAAAAAATGAATTTCTTAGTAAGGTGGCAGAGATTGGTTTAGGGAGAAAAAAAGAATTTTCTAGAGAGAGAGAGCCATATTCTTCAAGAAAAAGAGAGAGACGATCACCAAAAAAGCACTACCCTTTTCCATCCAAAACCTCTTAAGATCCTATCCAATCTTACTCTCACATCAATCTCCTCTCGCCACATGTAATCTTCAAAATTGCTCTAAACCCCAATCCCCTTTCTCTCTTGAACCGCATTCATGATGTCAACAATCTAAAATAAACCTAGCATATTTACTTGAATTTATCATTTGGGTTTTTCATAAACTTTGCTTCTTCAACTGGGTTAGATCATGGGAATGATGGTGGATTATTAGAATTGACAGTGCAAAGAAGAAGATGAAGAGAGACAATGCAATAAAGTTTAGGATTTTACTATTTCATTTTTATAATTATAATTATTCAATTTTTTCTTTTAATATAATTATTCAATTTTTTTCTTTTTTTTTTTTTCACATGTCAAACTTATTAGTTAAATGATGTGACTATACAAACGGCACATTAGATCAATTAACTAAGGTATCAATGGAGACTCGAAGAGTTACAATTAGGTACTAAAGTAGTAAATCGAATATTTTCAAAGCCTTCATGTACTATTTATGATATTATAAAAAAAGAAAAAAGAAAAAAAGTAGAGGGTTCAAAGACAAATATGTGTCATGCCTTATTTTATTCCTTGATACACTCATCACGTGCAATATGAATGATAATCAAAATAGTGAAATAGCCAAAAGAAAAATAAAAAAGAGTAAATATATATTTTAAAATCAAACTTGTGCCAATCTTGAATCACCAATGATGTTGTCTAGTAATTATGCTTCTCTCGAGATGTTAGCATTTTCTAGTATCCTGTATCATTTAATAGAGATTAGTGGATAAAAAAGATGAAAGAAATATAAAAAAGAAGAAAATAAATAAATTGTTCAACTGCTTGCTGTTGAAGTGATGGACGGTGGCGGAATCTTTCCACAATATACAATGATAATCAAAACGGTAAAATAGTTGAAAGAAAAATAAAAAGAGTACATGTCTAAAAATCAAACCTGTAATTGTCTTGAATCACCAGTAAGGTTGCCATGGAATGATGCTTTTGTAAAGGTGTTGCATTTTCTAGTATGATAAACTGTATTATTTAATAATAACTATTGAAGGTGTCATCAATATTGAAGGTGGGAGAGAGGGAATAAATATTGAAGGTGGGAGAGACCAGAATAGGAGAAGGTAATGGAAGATGGATGGTTGCTATTTTTCAAGGAATAACTATATAAGTATGTGGGCAGGACGGTTAAGATACAGAGAATGTGAAAAGTGGCACCTAACTTTTTTTTTTTTTAATTTTGAAATATCTATAAGTAGATAACTATTATGTTATATGAAAAACACAAAAAAACCTTGAAAATTTAAGATATGACTTTTAAATATATATTGAATAATAAAACTAATTTTATTTTAAAGGGCAATTGAAGGAAAAAAGAAAAAAGACACCAAAAGGTGTCCTCTTGGTTAAAAATTATAGATAATTAGATTATATATTATATATATATATATTTTATTATAGAAGACTAGTAATTTAAAAAATTTCTAGTAATTGAGTCATTTGTAGTATGTGAATGTGGTCAAAAGCTAACTAGTTTAATTTAGCTATTTATAATTATTTATTATGGTCTATTCTAACTCAAAATTCTTGAGAATAGGGTGATCTAAACTCTTTTATGACTGGCCAAAAAAAAAAAAAAAAAAACTCTTTTATTATATTCAAGAGTTTATCAAGATTTGAAATTAAAAAGTTAGTTTTAATGTTTTCATTTTAAAATATAAAATGAATCTAAGAATATACTACTCTTTAGCACATATTTATTTAATATTGTTAAGAATGTGTATTTATTTATACATAAACACATTTCTATTGAGTTGAAATATTAGTAATGTGGGACTAAAGTAATATTTTAAAAGAGTAGAGTTTACAAAAACAAAAAAAAAAAAAATCTCTTATTGTTTAGAATTGAGATTATTCTCTTAATAGGATCTATATAAAGCATGAGATACTCTTTAGCACATATTCATTTAAAATTATTAAGGATGTGCAATTATTTATACACAAGTATATCCCTATTGAGTTGAAATATTAGTAATGTCGGACTAGAGTAACACTATAAAGGAGTAGAGTTTATGAAAAAAAAAAGTCTCATATTGTTTATAAGTGAGATTGTTCTCTTAATAGAATCTATAAAAAGCATGAGACATAGTTCTAAATTATTCGTATCACATGTGTTGTTATGAGAAACGCATTAAATACTGTGAATAGATAGTTAATAAAATCTATTAATATGTTTTTTACTTTCATTATTATTTTGCATTCTATATTTATTTTTATTTCTTATTTTAATAATAAACATTATATATTTATCTTTCATTTCTTTTTTTTTTTCCCCAAACAAGGCCTAGTTGGGCATATCAAGTCCCGACCATGGGTTAAACCCGCCCCATAAAGGTAAGTATATCTTCAGACATGTCCTGGTTGGGTTAGGTCAGGTCCTGATTTGGACCCAACCCTTGGAGATGTCTATTTCTGCAATTCCGTCAATGAAATATCTTAAAAATCATCTAACCATTAAAAAAAATTATAACAATTGATATACTAAATATTTCGATCGTGCGATTATGGTTGGATATGATTTGAGTCATTAAATAATTGAAAGTGCTGGTCTGGTTAAAAAAAGATCAAGACCACAGATTTTTCCTTGCTTTTATTTATTGCTACGTAAAGATATATTAACATATTTGCAGAAAATATAAAAGCTGCTTAATTACATCATTTCTCATAATATGCATATATAAATAAGGAAATAGGTATAAATATACCTATATCTTTCTTCTTGCCTATAATACATATTCTTTTTTCTCTTAATATGTAACTATATATATGACTGCATTATTCAAATTGTGTTTTTAATTAGCCTAATATTATTAACATTAACATATTATCTCCAGTGAGATATACAGCCCAGATTGTTGATATAAAGTCATGACATGAGACTAGTCTAAAATGTGACTAACTTCTAAGTCACTTAATTAAATTATTTTTCATTTTTATAATGTTAAAAAAAATCTTAAGAGTTCTTTCTAGTGGTTTCTAATTGTGTAAAAATAAGAAAATTCATATGATCTATGTAATTCTCCAAGGTTACCAAATCATGTCTTGTTAAATGAAATAATTTATATATATATAATATATTACACTGGTGAAAAACATTTATAGAGAATAAGGTATAAATACTTGACAAAGGATGAAAATTAAAGAAAATTATATCATGCCCTGAATTTACATCAAGGTGTACCCAGTGGCAACGTATAATACCTTGTATATTACACATACAGGCTTCCTTAAAAAATATGTTTGTCGTGAACATTTGCAAGCCAGTTTTAATTATTGAAATCATTTAGCTAGATTTTAGAAACAACTAGATTTAGTAGAGGTAAAAACTTGTTTATCAAAAACATTTCTCATTCTACTCACGTGAATAGATTAACTCTCTCATAAACAAAATCGTAAGCTACTCTTCTAAGTAGTTCAAACTTTAAAACAAAACGATACCATCAGGTATCTCATATACCTTTCTTAATAGTAAAACAAAGCTTATTAAAAACATATAGGCTCCATGAGGCCCTTAAAGAAAAATACAACTTTAAAAGATAAATCTAGCATATAACCAAATAAAATACATCCACGATCCTAAATTGTTTCACACTTCAACCAAATCCTCCCGAGTCATCCCATCCACCTGATTTGGTCATGATCATCATCAAATCATCACTTGGAAGAAAAAGAATAATGACCTGAAGCCCAGTACACAGCAACACAAGTATACACGAGATAACACACAAGCTTATAATAATGCAATGTAGCAAACAATAGTTTATTATTTTTAAATGAAAGTGAAATAAGTAATACTAGAGCATTCACACTCTGAAACAAGCCTTTGGGAATCTGAGGGTTCTGAATAACAGTAGTTACTCAGGAGATTAATATAGGTAGCTCGAATATCTATATCTCTTATATGATACACCAGAAAAGGAAAATAGTGTCTTCTAGGATTCACAGCTATTACACATCTCTACTTATCTCAGTCTATGATATAATTTAGTTCAATTAGTCCCATAAACATGAACTAAATTATATTACTTCCTTCTAAGCTTAAGTAAATGTTATGTTGATATCATTCTCCCTTTCAGCTACCCGTTGAGCCACTTATAGATTGTCATTGAATCATGACTGTCATGCCTCGGATCTAAATTCAGGCGTAACCAATCCCCACCATAGGTAATCTTGAAGAATTACATATAAGGCTATCCATAAAGAAGATATTTGTAATGATTGTTTGCTTAAATATGCCATAGAACATTTACAAAAACTATTAGTTCTACAAAAACTATTACATTGGTTTGATATTTTAAAACATAACAATACTCTATATACATATATTTTTTTACAAACTAAAGGCTCATGATTAAGCCTTAACAAAAGTTTACAATCAAGCTTCTAAAGTCTTAAATAATAACATTATCCATAAAACATTTCTTCTATTCTATCATAAAAACATATGTTGCCATGGTCAAATCCCTAGTCATCCCATTCATCTAGAAATTCCTCAAAGTCTGTCCTATATCAAACTGAAAAGGAAAATAGTTTCATTTAGGATTCAAAGTCGTTTTTCATCTTTACTTAATTTAATCCATAATATCACTTAGTTTAATCAGTCCCATAAATATGAACTAAATCATATTATTTCTCTTTAAGAATAAGTAAACGTTATACCAATACTATTTTCCCTATCGACGATCCATTGAGCCACTTACAAATTGTCACTGCATCATGAAAATAGGGTGGCTTAGGTGCCTAACTATCAGGTTAGCATCACTAAGTAGGGTTGCCACTCCTCGGACAGGATTAAACGACACACGTACAGACAATTTCAAACATATTCAAGTTATCTTTGTTTATGGTTGATTTAGATATGCTTGACCTATCAATCGACAATCAAATTGCTGTGTACCTGTACCATCACGTAAAAGATTGGTAGACACACTGAACTGAGGGGATGAATCTGTTAAAGAAAATCATTTCACATAAAACATAATTAATCCATAAACAATTATTAAGCACTCATTCACATATCAAACTTAAATGAAAACTTATAGCAATACATACTTAGTATTATACACACATATATACATAAAGCATATTCTTTTATTTTATTTATTTATTTTTTTAAAACAAAGATACAAGGGATCCATCATGACCGTTATCACCATTCCATGCTCCATCACGCCTATGATTAAGGGTGAAACAAGTTTTAAAAAATGACTAGAGATTACGGGGTCTATCATGCTCGTAATTGTCTAAAATCATTTGATCCAAGACTATCACGGGTATGATCATGCCCATTATAGTCTAAAAATATTTGATCAGTGGGCATAATACCCCTCACC
Source organism: Combretum micranthum (assembly GCA_024138025.1). Lineage (NCBI taxonomy): Eukaryota > Viridiplantae > Streptophyta > Magnoliopsida > Myrtales > Combretaceae > Combretum > Combretum micranthum. Next base: position 303,096 of record JAMXBD010000293.1, read on the forward strand.
ATGCTCGTGATGCACAATGAAATCTTTCTACTTATTTTTGTTCAAAAATTTCCTTCCCTCCTAATTGTTTTCCTCTTCCCGAACATAGTGCAAAGTTAAGCGTACTTAGTGGAAAGTACTTTCGAGATGGGTAACCTCCTGGGAAAAAATTAGCACCAAAGTCAAAGCCATGTAGCTTTACCAAAGCAGACAATAATTCGATAGGCAGAGTTTTATATTGTGATAAAGTGCCTCCTATTCATGTGTGCAAGCTGATACAATCACTATATGGTTTAAAGTAGACTTCTTGATAATGGAATTGAGAATTTACAAGGTTAATTTCTACTCTTAGTTTTCAATAATGATTTAAACCAGACTTCTCAATAATGGCGTTGAGAATTTACAAAATTTATTTCAACTCTTTGTTTTCAACAATCAACAAATGATTATTCTTTGTTTATGAGGATTAATGATGTTGAAATTATTGTCATATTATTTATATAGATGATGTTTTTGCTGTTGGAAATTCTCTTGACATTATTAAGTAATTTAAGTAATCAATTCATGAAGTTTATACAATTAAGGTTTTGGGTGATGTTCGGTTTTTCTAGGTATCGAAATTTTACAAAATCCTCAAGGCATTTCATTTAATCAATGAAAATTTTTACTTAATATCTTGTGTGACATAGATTTGACATCCTCAAAGCTGGTTAAAGTTCCTTTCATACGAGTTGTTCAGTTAGATTAGTTTTTAAGGAATCTCTTGGTAGATCTAAGTTCTTATGGAAGATTAGTGTGATGTCTTATATATCTCACTATAACAAGACTTGACATATCTCTTTGTAGGTCCCGAAATGGAAAACAAGGACTGGGAGGAGGAGGTGGTGGTGAAGTAGGGGGTAAATTGTTTGTTTAAATCTTTTTCGTTAAAGCCAATTAAAAAGAACACTGTTTATATTTTTGTTATGATGAATGCACATGATGAGTAATAAATAATATAACAGATAAAATGCGATAAAGTAAAGGAGATAACAATTTATATAGGTTCCTCCTGCTGGGAATTTGTCTTCCATACCTGTTCTTCCACTAATCTAATAGTAAAGAACAGTTACAAATATTAATAGATCTTACTCTGTCTTTCTAGCCTACCACTTGGCTATGCACAAATTACAAGACTTTTATAACCTCACTTCTATATTAATCTTCACTCGTAAAGAAAAGAGAGATGTTACAAGTATGATAAAATATGAATTCTTTAGTTTAAGCTCATAATGAAAAGATGAAGCTTATAGTGGCTGTCAAAGTGTCTGTTGGTTTGCTCAAGAGGCTTTTGCAAGTACAAATGAAAACTTCAAATGTTGTTTTTGTTATCTCTCATGTATCTTTTTCTTTTATCTTTGAATCTTGAAAGTTGGAGTATATATATTGCTTTTTTCATCGATTCTTATTGATTGAAATCGTCAAATGTTCAAAATATCCCATGATATCTTCTAACAGCTTCTTTGTTGCATGGGTAGAGTTGATATCCCTAGATTTGTGGGATTTGAATATCTTATCTAAGTATGCAAACTTTGAACTAATTGATCATATATTTTTCTAGCTGTTTTCTTCACATGCTTTTGACATTTTATTTTCATCCGAATCTTCAACAACTTAGTTAGATAAATTTTAATTTGAAATTGAAAGATCCCTATAATTTTGGATAAGCTTCAGCTGATAACAAACAAGATAGATAATATCTTTATCCTTATTGTCATCTGTAGATATTATTATGTCAAGATAAAACATATTTAAATTTGTTCCGACATCTTTGTTACCTCTTGATAAAACATCTTCATAAAACTCGTAAAAAGCTTTCTGCTGTAAATTATAAGAACTTCTTTGAAAAACTCGTGGAACACTTCTAAAGAAAGTCCCCATGGATTATTATTCTCCTTATGTGAAACGAATTAAGTACATTACCCAAATACACTTAATTAGTAGAACTAGGGTTTTAAATAAATATAACTTGTATTTTGATGATTGATAAAAACTATATGACCAAACATTTTGCAAATGAGAGTAACATTCATCCAACTGTCTATTTAAGTGTCTACTGAAATGTCTATCAGAATGTCTTTTTTATCCATCTTCTTAAGCGTCTGTTATATAAATAAAATACCTTATCCTACAAATTTAAAGAAGATTCATTAGTTACCTCTTAACCTTTTTGTTATCATCAAAACTCATTTAAGAGTACTCAATACTTTTGTTGTATAATAGTTGAGTCAGTTTATGAGTAAACCTTGTAGTACTTCCTCTCCAAGTAGCCTTTCATGTATTAAATTACCTTAAAGGAACTTTTGACAAGGGTTCTTTTTATTCTTCCTCCTCTAGTTTTGACTTGCATGTGTATACAAACATAGACTAAGGAGTTACTGTGGTTGTCAAAAAGTCTTTAACAGGTTGTTGTATGTTTCTTAGTTCTCTTATATCTCAAAAGACAAAGAAACAACCAACCATATCTGCCTTTTCCACAGAGACAGAGTATCAAAGCATGGCATTGACAACTAAAAACTTATCGTAGCTCTCTCATTTACTTCATAATTTCTTGTTCTTTCACCAGTTATTTAGTATATAGATAGTTGCTTAGCTCAACTTATGGTTGAGAATTTTTGTCTCCATAGCATATAGAAGTGGATAAACAATTTACAAAAGATCATGTTGTTAGTGGACATCTTTTAATTTGCCATTTTTACTTCTGGTCGACAAGATGCAGACGCTTGATTGAAAGATGTTAGAGAAAGACAATTGTACATTCATTTATGCGATTAATTTATTGTAGATATCAGATGTATGTTTTTACACATGGCTTTTATTGATTGTTACACGTGCGCCCTGGTTTTGCTTGCTAGCCTTGTATAAACACTGCTACCAAAACAAAATCAACCAACTTACATTTTACTCACAACTCACTCTTGACATTTTTGCACATTCATGTTCCTTGTATACAAGACAGTAAAAAATTTCTACTGAATTTTTGGTTAATAAAGTGAACCAGCAGTAAGTAATTTATAAGGAACAATTAGGTACTATAACTCACATGACAACATAAGTTTATGGTGGATATTCAATGTTTCTAATCTTTGGAACCTACTCCAATAACATGGGGCATAGCGTATATAAGAATTTATGCCTAGGCACCATAAAACATGATCAAGATACTCTTTTTCAATATTCGAGTATCCGGTTGCTATAACTTAACCTAAAAAATGCAATAGAAATAAAATCAAGAACTTACAAACATTTTAGGAGAAATTGTAAATTATCCATCTAAATTTTTATTTTGGCATGAATTCATCTTCTGAATTTTTAAAGTAAACTTTTAGACCTCTTAACCTTTAAAAAATTGTTATAGTTAAAATCAATCAACAATTTTGATAAAAGGGATCAAAAAATACCTCATTAAACTTTTATCTATGTGTGGATTTATCTCTTAAACTTTTATCGATGTATAGATTTACCTCAAACTTTCAAAATGCACATGAAATGTTAACTGTCTTTAATTATGTCAAATATTAAAATTTTGGAGATCAAAGATGTACTTAAAAAATTTATAAATTGATCTATACTAAGGCAAAAGTTTAATGGGATTCAAATAACCCAAATGCTAATATAACCTAAGTAGTGATATGTAAATTAATTTTTGGAAAATATGAGGAAATTTTGAGCCAAATTAAAACAAATATATATACAATAAAATAAAATAAGCTAGACTATTCAACTAAGTAAATTAAATGAAATAACTGATATGGTTAGGTGAATTAGTAAATTTAAGCTAAAAATTAATTTCAATTGGGAAATAGAGATTAAACCATAAATTCTCAATTTCATTAGACCAAATAAACCAACCAAACCTAAATATCAAATTCATCTACCTAAATTATAATTTCTCAATTTTTCCAATTTTTCCTAGTTTCGATAATTTTCTACAAATTCTCCAATACCTAAATTTCTCAACACCTTAATTTTAATCAAATGTATATACAACCACCTATTTAACTAAATTTATTTCATTGGCTTCAAAATTTGGTAAATTAAATTCCTAAATTAATCTAACTAGTTCTTAAGCCCATTTGACATCTAATTACATCTTAAAGCCCTAATCAAATTGTTAATCCAACCCATTAACCATATTAGCTCTAAACCCTCATAAAAATCTTCTAGAACCTTCATATTATTATCATTATCTATTTCAAATTTCAGCAAAATTTTCATATAAAATTATCTTTTTGCCAACCCATAAGCTCTAGAACATTCTCTATATTGCCACCTAATCTCTTTATTTTTATCTTACCGTCTTTTACAAAATGAAACCTTAATACACCCTAAAGTAGCCACCACTTTACCTTCCATTCTAGCATAAAATTTCATCTCATTTTTCTCTCAAAACAAACCCTAAAATACTACAAACCCCTTTCCTCTATCAAAATCCTAATAAGTAGTCTATCTTCTATGTTTTATATCTTCTTTAAGCCACCTAAAGCTTCTATTGATCTCTATTTTTCCCTTTGAAATTAGGCGCTTATCAAGAGACATCTTGGATTAGAGGCAAAAGGAGCTTCACCAAATTCCTAGGAGTAGGGTAGTGAAGGTTCAAAGCTTGTTTTGCTATTACAAGTAAGTTTTTTAATTAGATAGTATGATTAGAAAATATATTTGTAAATAATATGTTGTAACACTAAAAATATAGAATATGGAATATATGATTTATGTGAAATATCATGTGTTACTTAGTTTGGTGAAAATGTGTTGATATTGGCATCGTTTATGTATTGTTAGTGGATTTGATGGTGTAAATATTGTTAAAATAAATTATCATGTCATGTAATCTGTTTTGATGTGTTCTATATGATTTTGTATTGATTTTTCATGATGAAAATTCAATAAAAACAATAATATGTTCGCTGGACAGAAAATAGAAGTGTTGTTTGTCATGATATGTAATATTGGTTAGGGTATTAAATGAATTTATTTTCATTAAAATTTTTGGAAATGATATTTTATCATCTTAGGATATAAAGTGGAAGGTTTCGTAATTTTCCATATTTATTTAATATTTGTAAAGGCCTAATAGACGTATTTCTTGAGAAAAATAATTTAAATATCAAACGTAATTATTTTTGCATGAAATTTTGAGGAAATGGTGTTCAATAAGTTTATATATGATTTGGAAATTTTTAGAATTTTTTAAGGTCATTACTACTTTTTTATATTTTTATTTTTTTATGTACTATGTAAAATACTGTTTGAACCAGACTTCTTTTGTAGGTTGAACTAGTATTTTTCCTTTTCCAATGAAACTACAACGAACTAATAGCCTAGGGCGTATAGTTTTTATATGAAAATCGAACAGGATCGAAAAGTATAAAAATCAATGTAAACAGGTCCAAAAACAAACCGGTGCGCATACTTCCCCTATTTTCCAACCCTATTTTCTTTGAAAAAATTGTGAAATCCGAATTTAATTAAATTTAATAATTATCAAACTAGCTTGATTGGTGTATAGTTAGTTATAATTAGTTAATTTAGACATATTTTGATTTATTAGGCTTTTCATTAAATTAAATTGGATATATATATATATATAGGTTAACGTGCTAGATTAGCTTAATTAGGTATAAAAAGGCTTTTAATTGTAAAGTTAGGTAATTGAATATAGTATGAGCCTAAGTCAATACAACTAAATTATTATGGGTTTAGTAGCTAAATTAGGCTTAAATAATAGTTTAGGGGCCAAATTAAATTATATGGGCTTAATTGAACTAAATATACCAAACCAAGTTATTATAGGTTTTGATTAACTAATTAGGTTAAAAATAGTAATTGAAAATTAAATGAATTTGATAAATATTATGGGCTATAAAATTGAATTAATAAATATTCTAGGATTAAATGGGTTAAAATGACCTAAACGGGCTTAATTAGTAAAAATATAATCAATACGTTAGAAATGACCTAAATTGGGCCAAGATAGTAAAAATAGATCCAACTTGACCTAAATGACCTAAAATTGACTTAAACATGAATTTTTGTCTAACTTGGCTAATATTGAAAAATTTGGGCTTTAATAATTGGTTATGAGCTTAAAATCTAAAATAGAATCCAATTTGATTAAATATCTACAAATGGACTTAAATAGATAAAATTAGTCTAGAAATACTATCTTAAGCCCAATAACATAATTTCTAGCCAACTAGGCCTGTTTGTACTAAATAGGCCTAAACTAAATCCTAATAAGTTTTTCCTAACCATTTAGGGCCTAAACCTTCAAAATGTAAACAATACCTAACTTTCACTTTATAGGCTTAAATTCCATAATATGGGCCCAATACTCATACCTATTCCAATTGAGCCTATTTCCAAAATATTTAAGCCCATTATCAATTCCAAGTATTAAAATACCTAATTGGGCTCAAATTATTTCTATTGGCCCAAAAGCCCTAAAATATCCTTAATGGGCCTCTATAGGGTATTAGAAAACCCAATAGCTTAATTTGGAGTTTAAATTAAATTCCAATTGGGTTTGAGTATAATTTTTAGGTCCAATAACCAATATTACTCTAATTGGACCTAAAAATTCAAAATTAAGCCCGATACCAGCTAAATTAATATTTATATTCCTTAATGGGCTCAATTCCTAAACCTTAAAGCCTATTACCCTAAAAAGTTAAACACTTAGAGAATTTCCTATTGGGCCTAACCTAGGATCCCTAAAGGCCCAATACATCTAAATAATACATTCAATTTTCGAATTCTATGGGCTTAGTCTAAATTATCTAAACCTAATTATCCAAATTGGATCTAACTCAATTATAAACCAAAAGCGTTATATTACATAAGGCCTTATGTTATATTGAATGATCAATGTGACTTGAATGATTAGTTTGTATACTCAATATTTATACAAATTAATATTTCCTGACAGATATTCAATCAATCGATTGCCTTACTTGCGATCCTCTACCGTCTACTGTTTTGATATTAGGCACGTAGTAACATGTGTGTTGTTTGCTTAGGGTAGGCATTCTCAAATGGACTTAACTTAAAGATGACTTAATAAATGAATGTGTTGATTGTGCATGTGTTGTTTAATTTGGGCCAAGGAGTGACAATCTTGCTAAGCAAATGTCAGCATGGTACTTTGGCGCTTAGGCCACCGTTGGTGGCTCGGCGGGTAGCTGATAGGGCAAACGGTATTGGGATAATGTTCATGTACGTTTAGTGAGAAGTAGTATATGTAGTTCACGATTATAGGTGTCGATTGAGCTACATATAACTATGGATTGAAATAAATAGAGATGCATAACGATAGTGAATCGTAAACGAGGCTACTATATAGATTGATCCTCTAGGCGGTTAAGATATTCAGCCTGCCTTAATCAACCCCTTGAGTAGTTGTTGCTACTTAGGAACTCCAAATTCCTATGGCTTGTTGCCCGGAGTATGAGTGCTTTTGTGTTGTTTGAATCATCTTAAATAATAAACATAAAATGTTGGTTGTTGCATCGCATATAATTTAGGTTTGCATGTCATATCGCATGTGTTTGCGTTACTGTATACTGGGCTTCGACTCACATTTGTTGTTTTTCAAGTATTGATGTTTCTGACAACGAGTATTATGATGACATGGGGTATGGGACCAACTTTGAGGAGCTGCTGGATGAGGTTAATGATTAGGATTGTGGTTCACATCTTGATTTTATTTAGACTTTTATTTTCAGACTTTTTATCATCTTTTGGACATAGCTGAGAACCTTGGATTTGTATTAGAACTTCTAGTATTTTTTTCAGATACTTTCTTTACATTTGATATCTCCTTTGGATGTTTAAGAAGACTTTTGAGACCAATGTTAGCAGATGTTATCTTTCACTATTAGCCTACTCATGAGAATAGCTTTTTATTGAATATCTTATAAAATCTACATTTTCCATTGCATTATTTAAAGTTTTCAAAACAAAATAGATGATTTCTAAATATAAAATTTGCTAACAAACGAATCAAATAAACTAGTCTTTTAGGTTTGTCTTTGCGTATGACGCTCCATCGTTATACGTGGTAAAATTGGACATGTGTTGACTGTAGTTGGGACGTGATAGGGATAATTTACAATTTTCTCTTCATTTTATTCTATGTCCTTACCCGATCAAAATCAAGCCTTTAGGTGTATAAATCTTAAATATCTATCTGTCATGTGCATCTCAACTCAAAATTGTAATTTAAGTTTTTTTTTTTTTTTTTTTTCGGTTTTGTAGCAGTTTTGTGCTGCGTTTGTTGAATCTGGTACTGTATTTTCTCTTATATAGTGTTAAATATTATGATCATAATAATTAGATATTAACGTGCACTTTAGTGCTGCATTTGTTAAATCTGGTACTGTACTTTCTGTCTAAGTCCATTATAACAATTAAATATTAACACGTCTACACTAAACTTTTTTTTTCAGATTAAAAATCCACTTTCATGTGTTTCAGCGGGTATATAAAAGCAGCAGATGTTACATCAGTAGTATTGATTTTTAATAATAGTAAGTAATTAAGAAAATAGCTTATATATATGATATTATCTTAAACATTTATTTTATTTTTTATCTATATGATAATGTCGTACATATATCTTTACCTAACTTCACCTCAAACAATGTAAATTATTGTTTGATGGATATAGCCTTAGTATCCTTTCTTTGTACATATTTTTTACATATTTACCTAATATAACTCTTTTTTTAATTATAATTATATCTATTTTTCATTTTTATTTCATTAGCATGTTATTTATATGCAATTTTGCCGTTGCGTTCATCAACATACCAGCAAAGCACACGTCCTTTGTCTTTTTACACAACGTTTCTCCGTTGATTGCGAATTTGAATATGACAACGTACGGCATCCTATGGCGGATTTTTGTTTTCCCCTCCCAAATAATGCTTATTTTAATTGACTTGACTCGTTCCTTGCCTCCACCTTTTCTTTTCCTGCGTCAATTCCTTCTTTTTTATCCTTTTCTCTCCAATTTTTTCTTTCCATCCTTATGTCCGGATTCAGAAATGAATTTTTTCTGATCCTCCAAATAAGGAATACCAAGTTTAAACCTTAATTTTCATTGTAATAGATGGAAAAAAAAAAAACAAAAGAAAAAGAAAACTATCACTTAGATGCGGATGGATTTTAAAAATTTTCCATGTGTAACTTCTTCTTTTTTGACTATTGAATATTTGAATATATCTTTCAAATTATTGTTGAAACCCCTAAAAGGCTAAAACTTGTTGCTTATATTTTTAATATAATATTTTTCTATGAGACTATTTGGAAAAAAAAAAAGGTAAGCAAAGTTCATTTGTTAATGGATTTAATACATTAAAAACCTGGATTCTTTGAGTTAAAATTAAGATTAAGATACAAATGAAAAAAGTAAACGCCTTACAGCTTGTTTTCAAAAACTCAAATCAGTTATCCAATCTTATAAAGTAATGATTAAAATGGATCCAAATCTACTTGCTGGTTGTTTGTGTTAACATTTAACTTGATTTTCATTTGAGCTTGATTGCACACAAAATTAAATACTTTATTGAGTTTATCTTTAATTTGATAACATTTGATTCCATCATATCTAGATTCTAATAATTAATTTTTTTAGTTAAATATAAGTATAAGTGAAATTGGAGTCAAGTTAAGACATTAATGAATAAGTCTTAAGAAACTTTATCAAGCTTGTTTTTGAGTTTCAAAAGTATAATTTTGTGTCAAGTCTAAGTTAAAAAATTTCTGTTTAATCTTTAAATTTTGAAGTTAAATTTAGTTACAAAGTTAATATCATGTTATCTCATCTTTAACTTATTTACTGTCTAAAATATAAAATAGATGAAATTATTGTTATTTTTTCACATATCTTTTTAATTTAGACATGGAGTTCGCCAAAAGTTATAAACTTGACTTCTAGACGTCGCTATGCATCATTCCATGGGCTTCTAGAGGTTTTATATTTATGTGCATTCCCGAACGCAACGTGCGTTATTGCTGGAGCTTTCCGAACCACTATTAGATAAGAGACTTGAAGGTAAATTAATTTGAAAAGGATGAATGGGTTTAATATTCTTCCATAAATCTCATTCAAAGGAAGGCAGGTCTTAAATTCAAATATTTTAAAAAGAGAAAAGTAATGAATTCAAATTGTTGGTGAATTTGCCAATTGCCATGTGTGAAAAGAATGCCTTTAGATTTTAGGGTTTTTCCTCTTTGTTGTCACCGTCTATATTATAACTAATATTTGATTAGCCGTTAATGCTGCTTTAAACATGTCGATGGGAACTAGAAACCTCACTTGATTTAATTTGTCACCTAAGGTAGTAATTCTAGTTTGTAGAGAATGAAAAGGGCAGATTTTATAAAAATATCTATTGTTATATATTTATCATTCGTAACTCTCAATAAAAAAAAAAAAAAAATCCCTATTGGTATGAATTCCTTCTTTTGATACACACCTTTTACATTTATTTAATGTGTGGTCAGTTTTTTTCTCCCTAATTTCTAAATCTAGATGTTTAAACTCCTAAATCTTTGATTTTTTTTATAATTATACCTGGGGGTAAAAAATAAATAGTACGGAAGAAAATACACCTTTTGAAGATTTGGAGTCTTAACAATCATTTCTTTTATATAAGAAATAATTTTGTCATCATCAACTTAAACGAATTATTCCTTATATTATAATATATGCATAATTTCGGATGCAATAAGCAAAAATTCAACCCAACTCTTAAAAAACCTAAAGCAATTGCACATGTGCCACTTAAATGCATGACATAGCCTAAAAGAAAAATTGCATTAATTTGTTTACTGCTTGCCTTGACATTCACAATTTTATGGAACCAATGAAAACGAAAGTTATCACAAATTATTTCACTATATGTGTGAAATTAAGTACGGTACCGAAAATACATATATGTTGTATATTTTGATATTTCACCTCTAAACTTAAAAAGTAATGTAAAATTTGGTATCTAACCTTTACACAAAAATTTAAATTAATATCTAAACTTTAATTAAAGTGATCAATTTGAAATATAATAAAAAATTTTCCAACTATTTTTGCCACCTTTTAACAAAGTTTGCTCATTCAATTTTTACTAATATTTTTTATACTGTTTAGCACTAATATACTATTTATTCTATATTATAAATTAAAACAAACAATACTAGTGAAACAGTAAAATTCACTATAAAAGTTTTGATTAGATATGAAATTGATTATTACAAAATTTATATATTAAAATAGAATTTTTATGCAAAATTAAGGTATTAGCGTTTTTTCAAACTTAAAAACGAATTTGATTGCACAAAAACAAAATAACATTTATATTTCTCAGAAATTTGTTGACAAGATGATTAATTTTTGTTACGATGATCTTGTTTTAAATGATAATAGCCAGAATTAGTGGTCCGCAACGATGGAGGAGGATACGACGCCGTAGCTTGGCTGTAATTGATATGGTCCACAATTTTTTTCAAACTTGTCCACATCGGATAAGTCCTTGCCACTGGTCAACTTGTGCGCACAGGCACAATGGACCAAGAGAAGTCTTTCTTCTTCTGGAAGGGCATCTTTAGCCGCTTAGAGATTTTACACCTTTTGATATCAGTTTTCAAACTAAGATGAGCCATGTTTGAATTTATATGAAACAAACAAAAAAAATAAAAATAAAAAACTAACACGAGTATATCATATCATTATCTTATGGGGAAAAAAAAAAGAATGAATGGATAAAAAGAATATAAAATTAAATTACATGACCATTTTTTAATTTCAAAGTGGAGAGAATTAGAATGGAAAAATAACAGAATAAAAGTATCAACTTTTCTACTCCATCTATTTATACTATATTTTCTTTTTTCTCTTTCTTTTTAGCTATTTTTTTTTATGGGAACAATAAAATTTTATGCTTTTCTCTTTTTTTAATTTATCAATGTTTATGATTCCATTTTATTTTCTTTCCCTTAAGTATTCAAACATGTTGAAATAATTTAAAATAATAATCCATTTCTATATTTGAAATCATTCGTAAAATCGTGACTTTCATTAATATATTTTTCCCTTTTTTCAATTATTTTTCTCACATATGCTCTGTTGTTATGAATGGCCTAGGATGAAAATAAGAACAAAAAGAAAAATTCATTTACATATTTAGAATCCTTCTTAAAATCGTTACTTCAATTTATATATTATTGAAAATGTGCTTAACTTATGGATGAAATCAAATATACATTACGTATTGAAAGTTATTTCTATAAATTTCAAATAATAAAGTGGAAATGAAAATTTAATTTACCCCCTTTTTTTAAAAAAGAAAGAAAGAAAGCTTTTATAAAAGCTTCAAACATTAAAAATTGAACAAAATTGAAATGGTGAATCCATTTTAGGTTTATTTTGTATGTGAAATGTGGAATAATTTTTTTTCTCTTTTTGTTAGGATGTACCCACTTAAATTTTTGTTATTATTTATTTATATATGTTAACATTGTTAATATATAAAATCAATCTTCACTAATAGTTTATAGTCCAAGTGGCATTATTTTTCATTTTAAAAGTGAAATATGCCTGGTTTCAATCTTTCTCCCTCTTTCTTACTTATTGTGATAATAAATAAATAATAAAGGATCTACTTACTTAATACTCTTATCATTATTAATTTACCACAAACAAGCATAACCATCATTAATTACTATTTAGCGATAGGCCATATGGATGAAACTGTGCAAACGGGTTATGCAAGCCAATCTGTCCATCCCGCTTTAGCCTGTGGGTTATGCAGCCAGCCCACTTTGGCTCGAAATTCTTTACGGGCCAAATTTTTAGCTTAACGCGCCCCATGCGCGTTGGTATTATGCGGGCTGAACTGAGAACCCGCTAATATATTTTTTTATTAAAAAATTTATAGAAACTCAAATTTGAATTTAAAATTTTAATAATTTAAGTGTAGAATATTTTTTTTATCTCACTAATTACCTATATACTAATTCTACATGATAATTGTGTATAAAAAAATTTTAGACTTCTATTTTAAAATTTTTTATCTCAACATAGAAGGATTTATTTTAATTAATAAAAAATAAAATCCATTCCAAATTTTTTTCTTTGCTGTGACAAGAAAAAATACATCATGAAAATTATTAATTGATATTGAGTTGCTTATGTTAATAAAAGTATCTAAATATCTAATAAATATAAAAGAAAAAGTATTAATACAAGGACTAAGGATATAATAAACATAATAGTTGAAAGTTTAAAATATAACACTGATAAAAATTGCATAATCAATATTAAATAACTAAATAATGAAAAAGTAAAGTGAATAAGAAATAAAGAAGATAATGTATTTGGGTTTTATTATAAGATTTATATATGTATTTTTAATATTTTATAAATGCAAATTTGCAAGCCAACCTGATCCATAGTGCGTTAACTTGCTTCAACTCGCCGTGGGTTATGTAGAGTGGATCATTTTACATCGCATATTAAATAGTTAAAATTTCAACTATGCACCAGTTACCAGATCCATCGTGTCAGTTCCGGGTATGGGACAAGATCACGAGAAGTTATATTGTATGGACAGGACCCGGAAACCACGCAACTCCTTCTCTTGTGTGGCCTAATAATAAAGAAAGAACAATATTCGTTTGTATTTTTTTTTTTTTGGGCCAATTAACGATATTCGTTTTTACTCAGGAACCTTCCAAGCAAAGCATCTGTCCCCACTCTGATCATCACTGACGAATCCATAATTCATCCTGAGTGAAACCCTAATCCGTATTCTAGCAAAATTGTTAATATTTCAAAAATAAAACCTTTTTTTTCCTACTAAAAATTTAATAGGAAAGATAATGAATCTATACATATATATATATATATCTAACACGAATCATAAAATTTGTTTTTATAGTCAGTTTTAATAGTTAAGAACTCTACAATTTAATAGTATTAAATTTAAACTAGTTACCAATGGCCTTCGTATTTTACTTGTTAATAAATAATAACTCTATAATTTAATAGTATTAGAATTTAAACCAGATGTCAATGCCCTGCGGTCTAACCACAATATCCCCTATACTCTCAGAGGTCACAATAGGAATCTAAAAAAAATAAAAAAATTAAACCAGTATTTGGGATATGCAAGTTTTTCAATCTTCCTACCTGTAATAACAATGAAAAGAAAAAATAAAAAGCAATTTTGATCAAAAAGCACATTCCCTTTTTTTTTTTTTTTTTTTTTGGCGAATGCACTTTATCTATTCACATATATATAATGTTCTTTTTTTTTTTTTTGTGTTGGGGGGTAATTACTATAAATATAATTATGAAAATGTAAAAAGTTTATCCTTTCTAAAAATTCTCTATTTGTGTTCTAGAAACATAACGTGGTCCGGATGAAATCTAATAGTTATGTTAATGTTATTAATAGTTATGGTGGGCCCCATCTCTCCTTTCATTTTCAATCCCCCGTCCCCTATTCAACACGCCACCAACTTTATCTCCCTTCCTTTCTCTCTCCTTCTCATTTATAGCCCCCGCGCACTCCAAACACCATACAATTTACTCTCTCTCCCCACAAAACTCATCTCCATTAGTGACTTCCAATGAGCTCATGCTACACCCGGCACCGGGGGATTAACACAATCCCCCACCTCTTCCTCGTACTCCCTCTCCTCTTACTTGCACTCCCTCCCACTTTGTTAGCACAAACTCCCCCCGACTCGCGTGATGATCTGTACAATAACTACGGGAAGTTCAGCCCTTCCATGGCTGTCATAATAGTAGTCCTCGTCGCAGCCCTGTTCTTCATGGCTTTCTTCTCCATCTACATCCGCCACTGCTCCGAGTCTTCTGTGGATCCACCACCATCCGCCGTGTTGGGGCTGCTGGAGGTGGCGGACTGGGGAGGTCACGGAGGTTGGCTCGTGGGCTTGACGCATCTGTCATCGAGACGTTCCCTACTTTTGTCTATTCGACGGTTAAAGGGCTTAAGATTGGGAAAAGCGCGTTGGAGTGCGCCGTGTGTTTAAATGAGTTTCAGGATGATGAAACGCTGCGTTTGTTGCCTAAATGCGACCACGTGTTCCATCCCGAATGCATCGATGCGTGGCTTGCGTCGCACGTCACGTGCCCCGTGTGCCGTGCTAATTTAGTGCCCCAACCCGGCGAATCTGTTGCTTCTTCGCTCGCCAGGTTGGGGACCGAGCCGGTGTCCAACCCAGATGAAGAATTGGGATCTCAGGATCCGGAACAACAGAGATGTGAACCGGATAATGGACCAAGATTACAAGAAGGAATAGATTTTAATGCAACCTTAAATCGGAATCGAACGCGTGGTTCCCGATCGAACCGGATGCGTTGGTTTCCTTTCTCACGGTCTCACTCGACCGGACACTCGCTGGTCCATCCAGGTGAAAACACGGAGCGGTTCACTTTAAGATTGCCAGATGACGTGAGGAAACAAGTGGTGAACCGGAAGCTCAACCGAGCTGTGAGTCTGGTTGTTTTGCCTCGAGAAGGAAGTTCGAGAAAAGGGTATCGAACGGCGGAGGAGATGGAAGCAATAGAGGGAAAAGTATCAGATGGATGGACCGGTCTGACCGGTCGGCTAAATCAGACCGGTGGGTGTTCAATATGGTGCCACCATTTTTGTCACGAGCATTGTCGTTTCAATCACACAAGGTAGCGGCTCACGATGGTGAAGGGACGTCGACAGCTATGCCGGCCGGATCAGAGGCAGTCCCTTCCAATGAACCGCCTCGCCCGCCGGTTTAATATAACGAACTGGTCGTGGCCAGATGAAAACTAGGGTAGTTTTGGAGACAAGAAAAACTTGGATAGTTTTATCGGGGAAATCGAAAATCTATATTTATTAAACTACCCCTCCTGTAATTTGTAAATTAATTTAATTCGTTTATATTCTACCTTTTTATAATAAAAATTATTATAATATTATGGAATAGCATTAGCCATTAGGTATAATTTTTCAGTTTTTTCGAGGACCACGATTTTACAAAACCTTTGAATGATGTATTTTGATTTTTCCTTTTTCCACCTCCTTTGGTATTTGTATTTGTGCATAAGCTCTAAGAGCTTGTGAATAAATAATTTGCACACCTCTGTAATTCCAAATCGGGTCATATCATTACTTAAATTATTGAAATCGATTTTTTTTCATTAAATGCATTTTATACTTCTCAATTTCTTAGGGATATTGCAACTATAACTCTTTAGTTAGTGATAAATGTCGATAGATCTCTTAAGTTGAAGTATGATTGTAATCTTATTTCACCTTTTTAAGATGCAAAGATAAATCCTAAATGTTGTAAACCCCGTGTGCCGTGCTAATTTAACTACCAAAATTTGCTTATTAAACATGTAATTTAGTACGAACTTTGGAATAAACCACATGTTTTCATTTGTCTCTGTCACAACTACCATGGGTATATAGATATAACCCCCTAATAATGCATCCTCACTGTCATCAATATCATAGCTCGGTAACTGTTATTAAGGTACAAGATTATTGGCTAAAAATTACATTTTGAAGATAAGATTTTTGCAACAACATTGTTGCAAATTAAAAAAAATAAATCCAATCAAGGTTCATTTTCCCGAAGATCCTAATCTGGGCTATGTGTGTGGGTTTCGGTTTTGCCGGTCGTTATGGCCTATATTAATCAATATAGGACTTCCATCCTCCCTAACTGATTTAATTTGCCAAACTAGGAGGGTGGCACAACTATCCTATATTATAGCATTGTCAAGGACCTGCTCAGATCCAAAATCTATTATATCACGTTAATTTATAAAATAAGTATGGTTGTAGACATAAGTCCTCCATAATATTGGAGAAAAGTGAAAAATTTTATCCTTTAAATTGGTGATATAAAAATTTTGAAAAAATACAAAGTAAAACCTCTTACCAAAAGCCAAAGCTAACAATTATTTTTGTTCATCATCTATTACCTCATTATTGCCACCACTGCCACTACCTCTTCATTTGTCTCAGTCACCACTACCATAAGTACACAGATATAACCTCCTAGTCATGCACCATCACTGTCATTAGTATCAGAGATCGATGAGAAGTTATTAAGTCACAAGATTATTGGCTAAAAATTGCATTTTAAATATAAGATTTTTGCAACAACATTGTTGCAAAAAAAAAAAAAAAAAAGTCCAATTTGGCTTTTATTTGTACATTTATTTTTTTAATTATGAGAGGTATGAAATCATACTTTGGTGTGTTTGGTTGGTATAATGTATAAAGTAAGAACATAATTGTATGATTTAATTTTTTTCATAAGTTATTAATAGGATAAAGCTATTATTTCATGTTAACTTATTAAATAAGAATGGTTGTAAACATAATTCCTCCCATAATATTGGACAAATGTCAAAATTTTTAGCTTTTAAATTTGGTGATACAAAAATTTTGGAAGAGTACCAAAGTAAAATCACTTAGCAAAAGCCAAAGCCAATAATTATTTTTGTTCACCACCTATCACCTCATTATTGCCACCACTACCACTACCTCTCCATTTGCCTCTGCCACTACTACCATAAATACAAACGTATAACCTCATAACCATTCACCATCACTATTATCAGTACAAGTGCTAAGCAACAAAGTTAAGGGAGCCAATGAGGAACTATAGTAATAGTATGGTAGTGGCAATAATTTTAAGATTATGATAAAATAGAACTATAGTTGAAATAAATATATGATAACCTAAATAGTATAACTACACAAATTGTTCTTTTAGTACATTATTTGTATATAGGATTGCAAATAAACTAAGTTGCTAGTTAACTACTTGAGCCTTGCTCACATTAAGCTCGGCTTGATTAAACGAGTTGAGCTCAAACTTTAAATATATATTGTTTATTTAAAGGAATTGAGCATGAACTTTGATTTAGGTTCATGAGCTAGTTCGTAAATTGTATTGTGAATAGGTTCATGAATAAGTTTTTGAATAAACTTGTTAGCAAACTTGAGAGTTTTTTTATTTGTAATATATTATATATATATAATTAAAACAATTGAAATTAACTTCTATTCAATATATATTTAGTAGCTCTTATATATTATTTTTAAATTCAATTAATGAAGTTATAAAAAATTTAAATGGAAAATGAGCCCTTTAAACCAATTGAACTCAATCTTGAATTTAGACTCAATAAAACCATGGTTAAGCTTGATAAAAAGCTAAGCTGGGTTGAACTCAATTTGTAAACGAGCTTAGCTTGAGTTCAAAATGAAGCTCGCTTAATTAAACAAGCAAGATCAAGTATGAATTTTGGGCTTGAGAAAAAAGTTAGCTCAAGCTCGAATTCGGTAAATTTTAAATAAGCTAGGGCTAAACTTGAGATTTCAAAAGCTCAACTCAACTCATTTGCTACTCTAATTTATATATAACGAACAACATACAATACATAAGGGAAAGAAAACTTTTGCTAAACATAGTAAAATAAAATATGCGATAAGAATCTTACTTTGGAATGTGGTCTTTGGACTATAATGCCCTAAATTAAGAGTATTAATGGCCCGCCATGTGTCCTCACTAGAGAAGAACACGCTAAGGCTATGATTCGACTAAACCACAATTATAACACAAGACAACTTCAATATCTCACCTATAAGATACTTCTAAAATTTTTATGTCATAATAAAACTACTAAACAACTCGGTTGGCTTAAATCAAACGCCAACTTACAAGTCATCTTAAAACATCATTTGAAAAGAAAATCTTAAAACATCAAAAATCATAAAAACTAATATCCAAACTTTGATAGTCATGATAACAAATAAAACTTCATAAAGATCTTCAATTCTATCTATCATAACTTCTTCTTTTCAAAAAATCAGCCAGGAAATCGACTCCACTATCATCGTCCCCGTAATCTACCTATACATCATATCCAAATAGATCGAATAGGATTTGATCATCATCTATTCTTGAAAAATAAAAGAGTAAGCACAAGACATAGTACGCCAAACCACAATCACATACACACAAACAAACGACATATAATTCCACATGCATCATAACATCATATACAACAATAACATGTTATTATCTTTAATTAGCCAGATAATTAACACAGTTTAAAACCATTTGCAACTAGTCCTAAACTTAGTGTAACTCATAACTCCATCAAAATAAAAATGTATAAAATACTTATATATATATATATATATATTGGTGTCGGATACTCCCTACACACTCTGGATACCATACTCGTACCACTCCTAAACTATTGGAATCATCTGTAGATGACTTCACTCAGGACAACGACATACACAGATCATCAGGGCGCCATCCTAATAATACGATATTCCCAATCTACTAAAAACCCAACCAAACATAAGCAATAAATCAATTAAAGCCAGATAGTAATTAGTCCAATTATATGTTTTACCTAACAAGCATAATCATCAAACAAGGCAAGGATGTACCTAGAACAACTTTTGGAGTAGAAAACCTAACTTCAACAGAATCATCGGATCACATAAAGCAAAACAATATCAAAACTTGTTTTCTCAAGATAAATATTAGGGGTGGGCACGGATCGGTTTGGTTTATATTCCATCATAAACCAAACCATTAAGTAACGGCTTGGTTTGGATTAGAAATTTTTTAAACCATTAAATAATGGTTTGGTTCGGTTTGGATTATGGATTAAATTAAAATTCTAACTAAAAAATTTCTTTGTTCTAGTTTTTTTTTTTTTTTTTTGCATTTGTGTAGATACTTAAATATTTATATCATTTTACAAAGTTTATATTATAAATTACGACAAAATACTTTATGAATTCATCATACGTTTAATCTATAGCTCTCTATAAAATTGGTTATACACTAGTAAATTACATTCATCAATCAATACATAGTAAGTCATAATTTATAATTTTTAATAGACACATCAGGTCAATTATCTACCAATAAATAGCTAAAATAAAAAATCATCTACTAACAAAATTCATCATAAAATAATCCGCTGATAAAATATATTAAACAATTAATACATAATAAGAATTTATAACTACATAAATAAATTTCATACTTTATAAAGTTAAAAGCTATTAAAAAAAACAAGAATTCATCATCAGCTAAAAAAAATACATATCATAAGCCTAAAAAAGTTTAAAAATTAACAAATTGATTTTAATCAATATTCATCAAATAATAAATACCAAATGAAATCATATGAACATGTAGTAAAATATTATTATATTTTTTAAAACGGTTTGCTTCAGTTTTATGAATTGGTTTGGCTTACCTTTCAAACCAAACCATAAATTTACGGATTGGGTCGGATTGAAAATTTTTTAAATCAAACCATGAAAAAAAACCATATTTTCGGTTTGAATTGGTTCGGTTACGGATTGGTTTGGTTCAGTTGGTTTTTTTTTCCCACCCCTAATAAATATACTCTTAAGGTCATCTAAACCCTTAAACTTACAAGAATCACATCTATCTTCCGTCCTTAATTGTAGAACAATAGAATCTCCAAGAAACTTAGGGTTTCTCCAAAAACTCCTCCAGGAATTTGATTCTTTTCAAAACCAATAAGAAAACCTTATGAATGATAACACTTTTAGATTGCCAAAAAGAATTGAAGGATCATACTTATCTATTACTTGATTCTCATTCCTCCTTGAAGCAAGCTATAGTTTGAGAGAGGTTCAAGTGTTTCCAAAAGCTTAGGATATGTTATGAAAAGAAAACAAGGTTAAGGGTCTATTTATAATACACAAAAAATCCTAAAAACAAGAAACAAAACATATCTTATAAGCTGGCAAAGAAAGTTGGTGGTATAGAAATATAAGCTGGTGGGCTAGATCATATGCTGACGGCTTAAAAGATAAAGACAAAACTCGGGCAAAGAAGGTCGGCTCCTACACCGGTTATGTAAGATCCAAGGCCGATGGCGTAAATACCAAAATCGGTGGCCTAAGGGTAGCGTTATGCTGTGTCCTCTAGTCTTTCTTGGATGACTCTTATTTGTTTAGCCATGCGTTTGTCATGTAACAACAATTATTATTTATTTTATGATGGATCTTAAAACTCTCTTATTTTTCAACATAGGACAACTTTGTCCTTCACTATGGTTTATTTATTTTTATATTACATAGACTATGATATATTGCTTTTATGATTTTGTAGTTTTCAAGATTCAAAATGCTACTTAAGGAATAGAAAAAAGAGTAAATCATAATTATTATTTTATTTAATTGCACTTAAAATGATATTATTTGCAAATTAAGAATATGTTTAAAAATACCTTATACATCTTACCTTTGATCATAATTTGATTGTTGACGAGGATTTTCGTCGATAAAATATTGAAATAAGCATTAAAAGAGCTATTATTTGTCACCAACACAAGAATTCTATTGGATAGTTATTCTACCAAGCATATATAATGATAGTTTTAATAAATAATTAATTAATTAGTAAAATCTATGAAGCCAATTAAACATATAAAAATTGAGATATATCCATATTCCTCAGACAATATATATATATATATATATATAGATTTTAGTTCTTTCAAATATAATTTCATATGTATAAATAGATATAAGTGTGATTCCATTTTGACTCCTGAACCATCCAAAACATTGCCTACTAGCTCTAAAACTGAAATCAGCCTATGCCTATGATTCCAAAATCACTCCATGGACCTGGAGAATGCATCATTGATGAGGGGTTCGCCATACTAAAACCACGTACTTAATGGGTTATGGCAGTTCACAATATTTAGCTAATAATAATATAAAAATAAATATTTTTCTAAAAGTTGTTTAATTTGGTATATTAGCAAAATAGGATTAATTTATGTGTATGTTGATCTTTTTTATAGTATTTGGATTTTTATCCTACATTGTTAACATAATAATTCCTTTTTTTATTTTAAAGTATAAAATTATTTCATTTGATAAAGGAAAAAAAAAGGTTTATCTAATTCATTAGTTAAAATCTGTGAACTGATAGCTCTAGAGCCGGTTTAGGTTCAACCTTGGAGCCCAACACGAGTTCTAGAAAAAGTCTTGGAACTTCTACAATTTTGTGATGGATTGTAATGCAATTAATATGAAAATTAAGTTAATTATAAGAAAAATAAGTATAAAAAAATTTTAGAGATTAGATCATGATTACAGAAGATTTAAAGTATTTATTGATATGGTAAGACCGGATCAGCCGTAACTGCCGTGGGATCAGACGATATAATTTTCCAACAGTCTCGTAAACACACGGACGCAGGTTCAAGCCGGCAGGACATGAAGTATGAACAGAGTTAAGATTATTCCGGCTGCACCACCGACAGCAGCAGCACCGTCTTTATTCCAGCCTTTACGGTTTCGTGATGATCACATAAATCCGTACGTTTTGGCAGCCGCGGTTCCCGGAATGGTGCTTCGTGTCGTTTGACTTGTAAGGATGGCTAGAGACAAACTCCATGCCTATCAACCATTAAACAACATTGCAACTGCATAAATAAGAAGGATCTAGGACAACTACACCGCGTGAAAATTAGGTAAAATATACATATATTATATATAGAAGGAGGATGCATAATAATATAGATGTAATTTTCGTTGATCATTCATACATAGTAGAATTTAAAATCGCGTTTTATTTTCTTTACTCTAATTCTAAAATTTTAAATGTTTTAAATTGTTAATTATCAGGTATCATTTTTCCATACTTAGACTCTTTAATTTACGTTTTAAATTATAAATAGTTGTACATTACAACGATACCAAGTGAATGGCATTATTATTATTATTATTATAAGATGGAAATTTTATCATATTCTAATCTTGATAATCTTTTTTTCAACTTCCTGCTCAGTTTTTGAGGATGAGAATCGTAATTGATAGGAAAAAAAAAAAAAAACCATAAAGCGTAAAGACATTATAAAAAAAAATCATTTAAAAGAAGGAAGAAAAAAAGGATTTGGTGGATGTCACATGTGTAATATACGCGTATGGTATATAACTATTAATAATATTCTAACACGTTGTTATTAAAAGTATATATAAGTCGTTCACCTTCATCGGAAAATAGTTATATAGAGCTCATTCATACAAATCCAATCATAAACGATTGCTTTGGTGCATCATTAATAGATGGTATAATATGAGCAAATAGTGTTATAGATATATCACATGACAGACTTTATTTTCATTGGATCAGTATGAATTATTCGGTACAGACGTGTGAATGTTTAATCCAAGGTTATAAACAAAACGAGTCAACAATATCAAACTAAATTATTCAATATACAAGTATAAATATTTTATCACAAGAGTTGTAAACGAATTTAGTCAAAATAATACAATATTAAACTTAAATTGGAATTCTAAAATTTGAGCTCAAATCAAACTCAATGAAGCTTGAAACTTTGAGTTTACATTCATGCTTTTTTTACTCTTACATTGGTGTGGATATAGTCTTTAGAGACGAATTTAACTGCCTTAGTAAATGAAAAATTCACCTAATTTGGTTTACAGAGGTGATTATAGCACCTCAATGATATCATCTGAAAACGGTCGTCATATTTCAAAAATAGAGGTAAAAGTCGCATCATCTAATTGACTAGAGGCAACCATTGCCTCATTGTTGCCTTAGTTAATATTACTAGAGGTGATCTTTGCCTCTTAAATAATTTTTTAGCATTTTTTTCAGTTGATTTTTCTTTTTCCTTTTTTAATTTTTCCATTTGAGGTGAAAATCGCCTCAAAGTGAATTAGGCTTTTAAAAAATAAATTCACTATTCAAGCAAATTTCACCTGAAAATTTTTTTAAAGCTTTTTAATATTTCTTCAGCTGATTACTTCCAGTGATTTTATTTTTTAAAAATTATACATATCAAATTCCAATGGTTATTTTTTTTTAATTTATATGAAATAATCAATTTTTGATAATAAAATAATAAAATTATTATAAGATAATTAATAATCATAGACACATATAAACATATTGTAATTCTATGTTTTAATTCTAATACCTATTAAAATAACAATAAATAATTAACATTAGTGATAGAAATTAGTTATCGTACAAAAAACATAAATAAGAAGATTAATATAGAAACAATATGTTGTTAACATTAAGATATAGTAATATATATTGATCATTTGTTGCTCAACACGTGAAAAGCCACATAAAAAACAAGATTAATATGCATCACAAACACAAGTAATGCAAAGGAAAACAATGAAAGAAATTTTGTAGAATAGAAAATTTTGAAATTGAGATACAGGCATATATTTGCAAATGAGAGAATTCTATAGGTAAGAAATGAATAATGCAGGGAAAATAAAGAATCGAGAATTATATAGGGAAAAATATAAGTGAAAGTTGTCTATATATTTTCTAAATTGAGGTGAGTTGTGCCTTTGGTGGACATTTGAGGCAAAACTTGTCTCAGTTAAGATTTAAAACCCCCTAGGAATTTTTCTCTATAGGCAGGTTTTTTTAAATTTAGTGATAGAGGTGAATTTCGTCTCAAATGTTCGGAGGCGAAATTCGCCTCAATTCAAGAAATACTTTTTTAAAAAATTAATTGTATATATAATCAATAAAATAAATTATATGAAAATAATAATTACTTTTATGTTAGCAAATATTAATTTTTTTTATATATTATTATTTAACAAAATACATGCATATATATGTACATGTTTTTCTATCATTATAATATATTACAATAGATATGTTTTTTGTTCATAATTTTCAAATTATATATATAACCGAGAAAATTAATTATATGTATAAATAGTATTTATTTTTTGTTAACAAATACTTAAAATTTTTATATATCAATATTTAACAAAATACATACATTTGTATATGTTTTTCTATCATTATATTACACTAAATTAGATATATTTTTTGTTCATAATGTTTTTTTTTTGTTAAATATTTGATTATTTAATCTCATAATAATATGTGGAAAAAATTATATTTTTCAAATTACATAAGATGTTTGATAGAAATATGAAAAGATACATATATAAAAATGTTTAATTAGTCCCAACATACAAGCAGTAGTTAAAACTAAGACCTCAGCTAATTGGTTTGCATAATACAAATAGTGCAAGTCTATAAATAAAAACAGCAAAATTAACATGACATAAGATTATATAATTAGTCCCAACATAAAAGCAATAGTTAAAACTAAGACCTCAGCTAATTGGCTTGCATAATACATATAGTGAAGTCTATAAATAAAAACAACAAAATTAACATGACATAAAAACAAACATATCTCAACTCGCCAGAAGCCTAGTGCCTTATATTAGATTGACATGTTGAACCCGAGTTGATCCAGTATTGCATACTGTTTAGGTTGTGGAGGTAGAAACTGTAGAAGGTGATGTTTAGTGGCATCCATAAGGTGATAGGTAATACTGCTAACTCAAGCTAGCACTTGATTGTGGAGTTGGACCAAGGAATGGGCAAGAACTGTACTAAGGCTTTTGCAAAGTAGACTGGAAGGTTGATATTGATGATGATCAGAGTGCAAAGCTCTATGCATGGGGATGTCGCTACTGCTTTTTGGAGCTACCAAGAGTTCCCTACTGTCCGACAAGTTATTGACTCAGTATCCCATGATGAGCAACTAATTGGTTTAATGTCTTGTATTGGTCATAATATGATTGTGGAGGTGGAGCTCCCGAGGTGAAATGTGCAAATCTTTGGCTTGGTTAACTCGAGTCGAGCCCACCAATAAGGTCAAATGCAGGCCGAGTGTGTGATTTATACTGCTCAAATGATTGCATAGAAAGTCGGCTCATATGCATATCCCACAAACTCTCCATATGTTCAACCTTGCACTATAGCGCATCAATCTCCCCATTTGAGTTCACAAAAGTCTCATCCTTAGGCTATTTAAAGTAAGAATGCCTTTCATTGGAGATTAGAGTACCGCCTCCCATGCCTCGTTCATAGCCAAACTTGTGACTCAAGACTTCCTCCATGATAGCAACATTACTCATAGGGTCCTGGTCGGCCGTAACTGCAATAGAATCCTGTTAGGCTTTGTGCTCCTCCATTCGTGCCTAATTTAACAATATGAATGGTAATTATATCAGTAGTATGAAGAAAATAGAAAAAATATATTACTGTATAAGTAAATATTAAATAGACTTATGCAATTAGTGGCGGCCTTCGGTGACTGCCACTCATTCATGGGCATCCCATTCTTCTCTCTAATTTAGGTCCACTAGTAGTTCTTTATGGGTGTAAAGTTTTGAAATATAAAAAAAAAAAATGTAGGTGAAAACACATATGTGTGGCACAAAAACGAAGAAATGGTAAGGTATTTTGTTAGATTGATTAGGAGTAATCGCATGTAATCTATCATTTGAAAAACATGCATACCCCATAGCTTAGATCTCTCTCTATGAAGTAGACGAAATCCTTCCATTCATCTGTTAGTTCATGAACTGTCTCGTGAATAGGTTCGTTGACAAGCCAATTAGCAAACTTGAGAGTTTTATATTAATATATTATATAAATATATAATTAAAACAATTAAAATTAACTTCTATTCAACATTTATATTGAAATACCCCAAATTTTTGCCGATCTAATTTAGAATTTCTATAATGAAATAGTATAATAGGTAGTTAATTTTAAACTTTAATTTAAGTTTGATTTACAAATGAAACTTGAATAAGTTTAGTTAAAAAAATCAAGTAAATTAAACAATCGCGTAAGATTAGATAGGTTAACATAATTAAACTAGTAAATAGATTAATTGAAATTTGAGATTTCAAGTATCCATTCAATTTGTCTATCTGCTTTAATTTTCTATTTCAACAAATTAAATTACTTCATCCCTTTCAAATGTCAAATGAACTAAATTTCTCAAGTCTAATTACCTAAAATTCTAAAAGACTTAATTTTTCTATTCTAGTCTAAATTCTATTTTCTTAATCCTAAGAAATTTTGAATTCAACTACTTATTCATAAATATCAGTTCTTATGTCCTAAATTCCTAAACTTAAACTACATATCAAATTCTTACCAAATAAATTCCCAACCTAAGTTCTATTCTAACTTATCAATTTCTATTTCAACTTATCAATTTCTATACTCTAAATTGTCTTACTAAATTATAGTTCCTAAGACTTTAAAATAGAAGCTCATTATTATTAAGAAGTCGAAGATCAAGCCCAATCCAAATAAAAGCCCAAACCCATGACCTTTGAAAATATCCAAAGCTTAATCCTTATCTTTTCTCTCCTTTACTTTTCATTTTTCAGCTGCCCTCTCTTTCTCTCTTTTCTCTTATCTTCCTCTTCATTTTTCTACAATCTAATCTTAAATCTCTATTTCAATGAGACCATAAGAGGAATTGAAGTTAAAAAACAAGATTGAAACTAGGAAACATGCATGAAGAAATTACATTAACATGAAGGAGGAGTAGTAGTGGAGACATAATTGATAGAAATTGCTGAACAAGTAAGTTAGTTGTTTTTTTTTTTTTAATTGATTGTTGTGAGCACATGAATATGATGAGTTATTGCTAAAAATATGTAGGGTTTATAATAAAATTTGTAAACTAGTAATATATGAGCATGCATGCTAAAACCAATGTATGTTTGTGCATGTGTAGAACTAGAAGTTGATGACATGATTTAAGCAAATATGAAGTAGAAATATGTGTATAGGACTGTTATAAGCAATGTTGTCAGAATTGGATCGGGATTGACCTAGACAAGCTAGGGGGTCAAGGGTTGAAGGGTCGGACCGGGACCACCGAGGGTCGAACCGGGATCACGAAAAAGTAAAAATATAAGAGATAATTTAATTATAAAATACCAATATATGTGTCATCACTCAATTAAATCTATATTTGGATCAAATTCATCAATTAATTATTAAATAAATATGATTTCATGATTATTTTTTTATGAATTTATAATAAAGGATGAATAAATATTTAAATTGCTAATTTTTATTTGTTTTTTTTTTTTTTTTTTAATCCGGGTCAACCAGTCCGGGTAGACAGATGCAACCCGGTTTGATCGCTCGGGTCGACTAGGTCAATCTGGGTCTCGCTGGTTCGTTGCAAAAATGAGTCTTACGTGAAACCTAGCCAATCATTAGTGCCGATTCCAATCGAACCGAGTTGAACCAGTCGGTCCGGGCCGGTTTTGACAACCATGGTTATATGTAACGAAAATGAGTTTGTATGATGATATTATGATATTTTGATAGAAGCATGATGTACATAAGTAGTTAAAATTAGGGCAAAAAGACAAAGAAAAAAGTGTGTAAACTAATGCCCTAATCATCACGGATGTGATGATGCTTGTGATACAAGCGGAAATAAAAATAAATTCCAATCACAAGGTGCTTGAAGGAGTGATCTCCATTGATCGTTTCTTATTCTTAATTACAGGCATGATCAATGCTATGATTTTGACCATGATTCTCGTCATGGCCTAGATCACTGCCGTGATCTAAGGCGTGATGTGGCTAGCACATAAGAATCATGGGGCTTGATTGATCCATTAGTATTATTATAAAAAAAAAAAGAAAAGAAGAAAAGAAAGAAATAAATAAAATAAACCATAAATGATATGTATGTAGGTACTTGTATAAATAGAAATGATTTAAGTATATAATTATACTAAGTATATTATGAATTATAAATTACATTAATAGATCTAATAACTAAATTAGTTTTACCATGGATTTTAATATAAAGTGGACTTAGTTAATAAACCTAAGATCAACATGATTCAATGAACTTTAGCGAGCTAAAATAAACTATAATGATTAAAGTCTATCCAACTTGGCTAAGTTAAGTGAATAATATAAATAATATTCACATCCCCCCCTCAAGTTGGAGCTTCTCTTAAACCCAACTTGGAACAAAGAAAATGATGTGAATTTCTCCAAGAGATTTTGTAAGAAGATCAGCCAACTGCAAGCGAGAAGGAACATGCACAATCTTGAGAAAACCAGCCAAAACTTGATCTCTAGTGAAATGAACATCAATAGCGATGTGTTTAGTGCGACTATGGAGACAAGGATTAGTGGCTATAAGCTGTGCTGACTTATTATCACAACATAAGGTGATAGGTAAAGAAACAGGAACACCTAGATCCTTCAAAATATAAGAAACCCAAAGCAATTCCTTTGTAGTAGCAGCTAAGCTTCTATATTCAGCTTCAGCAGAGGAGGTAGAGATAGTAGATTGTTTTTAGTTTTCCAAGAAACTAAAGACTTTCCAAGCATGATACAATAGCCGGTGATGGACTTTCTGTCAAGAGGACATGCACCCCAATCCGAATAGCCTAGCAGATCAAGAGTATTATCCACAGGATAATATAGCCCAAGTGATATAGTACCTTTTAGATACCGAAGAACATGAACAGCAGCCTGATAATGACAATGCCTTGGAGCAGCAAGAAATTTGCTAAGCTTATGAACGGCAAAACTAATATCAGGCCTAGTGATGGTGAGATACAAGAGACGCCCAACAATTCTCCTATACAAAGATGGATCAGGGAGCAAGGCATCAGCAGTGTCTTCGAGATTCAATCGAGTAGGAAGGGGAAACTTAGCAGGCTGAGCAGCGGTTAAACCAACATCAGAAAGAATATCCAAAATAAACTTTCTTTGATTAACAAGAGTACCTTGTTCAGTTTGACACAATTCTAACCCCAAGAAAAAACGTGCTATGCCCAAATCTTTAATAGTAAAAGCATGATGAAGCTGGGATTTGAGTTCCTCAATCAGAGACACACTAGTTCCTGTTAACAAGAGATCATCAACATACAACAAAGCAACTATAAAACCATTATTGGACCGTCGAGTGAAAAGTGAATAATCACTTTTGGACTGAACAAATTGATGATCAAGTAAAAACTTTGATATCTCAACATTCCACTGCCTAGAAGCTTGTTTGAGTCCGTATAAGGAACGTTTCAAGCGACATACTTGATTAGGCAAAGCTTTAGAATAACCGGGAGGAGGCAACATATAAATTTCTTCATCAATAGAGCCATGTAAAAAGGCATTATTGATGTCTACTTGAAATAAAGGCCATTTATAAGCTGTAGCAATGGCAATTAAGATGCGAACAGTTCCTAGCTTAGCAACCGGAGAAAAAGTGTCATGATAATCAACACCTTCAATTTGAGTATAACCCTTTGCCACTAGTCTAGCCTTATATCTTTCCACACTGCCATCCGGATTAAATTTGACCTTATAAACCCATTTACATCCTATAGGTTTTTTGTCATGTGGTAAGGTAGTCAACTCCCAAGTTTGATTTTGCTCCAAAGCTTCAATTTCTTTGTTCTCATCAACCCATTCCTTCTGTTTTACCGCTTGGGAATAATAACATGGTTCTTTAACTGTCAATACATTGGCCAAGGAACTCATATAATCAGGTGGATATTGGTCAAAGTGAGCAGAATCAAAGAGAGGAAATTGTGTGGAAAAATTAGTGGAATGGGGTATTGTAGGAGTAGAGATACACAAACATAGTCCTGTAGCCACTGGGGTGGTTTAGAAATCCTAGCTGATCTACGTAAATCTTCAGCTTGATCAAGGGAATTAGGAACAGTGTTTGATACATCAGAAGAGCTATCAGGAACAGAATGAAGAGTGAATTGATCATGATCCATATTAAAGCAAATAGGATCATGAGACAGGATAGTATTTGACTCCTCATTAAAAAAGGAAATATTTCTCATAGAAAATGACATCTCTGCTAGAAAGGATTTTCTGTGCTTGAATGTCATAGACTTTATATCCTTTTTGTCCTTGTGGATACCCTAGAAATATGCATTTCGTACCTTTTGGTTCAAGTTTATCTTTATGTGGATGAGGATTTGGAATGAAACATAGACAGCCCATGGTTTTCAAATGAGTATGTCAGGAGGATGACCAAGAAGCATTTCATATGGAGTTTTATTGTGTATGATGGATGAAGGCATTCGATTAATGAGATATGTAGCTGTAAGAAGACATTCACTCCAAAAATCTTTGGGAAGATTGGCTTGGATTCGCAAGGCCCTACAAGTATCTAACAAATGCCTATGTTTCCTTTCAACTTTTCCATTTTGTTGTGGTGTATAGATCATGGTACGTTGATGCAAATTCCTAGTTTATCAAACAAAGATTTACAAGAAAAGGACATAAATTCAGACCCATTGTCTGTCCTAATGTGTTTAGGAATAATGTTGAAATGATTTTTCACATAATGGAAGAATTTTTCAAGAGAAGAATAAACTTGTGACTTATCATGTAACAAAAAGTCCAAGTACATCGTGTATGATCATCCAAAACAGTCAAGAAGTAAGAGGCTCCTGTTA
The DNA here is from genome assembly GCA_024138025.1 of Combretum micranthum. Taxonomy (NCBI): domain Eukaryota; kingdom Viridiplantae; phylum Streptophyta; class Magnoliopsida; order Myrtales; family Combretaceae; genus Combretum; species Combretum micranthum. The sequence continues at coordinate 334,502 of JAMXBD010000293.1, forward strand.
TAGAACGAATATGATAAGGGCCCCAAAGATCAACATGCAAAAGATAAAAGGCATGTGGAGACTCATGAGTACTCCTATCAAATGGCAACCGATGAATTTTTGCCTTATGACAAACTTCACAAAGAAAATTATCAAAATTCAAGTGTTTACAAGACTCTAATTGTTTCATTTTGGACAAAGAAATGTGACCAAGACGTGTGTGTATCAACATGACTTGATCAGAACTTGAAGACTTAGTAACCTGTTGAACAGAATCAGCTAGAACAGTAGACCTCCCAGTGACTTCCGACTGCAGTATATAGAGACCTTGATGGGTGCGGGCTGAAGCAACAACATTATGAGTGTTCTGGTCCTGAAAGTCACAGTGAGAATCATAAAAGGTAACAGTAAGCAAATTATGAGAAAGTAATTTGCTTACGGACAGAAGGTTATGACTAAAAGTTGGAACTAAAAAGACATTATGCAAGACCAAATTAGAATTAACTCTAATAGAGCCTGCTGTACTGACAAAAATATTGTGTCCATTTGGTAGTTTGACAGTAATGGGCTTAGGTAAAGTGTATGGGTTGATTAACAAGGATTCAAATGGGGTCATATGGTCCGTAGCCCCTGTATCAACAATCCAAGAATCATGATTAATCATCGAAGCATTAAAACAAGAAGATGGCAATATACCTGCAAATTGAACTGTGTTAGCCATAGCACTATCAGAACTTGAAGTTATCTTCATAGCTTTCATCAGCTGACTGTACATCTCCTTCAACATACGAACATCAACTCCTTGTCCATCTTTATTACCATGAAAACCAGTTTGATCATTTTCATTCAACGCATGATCAAAAGGTGTTAGGAAACTCTGATCTATACCATCAACACAACAATTTGCTGTATAAGACTTTCCCTTCACCTTGCGTTTTCCTTTATACCAATCCGGATAACCAACTATTTGAAAACAATTCTCAATGCTATGACCTTCACTTCGACAATGTTTACAATAAAGTCTAGTAGTCATATTCCTTCCTTTCCTTTTATCAAAAACAGACCGAGTATCAAGAGACTTATTTACTGAAAAAGCAGAACTATCACCATCAACAGTCAAGCTTGCTGAAACTTGCCGTTGCTTTTCAACCTGTTGAACCAAATAGAAGACTCGATTCAAGGAAGGCATTGGCTCCATTGCCAATATTTGATTGCGAACTGTTTCATAAGATTTGTTAAACCCATCAAGAATTGCATGATCTTATTCTGTGATTCATATTCTTCAAGACGATCTTTAAAATCACAGGTACAAAAATTAATCCGACCACAAGAACACATAGGTATTCCATGCAACATTTGCAATTCATCCCAGCATTTCTTTAATCGATTATAATAAACTCCTACCGATTGACTTCCCTGCCTAATGTTGCTAATTTCATGTTGCAACTGAAAAACTAGAGGTGCATTAGATTGTCCATACTGTTCAGCTATTTCTTTCCATAGATCAAACGAAGACTGTGTGAACAAAAAATTTTGTGCAAGATCACTCGTCATTGAATTCAAAATCCAACACCGCACCATATAATCACAACGTGTCCATTTCACAAAATCGTTCGTATTCTCATTAGGTTTCACTACACTTCCATCTATAAACCCTAACTTGAGTTTTGCCCCTAATCCCATCTTGATCGATCTATTCCAGGCTAAGTAATTCGATCCATTAAAGATAATATTGCCAATTGACATACTCGGATTATCAGAACCACTAAGAAACAAAGGATCGAACACATTCTGATCAATATTGAAATTCTGTATAGAATCATGATTCCCAGCCATACCTGTCGTTTGAACAAGAAGGATATCGCAAATCAACAAGAATCAAGATGAACCTGACGCTCTGATACCATGTGAAATTAAATCCTTCAACAATACTAGATACAATCACGAAGATAGGAAGCAGCCATGGAAGAGAAAAGAGAGTTTATTTTCAGAGAAAAATGCTCTGTATCTTCTACTGTACAAAACAGTTATTCTGTTATTTATATTGCAACAAACTATTCTAAAAGAGGACAGCTAATCAGAACAAGACAGCTTAGCAAATAAAACAAATATCTATATCTATTTACAGAATATAAATAATATTCACAATATAGGCTTAATAACTTATAATTGGCTTAGATTAATATGCTAGGCTAAACCATGAATAATAAATGGAGTATTTTATTTCAAATATGTTTACTAGAGAAAAAAAAATATATTTTCTATAAGTTAATAACTTATTTACTTACATGAATAATAAGGAGCATTGATTTTATAGTGAATGATTTGTAAGTGAAGAAAGAGAAATGAGCTAATAGATATTGGAGAACTATCCGTGTCTTGGTATGGAGATATTTCCATAGCCATAGAAGTTAGGGATGTAACTGGGTAGCCGTGATAAGGTTTCTGATCCATCTGATTGGTTAAAAACCCTACAGAATTTTAAAATTGGGTTTAGATATAAAATAAAAACTCTATAGGGTTATGGGGTTGGGGTTTGGATCACATAACAAACTCAAAGGATATCTAACAACCTGGTACTATGATTTAAAAAATAAACAAAGAAATAAAAACATTAATAAAGGATTAAGGAGAGTAAAGAGACATGTCGGAGCTACCATCTATTCTACCTTGTAGAGATGTTTTTTCTTTTATGTTTACTAAACTAGTTAAGGATTTTAGAACTTTTTATTAAAATTTGTTCAAGTCATGTTTACGTTAATATTGTTCAATGTCTATTATATTTTAGTCTTAACATGATATTTAATTTAACCATGTTCTTACAATTTTATTCATTGTCTCTATCACATATTCTATCTATTCACATGCATCTTTTCATTTTTGAATGTATAAAAAACGTATGTTAGAAGTACCGACTTCTCTTAAATTTATTATTAAAATTTGAAAATAAATGGGAAAAAAATAGGGTTATAGGGTTAGGTTCCAAGTTCAAAATTAAAACTTATAGGGTGGGTTTTGATATAGTATGAAAATCCTATAGGGTTATAGGGTTGGGTTTAGTAGACTTTATACAGTAGCAGGTTAAGTTTTGGGTTTATATGATCTGTTTGAAACTGACTCGGTTACATCTCCAATGGCGGCATTCTTACTTTTGTGTTTGATCAAATGAGTTTTTTTTTTTTTTTTTTTTTAAATAAGTTTGATGTAAGTTAATAATTAATTTAAATACTTATGTGAATTAATATTTTAAACAGATACTTGAGTCTACCTTCTACTTTATCTTCTAGACTATTTTCCAGATTGTCTTCTGATCTCTCTGCCATATTTTAGATAAGGTACGTAGTAACTTGCATGTTGTATGTTAGGATAAGTATCATAAATAGATTAAAACTTAAAGACATCTATTAAATGATTATTGCTTGTGCATGGTCATTGAATCCAGTCTTGGGAGCGACAACCTTGCTAGGTGATGCCTATACGATAGTTAGGTGCTTAAGCCATCCATACCATGCGTGGTATGTTAAGGTGGCTTAGTAGGTAGCTAATGGGACAAATGGTATCAAGATAATGTTTTCTTAGGCTTTGAGAGAAGTAATATAGTAGGGCTCATGACTTATGGAGTCGATTGAGCCTTATTATATTATAGACTGATGTAAGAAGATATGTACAAAGGCTATAAACCTTAGATGAGGCTATTTTTATAGATGGTCATATAGGGGTTATAGGTATTTGGGTTGCTTATATCAACCCCTTGAGTAGTTACTGCTACATAGGACCCCTAGATTCTTAGTGTCGTGTTATCAGAGTGTAAGTGCCACAATATTTATTTGTTACACTTTAATTAAAGATATAAACTGTTGATTAATGCATTGTATTAGAATAAATGTGTATGCCATCTCGTGTGTGCTTGTGTTGCTGTTATATTAAGCTTCGGCTCATTATTTTCTTCTTTCCATATGATGTCTTAGATGCTTATGATTGTCTTGATTATGAGATAAATCTGCTAGATTTTGAAGAAGAGTGAAGTGCATTGAGATTGATGGATGTATTTTTTTTTTAATTTGTTTAAGAAGATGATTTATCTTTTAAACTTGTATTTTTCTTTAAGGGCTTGTTGTGGAGCCTACAGTTTGTATTTAAACTTTAAGCTTTGTTTTACCATCATGAATTTGTATTCTATGTTTGAGATACCTGATGGTAAGATTGTTTCTGTAAAGATTGATCTACTCATAAGATAGAAAATGAAATATTTTTATAAGAGTTTATTTTACCACTGCAAATCTAGTTGTTTCCATAACTAATTTAAGAACTTCAAATTTTAAAATTGGTTAGCAAGTGTTCATGATAAACAAGTCTTTTAAGGTAGTTTATGCATATAATACATGGGGTATTATACGTGGCATTGTACACGCCTAGACCCTATTTCGAGCATGACATAAATTATTTTTCTCATCTTATATATTAGTTTTAATTTTAATAAATCAAGTTATAGAAAATTTAAATGAAAAATGAGCTATTTAAATGAATTGAACTCAATCTTGAATTTAAACTTGATAAAAGTTTGATAAGTACTTGGCAGGTTTGAACTCAATTCATAAATAAGCTGAGCTAGAGTTCGAAATAAAGCTCACTTTGCTAAGCAAGCAAGCTTAAGTATGAATTTCAAGCTTGAGAAAAAAAGCTATCTTGGACTTGAGCTTGGTCAATTTTAAATAACTTGGAGCTAAATTTGATTTTCAAAGCTTAACTCATTACCTTTGCAACCCCACTTTATATAGCAAACAACATACAATACATAAGGGGAAAAAACTTTTGCCGGACTTAGTAAAACCAAATATGGGATAAGAATCTTACATTGAAATGTGCTTCTTGGACAATGACATATTGCTTTTATGATTTTGTAGTTTTCAAGATTCAAATGCTACTTAAGGGAAAAAAAAAAGAGTAAATCATAATTATTACTTTATTTAATTGCACTTAAAATGATGTTGATTGTAAATTAAGAATATAACTAAAAAATACCATATAAATCTTACCTTAGATCATAATTTGATTGTTGACAAGGATTTTCATGGATAAAATATTGAAATAAGTATTAAAATAGCTAGTAGTTTTGAAAAGGAATTACAATTTATTATTTGGCACCAATACTAGAATTCTATTAAATAGTTATTCTATCAAGCATATATAATGATAGTTTTAATAAAGAATTAATTAATTAGTAAAATTTCTATGAAGCCAATTAAGCATACAAAAATTGAGATATATCCATATTCCTCACACACCACATGTATATATTTTAGTCCTTTCAAATATATTTTAAATATATATAAATAGAGATAAAAGCATGATTCAATTTTGACTCCTCAACCATCTCAAAGCATTGCCTACTGGACCTAAAACTGAAGTCAACCTATGCCTGTGATTCCAAAGTCACTCTTGGACGGTTGGACCTGGAGAACGCATCATTCATGGGCGGTTCGCCATTCTGAAACCACGTGCTTGACGGGTTCATGGCGGTTGACAATATATAATACATTTCTAATAATAATATAAAAAGTATATATTTTTCCTACAAGTTGTCTAATTTGGTATATTGGCAATATAGGATTAATTTATGCATGTTGATCTTTCTTTATTGTATTTGGACTTTTATCCTCCATCTCTCATATAATAACTCAAGTTGGATACAGCTCTAGACAAATAATTCATGTATTTTGTTTTCAATTTTAAAATATAAATTCTTTTGCTTGAGAAAAGAAAAAAAAAAAAGCTGTTTCATCATTTTTTTGGACATTTACCATCTAATTTCTATTAATTTTTTTTACTAAAAATATATATACAGAAAAAAAAAAACAAACATTTTTATATATAAAAAGAAAATCAAAGATAAAATATAGATAAGAAAGTTAGAAAATCTAAACAAATCCAAAATCTGTGAACCGATAGCTTTGGAACCGGTTTACGTTCGAGCCTAAAGCCCAACCCGAGTTCTAGAAAGAGTCTCGTAAACACACAGGTTCAAGCTTCCAAGACATCAAGTATGAACAGAGTTAAGATTATTCCGACTGCATCGCCGACAACAGCATCATCGTCTTTATTCTAGTCTTTACGGTTACGTGATCAACAAATAAATTCGTATGCTTGGCGGTGGGGGTGACTTCAAAGGATTGTTAGCTGCAATGTCTGTGCCTATCAACCATTAAACAACATTGCAACTACATAAATATGAAAGATCCAGGAAAGCTACACCGCGTAAAAATTAGGTAAGATATATACATATATTATATATAGAAGGCGGAAGCATAATAATATACATAGATGTAATTTTCGTTAATCTTTTCGTATATAGTAAAATTTAAAATCGCGTTTTATTTTCTTGTACTCGGATTCTAAAAATTTAAATGTTTCAAATTGTTAATTATCAGGTTTCATTTTTCCATACTTAGATTCTTAAATTTATGTTTTAAAATATAAATAGAATACATCCAGTCGAACATTACGACAATATCAAGTGAATGGTTTTATTATTATTATTATTATTATTATTATTATTATAGACGTAAATTTTATCATATTCTTATCTTGATAATCCTTTTTTCAATTTTATCATAAAGAAGTATATATAAGTGGTTCACCTTCATCAGAAAATAGTTGTGTAGAGCTGATTCTTACAAATCCAATCAAACGATTGTTTTGGTGCATCATTAATAGATGGTATAATATGAGCTAATACTAATAGTGTTATAGATATATCACATGAAAGACTTTTTTTCATTGGATCTTTATGAATTATTCGGTACGGATGTGTGAATGTTTAATCCTAGGGTAATAAACAAAATGAGTCAAAATCACACAATATTAAGCTAAATTATTCAATATACATGTAATCACAAAAGTTGTAAATGAATTTAGTTGAAATAATATAATATTAAACTAAAATTGAAATTTCAAATTTTGAGCTCAACTCTAACTCAATCAAGCTTGAAATTTTGGGTTTGTGTTCACACTATTTTTAATCTTAATTCATTTCAAAAGTCATTTTTTCTTTTAATTAAAATAATTTTAATATCTAAATTTGAGTTGAAATCAGTTAACATTTACACTTGAATCCAATTTAATAAGGATGGTGAACTAGTTAAATTGAATACCATGAAATTCAAATTTGACTCAAATAATTAAAAGTGGAACACAAACTCAATTTGACTACTATGGAATCAAACTTTACTAAATATCAACCAAATTTTAGTACTTTGTAAGTAGATTTAATCCATTTATAACCCTTATCTAGCCATAATACCAAATTTTTGGTTATTTGCGGCAATGGTACTATTTTTATTTTGGATAAGTATCAAATTTAGTATCTGAATTTTGTATTAGAAAATTCAATTCAATTCCTGAACTTTAAAATGATCAGAATAGCTATGAAACTTTAATAGAGTATTAAATTAATCATTTCAAAGTTTATATATTAAATTTGATTTTTCAGCAAAATTCAAACACTGAATTTGACATTTTCACTTTTATTTTCCTATAACAAATATAAAAGAAACACAAAGTTTTCTTGTGGTCTCAATCCTTGAAAGATTAATTTTCCTAAGGCGTGTTTGACGTAATTAGTCTCAATATTTAAGTTGATAAGTAGTTAAAACAATAAGCTATGACCTTACATCATCTGTTTTACTTTAGTTTTTTATGGAGCTTGAAGTTTCCTGGAAAATAGAAGAAGTTGCTAAGAATTGTTAAGGTAATTGGTCAAGACTCTGCCATGTGAAACACGTCAATTCCATTAATCTTTGGATCAGCTGAGACCCAGATGACGCAAACTTCAATAGTCAAACTTCTAAATTATTACAATATTGTATATTTATTTAGAGATAAGTATATCTTTTACTCCTGCCATCTTCGAGTGATTTCCAATTTCAGTATCTTATTAATTTAGATGCCTGACTGTGGATAAATTATATTCTCCTCAACGTTGAATGGGTTGCGGGTCCACTCTCAAGGGAATGTCTTCTCAAGCAATAGATAATGTTGGATTTTATATATGTTATCATCAACATTTAGTTTCATTGCATCTAGCAATTAATAATATGAATTAAACAGCCAAGGAATTTCATGCCCGAAGAGAAGAAGGAGAAGGGTTTTAATATTCGAGTAAATGAGAGAAGCAATATGAAGAGAGAAAGAGAAAAAAAAAAAAAAGACGGAAAATCCATTGATAGAGAAGAGAATATAAAATTCAATAAAAACATACACATTTATTATATAGATACCCAATCAAGAAAAATTATTGTCCAATCACCAAATAAAACCCAAAATTCTAACTAGGAAAAACCATACGAGGATGGAAAATAGCAATTGAAAGAAGATAGATTGAAAAATATAGTGTTACACATTGGATTGTTGGGACAAGCTAACTGAAATATAAACAAAATGGTAATAAGTATGGATTAGCTTAGCATTTTAGAAATAAAATTATCCTTAACTATTGCAGCCTAAACCCACGTTAACTGCCCCACAAAAATTTAGAGCCTACACACACTTCCAATGGGGATTATGACCTTAGCACAATTTTTATTTGTTGATGTAGAGATGACTATAAATCTTCAAATTTATTTGGCTAGAGCCTCAATTTTATTTAATTAAAATCTCCAGAAGGAAAGAGAGAATGAGTAGATGGGGCAGTTGAGTGAACAGCATTTCAACATTTTGACTTCAAGAGATTATATCTATTCCTTTTCACAGATTCATACCTGTTTCTAGTGGCTTTAGCTATTTTTGCCAAAGAGAAGATGCTTTAAGTTTTGCAACTTAATAAATAATTATCATCTAATTAATAATTGGTATATATATCATAATAAAATAAAAGAACATGTATCCGCTATGCTTGTGCTTCAAAGTATGAAAGATGAAACTGCTAAAATTGATTATATTTTAATATATAACTTAGATTTAAAGAGCCAATTCACTTTGAATCTAGCAAATTTGTAAATTTGGAAGGCACATAAGGTGAAGGTTTTTTGGCACACACAGTCCACTTTTCACTTTCATTTATAGGACCACATGTTAGAAAGTTGTTGGTTGTTATTACCTGCGGTATTCGAAAACAACGGAATTTTGGGCATCCAAAAGGAAAGGAAACACAATTAAGCACGTCCAAATAGTGAGAGAACATTGCTCGGAAACCACCATCCTGCGATGCGGTTTAAATTATAAGCTGGTGGATCGTTCATCACAGCTTTTTGGACACTGTGACTCTGATACTTTTCTACATCTAATGGCGAAGATGGTTATAAAAACTAATATAGGGTTTGCAAAGGCTAGATGATGAACCAAATAACTCAGTTTTAAGTATGAAATGTACGTGTATGCAAGTTGTGATCGTATATATTAGTTACATAATAGTTTTGCATATAACCATTAGAAGGACTTGTTTAGTAAATAAGAAAAAATATTTCCAAACTTCAAAGATATACTAATTATGGAATTCACGAGATTGACGGATGCATTTAAAACAATGGTGTAATTTGATATACGGTTTCCACCACTGATCGACTTATTGGCATTTGTAGGAAAAATACAAGGCAATACTTTTTTTTAATCATTATTACGGAACGGGATTTGATTTTGATATATCCTAGTTGGGAGATCATGGATCGACAGATTTATTTATCTTATTTTTGCACAAATACCTAATGACAAATTATATCTTTCTAAAAAAGAAAATACCTCTTTTTGGTACCCGAATTTTAACAAAATAGATAATTACACATCTAGATTAAAAAAAATCTAATTTCACACCTAATAATTAATAAATTTTTGTGTCTCTTTTTGCTATCCTACTCTTTTATTGTCTCTTAAAGTAATGGATACGTGTTAAAAACGATTATGCGATGTAGTGTTTAAAGATACGAAAAATTTAATTAAATATGACATTAGATTTTTTTAAATTCAAGTATTTAATTGTTTTTTTAGTCAAAATTGAGCTACCAAGAAAAAGACTTTTTCGTTTTCTTAAATTATTACGATTTAAACCATGATATATATGTTTTACATGACCATCCTATTGTGGTCCTAAATATTAATGACAACCCATTCGAGGTTAACCAATTGAATAAGGTATACCTAACACTACACCCAATACTTGTCGTTTAGAAAGAAAGATGCATGCATTCTATTTCTATCTTAGTAGAGAGAATATAAAATGACATTTTGTCAATGTCATTATTAATTAGACTGTTCTTGTCATTTACCTACAAAAGGGTTTACGTGTCTTGAGCATCTTTTTTTGGCATTTCTTTAGGCTCAAGGCCGGGAAGTGGGAAGTATATAGAATATGAAGGGGAACTATTCGAGGTAGCTTTAATTTGCCACTTTAAGCATCAACGTGAGAAAAAATTCTAAAATGAATCGGAATTTTATGGACGTGATTACAAACTTATATGCCAATACCGGTATCCAGAATGTCGCCATATATTAAATATTTATCACACATATCATGTATAATTTATGATCTAATATATAATATTCGATATGTATAAATATTAGTATTTTTTTTATTAGACTGGTATAAGGATAATAAAGAATTATAAAAAATTTATCGAGAATGATATGTGATGTAGAATGAGCAGTCATATGTAAATACCAATATATTTTAGTGTGAAAAGATTGTTTCTATTCTTTTATCCGTTATTCACTTGAATAAGTGGTATTTCGTGCTATTTTATTTTGTTTTATTTTTCTTTTTCCATAAAGGATACCGTTAATAAATGTTGTCACATCTTAAAGTTTGAAAGGCAACCTCCATTCTTGACTTATATGGGACGCAAGGTTGGATTACTTGCCCTAATTTTCGATTCTTTGTCAACTTTCCAGTCTCCCCACTAAGTTGTTTGATTCTCAAAGTGCCAATATAGTGATTTACAGTGGTCAGATGCTTATCCAACAACAACCCGGTGCATCACCTACTTCACTTTTCCTTTTTCTTTTTTAAATATCCATCTGTTTATTGATGTAATATATAAACTTATTTAAATATAAATTATACAAAATTAATTATATAAATATCTTTAAAATAATGCATGCTTCTAATACGTGATTTTACCTAGCTTCTTTATGTATATCGCATATTCAATATGTGGGTTTGTTTTTCTACTTGGGACTTTTTTGATTTCAAGTAAATCAAATTTTTAGATGAATTTTTTTTTTTTGTTATTTATGTAATTAAAATTATGTGATTTGTATTGATGCAATATGTTATTATGTGACATTAGTGGACATTTATTACACCATTTTCCTGTAGCTATATGAGTTTAAGATAGATACCTAACATTTTTAAGTATTGTGGTTGGATTTGAACAATTCTGTTCATAGATATCTTTGACTTTGGTTTCAAAAAGAATATGTGTACACATTTAAAACGTTGGTTATATATTTTACGAAATAGACACAATGCATGGAAAAATTTATCCTATCATCTAAATTAGAATCAAGACATGTACAGTATTTATCTAATTCTTTTTATCAAAAGAAACATATTGAAATATTAAATGGTATAATATAGTTAAGACTATCTTTTTATATCACGAGCATATATGTAAATTTATCTGTTAGACATACATTTTTATCTCTTAATAGAGAAATAAAAGGAACGGAGAGAGATTAATATTCTTAAATTGAGAGAGGTTCTAAAACGGACAGTTAGTTGGGCTGTATTCAATCTAGTTTTCATCTCAATATTACTAATTTTATATACAAACAACCTTCAATAAAGAGAAAAATAAGATTCTTAATTTTTCTTATCTATTGTGATCAAAGTACCTTATCTAGATCGATGGGACCAGTTTCAATACCTCTTTGATTGCATATCACCTTTTCTTATGACTTTTTGAGTAGTTCTTTGGACTTGGACATCAAGATAAATAAAGTTGAATATAAAATATGAACGATTTTCCAACAAGACATTTTCAGATGATCTCTTTAATTTAAAATTTTTAAAATATATATTGTATGCATTGTTAAAGCGAAATTGTTATTCTTTTTATTTAGACCCTAATAAAAATTTTACTTAAATAAGATTAATTAAAATTAATTATCTATATACAGACCAAGTCGCGTGCATGAAACTGATGAAAATTAGTATTTCATTTATCTTATCAATATACAAAGAAAAGTTTTTATATACAACTTTTAGAAAAAGCTATTCTAATAAAATAAAAAAATACAAGCTATTATGACAAAGTAAAAAATATTCTAAGAAAGTAAAAAAATACAAGCTATTCTGGGAAAGTAAAAAATACTACTCTAAAGACATTAAATTACTCCCACAAAATTAACCAATAATAATGGTACTCTGTAAAAGTAGAAATTATGTCAATATAAACTTCCTAATATGTTTTGTTGACTGCCCATGCTAACGCCCCTCCTTAAGTTGGTGCATAGATGTCTTCAATGCCCAACTTCTCTAGTGAGTTATGGAATGTCTTACTAAAAAGCTTTCGTAAGGATATCCGATAACTGATCTTCTGATTTTACAAATGGAAACTGAACTATTTTTACCTCAAGTTTTTCCTTGATAAAATGTCGATCTACTAAAACATGTTTTTTCTATCATGTTGGAATGAATTTTGTGCAATTTCTATGGCTGATTTATTATCACAAAATAGGTTCATTCTAGAACTGATGAATATCCAATTTCTTGTAATAATCTCTTGAGCTAAAGAAGTTTACAGAGTCATTTAGTCATGCTTTTGAATTCTGCCTTTGCACTAGACAATGCAACCACTTTTTGTTTCTTACTTTTCCAAGTAACTAAATTTCCACCCATGAAAGTGAGATAACCTGATGTAAATCTTCTATAAGTATGACTTCTAGCCCAATTTGCATCTGTATAGCCATCAACATTTAAATGGTCATATTTTTTGAACATAAGTCCTTTCCTTGGAGATGACTTCAAGTATCTCAGAATTCAAAAGACAACATCCATGTGATCTTTGCTTGGATTATGCATGAATTGACTCACTAAGCTTATGGCATAGGCAATATCCGCTCTAGTGTGAGACAAGTAAATCAATTTCTCTACAAGTCGTTGGTATCTTTCTTTATTTGTGGGTGTTTGGTTTGGGTGATCTCCTAATCCATGATTTTGAACCATTGGCATATCTACAGGCTTACAATCAAGCATTCCTATTTCTACTAGTAAATCAAAAATATATTTCCTTTGTGATAAAAATAAACCTTGATTGATCTAGATACTTCAATACCCAAGAAGTATTTTAATCCCCAAAGATTCTTCATTTCAAATTCAGTAGCCAAGTGTTCCTATAAACTAGACATCTCCTCCTTATCATTTCCTATAATTATCATATGGTCAACATAAATTATCAAAGTTGTCACCATCCTTCTTCGATATTTCAAAAAAATAGTATGATCAAAATTGCTTTGTTTAAAGCCATGCTTTTTCATTGCTAAACTGAACCATTCAAACCATGCTCTAAGGGACTATTTAAGTCCATAAAGCGCATTATATAATTTGCATACAACTCTTATTTGTGATGAACTGACAAAGCTAGGTGGAATGTCCATATAGATTTCTCATGCTAGGTTCCCATGTAAAATGCATTTTTTTATGTCAAATTGGTGCAAAGGCCAATCAAGATTTGTAGCAAAAGATAACAAAACTCTAATAGTGTTCAACTTTGCTAGCGGCGAGAAAGTTTCATGATAATCTGTACCATATGTCTGAGTATATCCCCTTACCACTAATCTTGCCTTATACCTTTCTATCGACCCATCTACCTTGTGTTTAATAGAGAATACTCATTTGCATCCTATAGTTTTTTTTCCTTCAAGTAATGGCATAAGCTTCCATGTATCATTTCTTTGTAATGTTGTCATCTCTTCATTAATTGCCATGACCCATTTGAGATTATTCAAGGCTTCTTGTATAGTATTTGCAACTTGTTCAATTGAAAGAGTGTGAACAAAGGCTTTGAGTGGTGGTGATAATCTTTTGGTGCGAACATGGTTGGCAATTGGATATCTTGTCTTCTCATCTCCAACAACATCTGGCGAGTACGACTTGGTGGCTTGCCGCGGTTATGTCTGTCAGGTAATCTATAGCAAATAAAATCATTATAATCACTAGGAGAAGAATTTAGAGATCGCACTCTTGAATATTCTCAGGGGAGTGGTCATGCATTAAAATGGGAGAAATGAGTTGGTCTTGCTCTATTGGGAGTTATTGTTCTAACTAAGGTTCTGGCATAGTTAGGGGCTGTTCTTGTTCACTTCTTACTTGAGAAACATTATTTTCTTCTTCATGTCTTGTTATAAGATTCTTCTAACTACTTTGAATATCGTTATCTCTTGATTCCAAGTTAGTGTCTTCAAAGGGTGGCTAATTTCCCTAAATATCTTTATTTTGTTCTCCATGAAAAGAAGAATTAAGATCTAATTTTTGAAAAAAATTCTTTGTTTATAAAAAAGTGACATCCATTATAGTATTTAACACCTAGAAAAACACGATGAACAGCACATGGATCCAATTTTGTTTGTTGGTTCTTATGAAGATGAACAAAAGCAACACGTCAAAAAACATTAGGCGGAAGCATTAAATTTGAAGGTGATTGCACATGATGAGCAAGAGCCTATAGTGGAGTCTCAAAATTCAAAACTCGAGATGGCATTCGATTCAATAAATAAACAATAGTGACAATTGCATCTACCTAGTATTGTTGAGGTGCAAGTGTTGATGTTAACAAAGCTCTTGTTGTTTCAAGAATGTGTCTATTTTTCCTTCCCGCAACACCATTTTGTTGTGGTGTATGAGAACAAGTGGTTTCATGAAGCAAACCATGTGCCTGAAAATATTCTTTGAACTCCTTATTGTCATATTCTCCACCATTATCAGATCAAAGAATTTGAAGTTTAGCTAAAAATTATGTTCTTATCATATTATGAAAAGAACAAAAGACTCCAAACACTTCGCTTTTATTTTTCAATACATAAAGCCAAGTCATTCTTGTGCAATCATCCACAAATTTTATAAACCATCTAATTCCTAAAGAGATTGAAATAAGAGCTAGACCCTAAACATTTGAATGCATTAATGCAAATGGTGTCTACACCTTTTCAAACTTATTGGATAAGGGATACGATGACTCTTGGCTAAAATACAACTCACATTTAAAAATAGATTCGTGTAAATTAGAGAGCAACATTGGAAACAAGTGCTTCAAGTATGAAAAAGATGGATATCTAAGTCTACAATGCCATAACCAAATCTATCTCTCTTGGTCACCAATTCGACCCATCGTATTTTCTCTTCCAGGATTAAAATCATCCATGTAATATAGCCCCTTTCTTTTAGTACCACGACCAATAGTCTCCTTGCCTTGCTGAGAATATCGAGAAATAAACAAAAACTTGTATACATTATGACAAAACAATTCAATTCCTCAGTCATTTGTCCTACAGATATAACTTGTTTGAGAGTGATGGGACTGACAAAGTATTTGATAAAACAAAAGAAGGTGTAAATGCCACTGTCCCAACCCCTGCAATTGGATATGTCATCCCATTCGTGTTAGCAACACAAGTCCGTTTTGGTTGAGTAGTTGCAACCAAGTCTTTTGGATCAAAAGTCATGTGATCACTTGATCTTGAATCAGCAGTAAGTTTATTTGCAATAGCAAGAGAGGTGTTCTCTTGTGATATGGTTGTTAGAGAATAGTTCCCTTGTGGTATAAGGGATAGTTGAGATTCAATATTCTCACAATGTGCGTAACCTCTGATTCCATTTCTCTATCTCTCCCTATCTATTTTGTCTTTTTTTTTTTTTTAACTGAGTCTTGGAAGCTATGCTCTAATACCATGATGAAAATTATTATTTCATTTATCTTATCAATATATAGAGAAAAGCCTTTTTATACAACTTTAAGAAAAAAGCTATTCTAATAAAGTTAAAAAATGCAAGCTATTATGAGAATGTAAAAAAATACAAGCTATTCTGGGAAACTAAAAAATACTACTCTAAAGACGTTAAATTACTCCCACAAAATTAACTAATAATAATGTTACTCTATGAAAAGTAGAAAATATGTCAATATAAACTTGCTAATATGATTTGTTGACTGCCCATGCTAACAGAAACAAGATATATGGAGATTGTTTAAACATACGTATATCATGAGTTGCAAATAGGATATACACTTGTTATCATGCTCTAGACATGCAATATTCACTTGTTCAAAATTGTACATCTAACTATATTGTGCTTAAAAAAAGCAATATGTGTATCGAGAATTCTACCGGTTATTCGTGTGTAAATATTGATATCCTATTTTATAAATGCAATTTTACAATTGGACTTTGGTAATTAATTTCATCTAACTTACGTAATGATATTTTTTTCATTAACAACACACATGTGTTAGACTCTTGTTGAAGCACTTAAATATACCTATCTTTGTGTTTTTAAGATATGGATGTGTTGTGTTAATGGTTTAGAAAGAATAGCTTTTTTATCTTGAAAAAAAAATCAGGTAATAAATAATTGTTGGTCAAATGATTATAATGTATTATTAGTAAAATTATAAGTAAAGTTTTTATTGTATATGATATCTAATAAAAATGCTCTAATTTAAATATATAGTAATTTTGAGTTTTATCTTTATTTTTTTTTAATCTAATTAAGATGAAACCATCTCTTCAAGGAAATGCCTGTATCGGAACAGACAAATCACCATTCTGTGGAAGCACTGATGACATTTGCAAACTTAATTTTATGATCATATCTATCCGTATTAGATAGCATTCTTACAGCATTTGAAAGAATCAAACAACTCCACATGTTTTATATTCATTGAATTTGCATGTTGTGGACTATAATAAATAAATCATAATTTAGCTTCCAAATCAAACATGTTGCCTAGTTTTCATGCAAAACCTGCAATCCAATACCCCCTTCATCTTTAGAAATTACTGCAATAGTGGCTTTGCATTAGAATTGAGACATGATTAGGAGAGTTTTCAAAGGGAACCTCATAAAATTCATTTAGGCTAGGATTTCGTCTCACATCAGGAAACTAATTAGAAACTTGGCTAGACCTTAGAAATGTTGTCATAATGCCTTTCAAATCCTCCAAGCAATTATCCCACTGTAATAATTCTTGCTAAGATGAATGCCCATGTTGTGACAATTCGATTGAGAAGGTAATATAATGGATTGATCCTACAATATATCCTCATACAATGCTCAGGCTCTAGGTTCATTAAAGCAACTTGTCATTTACTATGACCTCAAACACAGATTCAATAAGTCCTTACCAACAATCAGACCTGCTAAATAAAAATTTAGAGCCTACATACACTTCCAATAGAAATTATGACCTTAGCACAATTTTTATTTGTTGAATTAGAGATGACTACAAATGTTCAAATTTTTTTGGCAAAGAAACCCTAGAAGGAGAGAGAGAGAATGAGTAGATGGAGGAATTGAGTGGAGAGCAATTCAACTTTTTATCTTCAAGAGATTATATATATTCTTTTGTCACAAATTCATACTTATTTCCATTGGGTTTTTAGATGATTTTGCTAAAGAGGAGATGCTTTAAGTGTTGTAACTTAATAAATACTTATTATCTAATTAATAATTGGTATATGTATCATAATAAATTAAAAGAACAAGTATTTGCTATGCTTGTGCTTCAAAGTGTGTGTTAGGAAAAATATTTCAATAACCTATAATCAAGAACAAATTTTTCCTCTTGCCTATGAGGTAATAACAAAACAATAAACAAAATTGCGAAATTAAAATAAACAACACCATGATTTAACGTGGAAAACCCCAATTTGGATAAAAACCACGAAACTAGCAGCTCACAATTCTTTCATTATTATAATAATGAGACTACACAATTTATTTCACTAGCAACACTAGTGGATCACACAAATCTTCGCCACAAATGGTGGATCTCTATTTCACCGCATGATAGTGGATTTCTATTTCTTCACCGAACCAATGAATCTTTGTTTCTTCACCATGAAGGTGGATCTCTATTTTAGGAGCAAGGCTCTCTCTCTGTCTTGTCCCCCCTCACACCTTACACAAACCTTAAGACAACACACTCATATATATAGATATGTATGCAAGGGATGAACTGGCCTAAGCCCAGCGCTTTAATCTATCACCAACCCATTTAATGCCGACGGCCTTGAACTCCTAAGCCAGAGGCTTTAACGCCGGCCTTATGCTTTCCATCAAATTCTTCAAAGTATATATGATATTCCTAGGATTTCCTTGATTTAAATGTCTTCTAAATATATATAATATATATTTAAATTTTCTTAGTTATAGACCTATATGAGTTGGATCTATAATCCAACAATCTTCCCCTCCAACTCTATAGGGAGTTACATCATACCCGCTGTCTTCTTATAAGAAACAAGTTGGTATACCCATTTGTTCTTCAAAGGTCTCTTGCCTATAGGAAGTTTCACCAAGTCATGTATGTGATTCTCATGCAAGGATTTTATCTCTTTTTGCATGGCTTGCACCCCCCCTCCCTATCCCCCCCCCCCCCCCCCCCCCCCCCCCCCCCTCAACGTGGCTCTGATACCACTTTATTAGTAAAAATCCTTCAATCTACTGTAATCAAGAATAGATTTTTCCTCTTGCCTATGCGATAATAACAAAACAATAAACAAAATTGCGGAATTAAAATAGACAACACCGGGATTTAATGTAGAAAACCTCAATTTGGGTAAAAACCATGGGACTTGCAGTGCACAATTCTTCTACTATATAATAATGGGATTACATGGTTTATCTCACTAGTAATGCTAGTGGATCACACAAATCTTCACCACAAACGGTGGATCTCTATGTTATCACCATGATAGTGGATTTTTGTTTTTTCACCAAATCGGTGGATTTCTATTGTTGCACTATGAAGGTAAATCTCTATTTCTTCACCATAAAGGTGAATCTTTATTTCAGGAATAAGGCTCTCTCTCTCTTGTTTCTCCTCACACCTTACATAAACCCTAAGACAACATACACACATACACACATATATATGTATGCAAGGGATGAGCTGGCCCAAGCTCATTGGCTTTAATCCATCACTAACCCATTAGGCCAGCAGCCTTAAACTCCTAGGCCGACGGCTTTGACATGTAGGCTAGAGTTTTGACATCGGCCTTGCGCTTTCCATCAAATTCTTCTAATTATATGTGATATACCTGGGATTTCCTTTATTTCAATGTCTTTAAATATATACAACATATATTTAGGATATCTTCGGTTATAGACTCATAGAGTTGGATCTATAACACAATAATCTCTCTTCAACTCATATGGGGGGTTTCATCAATCCCATTGTCTTTTTGTAAGAAACAAGTTTGTATACCCATTTGTTCTTCAAAGGTCTCTTGCTCTTAGGTAGTTTCACCAAGTCATGTATGTGATTCTCATGCAAGGATTTTATCTCTTCTTGCATGTCTTCCATACCCCTCCTTTTTCTTTTTCTTTTTTTTTTTTCGGTCCAACCTGGCTCTAATACCACTTTATAAGGAAAAATCCTTCAATAACCTATAATTAAGAATAGATTTTTCCTCTTGCCTATGCGATAATAACAAAACAATAAACAAAATTGTAGAATTAAAATAAACAACGCCAGGATTTAACGTCGAAAATTCCAATTTTGGTAAAAACCACGAGACCAGCAGCGCACAATTCTTACATTATTACAATAATATGATTACACAATTTATCTCACTTGCAACGTCGGTAGATCACATAAATCTTCACCACAAATGGTGGATCTCTATTTCACCAAACCAATGGATCTTTGTTTCTTGACCATGAAGGTGGATCTCTATTTCTTCACAATGAAAGTGGATCTCTATTTCAGGAGCAAGGCTCTCTCTCTCTCCCCCCCTCACACCTTACACAAACCTTAAGATAACACTCATATATGTGTGTGTGTGTGTGTGTACACGCGCGCACACACACAAGGGATGAGCCAACCGAAGCCCAACGGCTTTAATCCATCACCAGTCCATTCAATGTCTTCTAAATATATACAACATATATTTAAGATCTTTTTGGTTATAAATCCATATAAGTTGAATCTACAACCCAACAATATGAAAATGAAACTGCTAAAATTGATTAAATTATATGATATATGATTTACTCTTATAAAAGTATGAAGACATGGGGAAAAAAAATCCTACCACTCTATTATTATTATTATTATTACGTTATAGCTAACCCGCTCTCTCTATATGTTAGCATTTAAAGCAACATGTAACATTAGTATGAAGTCTTGTAAAATGTAACATCTTAATATTATAGATGTAGATAGATAGATAAATTTAAATATATAACTTAGATTTAAAGTACCAATTCACTTTGAATCTCGAACTTTGAAAGATTGTGGACTAGTTGAACCATTGGGATGTGCTTGCAACGTGACAACACACACATATGTATATTCGAATTGCAATTAAAATCAGTAACAAGATGAAATCATCGATTTGCATCTACCATGTAAACTGTTTCTTCTTTTTCCTGTTCTAGCAAATTTGTAAATTTGGAATGCACATAAGGTGAAGGTTTTTCGGCACACACGATCCACTTGTTACTGTCATTTATGGGATCACGTGTTAGAAAATTATTTGTAATTACTACATGTGGCATTCGAGAACAATGGAATTTTGGGCATCCAAAAAGAAACGAAACACAAGTAAGCACATTCAAATAGTGAGAGAACATTGCTCGGAAACCACCTTCCTGCTTTGCGGTTTAAATTACATGCCGGTGGATCGGTTCGCAGCAGCTTTCTGGCCACTGTGACTATGATACTTTTCTGCACCTAATGATGGAGATGGCTATAAAAACTAATATAGGGTTTGCAAAGGTTAGATGATGAACCAAATAACTCAGTTTTAAAAATGAAACGTATATGTATGCAAGTTGTGATTATATATTAATTACATAATGTTTTTCTTGTAACCATCAGAAGTACTTGTATAGTACTTAATAAGAAAAAATTTTCGGAACTTCAAAGATATACTAATTATGGAATTCACGAGATTGCATGATGCATTTTAAACTATGATATACGTTTTCCATAATCGACTTATCGGCATTTGTAGAAATTATACAAGACATTTTGTTTGTTTTTTTTTTTTTTTTATCAGTGTTACGGCAGGGGATTTAAACTTGATATATTCTACTTAGGAAAATATTAATGGACAAATTTATTTATCTTATTTTTGCACAGATACCAAATGACTAATTATATGTTTAAACCATGATATATGTTTTACACGTGACTATTATCCTATTGTGGTCCTAAATTTTAATGTCAGCCTATTCTAGATTAACAAATTGAATAGGGATATACCTAACCCTACAGCCAATGCTTATCATTTAGAACAGAAAGATGCAATCTATCTTAGTAGAGAGAATATAAAATGGAATTTTGTCAATGTCATTATTAATTACACTGTATCATATACCCATAAAAGGGTTTACGCGTCTTGAGCATCTTTTCAGCATTTCTTTAGGCTCAAGGCCTAGAAATATATAGAATATGACGGTGAACTATTCGAGGTAGCTTTAATTTGTCCTTTTAAGCATCCACGTGAGAAAATTTCTAAAATGAATCGGACTTTTATAGAATTTCGCCATATATTAAATATTTATCACACATATCATACATAATTTATGATTTAATCTATAATATTCTGTATATATAATATTTTTGTTTCTCGATTAGGCTGTTGTAAAGATGATGAAAGGAAGAAAAAATTTATTAAGCGACATATATAAGTAGCCATGTATAATCTCAGCATATATATTTTTTCTATATGAAAAGACTATTTCCATCCCTTGAGGCTTGATCCGCTCACCTGAGCATCCCGCATGTCATGCTATTTTGTTTTATTTTATTTTTTATAAAGGTTACCGTCAAATAAATGTTGTCACATCTGAGAGTTTGAAAGACAGCCTCCATTCTTGACTTATATGGGACGCAAAGTTGGATTACTTCCCCCAATTTTCGATTCTTTGTCAACTTTTCAGTCCCCCACAGAGTTGTTTAATTCCCAAAGTACCAATATGGTGAACTACAGTGGTCCGATGCTTATCCTACAACTAGCCGGAGCATCACCTACTTCGGTTTTTCCTTTTTCTTTTTCTTTTTTTCTTTAATATACGGTGCAAGCTGACTTTAAAGCTGTTGCCGCTAGTTTAAGGTAATGGTTTTACATCTATTGCAATCTATCACTGTTGTCTTATATAAATAACGATTATTATACTCAGTTGTAATTAAGGCTATAAGTGAGTTGACATAGCTCGCGAACCATTTGAGTTTGATTGATAAAAGCTTAAATTTGATTCGCTTATAATCGAATCGAGCTCGAGTTCGAGTTACTCGTGTAGCTATCGAACTCGAATTTGAGTTTCAAAAAACTTGACTCGGTAAGCTCGCGAACTTAATCGAGATTAAACAAATGTTAAATCGAGGTGAGTCGAGTTCGAGTTTATCGAGTATTAAATACTCTATACAGTTAAATCAATATTTAAAAAAATAATCGAGCTTAATCGAGTCAAGTTCGAGCTTAAAAATCAAAGCTCGATCGAGTTAGAGTTCGAGTTCGAGCTCGAGCTTTAAGTTTTTTATTTGAGTCGAGTTTGAACTTGATACCTTATCAACTCAACTCGTTTACGGCCCTAATTGTAATGATAAAGAGAACATTACCATATCAGTTTAGTGCAATGGTTTTAAGCTCTATAATAGGCAATCTTTTTAGAATAAAGAAGCAACGGTTTGTGAAAATCTATTGCAACGGTATTTATGTAGATTGGCAACAATTTACATTTAAAAAAGGTGATAGTTTTAAAAGCTAGTGCAACGGTTTTACAAAAATATTTTATGATTATTCTTAATATACTATACCTAAACTTTGGCAAGAATTAATCTCTAAAAATAATAAATGATTTTATTTCAAAGAGAAATCTCAACAAAATGGTATTCATGAGTTGTAACTTTTAAATCAATTAGTATTCATAAAATTAATTAGTAACAAATTTCTCTAAATATACAAATTATATAGTTAAATAACTGAAGTTACAATGAGATTTAGAATGTTTGAAAAAACAAAAAACACATAAGAATCAACTAAAAAAAATTTTAAGATATGTGAAATGCGCTATCCTACAAAAACTTTAATATGTCCAATTCAAAGTGCTTTCAACATCAGCAACCTGTGGAAAAAACAAAATAAAAGTAAAATTAATTACAAACCTATTAAATTTAATAAATTATTTCTTTGAATACACAATAAATATGACTATATTTAATACAATTGTTATAACAGACAATTCACTGAGAACATTGCTAAAGTTTTGAGAGACTACATTGGAAATGCACTACTTAATATGCTAAATTTTTATTAAAAAAAATTAAGTTAGTCTATTGTATGTGCATATATTGCTGTGATGATTTTCAATTTTCTTCATTTTACGAAATTGCACATGGGTAAAATTTTAATGACAATTACCATAAAGAATGTGAATAAAAAAATTTACCCTAAATATGTGAGGACCCACACTTCTGTGCACGCCACCATATGTGAAGGACAAAAACACACTAATATTTACTGACCTACATAATCAAAGACTAGCATAAGTTAAAATTTTTTTTTCTTCCATTTTGTATGGGTGAACAATAAGCACATGTTATTATATAAAAACTTTTGTAAAGCTTCCACAACATATGCAAAACATAGCTGATCTATCATACATACAATATTAGGACTGAGAAACTAGATTCTTCCATATCATTCCATCTTCCATCATTTGTGCTTCAAATCTCTCTCTAAAAAAGGGGCCCTTTTAATCCTATAATGTGTATGTATGTATATTTATTGGCTTAAAGCCCAAATTGTAATAATATAGTATTGCAATTTCTACATATCAATTCACAAACACTCATCCAGACGCAATTCACTAGTGGAGAACAAATGCACTAATAATATCACAAATTTCATATAATTGATTATACAAAAATAATTATATGAATATCATTAAAAAAATGCATGTTTAATATGCAATTTTGCCTTTTTTTATGTATGTGGCATATTCAACACACAATTTTTCTTTTCTACATATGTCTCATGTACTATATACGATTTATAGATATACTGAAATTTTTAAATTACATCTTCAAGTAAATCACATTTCTTATATGCAATTTTTCTATGGTATTTAGGCAATTAAAATAGTGTGATATGTATTGATGTAATATTATTTTGTGAGATTAGTAAACACGTATTACACCCCTTTTCCTATAAGAGTTTGAGATAGATACCTTAAATTTTTAAGTATTGTGATTGGATTTGAACAATTCTGTTGATAGAGATCTTTGGGTTTAATATATATATATATATATATATATGTATACACATGAAAAACGTTGATTATATATTTTACGAAATTGACAATGCATGAAAAAATTTATCCTATCATCTAAATTAGGATCCAGACATGTATTAGTATTTATCTAATTCTTTTTACCAAAAGAAACATATTGAAATATTAAATGGTATAATATGATTAAGACTATCTTTTTATATCACAAGCATATATTTAAATTTATCTGTTAGACATACATTTTTATCTCTTAATAGAGAACTAAAATGAACGAAGAGAGATTAATATTCTTACATTGAGAAAGGTTTTAAAACGGACAGTTAGTTGGGCTGGATTCAATCTAGATTTCATCTCAATATTAGTATTTTCATATACTGAATGATGGTGTTATGTGTGTATATATATATATGTGTGATGATACATATGAATGTGTGTGTGTGTGTGTATATAAGTATGCGAATTTGAATGCACAACCGTCCATAAAGAGATAATTAAGATTCTTAATTATTCTTATCTACTGTGATTAAAGCACCTTATCTAGATTGATGGGACCAGTTTCAATTCCTCTTTGATTGCGTATTACCTTTTCTTATAACTTTTTGAGTAGTTCTCTTTTGAATTAGACAAGTAGATAAGTAAAGTTGCATATAAAATATGAACGATTTTCCAACAAGACATTTTAAGATGATCTCTCTAATTTAAAATTGATAAAATATATATTGCACGTATTGTTAAAGCGAAATTATTTCTTTTTTTTTTTTTAATTTAAGACCCTAACAAAAATGTTTACTCAAATAAGACTTAATTTAAATTAATTATCTATATGTAGACCAAAATCTTATGTATCAAACAGGGTATATGGATGTCATATAAACATACATATATTGTGAGTTTCGAATAGGATACATGCTTGTATATCGTGCTCCAAGTATGAAATATTCACTTGTTTAAAATCGTGCATATTTAGCTATATCGTGCTTGAAAAAAGCAATATGTGTATCGAGAATTCTACCAGTGATCTGTGTGTAAATATTGATATCTCATTTTATAAATGCAATTTTACAACAAGATTTTGATAATTAATTTCATCAAACTTATTTAATGATATATATATATATATATATTTACATCAACAATACACATGTGTTAGACTCTCACTGAAACACTTAAATACACCTATCTCTGTGTTTTTGAGATGTGGATGTGTTGTGTCGATGGTAGAAAGGATAATTTTTTTCATCTTGAAAAAAATGAGGTAACAAATAATTGTTCGATAAAAAGATTACAATTCAATTATTAGTAAAATTATAAGTAAAGTTTTGATTGTATATGATATCTAATAAAAATGCTGTAGCTTTAAATATATAGTAATTTTGAGTTTTGTATTTATTTTTTATCTAATTAAGATGAAACCATATCTTCAAGGAAATGCCCGTGTACAGGAATAGACAATTCACAATTCCGTGGAAGCACATATGACATTTATAAACTTAATTTTATGATCATATGTATCAGTATTAGATAGCTTTCTTATAACATTTGACAGAATCAGACAACTCCACATGTTTCATATTCATTAAATCTGCATGTTGCAGACTATAGTAAATACATCATAATTCAGCTTTCAAAACACAGACGTTGCCTAGTTTTCATGCAAAGCCTACAATCAAAATTACTGCAATAGTGGCTTCTCCATTAGAATTGAGACATGAGTAGAAGAGTTTTCAAAGGGAGCCTCATAAAATTCATTTAGGCCAGGATTTAGTCTCGCATCAGGAAACTAATTAGAAATTTGGCTAAACGTTAAAAAATTTAATGTCATAATGCCTTTCAAATCCTCATAGCCATTATCCTACTACAATAATTCTTGCTGAAAAAGATTGCCCATGTTGTGACAATTCTACCAAGGAGGTAATGTAATGGATTACTGCTACAATATATCCTTATACAATGCTCAAGCTCTAGGTTCAATAAAGCAACTTTTCATTTATTATGAGCTTAATGGATGGATTCAATAAGTTCTTACCAATAACCAGGCCGGCTGAATAGAAACATTAAACGAAAAGCCGATACTAAATGAGCACCTAGTTAAAAAGGTTCCATGCAAATAATGAAGGACTATAAGACTGAATCTCCTTGGATTGTTTGATTTTTATTTGTATTTTTTCTTTATCTAATATGCATCTGTATTTTATCTGTATCTTATATGTATTTGATATGTTTGATCTATTTAAGAGTAAAAAAAATAATTTTTTTATCTATATTTGTTTGTTGACAAACACCTGATTGAAAATGAAAAATATAAGATGCTAAAATTACTATAAAAGATGAAATAAACAAGTCCTTAAATTACTTGGGATGCTCATGCGTATAAGAAATCACTAAGCAAACCGTTAATAGTGATAGAACTTTGTGCAAAGTTTCCTTCCTCAATATGGGTTACCATTCCTTGATCATTTAACAAGTTTCTTTTTCTTTTCTTTTTTCTTTTTTGAAAATTAGTTGATAGATGCAATTATTAGCATAAATAATTTTAATTTTTTTGTGGTTTATAATTTAAAAAATTAAAATAAAACTTACAACGATTTCTCCACTTGATTTTTTTTTTCTTGGTCAAAAGAGTTTTAAGTAATTATTAATCATCTAATACCGTAAAAGCATACATAAGTGTCTTAATTTCTTTCTATCTACTTTTTGTATTAATATTGTTGATAGCCTTAACTCAATTAAAACCAATTAGGCCCAAAGCTAGAAAGGTAGACCACCCACAGTACCCTCAATGCCCATCGAGAGCCTCAAACCATAATCTATGTGTATTTATGTGAGGAAATTGAATGATTACCAACCTCTCAAATAAAAATTACTCAAATACTAATTACATAAAATTAATTACCAAAATACCGATGCAAAATCATATGTTAAACAAACGTTTCAAGAATTTGCATGTGAATCTCATGTTAAAGATGCAATTTATGTGCAAAATAAGTGAATCGCTCTTTCAAGATGGGACTCATCTTTAAAAATTATGAAATGCCTTTTGAAAATGCAATTAAACCATATATGACTTTTGGCTTAATCGCATCTTCAAAGGGCGTTTCATATGTAAATTAGTGAAATGTCTGTTTACTATGCGATTTTGCATTGGTCTTTGTATAATTATTTTTATCTAATTTGTACTTATGTAATTTTTTTTAACAAAATTAGTAGACACTTGTTTCACTCGTATATGTGTTATGCATATAAGAAATAAATGGATTATGACTATAAAACTTTATCATATGATACAAAAACCTAATAAAAACCTAATAAGGTTTTAAAGCATGATTACATTTATACCTTAAAAGGAAAATTAGCTAGACATGATGAAGGAAAATTTACAGAGACTTTATTGACGATAGTGGAAATATGTTATAGTAGGTGAAGGAAATTTTTACAGAAGGAGGTTTTGGAAAGCTCATACAAAATACTCTATTATGTATTCTCTCACTCTAGGGCTCCACCTTTCCAAAACTCGATGTCTAAAACTGAAACCCTGCTCGTCTTTTATAGAAAATTTAGAGCATCTTAAAACAAAAAAAGGTGCTACGGTAATTCCCGCGTTGCTAGAGTAAACTCGTGCCTTCCTTTTATCTTGTCTTTTGTGTTTTTCTCCTTTTATCTTATGTTTTTTCTCCTTTTTTTAATCATCTATCTTCCTTATCTTATGTCTTCTTTCCGTCTTGTACCACGTTTTTATTTGATCTTATCCCTTTGTTTTTTATTATTCTTGGAGTCTATCAATATCTACTTGTCCTTCATTTCTTCATCCTTATCTTTAGCGTAATTGGAATCATATGGATTGTTTTTTTATCTTGTTCATCTTCTTTTTCAAGGCTTTTAGCAAGTGGTTTTAAATTTGATTCATATTTTGATCATATTGCTCCTCTTATTAGATACATTCTCATTTTGTCAACAGTGTATAGATTAAATTGTTCCTCCAAACTATTTGTTGATTCAAGCCTATGAATCCTCTGGATAATTGAAACTTCTCCTTTTAGTGGAGTAATTCAAAACTAAGTTAATATCAGTCTGGATTCAAATTTTAACCATTTTGGTAGTATTGCTTTGATTTTTACATAGTATTTAACAAGGATATCATGTTTCTCATATTCCCATTCTATTTCTCTTAAGGTAGCTAATACTTCATGAAACGTTTTTCCCATAGGTTAGGCCATAAATTATTGAAATGTGCCAACAATTTATGTGATAAGTCCATAGTCTAGAAGAGTAGCCAACGTGTATTCCTAGTTTCCTATTTTAAATCTTTTGAAGTAGTTAAGATCTATGATTGCAATATGTATATTGTAACGTATATGTTTTGGACAATAGTATTTGTTTAGGTAATGATTATTCATTTCAACTTGTAAATCCTTTCCCAAACAAGAGTAACATGGAGGATTATGATACTCTCTTACTGTTACCATTGTTTCAAATCCTACTCCATTAAAACACATATGTTCCTTTTGTATTGTCTTTTGAAGTGTAACAAAAGGTTTAAAAATTCTTCCTATGCATATCCTTTTATTAACCATTTGGCATGGGATGGGAGTTTTGAAATGAATCCATTCCTCTTAAAGAAGATGAATGTTGTTGCATTTTCATATTCTTCTTGAGGTGTTTTTTCTTTTCTTTTTTCTTGCTTTGAAAAGGAATGCTTTCCTGTAATCCTCACTATGGTCTTTTGTACTTTCAATACTTCTCTTTTTGTTAAGGCTTTATTTTTCTAAAATTTTAAGAGATAATATCTTATTTTTCTCATTCTTCCTCTAGAGATTTTAGATCTACATACCTTTGCATGCATTCAACATATCCTATGGTACTTTTGATTTCCCTAAAAGTCTTTAATGCGGGATCAATATAGACCTCTTGTTTTCCCAATTAATTGTAATTTCAATGTTATTGAAACCTCTCTATGATGGATTTAGGTAGTCTATTATTTGATTTTGAACATCACTCCAATAATAAAAGACTCTTGATAAATTCCCCTTAGCAATTCTGTACATTTGATATTTTCTTTTAGCTTATCCTTGTGTTCCTTGTAGTAATTCATATTCAGGTGTTCCTGTAACACCTTGTATTTGTGGTGATTTGTATTCCTGTGTTCTTTTAACACCTTGTATTTCTATTTGGTTAAAATACCTGACTAAAGCACAACAAATTACGTATTTAAATTACATATTTCTATTTAAATTTGGTTAAAACACATTTTTGATAGCAATTGGAGGAGGTGGTTAAAACTCTTTTGGAGAATTGGTGGGTAATATGGGTAGTGTTATATCACCAATTAGAACTTATGGTCCTTCCATTGCTTTTGATAATCTTGTTCCTTGAATTAAAGTATTGGAGCTGCTTGCTTGTAAACCTTCAGAAATCATTGGCCTCCTCGGTGGCCTAAATCCTGTGTTTCTTTGAAAATTCCTTTTCTTGGGAAGAAAAATAATTAAATTAGTAAGCGAAATAATTCATCTGCTAACCAACATCTCCTTTTCATTAAAAAAAAAAAAAAAAACCTAAATTATCTAAACAATTTACGACAACCATAATTTCTCTATCTATGCTAGGTAAATTCTTTTCCTTAAACTTTCCACTTGTATTAGTGATGGTCTATTTCTCTAATTGAGTGACCAAGTTTTAAATTTATAATTCTATATTTCCTTTTCCTAAACACGGTCAAAGCCAGGTGAGTGCACCTGTCGTTGCGTAGTCTAATATTAAGCATAGGGTCGTCTCCCACAAGGAACGAAATAAACACTAATACTAACCTTCTTCTCATTATCTAGCCTAAAATAAATCATATTTTAATGATAGTATTGAATCATTAATTACTATTGATTAACTAAAGATGCAAATACACTTATTAACACATAACAATGTAATGCAAACATAAAACAGGCCTGTAAACTATGACTAACATGTAGTTTCACACCATTAATACATTTTTATTAATCTCAACTGTGAAATTCAATAGGCTACCTTAAAGTCTTTCTCAAGATTAGTAAGGCCTAATCTTGATTTTATCTGCTAGAATCTCTTCCTAGGCTAATAGCAAATCAATGACCGCATTAAGTTTAAGAATTCCAAAGAAAATTGCAGAGGATTTCACCATCTTATCTCTAAGACTATAAGCAATCCCTTTCAACAGTCTAGATCTATTCACTTAGATGATTTTTCAATCTATCCAAGTGAAATCTGGCAAAAATCCATGTCGTGCACTACATAAACTAATGCTTTATATATACTACCATTGAAATTAAGAAATCTAATAAAAATATTAAGAATTAAACACATTTCTACATAGAGGATCATGAAATTTGCATAATACAATACATCAGACATTAACAAAATACAATAAGATTGAGATGAGAGATAGAAAGACAAAACTCATTGTCGAGCCTGGATTTTTCCACTATCTGGTTCATTTCTCCTAACTCGATTCACATTAAACCCGAACCCATTTAACATGAATCCTCGACTAGGGGTTAAAAGAAATTTTAATTTTTGAAAACCTTTTAGAGTCGCCACCCGATATAAATCGGGAAAAAATAAAAAGCTAGGATCAATGGGTCGGTTGATCCTAACTTAGCTACTAGTCTGCGAAAATTTGATTTAAAAATCAAACTTTTAAAACCAGATATCATGGATTCGGGGGCTAACCTATTAAAACCAAATTGGTTACCACTTTTGGAATTTTAAATTTATAACC
This sequence comes from Combretum micranthum, assembly GCA_024138025.1. Classification (NCBI taxonomy): domain Eukaryota; kingdom Viridiplantae; phylum Streptophyta; class Magnoliopsida; order Myrtales; family Combretaceae; genus Combretum; species Combretum micranthum. The sequence continues at coordinate 365,674 of JAMXBD010000293.1, forward strand.
TATCCTTTATATGCTAAAAAAAACTCAAATAATATATTATAACAGAAATATTTACAAGTCAAATCATTCATTTTTTTTATATGCTTTTCTTCATTTTTATTTTTTTTTAGAATATCAATATCAACAAATACATTTCCTTTTTTTTTTTTAACAAAAAATTATATTTACAAAATAGTTATTCACAATATTTAAAAAAAACAAAAACATTTTTTTTATTTTTTAATGTCGCCCCGCAGGTGCCTACGTACTCGCTAATCGAAATCAGACAAAACGTAGTTCTTTTTAAAAAAGAACTTAATTTGTTGACCAATTTTAATTTTGAACTATTCTCACTTTAAGTTTATTAAATTTTGAATCTTTATGAAAATCATTTTTGTTGATCCTATGATCTAATCAATTGATTTTTTATTTTATGAAAATATATTTTTCTAAGTCCAAAAATCATTTTTATTTTATTTTATTTAAAAATTTTGGTTTTGAAAAATCCAATTTTATCATTTTTATTTAATTTTATCATTATTATTATTATTTTTTTAATAATCATCACATAAATTCACAACATATTCAAAATATTTTACAATATATTAAAATTATTTTTCATGCATTAAATATGCATTTCTAAAAGCAATTTATGTATAAATACATATTCAAAATATTCAAAAATATCAAAAAAATAAATTTATATGAAAAATAATTATTTTGATTTTTTTGAATTTTTTTGAATTTTTCTGAAATTTTTTATGAATTTTTTTACTTTTTTTGCTATTTTCTGAAATTAATTATATAATAAACTAATAATAAAATAATGCGGATTGACTTGGGCCGTTGGATGGAGCGGATCAGATCTGGAGCGTTGGTCGCGCTTTCTTGATCTGGACCGTCTGATCTGAAGACTTCCAATCTGGAGCGTTGATTTGCTTGATCAAATCTGGACCGTATGATCTGGATGATCGAATCTGGGCCGCTGATCTGCTTGATCAAATCTGAGCCGTCTGATCTGCTTGATCAAATCTGGACCGTCTGATCTGGATGATTAATTCTGGGCCGCTGATCTGCTTGATCAAATCTGGACCGTCTGATCTGGATGATTGAATCTGGGCCGTCTGATCTGCTTGATCAAATCTGGACCGTCTGATCTGGATGATTGAATCTGAGCCGTCTGATCTGGGCTGACCGTTGACCATTGACCGTTGACTAGGGGCGGGTTGGACTTCGGATTTTCGGGTCAAATTTCGGGTCGGATCGGGCAAAGAAGACGAAGTCGCGACTTTTCGAGGGGATTCCGGCGGCTCTGGTGGTCGTCAGCAGCTGGGAGTTTGTCGGCCCGACGCCTGTGGGGAAGCCGAAGCTGGTAGCGGTGGTGGATCGCGCCCAGATCCACCGTAAGCGGCGGTTCGTGGTGGTGGTTGCCGGCGGTGAGGTTTTTCAAATAAAAAAAAATTACAGAGATGGTTTTGATTAATTTGATCAAATCCAAGCACACTAAAACAATCAAAACTTGTTTCTAACACTGATAAAACACTCAATTTGATCCAAATCTGATCAAATCATTTCGAATTTGAAAAATTAGAATCCTAAACTCTAAATTCGAAAATTTCGAATTGAACTTATTGTATGTGTGTTTCTTGCAATTGAGTTGTGCCTTTTGATCCTAGTACCCTCTATTTATAGGTTGCAAGCTCAATTTTACGTTTCGTATTGCTTCAGAAACCAATCGATTTTTGCCTCTTTATTTGCACGAATTTAATCCAATAATTCGTGTTTAATTTGTTTCAAACTGATGAATTGATGATTAATCTTTCATATTCTTCATTAAATCAGTCAATGTGGGTAGATGAATTATCCAATTTTATCAATTCTTGTAAATCCTCATTTATGTGCAATTGAATGCTTCATAAATTGTTTGTTTTTTTTTTAATTTTTCTAACACGAATTTTGTGACTTTTGGGTTGTTTTAACACATGAATTGTGTATTGATCTTTCATATTCCATGTCTACTTTGCAATGGTATCATCAATTTCAACAATTAATGATGTTTTGTCAGTTAAAAATTGATGCAAAGTAAGGCAAAAAGTCACTTTGAGAAGGCAAAAAATAAGATGATAAAAAGGCAAAAATTTGCCTTTGCTAGGGTTTAAACCTGGGTCCTTGAGCTTGGGTGTGTGTTTGGGTCAATATATTTAACCAACAGGCCATTTGGCTTGTGCCTTGATCACTTAGCCAACTCATTACTTAATTAAGGCTTTTGGAAAAATGAGTTTAATTAAACAAAAGTGAAGATTTTGTTTAATTAACTTTATAAATTTAAGCCTTAATTAATTAGGCAAAAATTGGGTGTCTATAGCTGCCCCTCTTTGTGGTAAAGTTTGAACAAAACTTTTGCCACAAAGACAAAAAGATAACCAATTTTTGCTTAGCTTCTCCTCCCAAATTTTATTTTCAACAAAGAGATTTTTATCTTGTGCTAAACCATCTGTCGAGTTTAGACTTTGAGATTTGCTAGGTCAACTGTCGGACCTAGACTTAGAAAACTGATAGACCATCTGTCGGGTCTAGATTTTGAAAAATGATAGGCCATCTGTCGGGCCTAGACTGATAAACCGTCTGTCGGGTTTAGATTTTGAAAATTGATGGGCCATCTTTCGGGCCTAGACTGATAGACCATCTGTCGGGTCTAGATTTTGGAAAATGATAGGCCATCTGTCGGGCCTAGACTGATAGACCGTCTGTCGGGTCTAGGTTTAGAAAAATGATAGGCCATCTGTCGGGCCTAGACTGATAGACCGTCTGTCGGGCCTAGATTTTGGAAAACGATAGGCCATCTGTCAGGCCTAGACTGATAGACCGTCTGTCGGGTTTAGGTTTAGAAAAATGATAGGCCATCTATCGGGCCTAGACTGATAGACCGTCTGTCGGGCCTAGATTTTGGAAAACTGATAGGCCATCTGTCGTGCCTAAAAAACTGATAGACCTTCCGTCGGGTCTAGATTTAGAAAATGATAGGTCATCTGTCGGGCCTAAAAAATTGATAGACCATCTGTCGGGTCTAGATTTAGAAAACTGATAGGCCATCTATCGGGCCTAAAAAACTGATAGACCATCTGTTGGGTCTAGATTTAGAAAAATGATAGGCCATCTGTCTGGCCTAAAAAACTGATAGACCGTATGTCGGGTCTAGATTTAGAAAAATGATAGGCCATCTGTCGGGCCTAAAAAACTGATAGACCGTCTGTCGGGTCTAGATTTAGAAAACTGATAGGCCATCTGTCGGCCTAAAAAACTAATAGACCGTCTGTCGGGTCTAGATTTAGAAATGATAGGCCATCTGTCGAGCCTAGACTAATAAACTGATAGACCGTCTGTCGGGTCTAGATTTAGAAAAATGATAGGCCATTTATCGGGCCTAGACTAAAAAACTGATAGACCATCTGTCGGGTCTAGATTTAGAATACTGCTAGGTCATCTGTCGGGCCTAGACTAAAAAACTGATAGACCATCTATCGGGTCGAGATTTTAGAAAACTTATAGGCCATCTGTCGGGCCTAGACTAAAAAACTGATAGACCATCTGTCGGGTCTAGATTTTAGAAAACTGATAGGCCATCTATCGAACCTAGACTAAAAAACTGATAGACCGTCTGTCGGGTCTAAAGTTAGAAAAATGATAGGCCATCTGTCGGGCCTATGGGCTTTAATTTGGTCATTTGCCGGACCTATGGGCTTTGGTTTTTGGTTTGAATTGGTGCTACTTGAACTGATTCTTGGTCGGACTGGTAACTATAATTCTTAAAGGCAGGATGACGCTCCTTTGAGCAAGTGACCCTAATTTTTTCAAACAATAGGACGACGCTGCTTTGAGCAGGTGATTCTAGACATTAGAAGAACAATGACGACTGATTTTTTTGAAATCTTATAATTCGAAAACTATGCTAACTTGAAAACTTTTCTTGAGTCAAGACTTCTTCTTTTTCATTTTTGTTAAGGCCAAATGCCTTTTTTCAAAACTTTTGAGTTTAAAACTCTTCTCTCTTTTTTTTTTTCAAAATTATATCTCTTTAAAAATTTAGAGATTCCTTTATTCTCTCTTGTTCTTCTCCTTTTTGAAAAACAAACTTTTGAGAAAAACTTCTCTCTTTTTTTTTTCACTTATTTCATCATTTTTCAATTTTGCTAACAAGCAAAGAATTTTATTGATTTCAAAATTGCTAATGAGCGACAACTTCTCCCTTACTTATCTTCTTGAAGGTCAATCCTTGGTAGCCTTCTTTTCTCCTCCTTGATTAAGGGGCAATAATCTCCAATTTGACTTTCTTGCCTTTGGGGCAAACTAATTCTCATTTTTTCTTGTCATTCCCATGAACTTGGATTGGTTATCTTATGCTTGAAATACTAAGTTAAAGAGGACTTCCTCCCACACTCTTTGGCTTATTTTCACACATGACTCGAATTCCAAAAATTACAGTCCGTTTTGTAAATGATACATTTTGGTTAATCTATCAGGACTTTTCTTGGGTAAAAAAATTTGAGCTTTTGGTCATTGGCTTTAATCAAAAGGATATTTCATAAAGGCTTTTTATTTTTGAAAAAAATTTCAATACATCCCGGGTTTACAAGTCAAGAACCCTTAAGGAAAACTTGATAATGCACTTGTTCCTAGTTTCAAGGGTATTAATAAATCAACTCCTTTGATCCAAAGAGTCTCCAAAGGGTGGAATTTGTGGGTGGGACTTGATGAATTTTGAATTTTAATGATCTTGAGCTATGTATTTTCAAATCATTGATTTTTATCACCTTGTTTGCCTAATATCTTTTTCTTGTTCTCTTTTTTTTTTTCTTTCTTTTTTTTTTTTTTTTCTTTTTTTTTCTTCTTTTTTTTTTCTTTTTTTTTCTCTTCTTTTTTTTCTTCTTTTTTTTTCTTCTTTTTTTTTTTTCATTGCCCTTTTGGGAGACGAATTCAAGGTGATTTGTTCTTTTATAGCTCAAAGTGTATGTGCTGTGTATGGTTTGAAATGAAGACTCTTTTTCCTTTCATAGGAAATGATTTATTTGTGTCAATTGACTACTCTTGAATTGATGCGACTAGGTCAAGTGCATATAAGTTATTCCTTTTCTCCTTATTAATGACCCTAACCTCCAAATTGCCCCATTGTGGGGTGCCCCAATGCGGGGTGGTTCTTGACAGGGTTTATTTTTAAGAATTCCTTCTTTTTAGGCCCAACGGGGTTAACAAGGGATATATTTTGGTTATTGAAATGAATGCCTGGTATCATCTTAACCTATGTATCAAGTGCAAAATAGACTTCTTTTAAGGAATGAGCCTTATAAATTTCCTCACAATCACTCAACTCTCAAGTGTTTAGTGGTTAGTGTTTGGTATTTGGTTGCCTCTTTTTTGTCAAAACATTTTCAAGCAATAAAATATCCATAGACAAACATCCATTCAAATTGCCCCAAATATCAATAGAAGATTTCATTATCATTCTTATTACAAAGATAGGCATCAATGTCGATCTTCTTTCTTAAGCTACCTGCCCCTATTGGTGTTGACTGGCAAATTCAACTTTTGCATATGATAGGCTACTTTATCAGATGGTAACAACAAACTCTCAATTCTTGATGAAGTGACGCTTGGAAACCCTGTCGGAGTTGGGATAGGATCATTATCATCAATTGGCTTCATAGATTTCAGGAGCTCGGGTTGGATAAGCTTAGCATCGATCAAATCTTGGACTTTGTGCTTTAATCTCCAACAATTCTCTGTAGAGTGGCCCGTTTGACCCATGTGGTACTCACATTGGACATTAGGATCATATTTCCTCGGCTTGTACCCTTCCTTTGGGATTTCAAATGTTATCAGATTCTGTTCTCTTAACCGGTTAAGAACTTGAATCATCGGAATCTCAAATTGTGTGAGACGCCTTTGCTGTGTCAAACAATCCTGTTTCTTTTTGCCCCATGCTTTTGAATTCAAAGGCTTCTTTTCTTGCCTCATATTCTTTGGCTTGCAGCTTGATGATCCTTCTTGAGTCTCATAAGATGGCACCTTGTTAGCATCAAGGCCTAAATGTTGGAGTTTATCTAGCACGTGCTTCATAACCTGCTCTAGGGTTTCAATCCTTTCTGTCATTGCTGCAAGTCTTTGCTCAAGATTTCCATGCTCTTTTTGATCTTTCTCTTGTGAATTACCTCTTTGATTTGAGGTGTTGCTGACTTCTTGTGCATGGAGCATGTTAATTGTGGGTTCTTCATCATTAGCCACTAGCTCATCAACAAATTGCAATTGGACCATTTCTGAGTCAATCAAATCCTGAATTTTATTCTTTAATTCCCAACAAACATCAGTAGCATGCCCCTGTTGACCCATATGGTATTCACAATGTGCATTAGGGTCATATTTTCGTGGTTTATACCCTGGTACTGGCTCACTAGGGTATAATAATGATCCTCTTTCAGCTTCTGGTAAATTTGAGATAGAGGACTGGATTTGAGTGAATTTCCTCCTAGATTTTGTGTAGGATTGTTGTAACTCACTACATTGGCTGTGTCCTCTTCTACTTTCGGTTCTTCATTGCTTTGCAATTTACCAGAATTGAGGGCATTTTCAACTCTGCATCCTGCCACTACTACTTTTGAGAAACTTGCTGATGCATGTCCCACAAGATGTGAAAAGAAAGGTTCATCCAAGTATTGATGAAATTGCATGTCAATCCTTTTCAGGGATTGGGGTAGTGATTCTTGCAGCTAAAATCTCCATCGTTGGGCATATCCTTGAATGTTTCTTCTGTCTTCTTTTTCATATTGTTCAGGTCCCAAACTGAGGGTACCATTTCGATGTTGAACTTATATTGGTTGAAAAATGCTCTGGCTAACTTATCCCAAGTATCAACTTCTTGGTGATCTAATTGGGCATACCAGGCTAAGGCTGGACCAGTAAGACTATCTTGAAAAGTTTGTACCATCAGTTTGTCAAATTTGGCGTATGCCCCATACGTCGTATGTATAGTCTTGTATGCATATTGGGACAACCGGTTCCATTATATTTTTCAAATTCAGGTGCCTTAAATTTTCCAGGAAAGGCACCTTCCTCAAACTGTGGTAAGCTTAAGATTGCAGATTGGTCAAAGCCATCAAATGTCTTCATTTTTTCAACCAATTTTTTCTCTATCTCCCTAGCTTGAGCTTCTAGTTCTTTCTTTAGCTCAGCTACATTAAACTCATTTTGTATGTCATCCTGATCAATGAGTTGCCCCTCAATTCCTTTCCCTTTCTGTGCCCCTAAGGATCCTTCAGATGTTGTAGGGGTCTTAAGCTGAGCAAGACTTTGTGTTAAAGTCTGCATTTGTTCAGCAATTCTAAACAGGGTTTGTTCCATGGTGTTGGGTCTCTGTTCAGTAGTCTGATTGGGAGTATTGTTGTTGTTAGCCATCTTGACTTAGTGTGTAAGGGATTAGCTGAACCTGCTCAAAAGCAATTTTAAAATCTTATTATGTTCTTGCTAGCAAAATATCTCCTATTTATTTTTTCTTTTTTTTTATTATTTTTTTTATTGTTTGTTTTTTCATTTTTTATTTTTTTTTTTTAAAAGAAAGTTTGGAACATTTTTATTTACAACTTTTATTCTTTTTTTTTTATTTTTCAAGTTTATCAAAGAATTAATTGTTTGAAAGAATAATGGATATTCACAAAAAATTTACAAATGATTATTTAAAACCTAAAGTGGAAAAAGTATTTTAAAACAAAAACTATTTTTCTTGAATAATGGTAAAAAACAATGACTCTCTCAAAAATTTCGAATAGGGGCTAATATTTTACAAAAACGATAGACTTGATGACAACGAAGTGGAATACCTATGACAAAAGTAACTGTGGTTGGAAAGAACCTATATCTATAGGTGGACAATATATACTCTATGGATATATACAAGTCTAACTTTGGTTAGAAAGAATCTATAACTATAGGTGATAATATACATTCTATGGATGCATACAAGTCCAACTTTGGTTGGAAAGACCCTATAACTATATATATTCTATGGATATATACAAGTCTACTACACATTTTTTAAGAAAATATATACAAATGCAAGGATGCAAATATGCACATATGCTAGCACACGGATGCAAATGGGGATAATGACCAATAGAATTTTGAAAAATATTTACAGGAGTTGTATTAAAAACAATAGTTTCAAAAACCTTTATCAAATCATTTTTATTTATTTATCTTATAGGGCCAACTAATACTAAAAAATATTACTCCACATTTTTTAGACTTTGTTGGAATTGGTTAAAAAACTTTTTGTTTTATTTGATTTTTTTTTTTTTTTTGAATTTTGATTTTTTTTAAATTTTCTTTTTGAAACCCCTTTTTTATTTTTAATAAATTTTTTATTTGGAAAAAAAATGATACAACTCCATTTTTTTTTTAAAAAATTTGGTCATATCCCATGTTGATGAATGCATGATTTGGTAGGGTTCTATAGGTCCCCGTTTAGTGGTACTAAACCGGAGTGGGAGGACATTTCTTGATCTAGAGGGTGGAAAGCCACAGCCCCGGACCTTACTTCGTCCTCCTCGCTTAGGCTCTTAAGACGGCCTGGGTCGACCGTATCTAGCACACATTTATGCTAATGCAAATGCAATGCAAATCAAAATAAATAAACAAACATACTTTGCTTTCTATTTTACATACTGCAAGGTTAGTATATATTTACAAAACAATTATTCAATATAAAATAAATAAATATATATTCACATGGTAATTTACAAAAATAAGCAAGGATAAATTCAAAATTTATAATTCCGAAGTGGCTAGCCCTCTTTTTTTTAAAAAAAAATTAAATGTCCCCAGTGGAGTCGCCAAGCTGTCGAGCCTGGATTTTTCCACTATCTGGTTCATTTCTCCTAACCCGATTCACATTAAACCCGAACCCATTTAACATGAATCCTCGACTAGGGTTAAAAGAAATTTTAATTTTTGAAAACTTTTAGAGTCGCCACCCGATATAAATCGGGAAAAAATAAAAAGCTAGGATCAATGGGTCGGTTGATCCTAACTTAGCTACTAGTCTGCGAAAATTTGATTTAAAAACCAAACTTTTAAAACCAGATATCATGGATTCGGGGGCTAACCTATTAAAACCAAATGGTTACCACTTTTGGAATTTTAAATTTATAACTATCCTTTATATGCTCAAAAAAAACTCAAATATATATTATAACAAAATATTTACAAGTCAAATCATTCATTTTTTTTATATGCTTTTCTTCATTTTTTTTTTTTTTAGAATATCAATATCAACAAATAATTTCCTTTTTTTTAACAAAAATTATATTTACAAAATATTATTCACAATATTTAAAAAAACAAAACATTTTTTTTATTTTTTAATGTCGCCCCGCAGGTGCCTACGTACTCGCTAATCGAGATCAGACAAAACGTAGTTCTTTTTAAAAAAGAACTTAATTTGTTGATCAATTTTAATTTTTGAACTATTCTCACTTTAAGTTCATTAAATTTTGAATTTTATGAAAATCATTTTTGATGATCCTATGATCTAATCAATTGATTTTTTATTTTATGAAAATATATTTTTCTAAGTCCAAAAATCATTTTTTTTTATTTATTTAAAAATTTTGGTTTTACAAAATCCAATTTTATCATTATTATTATTATTTTTTAATAATCATCACATAAATTCACAACATATTCAAAATATTTTACAATATATTAAAATTATTTTTCATGCATTAAATATGCATTTCTAAAAGCAATTTATGTATAAATACATATTAAAAAATTCAAAAATATTCAAAAATATAAAAAAAATAAATTTATATGAAAAATAATTATTTGATTTTTCTGATTTTTTGAATTTTTTGAATTTTTATGAATTTTTTACTATTTTTTGCTATTTTCTGAAATTAATTATATAATAAACTAATATAAAATAATGCGGATTGACCTGGGCCGTTGGATGGAGCGGATCAGATCTGGAGCGTCGGTCGCGCTTGCTTGATCTGGACCGTCTGATCTGAAGACTTCCAATCTGGAGCGTTGATTTGCTTGATCAAATCTGGGCCATATGATCTGGATAATCGAATCTGGGCCGCTGATCTGCTTAATCAAATCTGGACCGTCTGATCTGCTTGATCAAATCTGAACCGTCTGATCTAGATGATTGAATCTGGGACGTCTGATCTGCTTGATCAAATCTGGACCGTCTGATCTGGATGATTGAATCTGGGCCGTCTGATCTGGGCTGACCGTTGACCATTGACCGTTGACTAGGGGCGGGTTGGACTTCGGATTTTCTGATCAAATTTCGAGTCGGATCGAGCAAAGAAGACGAAGTCGCGACTTTTCGAGGGGGATTCCGGCGGCTCTGGTGGTGGTCGGCAGCTGGGAGTTTGTCGGCCCGACGCCTGTGGGGAAGCCGAAGCTGGTGGCGGTGGTGGATCGCGCCCAGATCCACCATAAGCGGCGGTTCGTGGTGGTGGTTGCCGGCGGTGAGGTTTTTCAAATAAAAAAAAATTACAGAGATGGTTTTGATTAATTTGATCAAATCCAAGCACACATAAACAATCAAAACTTGTTTCTAACACTGATAAAACACTCAATTTGATCTAAATCTGATCAAATCATTTCGAATTTGAAAAATTAGAATCCTAAACTCTAAATTCGAAAATTTCGAATTGAACTTATTGTATGTGTGTTTCTTGCAATTGAGTTGTGCCTTTTGATCCTAGTACCCTCTATTTATAGGTTGCAAGCTCAATTTTACGTTTCGTATTGCTTCAGAAACCAATCGATTTTTGCCTCTTTATTTGCACGAATTTAATCCCATAATTCGTGTTTAATTTGTTTCAAACTGATGAATTGATGATTAATCTTTCATATTCTTCATTAAATCATTCAATGTGGGTAGATGAATCATCCAATTTTATCAATTCTTGTAAATCCTCATTTATGTGCAATTGAATGCTTCATAAATTGTTTTTTTTTTTCTAGCACGAATTTTGTGACTTTTGGGTTGTTTTTATACATGAATTGTGTATTGATCTTTCATATTCCATGTCTATTTTGCAATGGTATCATCAATTTTAATAATTAATGATGTTTTGTCAGTTAAAAATTGATGCAAAGTAAGGCAAAAAGTCACTTTGAGAAGGCAAAAAATAAGATGATAAAAAGGCAAAAATTTGCCTTTGCTAGGGTTTGAACCTGGGTCCTTGAGCTTGGTGTGTGTTTGGGTCAATATATTTAACCAACAGGCCATTTGGCCTGTGCCTTGATCACTTAGCCAACTCATTACTTAATTAAGGCTTTTGGAAAAATGAGTTTAATTAAACAAAAGTGAAGATTTTGTTTAATTAACTTTATAAATTTAAGCCTTAATTAATTGAGCAAAAATTGGGTGTCTACACTCATTTCTTCCATTTTTGAAATTGTTTGAGAATTGTCTACAACAACACATTAAAGATCCTTCGCTGGTCTCTCTCGAGTTCCATGGATGAATCATCATAAATACAACACTCACACATCACTTACACTTACAATACACATACACACACACACACATACTCCTCTTGTAGGGAGGAGAAGATGTCTATATTGTTCCTACACTAATTGATTACAATGAATGAATTAATTGATAAATCTCTATATGATAATTATGATCCTCTTGCATATGGGTATGTTTCTTTTTATATCTCCTAGACTCTTGGGCGAAACAGTACAACACTTGGAGGAAAATTGTGTCTTTTGTCTGAACCGATACAATACTTAAATGAAAAGATACCAAAAACGTCGGATAGCAAACATAGGTAACCAAAGGGGAGCTATTTAAGCTGTGAGCGAATTTCTTTGAATAACCAAACCAATCACAAGCGACCAAAGCACTGGGATCCTTGCTGTTCCTTACTTTTCTTCAAATCACGGGCAGCCATGAAGGTTAAATTCTTTCTATGTTTCATTTTCTTCTTCCTCACTTCATATTACGGGCGACCAAAGCCTCGTGATTGCTTTTGTTGTTCATATTCCTCTTTCATGGGCGACCAAAGCTAGGTGATCTTTGCCGTGGTGTTGTTTTGCTCCTATATCGCCCATGATTTGTATCTATTTTGCTCTAAAATGTGTCGTTATGATTAAAAGTCACCTGAATTTAAAATATTATTGATTTAAGTATCAATTCTTAAATAAAAACATAATTTAAGTCCTAAATTTTACTTAAATAGCCATTAATAATTATAAATAACTCTTGTTTATCAATTAGTGTTTCTTTCAATATATTTATGGGGTTATCTTAATAAAATTCCTCCCCATCCTAAATCACATCAATTTCTTTTAATAATTAGGAAATCTATGTCTAAAGGTAATATTAACTTTGATAGTTTCTTGACTTGTTCTTTTAATTTCTTCATTTGCTTTATGTCTTCATGAGATAAACATGTAAAACCAGAAATTTTTATTATAAAATGATCTTACTAATGAATTCAAATCTTTAATAAAGGGTCTTGCATAATTTAACAAACCTAAAAATGCTTGTAATTACTTTTTGTTCATTTCTTTAGGAAATTCTGACACCTTTTTAATTGTGTGTTCTTATAGCTTAATTCTCCCTTCTCCTATTTCTACTCCTAAAAATTCAATATTCTTTTTGAAAAATTGTGCCTTTTTTGTACTTACCACTATTTCTTGTCTTAAAAATTCTGAAAGTACCATCTTTAAATGTCCTATATGTTCATGCTCACTTTTAGAAAAATATAATAACATCATCAGCATATATTGCAGTAAAATCTTCCATCTTCTTTTGGAAAATTGAATATACATTCTTTAAGTCAAATGGCATCACTTTCCATTGGAAATGTCCTTATAGACAGGTGAAAGCAATCTATGGTTTTGACTCTTCATCCATTATTACTTGCCAAAATCTTGACTTGAAATCAAAATTAATGAATATATAACAATTTAGTATTTTGTTGACCAATTCAATTTTATTAGGAAGATTGTAAGAATCATTCCTTGTGTTATCATTCAATTTTCTATAGTATATTATCATTCTTTATTTTCCTCTTGCTATTTCTCTATGCTTTCTACCAATAAAAGCAAGATGCTTGTGTTGACTATTTGATCTTTCTATGACTCCTAGTTCTAACAATTCTTTTATATACATTTCAAAGTCTTATTTGTCTAGATTATTACATTCTATTGCCCTATAATAAATTCTTAAGTTAGGATTTATTATATCTAATTTGCATATTATCTTTTTTTTTTCCTCAAAATCTTATGGGATTTTTTCCAAAAATTTCTTCATTTTCCAAGCTACTGATGATTTGATTGATATCTGGATAACCTGTTTCTAAACATGAATTCTCTAAAATCTTATAAATCTTTATTTTATGCTATTTCTTTTCACTCAATTTCTTCTTCTAAGAACTCTTTTAGTTCTTTCGATTCCTTTAAATTTTCTTCTATTCTTATTTTGCCATTTTCCTTTCTTGACATTCCCCTAACTTTTAATAATCACAATTCTTTTCATCCTTTCCATCATGCCTTTGCAACAATTTGATATCTAGTTCTATATTTTCTAAATAGTTTGGATATGCTATAGCAGGATGTCCTAAAATATTTACAGTATATCTAGTGATTGTTACTTAGTAAAAAATCTAATCCTATTATACATCTAATTTTTGGGCTTTCAAAATTCCATAATTGTATCATTCCACTATGCATTGGTATAATCCATTCTTCTCCTATCAAAAAGCTTACCTTTTGTTTCTTTATACATCTATACTCCTTTGTTTTATTTCTATGTATATCTAAACTTATTCTACATATATCCATTTGCTCAACTTCTTCTGGAGGTGCTATCCTTTCATCTATCATATTTGTGGTACTGCATGTATCTGTTAATATATCTAATTCTATTGTTTGTGTTTTAAAGAATAACTTCGTTCTAATATATACTACTATGAACTTTGTAACATATTTTTCATCTAGATTTGACATTCTTAATTCTTTTATCTTTCCAAATACGTATTTGCTGCTCCTATGTAGCTTCTTAAGGTATCATCATGGTCATCCCTTTCTCTTATTATTATTCCTATGTTTGCACTTGCTTTTAATTTTTCCCTTTTCTAAACTTGTTAGCGTTTCTTTCATTCCTTGTAATTCCTCTTCTATTCTATCTATTTTATTATTTATTCTCATTATCCTTTCTTCTATTACATCTTGTTGAAAACTCCTTCTAATTATAAACCTTTCATTAAACTGAAGTGTTTCATTTTTGTGTTCCAGGCACATTTTATAGGATTCTACCATGCAACTTCTGTATTGATATCTAAGTTTAGTTATAAGATATCCAGAGTAAAATTTACATGGATGGTATTCTAAACCATTTCCTTAGGTCAATTATGCCTTTAGTTTTCCATATTTTCTTCTATGTTCATCATTGTATTTCCTGTGTCATGTAACATCGAGTTTAGTCGTTTAACCTTTTCATCTTGATACTTTATTCATATTTGTTCTTTGTAAGGATTATGATAATCTTGTCTTTTGTGTTTTTCTCCTTCTGTCTCCTATTTTTTCTTATCCTCTGTCTTCCTTATCTTTTGTCTTCTTTTTGTCTTGTCTCATGTTTTTATTTGATCTTATCTTTTTTTTTTTACGTGTATTATATAATAAAGCTTATATATTGCATAGATTATATTTGACACATATGTTTAACTTTTAAACCATAAGGAAAGTATAAATTCAATACATATGTACACATAAACAATCAACATGTTACATATGTTTTACATACATATAACTTATAGAGTATGTATAAAATATTAATTATATATTATGAATAACATAGTATATAAATATAATATATATATATATATATATACACAATATAAAATGTACAACAAACATGTATAACACATATTTTTACACATATAATATATAGATTATAAGTTGACGATCGATATACTGTATTCGGTGTTTGTATTTCAACTAACAAATAAATACATCTCACATTTATATATACAATATAAATCATTTGTTACATAAATTGGATATACTATATGTGTAGTTACAGTGTAAATATTATATATAACATATAATATAAATCAATATTAGCATATAGATTACATAAATAGCGTATATATGCCGATCATCTCCACGTTCATTACATTTTTACATGCTTAATCTATAATTATTTCTCAAACTTTATAAATAATTAACATTTCAATTGCCACATGACCGGTTAAACTAACTAAATTTAGCTTAAAAATAGCAAGCTAAAAAGAATTAGCAAATACTTGAAGCATCATCTCCTCTCCACATTCATTTTATATTGATGTTTATGACCCAAATTCAAGTACACAGCCAGTTTTTGGATCAACACCAATAGCCTACATTACATACACCGACGGCCTTTAAGTCGACTTTAAGAATTTCACTTTTGTGGTCGTTCAAAGCTCGCTCAACATTGCCAGCTTATACATCTACGTTATCGGCTTAAATTCCTATTTGCCGTTGGCCTTGAAGATAGCGTTAAAGATCTACATTCTATGAATTGAGAATGCCACTAGCGTTCATTGGGTACACCATCGACGTTGGACTCATAAGCCACTGGCCAATAAAACGTATGACTTTTCATATTCCAACTTTTGAGTCAGCCTCCACACAAAAGATATGTGTTATTTTATTATTTCTTAAGGTTTATGAGTTTTGTGAGATTTGGGATCACTTGCATACATCCTCTTGTAATTTCTTCTTCAACACTAGTGGATTTCGCTCTCTTCTCTGCCCATGGTTTTTCTCACAAGGGTTCCCACGTAAAATCTTGTGTGTTCTTTATTTTCTTGTTATTTTTTTTGCTATTGTTTGTGTTATTTGTAAGATATGATTGTAACAAATGGTATCAGAGCAAAAGGTTTTGGTGTTTTGTCTATTCTCTACAAAGGCAACTGTCAAGTATGATATTGCTTTGTTGCATCGGAGCACAAGATTTTCTCTATGACATTTTAAGATACGAGCGGTGTTAGCACAGATGGATTTGGATGATGCTTTGTTAAGGTTTGACAAGAAAAATTGCATAAGGATTGTAAAGCCCTTTTTCAAATTCATCTCCACTTATCAAATCAAAATTTACAAAATGTGTTAAAGGAGAAGACAACTACTAGGTTATGGTCAAAATTAGAATAGTTATGTATGATGAAGAGTCTGACTAGTAAATTATATTTGAAACAGCGATTATACTCACACAACTTGATTGAAGGTGGGTCTCTAGAAGGTCACTTGATCATTTTTACGGAAATTTTTTCCGATTTGAAAACTTTGGAGGTTAAATATGATGAAGAGGATTTTACTATAATTTTGTTGTATTTGCTACCTCCTTCATATGCGAATTTTAGAGACATAATCCTATATAGTCGCTATTCTCTTATCATGGAAGAGGTGTATGATGCTTTGGCATCTTTTAAGAAAATGAAATACTTAGTAATTAGATCCAAGCCTAAAGCAGAGGGTCTTGTTTCTTGTGATAGGAGTCAAGAATGTAGTTCTGGTAATTCAAGGAGAAGGTCAAAGTCTTCAAATAGAGATAAGGTCTACAGATATTGCAAGAAAAAAAGACACATTAAGTCAGAATGCTATAAATTGCAGAATAAGGATAAGAGAGCTGATGAAAATCAAAAGGGGAAACAACTAGAGAAATCTGCTGAAGCTGATGTAGCTTAAGACCATAATGGTGGTGAACTTCTTGTAGTTTCTAATGATGATCCTCAGACCAATGAGGAGTAGATTTTGGATTCTAGGTGTACTTTTCATATGTGTCCTAAACGGGACTAGTTTTCAACATATGAAAAGGTTTCTAAAGGTGTTATCCTTTTAGGAAATAATTCTTCTTGCGGAGTTGCATGTATTGGCACCATAAAGATCAAGATGTTTGATGGTGTTGTTAGGACACTTGGAGATGTGAGACATGTTCCTAACTTGAAGAGAAACTTAATTTCTTTGAGTACTCTTGATACCAAAGGGTACAAATACATAGGTGAAGGTAGATTTTTGAAGATCGGTAAAGGATCACTCGTGGTGATGAAGGGAATGAAAAGGATTACTAATTTATATGTTTTGCGGGGTCTAGTGATTGCAGATGATGCAGCCATCGCCTCTTCTTCTCTATTATATGAGGACGCTACTAGATTATGGCATATGCGTCTAGAGCATATGAGTGAAGTCAGTATGGCTAAATTGAGTAGAAGAGGACTTCTAGATGGGTAAGGCATCAGTAAGTTGAAGTTCCGTGAACACTATCTTTTCGGGAAGCAGAAAAGAGTTAGATTCACCACAGGTACTCATAGTACAAAGGGTATTTTGGAGTATATCCATTATGATATTTGGAGGCCATCTAGAGTACCTTCAAGTGGAGGTATTTTTTATATGTTGACCATCATAGATGACTTCTCCAGAAAGCATGGATATTTTTCTAGAAGTAAAAGAATGATGTTTTACCCGCATTCAAAGAGTGGAAGACTATGATTGAGAAACAAACTAGAAAGCAGGTAAAGTGTCTTCGCATAGATAATGGTCTTGAATTCTGTTATAATAATTTCAATATACTATATAAATCAAAGGGCATTGTGAGGCATCTCACAGTTCCTGGTACACCTCAACAAATCAAGGCAGTAGAATGGATGAACAGAACTATTATAGAGAAAGTCATGTGTATACTATCTACTGCTCAATTAACAAAGTCATTTTGGGCTAAAGTAACTTCTATAACATGTCATTTAATCAACAGGTCTCCATCTATAAATATTGAGAAGGAGACTCCACTAGAGGTATGGTTCGACACTCCTATTGATTATTTAGAGTTGAAAGTCTTTTGTTGTCCTACATATACTCATGTAGATAATAGGAAGCTTGAGCCAAGATCTTTAAAGCACATGTTCCTTGGTTTTAAACCTGGTGTCAAGGGATATAAATTGTGGTGTCCAGATTTGAAGAAAGTCATTGTTAGTATAGATGTGATTTTTGATGAAGCATTTATGTTATCTGACTTGTCTTCTACAACTTCATCTGATAAAGTACAGCAAAAATCAAGCATGCAAGTGGAGTTTTAGATTGATTCTAGGTCTGCATTAGAGAATAATTCTTAGCCTAGATCTCATACACAGAGCAGCTCTATCCCTACATCATCACAGCAATAGTATTCCATTACAAAGACAAACCTAGGAGAGTAGTTAAGCCACCTCAAAGATATGCAGAGGCAGATCTTGTTGATTATGCACTTAATGTGGTAGAGATATTGATTCATATAAAGAACCATCTACTTACTCAGAAGTTGTAAATTCTGGTGATTCTGGTAAGTGGATGATTGTAATGCAGGAGAAGATGGAATTACAAGAATGACAATTGGGATTTAGTGAAGCTTCATAAAGGGAAGAAGACTGTTCGTTGTAAATAGGTATTCAAGAGAAAAGAAGGGACACGAGGTGTTGAAGAACCTAGATATACGACAAGACTTGTTGCAAAGGGCTACAGTCAGATATCAAGTTTTTATTTCACTGATATGTTTTCTTCTATTATAAAACACAACTATCAGAGCATTGCTTTGTATTGTAGCTTTGCAAGATCTTAAGTTGGAATAGTTAGATGTGAAGATTGTTTTCTTGTATGGAGAGCTTGATGAAGATGTTTACATGCAACAGCCAGAGGGCTTTGTGATCTCAAGAAAGGAGGATCATGTTTGCATGTTTAAGAAATCACTTCATGGCTTGAAGCAATCACCCAGATAGTGGTACAAGAGGTTTGATTCATTCATTACTTCTCATAATTTCAGGAAAAATAATTTTGATAGCTGTGAATATTTCAAGAAATGCAAAGATGAGTCTTTTGTATATCTATTCTTGTATGTTGATGACATGTTGGTTACAGCTAAGGATAGAGGAGAGATTGAAAGAGCTAAATTACAGTTGACTAGAGATTTTGAAATGAAAGGCTTTGGAATACCAAAGAAGATACTTGGAATGGAAATTATGAAGGACTAAAAAAAAGGTACATGCTTCTCAGTTAGAAGGAGTACTCTAAGAAGATTCTTTATGGGTTTCATATGATGAATGCTAAGCCTGTTAGTACACCTTTAGCAACACATTTTAGACTTTCATCTGCTTAGTCTCCATAATCAGATGATGAAGTTGAATATATGTTAAGAGTTCCATATTCTAGTATTATAGAATCTCTTATGTATGCAATGGTTTATACAAGTCCAGATTCTGTCATATGCTGTGAGTGTTATCAGCAGGTATTTGGCAAATCTAGTAAAGAACACTGGAGAGTAGTGTAGTCGATTTTCATATACTTAAGAGGTATTACTAATCTTTGTCTACAGTTTGGTAGAACTATAGAAGAAATTATTGGTTTTATGGATTCTAATTTTGCTGGAGATTTGGCTAAGAGAAGATCTCTCATAGTTTATATTTTTACACTTGTTGGTTGTGCTATTAGTTGGGAAGCCACTTTGCAAGTTACAATTGCTCTATCCACAAATGAAGCTCAATACATGGCTATTACAAAAGCTTTTGATTCGGTACAGATGTATATATCAAAATTAAGCAATTTGTACCAACAAGTATACTAGATCGAACCAAGTAATACAATGATAAGCAGGATATCATTTCCACAAGGATCACTTAAATACTAAACAATTATTAGATTCTTCTATTCTCTAGGCAATTGAAAATTGAGATAATTAACTAATTAACTAATGCTAATCTAGATTATCACTATCAACGAGAGCAAGAGAGTGGTTTTAAAAGAGATATATCAATTGAATATGGGAAGAACAGTATCCACCCTAGTTTCACTAATTAAATTGTCATCCAGTTATAATAACAATTAGCTTGTGGATATTCATAAGAAATTATCAAGAATCTTAATACTTTTGCAAGTATCAAAATTTTTTAAATACCACCAATCAAACCATTAGCTTTCGCTACACAATTTAATAGTGGAATAAAAAATACAATCATGAATCTTCCAATTCTATAATTATCTTATGCCCTAAACCGATTTCTTCTAATTCCTTAGAGAAAACTAATCTAAAAGCATTGCATTAATCTCAAAAGATAATTTCTAAATTAGATTGAATTACGCCGCTTCCACAATTATAATTTAACCTAGATTTAAGAATTCCTATGAATCCTAATTTCCCTTCCAAGTTATCAAGATTCCTATAAGCCTAGTTTAAGAAGAAACACGATTTATAGTTAGAATTGCAATATGAATATTTCATATATCTATTAGTTCTATAACATGATTACAATAATCATCTAAGTTATCTAGAGCTTCATCATATTCCCACAATGGAAACTTAGAAATTCGTGGATCGAATCAAATCAATACAAAACAAAGAACTTGCAATAACATAATTCATTATCACAATCAATAATTGAAATTGCATAAACAAATAAGGTTAGAATTCACCAATTTAAATCAAAAGATCTTTGTTGCAAAACTTCAAACAGGTCTTCAATACAATCTTTAATTGATTACAAGGCTTCAATTGACAAACAATTAGGATCTAAAACAACTCTCTAATAACACTATTCTAGGGTTCCTATACTAATCTAGATCTAAAGGATATTTGCTATGAATTTCGTGTGTGTCTCATATGAAGGAAACCCTAAGTTTTATAAGAAAAATTCGAAAGAATTTCAAAAGTTACAATGTGCACTAGCCTTTTCAACTTCTACATCAGCTGTGTAGGAGTTACACTGGCGGTGTTCACAATGGCTTTAATATTTTCAGTTCTATTCGTCTTAAACACTGGTCTAACGCCGACGGCGTAGAATTTCTAGGAGTTAACGTAGGATCAAAATTTCAAGGCTGAAGGAACTTTCAAGCATATGTTAGCTGTGTACATGGCAGCCTTAAAAAATTTGCATTCTACTTACAAACAGCACCGTTGAACAGCGGCAGCGTAGCCTCTCCATTTGTCGCGTATGTTTGAATTTCTCCAAATGCTGGTGAAGATTTCCTTTGAACGCTGGTGGTGTTGCTATGGTTTGTTGAAGCCCGACTTACTCTAAATTGAAGGCCGATGGTGTTGTTCCTCAAGTGGCCGGTGTACATTCAAATTTTCATCAAAATTGCACAAAACTCCTTCAAACTTTGTGTATTTGCAATGTAAGCCCTTATATGACCCGAAATAACAATTTAAATACAATTAAGTACCATTTCCTTAGATTTCTACAAAAATCAATAACAAATCATCATCAATCATTCCATGAAAAGTATATGAAGTATGACTTCATCAGCTTTTAAGGAAGTTATTTAGTTAAAGGGGTTATTTGGAAAAATCAGTGATAAATTGAAGACTACAACAGTCTTTCGTGATAGTCAAAGTACAATTTATCTTACTAAGGATCAGATGTATCATGAGAGGATGAAGCATATTGATGTCACGTATCATTTCATTCGTAATGTTATTGCTGATGGTTTTATTGTTTTAAGCAAGGTCAGTACTTTGGATAACCCAACTGATATGATGACCAAGATACTTCCTATAGCCAAGTTTAGACACTGTTTAGACTTGGTTGGTGTTAATTGCTGATATATCCCCTTTGGGATTTGTGGAAGAGGAGGAAAAGATTTGCTGTTTATGTGTTGAAGATTGGATTTTGTTGGTTTTGCTCCTAGATTTGTGTCAAGGTGGAGACTGTTGATATTTGTGACCCAAATTCAAGTACACAGCCAGTTTTTGGATCAATACCGGTGGCTTACATTACATATACCGTCGGCCTAAAGTCGTCTTTAACAATTTCATTTATGTGGTCATTTAAAGTTGGCTCAACACCGTCAGCTTTATACTTCTATGCTACCAACCTAAATTCCTATTCATCGCTAGCCTTAAATACAGTGTTAAAGATTGCATTCTATGAATTGTAAACCACCTCTATGCTGCCAGCCTTCCTTGGGTATTCCGCCGACATTGGACTCATAAGACCCCTGCTAAAACGCATGAGTTTTGTGAGATATATTCTATCTAAACTTTTCAGATTCCAACTTTTGAGTCGGCCTCCACACAAAATATATGTGTTACTTTGTTGTTTCTTAGAGTTTATGAGTTTTGTGAGATTTGGGATCACTTGTATACATCCTCTTCTAATTTCTTCTTCAACACTAGTGAATTTCGCTCTCTCCTCTACCTGTAGTTTTCCTGCAAGGATTTTCACGTAAAATCTTATGTATTCTTTATTTTGCTATTTGTTTTGCCATTGTTCGTATTATTTGTTAGATCCGATTATAACATTTTACATGCTCAATTTGTAATACCTGCTTATTTATTCTCTTGTAGGATCAATTCCAAGCAATTAACTAACTCATAAAAAATAAATTAATATTCGGTTAACTCAAATTACCCTTAATGCTGCTTCCTTATTTATAAAGCAAAGTCTTCTAAGAATCTATTAACAACCATGATTACCGACTCTTAGCCCATTCTTCCTCTCATGATGTGAAGCACTCATGTTTATGTAATCAATTATTAGAAACTAAAATTTTAGATAGAATATAAGAACTATATGGAAAACTAAGACACAAATACTTCCCAAATATGGAGCTATGTGTTATATGATAAAAATAATACCCGCACTATTAAGCTAATCACGGAAAATAAGCTTTAAATGTCTCAATTGATATGATTATGATATTTCTTTCTTTAATTAGTGTTAATATATTCTCTAGTGTGAATACATTTACTCTATATATATTTTCCTAAATTATCACTGCTATATGATGTATATAAATTCAACTATTCTCAATAAAGAAATACAGATCCTTTCTTTTGCAATATCCTTTATCTTCTTCACACACTATAGTTACAAGTTTAAGCCTTTAGATGATTCTAGCGCTAATTTTAACATGGTATCAGAGTAGAGAGTCATGAGTTCAAATAACCCCAGTAAAATTAAGTTTTTCACTAGATGAGTCTTTGTCAAAGTCAAAGCATCAGCTATAAGTGAAGGGGAGTGTTATGTGATAAATATGATATCCACATCATATCTATAAGATTATGTGACAAATATAATGTCCACACTGGATCTATAAGATTATGTGATAAATATAATGCACACACTACATCTATAAATTTAAGCTTTTAGATGAGTATGAACATTATATTTATCACATAACACTATGAGCCTTGAAGTAAGTTGCGAATAGCCGTAGTACATGTACATGTGTCTAAGAAATAATTCTTTATCCCAAACGGAAAAAAAAATTTGAGAGATGATAGAGAGAGTGCGTGATCCTATTTGTAGTAATTGTAACAAATAATACAACTCGATCAATAACTATCTAATAATGTAAAATGTGCCCACTTCTTATTGTGTTTAAATAGAACACAAGATTATGTGATAAATAATGTAAAAGTGAGTGGAATAAGAGAGGAATGAATGAAAAAGTTTTCACCATAAGCCATAGCTATTAACAAGGGAAAGAAAAAGTAATCCACTGTACAAGGCAAAAAGAAACCCAAATCATTTACTAAACTATGTTTGGTAACGGTGGAAAGCATAGGAAAGTTGTGGAAATCAGCAGAAAGCAATAGAAAGTAGGTGTTTAGTAACGGAAGAAAACGGCGAAAAGTGGCCGAAAATTATGGAAACTAGCAGAAACATTTTCTTTGTTGTCTCACAAAATTTTCTACCCAAAATTGGGCGGAAAGCGGAGGAAACATTTCCATTGCTTTCTTTCCGTCGCTTTTTGTAGCTTTCGTTTTGCCAAAGGTTATCAAACATTGTGTAAAGCACCAACCAAAACAAAAATGTTGTTGGTTTCAATAACTTGTCAATAACTCAAACAGATGTTCTATCTTTACAATAAATTAAGCATTGACTAAGACATCCATAGAAAGAGGATTTCCATGGATAGTGAATTTCTCACTCAAATCGCAATGAACTTAGAACATGCTCCGAAATTAACCCATGAACAAGAGTGGATAATGCAAAGGTTTCAAGTGTTTCGTTTGCTTAGACTCTAAGAGTGAGGTTCATGAGGATGATCCTTTTATCGATGGATGCTCCTATTATACTCGTAGTCTCTAAAGGCTGCTTCAGTCGCCGGCTCTCCCCTCATCATCTTTACCTTTATCCATGAAAGAGAGGTTGAAATTGCTCTTGGTGCTTGCGCCTGCTCAACTTTATTGATCTGCCGCTTTAAAGAATGTTGGTGACAATTCCTCAAGCCACTTAGGATCAATAACAGTGACTTGGCGCATGTATCCTTCGCTTTGGTGGTCACAACAAGCCCAAGATAAATGACCCAATCAGGCTGCCTTCGAGAGAGTGCACTGCTTTGATGTATCTAAACGGGCTGATTCTCCACAAGGGTTCTATACCCTTCCCGTGGGTCTTTTCTCGCTGCATGGAAAAAGAATCCAGCCATAATAGCTTTCTGAATCTTCGTAGAGTTCTCTCTAGCACTTTGACATCGAGCTTATACCTAAAATATATGCCATAACGTATAAGACAAAATTCATGTGAAAATTTCATAAAAAAAAACATCAAACCTTAACTAAAATGAAAGGATCTTAAGTAGGAAAACCTTAAATAAATGCAACGCAAAAAGCAGTAGCAATGCAAAAGCACAACATGAAATAAAAACTAAACGTAACAGACCCAAGCAAATAAATAGAGCACCAGACCCAAAAATTTAAAAAAAAAAAAAAATTAAAAACAGCGAGAAGAGTCAAATGGTCACCTTCAGGCTGGAAAAACTCGAGCCTTTTCTTATCTGCTTAAACTTGTTCTTCTTTTTCTATAGGCTTTAAAATATGTTGCCGGTTCGAATCATAGCTATGATGGTCAAGATCTCATCAGTGCACCCCAAGTCTACACTTGCAAGACGCATCTTTGACAATGGTGGTTCTAAAGGAAATCTAGTCATATTTCTGCCTAATTTGGTCAGACGATCCTCTTCATCCAGTGCCGCTACATTATAAAGCTGTTTCACGGCTGAGATGAGAGCTTGTGGTGATAGTGGGTCCATGAAATCAAACGATCATAGATTAAATTCCTAGGGCTTTCATTGTCAGTGCTGTGAGCAAAGATTGAGAGCCGCATTGAAGCGATCACTTTCTGGTTGCTTTTTATAATGAATCTCTACAGGGAATGTCCAACCAGGAATGGTGAAAATGTTACAGTTAAAGAAATACCGAGAGAACTTCTCTGCATCTAATGTTGCTGATTTCACTATCAACCATAATTCGGGCTCCTCTTCACCAACTCTTTAAGGAGTCCAAACAGGACATCGGTGTGGATTGTCCTCTCTTGGGCTTCGTCAAGCATAATGACAGAATATTGGGAAAGGTCGCCATCGATTAGAATCTCTCTGAGAAGCACCCATCAGTCATGTACTTAATCACTGTGTTTGGTCCAGTGCGATCCTTAAACCGAATTGCATATCCCCCTCTTCTCCTACACGACAGCCAAATTCTTTGGCCACTCTCGTGGTCACCGATATTGCTCCAAACCGACGAGGCTAAGTACATCCAATCTTTCGCCTTGTGGTGTAGCCTGCTTCAGTGAGGTACTGTTTGACCTGAGTAGCTTTACCAGAACCCATCTCATCGATGGCAACGAGTTCTTGATTATCGTGAACCGCCTAGATGAATTCTTTCTTCAACTTGTAGATTGGCAAAGTCGTTGTCGTTGCTCTTGGATGGAGACCTTCAGTTCAATCACCGGTTTCGGGCATTGGGTATTCCCATGGAAGATTAAGATCCTTTGAAATTGAATCAAGCACATTTCTCCGCTGCTGCTCCCTCACTTCTCTCCGCTCCGGAATGGGAACAGATTGGATTGCTGCAGCACAACCAAAAGATCCTTCAGGATTCTCATGTATTTTAATCGGGGACATGTCAACAGAGTATCTAGTCTGCCCCTGCAAAATCGAAGGCTCGTCCTCACTTGATTCGATCAAAAGCTCTTCATCAGCACCTTCTTCCCGATACAACATCCCATCTCCCTCTCCTTCCTCATCATGAGACAAGTTCTCAGTCAATGACATAACCCCTGAAGCAATCGACTCTTTTGCTTCCCACTTCTCAGGCGACCTCATCCTCTTCAATGACATCGGGGATGGAATCTTACTCCATAATCTTAAACCCTAAAAGACTGGTCCTAGTAAAAGATCCATCCTTTGCACTAGAAGATAGCTTAAACCTATAAGAATCATCACCCTTCTCGCTCTTCTGCAGCTGCAGCAAATCTTCCCCATAATTCTGATCCATATGCCTCGTGGAAACGCTAAGCTCCTGATCCAAAACCGAGATGACCTTCACATAAACTTCCTGATCCCTCTTCACGACATCCCTAGCATTACTGATTGTCCGTGCAGCCAATTCAGAAACACGCACCAATCCCTCCTTGCCTCGAAAATCATTCAACTTTTCAAAGCATCCACTGTCCATTATTGTAGAAAACCGGCCTTTATAAACCCGGTACAACTCCGGCTCACTCACAGTCACATTGTCCCTCCTCTTTTCAGTATCATCTCTAACATCTGCACTCCTTCTCCACACTTATATTTCCTATCATTTTCCGGCTGCTGCTTCTCGGCATCCGTCTTTGGAGGCGAAACCACCTTAAATAATGGTAAGGAAAGTACGCATGAGATAATCGGGCGACTCCGCACCAAAATCTTTAATCTTGGCACCGAATTCATGTATGTACTCGCAGTGTCTACCTTAATCGATTATGAATTTAGACAGCACCCTGTCAACAAAAGCTGAGTGGTTTTGGAGTTCTGTACTCAGCTTTTAAACAAGTTGCTTTAATGATTCTTTATATTACTGTCGGACATTGCAGTGGAAGGAGAAGCAGAAGCAAGCATATTGGCAAAGGTAAGAAAATCGAATTATTTTCCAAAAAAAGGTTTAAGATGCATTGGATATTACCTAAATTCACTGGATAATATCGCAATCCATTGCTTTAATTTTAAGTCAGCCATTTTTAACTATTAAATATAATTAGATTGAACCAAACTTTGCTGTTTCAGTAATGTTGTCTGTACCCCGTCCCAACCAATAAATAATTGTTATATATATATAAAGTGATAAAATTGTTTGCTCTATTTAAGGGATTTTTTTTTTTAAATTTATTTAACACATGTTAATTATTTATTTGTTGGGACAGAATGGGACACCATTTTCGACACCAATTAGATTTAATCACGCTGT
The DNA here is from genome assembly GCA_024138025.1 of Combretum micranthum. Classification (NCBI taxonomy): domain Eukaryota; kingdom Viridiplantae; phylum Streptophyta; class Magnoliopsida; order Myrtales; family Combretaceae; genus Combretum; species Combretum micranthum. The sequence goes on from JAMXBD010000293.1 coordinate 392,909, forward strand.
TTGGCAAAAAAATAAAAATCTAATCCGTCACTCTAATAGTTAATAACCTTGTAGTCTAGTGGTATTTTCCTAGTGTTTCATATTAGAGGTTATAGGTTCAATTCCTCCCTCCCTATTGCTTGGATTGCAAATAATGGATTTATTTTTCAGTCATTAATATCAACCATTTGATCTCCTCCGATGAAATAACAGCTATTGATATTCTCAAAATGACTAAGATATAAAATGTAAACAATTATTCTAACAATGTCTAATCCCTTAGTGGGAAAAAAATTAGTTCTTAGCTAATATTCACCATGTGTGTAGAAAAATATTCAATGGGTAATACACACCATATGTACGTACATGTGGAAGAGACAGTGGATAGTTTCTTATATAGCTATCATTAGTGATTAATGGACATAATTATGTGTTGAAATATGATTGGTATTTACTCATCACATATGTATTATACGTGTCATGTATTATCTACCGAATCTTGTTCATCATCGCGTTAGGACTATTTGAATTGCAAATTGTCACTTTAAATTTAATTTTACCTCAACCATTAGATCTATTCAAGTTTAATCAAAGCCATTGATGTTTTTCAAAATAACTAAGACATAAAATCTAAATTACCACTCTATTAATTTCAAGACACCATGACTTAGGGCCGCTTGGATTACAATAAGTTGTTTTCCTTTTAAGTCGTTATTGTCAACCATTAGATCTATTTAGGTTTAATCATAGCTATAGAAAATCTACACCAACTATGAATTAATTTCAAGTCACCATGACTTAGGGTTGTTTGAATTTATATGTGATCTACATCTTATTAAAATCTAGTGTTTGAAAAACTATTATCCATATCTTTTCTAATAGATAAGTCATAATATCTAAACTTTTCGTTTGTAACGAAATTGTATGTAAACCAATTTTATATTAAGAAAGTATCTGAACTTTTTAAAAATTTTACCAAAAGTACATTTAGATGGAAATTTTTTCTACAAACTAACATGTCAAAGGGAACAAATTGAAATAATGTTTCTAGATATATATATATATATATATATATATATATTATCATTTTTACATGCTTTGCACATGCCAGTGGTCTTCATCCTTACCTCCAACCAAGCTTCATGCTTCGTAGCTATGGGAGGACTTCCAAGCTTGGGTCAGAGCGCAATTGCTTCAATTTCTCAAGCACTACAATTACTAATTTTTTATAAATTTAAGGTTCTAAAATTCATTTTAGATATTTTGAAAACCTTAATTTTCACCAAAACAAGTTTGAATCGAAGCTTTCTCTCACTAGATCTAAAACCTACGACACACTTTCTCTCTACCTCACCATAAACCCAACTACACACATTGCACTAGCTTTCTTGTCAAATACCACTCCATGATGCCCAAAACCTAGAATATCGACCACCTTTAACACATACCTAAAGGCAGCCACCACATTACCCCCGATAGCCCACCCAAAGACAACCTTTAAACCTAGAAGACCACCAACCAATCCACTGAATAAAATATTGTTGATTTTATAATTTTTTTCTTTTTTTTAATTTTCTTTTTTACTTTATGAGATAGATACTGGTACACAAAAAAAACAACAAAATAAAAATAACTAACCAATCAATTATAAAATGCGAGCATTCATGAGATAGACGAGTCAAATCCTCGAGTCCAAGCTCCCCTTTACTGCATAAGTCATGGGTCAAGTTTGGTCTTGATATAGGTATGTTGTGGTCTTGTGACTCACCGAGTTAGTGACTTTATAGATGGGGTGAGGTCCAATCGTGTGAATGGGTTACATATTAGTACCAACCATGGGTATTTAAAAAATATAACGAGTTTACATATTAGTACCAACTATGGGTACTTAAAAAATATAACAAGTTTAATCTCTCAAGACATTAAGGTAAGTCTAATACATTAAATTACATACCACACACTTCCAAATAAGCTTTTAACAAAAATACAAGTTTAAAAGGTAAAAACAAAGTCTTAAATAAAATATAACTTCAAAGGCCTCTTGGTCCTAATTGTCCCACCCGTCACGTAATTCTTTAAAATCTATGTCATGTCCCATATAACCATAGGAATCATCACCTGAAAAGGAATAACAATGAGTCAAAACCTAATACGATAGAAATATAACCACACACAAGATGAGTACACACTTAATCTAATGCAATGCAACAATCAATAAATTATCTCTTAAGTTTTAAGTGTAATTAAACAACAATTGAGCACTTGAGCTCCAAACAACAAGCCTTTAGAAATCTGAGGTTCCTGAGTAGCATCAACTACTTAGGGGATTAATATAAGTAGCCTAAATGCTTATATCTCCTATATGAACATCTATAATAATAGCATCATTTAGGGTTTACAGCCATTACGTATCTTTACTTATCTTAATCCATAATATCATTTAATTCAACTAGTCCTATAAATGTAAACGAAATCATATTATTTCCCACTAAGCATAAGTAAATGTTATACCGATACCATTTGCCCTATCAACTATTCGCTGAGCCACTTATAAATTTTCTTTAACAAAGATAGCGGGTGGCTTAAGTACCTAACTATGGTGTAGATATCATCTAGCAAGGTTGTCAATCCTTGGACCGAATTAAACGACACAAGCACAAATAATAAATAAATATTAAGCACGTCTTTAAGTATTAGTTTATCAAGATTGTTTATCCTAAACAAACAACAAATCAGTCACTACGTACCTGAGTAGATACTCGATGTATCTCCAAATGAATAAGAAGAAAGGTACAATCAAGTAGAGAGACCTATTTAATAGAATTCATTTCATGTTAGATTCAAATATCAATTTATAAATATATATTAAGTCCACATTCAATTATTTAACTTAAATAATATCTTATGCAAATACTTAAAGGTAAATTACATCGGAAGATTAAAACGTTTGGGGGTTAACTTCATTTTACATCACAACATTTCGAAAAGTTCAAAAGAGGTTACAACTTTTGGAAAAATGTCTTATGAGATTTAATTAAATATATTTCCTAGTAATACATATCAATGGGGCTGTTAAAAAAAAAAAAGGGTTTTTATGAGTTTTAATTAAATATTTCTCTTCTTGACACATGCCATTAGTGACATCAATTGACTCACTTCTTTAAATGTTAAGACCTCTTTTTGAATCACTTAAAAACGTTGGGGTCTAAAATAAACTTACTCACTAAACTTTGTAATTTCTTTTGAACTTTTAAAATACTATGACCTAAAATGAACTTACCTCTAAATGTCGTGACCTTCTAGTGTAATTTATCCAATACTTAAATTAGTATCTGTATCTATATATTTATTCCTTAAAAGTGTGGTTTTATTTTATTATTTTTTATGAATAGTGTCAAGGATTTATCACGGCCATGATGTAGGTTGCGAGCAAGATTACGCCTATGATAAAGGTCGTGACTGATATCACAGGCATCATTATACCCATGATAAGGCATTTTTAGCTTTGAAAAACACATAGAGGAGATCATGCCTACTATTACGACCGTGATGTAATCATAGCCAAAAGTCACGATCGTGATTGTGTTGTGAGAATCATGATAAGGAGATCATTGTTTCGATCATGCACTTAATCTAGTTAAGATAATTTTTCCAAGGAGATAATGCTCTCTATAATGCCCGTGATTAATAGGGTATTACTCTAAAGTTCTTTGTTTTGAAATTTTCAAAACTTCACATTACTTAACTAACTAACATGATCTCTTTTTAATAGAAACACTTCAAACTCAACATATAAATTTAGGCCCCGTTTGTTTCAATGAAAATGTTTTTTCGAAAAATGTCTTTTCATTTTTTCCGTTTTTGTTTTATAAAAAAAAGTATAATTAATGGAAAACATTTTCCCTTATTTTGGAAAACATAGACTTTTCATAGCTTATTTTTTGAAATAACTTATAGAATATAAATATATAAATCATTTTTCTATCGATTTACAAGTCCTTCTACCAATCATTACTATCCAAAAATATTTATTATTAATTTTTTAATTATTTTTCTCTTAAGTATATTTATTTCTTATTATAATATATGTAATTTTTTTCATTTTTTATACTTAAAATATATGAGTTACCTCGAAATTGTAAAAAAAGGAAACATATTTTCATGAAATTAGACAAACATTTGAAAATATGTTACTTTTATGGAAAACTTTTTCAATAAAAAACTGTTTTTATTAACAAATGCTTTTCCTTAAAATAAATGGGGCCTTAATATTAAGCATCAAGAAGTTCACATATACTCACTACACATGCATATACTTACTACACATATATATTAATCTTATCAAGTAAACAAAACTAATCATACATGTGTTTAAATACTATATTATGAACATTGTTTCCAAGTTTTATTTATCTAACACTAATATCATCAATAACCCTACTTTTAACAAAACAATAATAGCTCATTACTATCACTGCCTTTGCTTGTTTTGTATTGCAATGGCGTTATATTCACCTGCATCTTAAGGAAAACAAAAGAATCATTCCACCATTGTCCATACTCACTGACTTTGCATAGGCAATGTTCAAAATACACTTGTATTTGTGGATGTCAAACCAATGAAATTGGAGCTCTAATGCATAATGCAAACAATTATTTAGAAGGCTAACATAACAACTTATCTAAGAAGATATAAGGATGCAAATAAAGGCTTTGGCCTTTGCAACTAAAGATCTAAAATTGCATTTTTATTTTTTTCAAAGGAGAGGATTTGTGCATCATGACAAAACTAATAAAAATGCATTATGATAACATATTCCACAAAAAGTGCATCCTTGATTGGTTAAAAAAAAACCAAAGTATGCCCCAATATTGCCCTAGTAATAGTCACTTAGTTTATTGTTAAAAAAAAAAAGCCTAGGTACGATTGTAATTATTTAACATGAAAACATTAAACCAAGAATATCAATCACCTTGATACTATTGTTGCTACATGTCCAACGATTAAAAAGATTTAAAAATCCCATTAACAAAACCTTAATTTGTCAAAAAGGTAAGAAATTTAATAACCCGATAATTCTTTTCCATTCTTACGAAGAAAATTCCCAATAAAGTAAAAAAAAAAAAAAGTTAAAATCTTTGATGGTGTCTCGACTAAGAAAGGTTGTTGACTTTTCTAGTGAAGAGGAAGAAAGTATAAGATGGTAGAAGAGAATGACTCTTTAGTATCAGAGATAAGTAGGGTACTGGAAGTTTATCTTGGTTTTTACCAACACGGTGCTATTGGAATTCGTAATAGAACTAGGCACATCTAGTGATTCATTATAATAATTTAAAGCAAAGATCAAGAAAAGTGATGAAAAAGAGTGGCGCAATGATGTCATCCAAACACCTCTTGATATGATTAAGAAGACGAAGGATAATGGTGAGAAAAGGGACCATGGTGTGAATCCAAATTCAAAGTTCAAGAAGGAAGATCATAGTGTAAAGTGATTTGGTGTCTTCGTTAAGATACCTCATTTGATTTTATTTTGTAAAACATTGGATTCTACTTTTAACCACTCAAAATGTTAATATATTAAATAAAATTACTCCCAAATATTGATAGCTTCAAATGCAATTTATCCAATTGATTGAAAATGAGAAGATTGTGTCCTTTGTTAGTGAATAGCTTATGCAGTGGTTAACGTGAAATTGAATTAGGGTTTATATAACAAACTATTGATTCTACGAATACCCTAATGTGATCCTCAAATACCAGTTGATTCTGTGAATTCCTAGGTATGTGGCATCCAAGTTCAAAGAAATATATGAAATTTAAGAATTTGGAGAGAAAGAGAGTAAAGACAGCTCAAATATTGTATTTTTGAAAAGATATGAAAAGTGACTATCCGTCTACCCTAGGACATGCAATATAAGCAGACTTAAAGTTGCCAAAAACACACCTAAAAAAATTGCCAAAAATAGAAAAGTCCTAAAACTTTATGACAAAAAATACATGAAAAGGAAAAACTAATGCCCCATAGGGCATTAAAAATAGAAGTGTCTATAACAAGATATAATGAAAATAAAACCTGCTTAAAATATAGAATGCTTAAGAGCCTAATTAAAGGAATTTGTCATAAAAGCGACGTAAGTCTCCCCAAAGGTAGTGACTTGTTCTTGTTGACCCATTTCCTTCGAAAACAGGTAATAAAATTACAGAACAAATGCTGACAAGTTTTTGTCCCATTTTGCTATGTAATTATTCGCCACTAGTTCCATCTCATGAATAGCATAAATGAAACAAAATAATGTAATTACTACAACAACTTTTATGATAGCAATGTTGAAGAGACAATGTAAATAACCTTTTGAAAAAAAAAAAAAAAAGAAAAAAAATATTGCAAAAATTTCTGATAATTGAAGAAAGCTATTTTAATTGAAAAATGGTTTGCATAATGGAGCTTAATAAATTTAACATTACAACAACTTTGAGATACCTCTCAAAACAATAATAACTCATTTTTGTCACTACCTTTGCTTGTTTGTATTACAATGGTGTTATATTCAACCGCATCTTAACGATAACAAACGAATCATTCAACCATTGTCCATACTCATTGACTTTACATAGGCAATGTTCAAAATACACTTGTATTATGGATCAAACCAATGAAATTGGAGCTCTAATGTCTAACGCAAACAATTATTTGGAAGGCTAACATAGCAACATATCTAACATACTTATCTAAGAAGATATAAGGATGCAAATAAAGGCTTTGGCCTTTGTAACTAAAGATCCAAAAATGCATTTTTTTTTTTTTTTTTTTTTTTTTTTTTAAGGAGAGGAATTGTGAACATGACAAAACTAATAAAAATGTATTATGATAACATATTCCAAAAACAGTGCATCCTTAATTGGTTAAAAAAAAAAAGATATTAATGTCCATTCATAGGGAGCTTTTGCTTATCCTAATTGATCATGTAAGGTAGAGAATACATATAAACTATAGTTTGAAAGAAACAAAATAATGTAATATACCTTATAAGAAAAAAAAAAAAAAAAACAACAAAATATTCCCGACAATGAAATAAAGTTGTTTAAAAATTCAACATTGAGAAATCCCTTTAAACAACCACTCCTTCCCCCCTCCCTCCCCTTTGTCTCATTGTACCATGGTGTCGTATTCAACTATATCTATAAAACATATAAAAAATCTCTTACTTTGTTTCTTGAGATATTGAACAATGGTCCGAACTACTCATCATGCATGATGAAGCCAATGAGAGGACAGTCCACACAAATCTATTATTTGGACTCTTCAAATAGTTGTTGAAGAGGAGGCATGATCTTTGTTATTTGTGATATCGACCCTATTACATACAGAGAACTTATTTGCCTATTTTTATAACTATAGCGTATTTAACATTACGACTAACACATTTCTAGTGGAATTCTTTATATGAGGTAGCTAGCAAGTGAATACCTCGATGCAACTGTCATTTCCGTGCTACAAATCTACTCTACAAAGCCTAAAGAAAAAATCCTTTTGTTTTTCTAATAGGTCGGGAGGAGATTGATTTTGCTTGTCGATCTCGTCATGATAGGATGAAAAATTTAGGCATTCCAAAGATCATTGTTGTACCTTTTTTAGTGTTTTTTCCTATAAACATGCAATCAAGGATATCTAGATTTAATATCATAAAATATTTTTATAATAGAAATTGATAAAGAGAAAAAAATTTGATGACGATAGGTATTGGGGAGAGAGAAGATTATGAGCCCTTGCATGGAATATGATGCATAAATATTAAGAGAAAGTGGGATTTTTATATTGCGGCTAACACAATTCTAGTGAAAATTTTTATATAATGTAGCTAGCAAGGAATTACTTCGATGCAGTTGTTATGTCCATGCTATAAATCCACTCACAAAGCCTAAAGAAATTACCCTTATTTTTTTTAATAGGTCAAGAGGAGATTGATTTTATGTGTCGATCTCTTCATCAGAGGATGAAAAATTTCACGTGTCGATATCTAAATATTTAATACCATAAAATATTTTTATAATTAGATTTTATAATAGAAATTGACAAAGAGTAAAAAAAATATGACGATAGGTATTAGGGAGAGAGAAGGTTGTGAGCCTTTACATGGAACATGATGCGGAAATATTAGGAGAAAGTGGGATATGTGTATTGTTGGTTGTTTTGGAATTTTATAATTGGATTAAACTTATGTTTGATAGAACTCATGAAGACATGGGATGAACCAAAAGCAAAATATTTTATTTATATATTTATTTCTTTATCTTTTGGTAGTGTGCAACAAACTTTAATTTTGCTTTTAGCCTCCATAATATTTTATATTCTTATGTTGACATCACTCGAATTAAAGTTGAATGAATTTGCGTATAAATAAAGGCATATTCTAAACAATTTTTATGTCAATGATTAAAAGAACTCAATACTTTTAGGTCCAATTATTATTTTTCCTTTAAAATTTATTTTATTTACAATTAAAAGTTCATTTCTTTTTATGTTTTAAAATCTGAACTTAAAATTTTCACTTTGACTTAGTACTAGTTTAGAAAAGAAAACAAACAAAAACAAGTATAGGTGTCATTTTAACGCTAAAACAAAAAACCAAAGCATACCCTGATATTGCCTTAGTAATAGTCACTTATTTTAATGTTTAAAAAAAAAAAAGCCTAGGTACGATTGTAATTATTGTAACACAAAAATATTAAACCAAAGAACATCAACCACCCTTATAGTGTTTTTGTTATATGTCCAACTATCAAAAAGATTAAAAAATCCCATTTAGAAAACCTTAAACTGTCAAAAAAGCAAGAAAGTTAATAACCCTAGAATTCTTTTCCATTCCTATGAAGAAAATTCTCAATAAAATAAAATAAAATAAAAAGATAAAATCTTTTATGGTGTCTCGACTAAGAAAAGTTGTTGACTTTTCCAGTGAAGAAGAAAAAGGTATAAGATGATGGAAGAGAACAACTCTTTAGTGTCAAAGATAAGTAAGGTACTAGAAGTTTGTCTTGGTTTTTACCAACACAGTGTTGTCGAAATTCATAATAGAATTAGATACATCTAGTGATCCATCACAACAATTTAAAGTAAAGGTCAAGATAACTGGTGAAAATGAGTGGCACAATCATGTCATCTAAACACTTCTCAATGTGATTAAGAGAAGAAGGATAATGGTGAGAAGCCGGACCATGGTGTGAATCCGAATTCAAAGCTCAAGAAGGAAGATCAAAGTGTCAAGTGATTTGGTGTCTTTGTTATGATATCTCATTTGATTTTATTTTGTAAGAGATTAGATCATGCTTTTAACTACTCGAGATATTAATATATTAAATAAACTTACTCCCAAACATTGATATCTTCAAATACAATTTAAACCAGCTGATTGAAAATGAGAAGATTGTGTACTTTGTTAGTGAATAGCGTGAATGAAACAAAATAATGTAACTACTATAGCAACATTTGTGATACAATAATGTAGAAGAGATTATGTAAATAACCTTGAAAAAAAAAAAAAAAAAACATCTCAAAATATTTTCGATAATTATTTTAAGTGAAAATTATTTGCATATGGAGCTTCATAATTTAATATTACAACTTTGAGATACCTCTCAAAACAATAATAACTCATTTATGTCACTACCTTTGCTTGTTTTGTATTACAATGGTATTATATTCACCTGCATCTTAAGGAAAACAAAAGACTCATTTCACCATTGTTCATACTCACTGGCTTTGCATAAGCGATGTTTAGATTACGCTTGTATTTATGGATGTCAAACCAATGAAATTGGAGCTCTAATGCCTAACACAAACAATTATTTGGAATGCTAACATAGCAACATATCTAACATATTTATCTAAGTAGATATAAGGATGCAAATAAAGGCTTTGGCCACTGCAACTAAAGATCTAAAATTGCATTTTTTTTTTTTTTTTTTTTTTAGAGGAGATGAATTGTGTAGCTTGAGAAAACTAATAAAAACCCATTGTGATAACATATTCCACAAAAAGTGCATCCTTGATATCATGTATGATAGACAATACATATAGACTAATAGTTTGAAAGAAACGAAATAATGTAATTATGATAACTATTTCTAGAATTCAAAAGAAAAAAAATGACAGTAAAATATTTTTGACAATGGAATAAGGTTGTTTAAAAGTTAAACATTGAGAAATCCCTTCCCCCTCTCCTCTCTCCTGTATCTTGTTGTACCATGTCATCGTATTCAACTATATCTACAAAGCATATAATCAATCTCTTACTTTGTTACTTGACATATTGAGCATTGGTTCGAACTTCACATCATGCATGATGAAGCCAATGAGAGGACACTCCATATAAATCTATTATTCGGACTCCTCAAATAGTTACTAAAGAGGAGGCATGATCTTTGGTTATTTATGATATTGACCCCGTTGCACGCGGAGAAGTTCTTTGCCCATTTCTCTAATTATAGTGTATTTAACATAACGGCTGAGACATTTCCAATGGAAATCTTTTACACAAAGTAGCTACTATGTGATAACCTCAATATAACTGTCATCTTTGTGCTACAAATCCACTCTATAGAGCCTAAAGAAGGTATCCTTCATTTTTTTAACAAGTCAGGATGAAATTGATTTCACTTGTCGATCTCTTCATGAGAGGATAAAAAATTTAGGGGTTTCATAGCTCATAGTTGTACCTGTTTATAGTGCTTTGCCTATAAACATGAAATCAAGGATATCTAAACCTGCTTCTTCAAGAAAAAGAAGAGTAGTTGTAGCGACTAGCATAGCTAAGGCATCCCTAAAAATCAATGGAATATATTATTTCATTAATCCAGGTTTTGCAAAGATGAGTGTTTATAATCCAAAGCAAAGTTCGTTTCACTCATTGTAACTCCGATTTCTCAAGCCCGGGCGTATAGACCTGGAAATGGTATTGCCAATACACTAGTAGCAACTATTGCGACTAGATGTTGCCTACCATTGTACCTGAAAATTCAGAGGATTGATCTTGTTTTGACAACTCTGACAATGAAGGTCATGGGAATAAATGATTCGTTATCCTTTGATTTCATGGACCCGCCACTGTCACAAGCTCTAATATTGGCCATGAAATAGCTTCATAAATTAGGATTACTGGATGAAGAGGGTCTTTTGACTAAATTAGGCAAAAAGATGGCTGAATTTCTACTTGAATTACCATTGTCAAAGATGCTCCTCACAAGTGATCACTTGGGATGCAATGATGAAATTTTGACAACCATCGTGATGATTTGGAGTAGAGGCGTGTCACTAGTAGAGAAGTTGGTAGAGGAGGCGAAAATTAAGAGGCGAATTTCGCCTCTTAAAGTATCTGAGGCGAATTTCGCCTCATTTCAACAAAAGAGGTGAATTTCGCCTCATACTAGTCAGCATTTGAGGCGAAATTCGCCGCTGACTAGGATGATGAGGCGAAATTCGCCTCACTAGTCTAGTCAGCGGCGAATTTCGCCTCAAATGCTGACAAGGATGAGGCGAAATTCGCCTCATCTTCACCCTATATATAGCCTCCCCTCCCTTTCTTTCACTCGCACCTCTCACATTCTCTCTCTCGCACATCTCTCCCTCGCACTCCCTCGCTCGCGCACACGCACACACACACACCGACCCACACACACCACACACACACACGACCCACTCATGCACACACTCACTCGCCCACACACACACACACTAGCTCACTGACGTGCACACACACACCCACCCACCCACAAACACACATACACTCACGCACACACATTAGAAAAAAAAAATATTTTCGATTACGTAAATTTAATTATACGGTAAGTTTTTATTTTTTATTTAATTCTTGTAGTATTTTATTTTATAGTAAAATATATTTTTGATTGATATTTTAATTTTTAATGCAGGTATCTGATAATTTGGGTGGATTTGATCGATATTTATTGTACTACAATTACTACAAGGTTAGTTCAATTTGTTAAGAAATTTTTAATTCATTTATTTAAATAGTAGTAGTAATATATTTATGTAGTAATATGTATTTAATTTATAGTTATGTATATTAGTGTGTAGTTGAAAAAATTATAGATTTTTAGGATATGTGATTACATGTTATTATTCAATCTATGTTTATTATGTTTAATATCATGTCACATAGATTAAATATAAATACTGAGATGTTAATATTTTCATGTATATTGATTAATGAATGTTCAATATATAGTTATGTATTTATTGGTAGAAATGTATATACTTAGGATCAAGTATTTATATATTATTCAAAGCTTGATTTATATGTTTAGATTAATAAGACATAAAATAAGTGTAAGTATTGAAATAATACTACTTATATATGTAGTATTTCCTGCATATATATGTATACTTATATATTTATTATAAGTAAGGTAAAAATTATATGTATTTAGGATTTAGTGATGGCATATAATTGTCTAATATATGTGTATTGTGTTTTCTTTTATGATACATAGTGTAAATACAATTATTTAAATACTATTAATTGTATTGAACAAAAATCATATATTGTTACAATATAACAATTATATATTAATGTTTAATACATGTGTAATATGTTTAAGTTCATAAATGTATGTATGTATGTGTACAGTAGTAAATGCTCCTATTTATATGTTTATGAATTAATTTATGTTAAATTTGTAGTAATGTATTTCTTCTTAGAGATTCAATAAAACTATACATATTATCTGTAATTGCATGACACATATAGGGTTAAATAATAAGTAAATTAAACATATGGTGTTTCAATATTAGATGCTTGCATAGTTATAGGAGAGTTATCCGATGTGACTTAAATGTGGTAATTAATTAAGTGTCAATTTAGGATGTCTGAACGAAGTTGGCATATGACACGTGATTTGACAACACGCAATATAGAAATGGGGTTAGAGAGTTTTTAGAAGCTGCTGTAAACCATAAGCGGGCAGATGGACTGATTAGATGCCCTTGTAGAGATTGCCTCAATGGTTCATGGCAATCTATTCAGATTATTGAGTATCACCTCCTCAGAAGGAAATGGCTTGGACCTACTCCCCTTGGATTTATCATGGTGAGGATGTAGATGAATACGAGGTACTGATAATGTTGTTATGGATGAAGGGAGCAATCCACTTGAAGACACGCACTTTGAAGATAAGGCAGATCAAAAACTTTTGGAAGATATTGCTGTTAATATAAGTGATGGCGATGGCGATGATACTGACAGCGAAGATGAAAGTAGTGGGTTTAGGAGATGGGTGGACTGGAATGTTTGAAAAAGCAAAGAGTCCAGTGTATCCGGGATGTACAAAGTTTTCATTATTATCAGCAGTAGTGCAAATGATAAATCTAAAGATTGATGGTAAGCAGTCTGTGAAGTCATTTAACAATTGGCTTGACTTAATAAAAAGTTTGTTACCTGCCGACAATTTGTTACCTACATCATATTACGAAGCACGGAAGTTTTTGAAGCAGTTAGGCATGGATGCAAACATGATTCATGCTTGTAAAAATGATTGCGTTTTGTTTCGAAAAGAATTCAAAAATCTTGATACATGCCCAGTGTGTGGGGAAGGAAGATGGAAGCTTCATACAAGAAAACAAAAAACAGTACCGGTTAAGGTGTTGCGACATTTCCCATTAGTTCCAAGATTACAAAGGCTATTTATGTGCCGGAAGACGGCTCCAGAGATGAGATGGCACAAGGAAAAGTATATATCGTAGATGGTGTGTTGAGGCATCCGGTGGATTCCGAACAGTGGAAGGGATTGGATAACAAATATCCTTTGTTCGCATCGGACCCCCGAAGTGTACGATTAGGACTTGCCACTGATGGGTTTAATCCATATGCAAACATGAGCACGACATACAGTGTGTGGCCAGTTATTATGTTTGTATACAATGTTCCACCATGGAGATGTATGAAGGAGCCATATATGATGATGTCTCTTTTAATACCGGGGCCGAAATCACCAGGTAAAGATATTGATGTGTACTTACAACCATTGATAGATGAGCTACAAGAACTTTGGACAAGTGGGGTCAAAACACTAGATGTGGTCGAAGGACGGGTATTTCGACATGCTGCATTATTATGGACTATTAACGATTTCCCGGCATACGGTGACATTTCAGGTGGACGACGAAGGGTTATAAAGCATGTCCAATATGTAACATTGACTGCACAAGTGGCCATTCAAATAGTAAGTTCCACTATATGGGCCATAGACGGTTTTTGCCTTTGAGACATAGGTGGCGCCATGACAGGGTAAGTTTTGACGGCACCACGGAAACACGGGCACGACCAAGGGATTTCTCTGGTTCAGACATCATCGATCAATTGAGTCGATACGAGCATGTCATTTTAGGAAATTGCAAGAGCGCCTATGCCGTCGGAGGAATGAAGACGGGACAAATTGGTGTAAGAAGAGTTTGCTATTCCGATTGCCATATTGGAGTGAATTGCACATACGACATAATCTTGACGTGATGCATATCGAAAAGAATATATGCGATAACCTAGTGGGAACTATTTTTGGTCTTAAGGGCAAGTCAAAAGACACAGAGAAGGCGAGACTCACACTCCAAGAAATGGGTATTCGTTCCGAGCTACACCTGCAGCAACGTGGTGGACGCATTTTCAAACCACCAGCTGCATATACACTATCGACTAGGCAAATGAGAGAGGTATGTAATTCAAAGGGATGTGAAGATGCCTAATGGATATGCTTCAAATATATCATCTTGCTTAGGCGCTGATGAAGTTAGTTTGAGAGGTCTTAAGAGTCACGATTGTCATGTCTTGCTGCAACGTATTCTCCCGGTTGTCATTCGTGGGGTCTTGGATAATCGCATTTACGATGTTGTATGTGATGTATGTCGTTTTTTCAGGGAATTGACTGCTAAAGAACTCCGTGTAAATTTTTGGAGTCTTTGGAAAAAACAATAATCCTAACTCTTTGCAAGTTAGAGATGATATTTCCTCCTGCTTTTTTTGATATTATGATACATTTAGCCGTCCACCTTCCACATGAAGCACGCATATGTGGTCCGGTCCAGTACCGGTGGATGTATCCTGTTGAGAGGTACATGGGAGTTCTAAAAGCAGATTTGCGGAATAGGGCAAGACCGGAAGGTTCAATTACGAGTCGTATGTTGTGCGGGAGAGCACTCAATTTTGCTCACTATATTTTGATAACATGGACTCAAGAATAAATAGACCCCACCGACAGTGGGACGAACCGCTGGATGAATGTCCATCATCATCGTTTCGAGTATTCACACAGCCCATACGTTCAATAGGTGCATGCACTATAACAGGCTCGGATGCAGAACTCAACATGGATGCATTGGACAGTGTTGAATAATTGCGAGGAAGTGCAACCCTTTATAAGGTATCATGTCTTTTCATTCATTTATGACTGATAACAAGATATGTTCACCAAGATTGAAGATCCACTTCTAACGAAATATCTTACAGGGAGTTCGAGAACGAACTAACTGCACGTGGAGCATGCAATGTGGGAGGAATAGTATGTAAACATTTTGCCGAGTGGTTTAGAAATAAGGTTAAAACTTGTTGAAGCCTTCAATTCCATTAATTCATCAATATCTTGACATGTAACTTTAATTGTTGACATGGTATGTAGATTATGGAGCAAACGGCTGTCCATGGACATCAGATGCCAGAAGATCTTGAAGCGTTAGCTTGGGGCCCTGAAATTCATCGATATAGCTTCAATGCTTGTATCGTGAATGGTATCCGATACAACACAGAGCCAAGGAGGTTGGCTAAGATCACAGAATAGCGGTGTATATGTCATCGGTGGATGGAGGGCAACAACTTACATTTTACGGCGTTCTCACCGAAGTTATACAACTAAATTATGTGGGGTCGAAGAAAGTGTTTTTATTCAAATGCAGGTGGTTTGATACGGAGAAGGATAAACCGGAAATTATCGACGGAGACCTCATCTCCATCAACACCGCAAGGTCATGGTACGATAACGACCCGTACATCCTTGCCGACCAAGCACAACAAGTATTTTACCTAAAGGACCCAAGCAAGCGATACGGCAATTGGAAGATTGTCCAGAAAGTTGTACACCGTCATATGTTCACACGTGCTCTCTTCCAAACTGAGAGTATAGAAGATGTTGAATCGATCGAGCCACCTCCAATAGAGGAGGCAATGCAACAGACAGTGCAAAGGCCATGGACAATTCCAATCAATCGCATATTTGTTGATCTAGGAAACCTTACACGCTTACCCGACCCGAGTGCGGGATGCAGTAGCATAGGCGATTACGATTTGGACGAATAGATTGTACGGATACGTTTATTTATTTATTATCTATCACATGTACTTTGTTTGCGTAATGATCTCCACGAAATGTTTAAGTAACCGGTGTTAATTTTTTAACTTGCAGGATGAGTAGCTCCGATTTCATGGATCAGCTTTTGGACGACTCTGAGGCACATCCGGAGCAGTACACTGGTGGGATTTAAAGCTTCATTTGTAAAGGTTTTATCTGTCATAGCAATATTATATCAACTTTGGACTCATGCGTTTCATTTTCTTATTTTGTTATACAGGAGGATCGTTTACTGCCTTACTTACTGATCGGCAGGTCCGACATCCCGATGACCAGTCGGGTCAGGCGGCTGAGCCACAGCCGGGATGGGTAAATGAGCTCGGGATCGGGGAAGAGGTGTTGTACGACGAGTACCATGCACATCTAATTTATTTATAAAAGCATTCAACCAACCCGCAGTATATCTCTATTCACCATGATCGAACATATATTAAATAAATTGGAAAGGACAAATTTATTATTTAATGTGTTAAACACTGAACAAAATTTTCAAAAAAATTACAGGAAAATAAACACAAATTACTAAATAGGGCAATGGTAATTACTTTTAGCTAATTCAAGCATTTCGTCTATTTCGTCTATTTGGTTATGTAACTATACATTACAATTTAACGTTTTCAGATTGGAAAAATGAAGGAATGGTTAACTATAAGCATTTGAAACAATATATTGCTCATGTAATTGAAAGATCATCCTAATTCATTCATCTAAGTTAATTACTTTTAGCTAATTCAAGCTCACTAAGTCAAGTTGAACTTAGATTCATTACAAATTCATTATACATGTCGGATTTATGTTAACTTGAACTCACCTTAACTTAAACTAAGTCAAAGATGGTTAACTTAACCTTAATCATTTAATTCAAAGTATAAGTCAAAGATGGTTAAACTAACTCCATCTAATTCATTTTAACTCATTGAAGTCTATTTAATCAAGTTGAACCTTGGTTTGTTAACTAAATTCATTTTTTAATTAACTTTTACATTTAATCTAATTATTTGTTAAATCTATAAATGTACTGAACTCATGTTTAATTATATGAACCAGTCAACATAACACATCAAACATCACTTATCCATCTCATTATAGCTAAAAAATATCCAATTTGTAAGCAAAAAACACATAAAACAAATAAAAACAAGTTGTTAACTTTGCATGGAAAATGTATCAGTTGAAAAGAAATGAAATTTAAGTACTGATAATTTTAGCATTTGCAAAAGCTCAATACATGAAAGTTGTATATCTCTTTCTTATCTTTCCAATGCAACTTGAATCGCCTCAATCAGAGATCAGATTAAAAAATTATGGCCAAAATACGAAGAGGCTGAGAAACTGGGATTTAATTTGGGAATTAAAGATCTTAAAATACGATAGGTTATAAATTAATATCTTAAAATAAGGACTTAATTTAGGAATTTAATTTGGATACAAACATATTTAATGTGAGTTCGGGTTTAAGAACTAATATTTTTATTCAAACAAATGAACTCAAATTTTAGTAAGATTTAGGAATTAGTGTTTAGGTTAAAAATCAAGAGTTAATGAATCCTCTAAAC
The DNA here is from genome assembly GCA_024138025.1 of Combretum micranthum. Lineage (NCBI taxonomy): Eukaryota > Viridiplantae > Streptophyta > Magnoliopsida > Myrtales > Combretaceae > Combretum > Combretum micranthum. The sequence goes on from JAMXBD010000293.1 coordinate 410,855, forward strand.
TATTTTAGAGGATTTTTAGAGGATTTTTAGAGATTATATCCTATAATTCATTTTATTCATTTAATCTATCTAAACTCAATTTATAATCTAGGTGAATATTTGGGGTATTTCAGTAATAACACCAACGTAGATAATTTCCTCAACAAACTAGCTTACTAAAATCTACTTTTATCAGATCTTATTTACGTATTAAATATCAAGTAATCTATAAGACTATAAATCACAGATTTTAATTGTAAAAATTTATGTTTGTACGAACAATTTCATAATGAATACGATAAATATATAATTATCACAATCCATATGAAATAATTAACGGTATTGTAATTAATATATGTTAATTTTATATTTTCATACAAAGTCGAAATCTTCTTTTATATGTTTAATATTATTAAAAATATTCTCAATATACAAAATGTCGAACAATAAATATTTTATAAAAATAAATATCCAACTGAATAAGATTAATTTTTAATCTCATGTACTAGTAAATCAATTTATTAACAAATAAATATTTTTATAATTATTATTAAATCTATGAAAAATATTTCTTTATAATCATAACTCTCCAGTCTTATCTACTAGTAAATAAATTGATTAGTATATATATTATAAAAAAATTAAATATATAAATATTTTTGTAATTAGTTTTTAATGAATAAAAGTACATTACCTAATTGAATAAGATTTACCTTTAATCTTATCTACCAATAAATATATGGATTAATAAAATTATATATTTTTTTATTACTAAATATTTAATCTATATAAATAATTTTGGTATTTAATTTTTAATAAATAAAAGTATACCACCCTATTGAATAAGATTAATTTTTAATCTTATCTACTAGTGAATAAATTGATTAATAAATAATAATTTAAATATGAAATATATTAATCTATATATATTTAATGTATGTACATATTATTTATAATTAACTTTTAATAAATAAAAGTACATTACCCAATTGAATAACAATGACTTTAATTCTTATTTACTATAAGTAAATTCATTAATAAATATATATTTTTTTATAATAAATATTTAATCTATATGAATATTTTTTATTTAAATTTTCATAAATATAAGTACATTACTCAATTGAATCAGATTTACTTTTAATCTTATATATTAGTAAATAAATTGATTAATAAATATGTAATTTCAATATATTAAATATTTAATTTATATAAATATTTTTTATGATTCATTTTTAATCAAAATAAGCACATGACACAATTGAATAAGATTAATTTTTAATCTTATTTACTAGTAAATAAATTGATTAATAAAAATATAATTTTAATAATTAATATTTAATCTATATATAATTTTTTTATAATTAACTTTTTAATAAATAAAAGTACATCACTCAATTAAATAAGATTAATTTTTAATCTTATTTAATAATAAATATGTTGATAAATAAATAAATATTTTTAATAATTAATATTTAAAAAATTATACAAAATTTTCGCTAAAAATTTTTAGCGGGACGACGCGGGAGAAGAAAAGCGGGGGCGGGAAGTTGGAATTTTTTATTATGAGGCGAAATTCCCCTCATTTTATCATATGAGGCGAATTTCGCCTCACTGTCCAACTCATTAGGCAAAATTCCCCTCAGATTTCAACATATGTGGCGAATTTCGCCTCATCAGCCCAGTCACACTGCCTATAAATACACCCCACTTCTCTCCTCTGCTCGCACAAATTTCCCTCACAAATTTCCCTCCCCTCTCTCTCGATCGCTGCTCAACATCGGTTAATTTCATCCTCTATTTTTATTTCATTTACTTAATTTTTATATTTATTTTTATTTATAATTATTTATTTGAATTTATTTTTGCAGGATTTTACCATTTCTCATTACAAGTTCAACAATATTAAAATCAAATATAATATAAGGTATAATATTTTCATTTATATTTACAAAGTTTTTGTAATTTTTTCCAAATTTTAGATATATTCTACTTTTTATTTTATATCATTTATATCAATATAAATATATTTATAATATCATAATACTTTTATTATTTCAAATGTTTAGAATACAAACTTACATACAATTTTTTAAGTAAAATATAAATATATTTGTTATATTAATTATACGTTTTTTTTTTAAATTATTGCAATAGGTGTTGTTTTTTTTATTTATTAATTCTGAAAAAATATATTAATTAATAAATTTTAAGTCAAATATTAATAGTAATAAATTCGTAATATTAATTATATAATTTTTATAATATGTGTTGCATTTTTTTAAAATTCTAAAATAATATATTAATAATTAAATTTTAATTAAAATAATAATAATTTAAATTCTGAAATAATATATTAATAATTATAAAATTTAACTAAAAATTATTCGGCTGAGGAGGTGGAAATATGTTTGGTAGATGAGACGAAACTCGCCTCCCTCTTTCTATATGAGGCGAATTTCGCCTCATGCCACGTCGGCTAGTGAGGCGAATTTCGCCTCACTAGCCGACGTGGCCCTCAGAATTCAATGAGGCGAATTTCGCCTCATATAGTACTATATGAGGCGAAATTCGCCTCATGCCACGTCGGCTAGTGAGGCGAAATTCGCCTCACTAGCCGACCTGGCACTCCCATCCTACGATGAGGCGAAATTCGCCTCCTTTTCCCTAAGATGGCCGACCTACACAGGCGAATTTTTGAGGCAAATTTTTCGCCTCAATAGCATTACTGAGGCGAAATTCTAAGCTACTGAGGCGAAATTCTAAGCTACTGAGGCGAAAAATTTCGCCTCTTAATGTCATTTTTTTACTAGTGGTATTCTGTCTACCTAGGGAAGAACAACCTTGAGCAAATCAAAAGATGGTAGGGTTTTTCCAGCCCAAGGGTGGCTTTTTGACGATTCTAGCAGTTTATAAAGCTTGGGAAGCTAGTAACTTCTCTAACGATGGTGCTTTGAAAACTCCTTGCAGTGCAAGTCATTATGGAGAACTCGAGATGTGAGGAAGCCTCTCCTCTTCATTATGAACAAGTCTAGCTTACTCATTCATCTGTTTTTATGTTCCTATAAAACTTTCATTCGAATTCATTTTAATCTTCTATCACATATTTGCCAGGCACACTTTGGAGGTCCTAAGTGTTAAAGGAAATGTCATGGTGGTAGCCATTACAGCTGGATTTCTTTTCCATGCAAGAAAAGATCAACACAAAGGATATAGAACCGTCGTGGTGAATAGAGTTGTTTATTTGCACCAAAGTAGTTTTCTAAAGACAACCTGATTGGGTTGTCTATCTAGAGATAATCCAGACTATGAAAGAATACATGCGTGAGGTCACAGTTATTGACCCAGTGTGGCTTGTGGAACTGGCACCAGGATTCTTTAAAGCAACAAATCTAGCAAAGTTGAGCAAGTAGAAGTGCATAACTTATGATTTCACTTGGTTCAATTCATGAGAAAATTATTATAATATAATAAAATACAAATTGCTTGTATAAATGTATTGTGGAATGTGAATATTGTGAGTGTTTGCTAATTATTTGGTCACCCTTGATGATTGAATAAATTGTTTGGCAATAAATTATTGAATGGTCATAAATGGCATAAACTTCACATGTACAAGTCTATCAGCATCATGCGATAGCCTGGATGGGGTTGCTAGTGGGGCAAAGACCATGGGCCTTATCCTAGTTTGAGGAACTAAGTCACTTAGGGGATGCAACCTTAGGCTGAGGTCGTGCTGGATGCCATTGCTTAGAGAAGAAACCTAAGGTTGATGGGGGAAAAGATTGTGGATACTTGGCTTTGATTCCCCAACCCTACTTATAGAGGGCATAAATCCATATCAATTTTAATTCTACCTAATAACTTGTGCAGAAGTTGCGAGTTAAGAAAATATCTCACTAAACTAGATGTAACTAACCCCTTAATGGTGTTATTCTATAGGATAATCCAAAGCTATAGTGGGAAAGGATCCAAGTGCAGAGTGCGCTAAAGATCATATCAAGTTAAATAGGTGATTATGAAGCTAATAGGATAAACTAAGTTGAGAGGAAAAATATAAACGTTGATTACTTTTCTTAGAACTTTCTTTTCCCTTTTAATGATTTCATTTTACAAATGTACCTAGGTTTGCTTGTCTTATCTTTTGGTAGAGTATATGATTCTCTGCGGTCGTTTGTCTTGTCTTACCTTTTGATAAGGTATCCGATTCTCTAGGATCTTTGTGGATTGTAGAATATTGATATCCTAATTATTTTAATATTTAATGATTATATGCATAATACCATGAGAGTATATTTAATTAAAGTCCTACAAACTCTGAGTTGTAACTGGTTCTTATATTACTAGTGCACACGTAATATGACAATTCTGGGATTATCCTACTAGGCCCACTATTTGAGTGGTGACAAAAGGAAGGAAAAAAAATTCCAGAACTAAGCCACATAAACCCTCAACACACAACCCGTGTCAAACTCATCTACCCTATGTTAAGAAAAATATAAGGTGAAAGTTTATTAAATATAGCATAAGATCAAAAGTTAGATTTTTAGGCAACATTACATTGTCACTAAGAATATAGTGGTGTACTAGTTTTGAAATAAATATTCTAATATTACTCTTCTTTATAAATGCCGAGAACCCATGCTCATCGGAGAGTATATGTCCAGCAAGTAACAAGCAATTTCAAGTATTAACAAGATGAATAATTTGTTAGAAAAGTCACTTTGGACATTAGATAAAGGAGATAGATGACCCATGGAAATCATCAATGTGGGCACCCTTAATATATTGCCAAGGATTAAGGAATACTACACTCGAGTACATTACCAAGTCACACGATAAGTTGTTGTATGATTTATAATCAAATTTAGCAAAAATGTTGTTAAACTATACACTATATCATGTTGACCAAGACATTGGCTGATTACGAAGGGAGAGTTTTCAATTGGGTTGCAAGCTAAGTTTAAAAGTATGATTACCATTGATAACATTGGGTGAAACCGGGATAATGATGATGGATTTGCTAATATAAGTGATAAATTGGTAATTAGAAGGCCAATGAGTTATGTGATGGGACCAAAATTATACATTATTGAATTGGAGAAAATAATAACATGATTCTTTAATTCTTGCTTTTTAGCTATGGCTTATATGAATTTGAGGAGTGAAATACTTGTGAAAACTAATCAATTAAGGGCATTTGTGAATATAAATTTAATGATATGTTGGCTCGTGATGTAGACATAGACTATTGAAGGAAATTCATAAAAATAATATGAGAAAAGATTAAATTACACGAGATCTATAATTCCAAGTTCTAAGAATCATGAATATTTAGTAAATATTAAAGATTTAGAAGCAAATTGAGGCAAAAGAACTTAGAAACATTTTGTTTAGGCTAAGGTATTCGCCACCTTAGAGCCTTCCTTTGATAAAAAGATAATATCACCAATGATGTTACTCGAAAAACCATGTGAAATCAACTATTTATTCGTCAAAAACATATTATCAATGACCAAGATATTACAAAAATAAGAATCGATATAATGATTAGAATTACGAATTGACCATAGTTGATTCAATACCGTAAGGACTTCCTTTAGTGAAAGCAATCTCACAGTTGGGAAGTACTTAAAAAACCGTATCAAATCAACATTGCTATGTCAAAAACCGATTTAAAATGAAATAGATATATACGATTGAAGTGCTAATATTGAATCTATAGAAAACTTAAACTATTGTAGTCTAACTTACGAAATTTTTACCTATAGTTACTTCTTATGCATATCTTAAAATTCTTGTTGTATTTAGGAGAGTCTGAGCTAGACAACTTATATCTAAGACTACTTTGATTCTTAGTCATAGTAGTGTGAGTTATTCATATGATTATTAGATTGCTTGTGCTAATAATTTTAAGGCATTAGATTTATATTAGATACGAAAGTGATATGCATGTGTGGGTTTGGGGACATATTTGTGTCTAACTGAATTTTGTGATTGGGCTAATGATACAATAATTGTATTACTTGTATAGATGTATAGTATGTTGTGTTCAACTGTTGTGAAATTGATTAGTCACCAAATAAATGGAATAATAATTTCTTGGATTTTATGGTTAATCTGGATATGCATGTCTAACAATCGGCTCTATGTAGGCAATCTGGATGGACTATTAGAATGCAAGTTTTAGGAGCCTTACTTTATGGGGGTAGAACTAAATCATTTTAAGGAAGATGGCTTCTTCGATAGAGTCGTGTTGGGGACCTTATTGTAGGTTTACTCTTAGAGTAGCAATCTCAGACTTTCTTAAATATATATATATATATATATATTTAAAGGATTATTTTATATATCTATAAAAACCTCTTTGATAAGGAATTTTTCAATTAGCCTTTGATTACATCATCTAGGCCTTTTCGATTCACCATGGCTTAGAGGGCCATCACATGGATTCCTTAACCCTAAGTCATGAAGGGAGTAAATTCATACCATATACAATCTATCTAGATGTTTCTATATGTTTGTTCCATGTGTTTGTGACATTGCATATGTTTAATTTAATTTTCTTGATAATCTACTTGAAAGTGTAATAGGAGAATTAAGTTCACTCAGCTAGATGTAGCTGACTCCTTAACAATCTATTTTTCCAAGTAGAAATCAAAGCTAGGGTTAGAATAGTATCTAAGTGTAGAGCATACCAAAGATCAATCCCTATAATTAGGTAAAGGATTAGGAGTTTGATAGGCTAGACTTAGTTGAGGGAAGAAATTTAAATTTTGAAATTTCAACATTAAGACCTTTTTTTCCCCTTTAGTGTTTTAATTTGATAATAGTTAATAAGTACATAAAGGTTTATCTTATGTTTGGATAGTCTATTTTTCATCTGTATCTGTATATTTTTCAAAACGATATGTATAAATATATCCAATTTACATTTATATTTTATCTATTTGATCTTTTAATGAGAATTGCCAACTTTTTTTATATGTATCTAATTCTTTATAAATAATTTGTTAGGAAAAAAGTTTAAAAAATGTGTTTGTATCTATAATATACCAACAAACAAATAGACCCTTATTTGTCTTTTAGTAGGATATCTAATTCCATGTGGTCTTATTAGATTGTGGAATATCATTGTCTAAATTATTTTCATAATAATAATATTTATATTGGTATAATACAGTGAGAGAATAATTAAACTTTTACTTATAAAGCAGTTCTCATATTGCAAGTGCACACATGGTATGACAAATCTAAGGCACTTTTATCAATCTCCCTTTGGGGCCTTAGCACTTGTCCTATCGCTACCTATTCAAAGTGTGATAGCAAGAGCCTAAGATTGTAACAGTTGTCAGCAAAGTTTCGGTTATTCTAACGAGAATAGCCATTGTTAGAAACGCTAGACTAGAAGAAACCACCAAAAGGTTTGAAACCTTAGAGGAAAGTTTGAATTCCATTGAGCAACCCCTCAACATTTTGGAGGCACTTGATGATAGGCGACCTTAAGACAATGAGATAAGAAGTGAATACGAGGGTTGACGAGTTAGTTTATGATTTTGAAATCACTATAAGCACACTCAAAGATGAGATGTGAGTATTTGTAAAAGGTGAGAAACGAGATGGTTAATCCTGCAATTGTTAAGACTATGGTGTGCGTACACTTGAGAATTCAAACTCTACTTGGTTGGTCGCAACCAAGGAAATCTAGATGTACACTTTTCTTATGCACACATTATTGTAGCCTTATACAATGAAATTTAATAGAAGTGTGTATTATTCTCGTATCAATTCTTACATGTGTCCCTTTTACTTATCTTGGTCATCTCTTTCCTCTTTGTGTGTTGCTACAAATTGATAGGCACCGTTGGCCCTAGATTGAGTTGTGTTTACACTTTGTTATTACTGTAGTGATAGTACAGTAAGCACTACACGGTTAAAGTATGCTAGTGAGAGCCTGGGACCATGATTCTAGGTTTGAATATTCCATCCTATACAAGTTGTTTCTACTAGATGCAAAATAAATACGATCTTGACAAAGATAAGCAGCATCCGGAACAAACAAAAGATTTGTGCAAACTTTAAGTTCTCTTTCTTGGGCTAACTAACAATTATGCTTGGTTCTCAAATATTGGATGATTTTTACCCTGTGCTTCAACTGCACTGTCTCCGCCCGGACAAACCATGTTTTTCTCTTTGAATAGAAAAGATTAATCGTATCCGAGCCACTAGACATGATTATCCATTGCAAAAGAAACCATGAATAATATAATCACAAAACTACTCAACTTTTTAATGTACTCGACAACAGTTCTAATCTGGCTATGGCATTAAATTTGATATCAACATATAATAAACACTAATAGCTCATATCAAGAATAAAGGGTTTATTTTTTAAGATTTGAATATTAGAAAAGTAGTCATGAAAAGGAGGGAGCAATAACGAAGCGTCACCATTGTCATCCTGACATCATTAACCCTTTTCGATAAAAGAGCTCGCTATGTGGCATTCAGTAAAGGAAAACATTTTGTGATAGTAGTATTAGAGCTAAATTGATGTTGTATAATTTTAAAATGTGTATTTTGGTACCCTTATTATCTAATCATGGCATCAATGCTGCTGGTGCCGGGTAAACAAAGTATTAGCAAATCTATTATATCTAATTAAATAAAGCCATAACGATTCAAAACTTATTATGTGTTAAGTATCAAGCTCAAAGAGAGAGCTTAACCTAAAAGACTAGCTTAATACCCTTGCTAGCTCACTTCCTTCTACTGACACTGATGCTCTCAATGAGAGTACCAAATGTTAAGTGTCAAAACTAAGGGAGAGCCTAACCTAAAAGACTAATTCATTAGGTGAAAGAATGCTCCAAGCTTCCACAATTTCTTGTGGAATCATAACATTAAGGTTCTTCTTCATCTCTTAATACATATTTATTATAACCTTACTATAATTTTGAGAATTTCATTGATATTTATATATCACTAATCAATCCACATAAGGCGTGTGATAGTCATTTTGGCAAAGTGCTGTCCGGAATTGGGCTCGATTGATTCTATATACAAAATCTTATAATAATTTTTTTCCCCTTTAAGAATCTAAATAGTAAATATCGCCCCATAAATTAACAATTTCTAATATACATCAACATCTACGATAGAAATTTCAATCCCTTTTTTCATGGAAGATGTGTGGTAATGTGATTCTATAGCCAATTTTTTTCCCTTAAACACTAGCATCTGCTTCCCTTGCATCTTCTTATGTTTCCATCTCTGTTTATCTAGACTCTTGGTTTTTCCATCTCTTGCATTTTTTAGAATCCAAACTGCTATGGCAAGAGAAAATGAAGAGTGTTTAACCAAGGTTTCCAATATCAAGTTTTGGATATGAAATCTTAATTTTGCACCTAACAGATTACATGGTTTAGGATCAACATCGTCATTGTGTGCCTTATCCTAGAGTCTCAGGGAACTGGAAGAACTTATCGAGGAATAGTTCTTAACCAAAGGAATAAGGGATTGCACCACATCCATCATCAGAGGCCGGTAATCGGGTTCCTCTTGCACACACACAGCAGCAATTGCAGCAACCTGTAGAAATCCACAATGCTTAGCACCTTCTTAATATCTTCAAGGACTGAAATTTTAAGTTATAACAAATCTAAAAGCCTATGCTTGTAAAGCTAAATTAATATAGTATCAGAGAAGAGTATAAGTGTTCTTGAATTCGAATTTCTGCATCATCATTTTATCTCCATTTAAAGATGTGGTAATGACAATCATCATATTTTAGTAGCAATGACATCATCTATACCTGAACTAAATCTTTCATTGGGTACCGGCCATTTAGAGATGGATCTACCAATTCCACTAGCATTTCCCTGTTGGTCAATCTTGGAAGAGCCTGATGATAGCAGAATATATAGAAAATTGTTCAATTTGTAGCTTGCAATCTTATAGAATTATATCTTACAAATCATCATTGTTGGGATTATAGACACAAAGAAAATTAGATAAAGTTTCATTCACTAACCCAAGGGGCAAGGAGGACTTCTTCAGGCCGGTTGCTATCAACGGGTGCACGCCCTGTTAATAGCTCCAAGAGTACCACACCGTAGCTGTAAACGTCTGATTTTGTTGTAAGCTTTCCTGTTAGTGCATATCTGCACAACCATGACCAATGATGAAGCAATAATACCAAAAGACAAGAACATAGTGCTCTAATTGACTTCATGGGACCCGCTGAGGTTCTGTCCCTATATGCGCATTCAATAAACTTCCATTTGAAAAATCAGTGAAAGATATGAGAGGATCTATCATCATCATCGCAGTCATTGTTGTTTTTTTCTTCCCAAATTGCTTTCCCTTTCATGAGCAGCTTTATACATGAAGACAGTTATAATGTGATTAATGCGGGACCTGTATAGTATGTGCATGTGCAGGCCTGTTTGGCACCGAATTTTCACTCATAATGGTGAAAATTAGAACAGGACTGCAATGCAAAAGGAGTTTGGCACAACGCAATACTCTTGTACCGTGTTTGGTATATACCCTTTTAGAAGATAAGTGGATTATTTGATTGGTTTTCTAAAAGACTCTAATTTTTGTCCAGCACTGAGATTTTTTTACCGCATTTTAGATGATACAAGATATTTTAGTTTTGTCATACCCCTTGAAAGACTTTTTATCCAGTACCATATCAAATTTTCAGACCAAATGCTAGGTTTGATATTTCATCTAGTTCAATTATTTAAAATTATGTGCACAAAACTTCACCATATTAGGATTGTATGGAATTATCAATAAGTTTGATGATGCACTTACTCGGGTGCCACATATCCGAGGTTCCAAGAACCCTTGTTGAAGTCTGCCCATTGATCCTATCTGACCCCATCTTGGCCAAGCCAAAATCTGATATCTTAGCACAAAAATTCTGATCAAGTAGAATGTTGGTGCACTTAAAGTTCCGGTGGATGACAGACGGCGAGGCATGCTCATGTAGGAATTCAAGGGCCATGGCACAATCCAGAGCAATCCTCAATCTGGTCCCCCAATCCAATGGCTTTTGTTGATCATTAAGGCAATGCAAGTGGTAGTGAAGGTTACCATTTGGCATAAATTCATAAATCAAGAGCCTATGGTTTTGGTCGGCACAGTAGCCCAAGAGCTCTACCAATTGTGGAGAATGCAAGCGGCTTAACAAATCAACCTGCATTATTATGTCACTTTATCAAACTGCAGGGATCCATCAAGAACCCTCTGAACTCAATTATTCAAACCCTTCTTACAATATCAAGTAATAGGCTGAATAACAATCCAATTGTCATTTAGTTCGCAGTTTTGATTCCCATCACCTTTTCTTAGATACCATGTGCAGAGTTGATTATGATGCATAGTCCTTATAAATGCAGTCATATGAGAATGCATATTGGCTTGAAATGTGGGAAACCTAGGTGCATGTGACAGATGTTTTTTTGTGCTCAAGTCAACTTTTCCTTTTACAATATTGTAACTCTAGGAAATTGATGATGATGATCATGAGAGGTTTAGCATTATTTGAGGCATATTTGACTTTGCAAACACCAGCAATTGAGGGCATTGACTTTGCAACCTAGGCAAATACCAAAAGATTGTTGAACATTTGTCTTATAGCTAACTCATTTATATATGTCCTTTTCAATGAGTCCATCTTAACTTAAGCTCATATTTATTTTGTTCAGCTGTATTTTATCTGTATTCAATCCTAGTTTGACGTGGCCTATTCTATATCATTGCATTTCTTTTACTTTACATCTAGGGTATCTTTTTGAACCAAACACTCAGCTTTCAACCCGATCCAAAATGATATTCTACAGTTAACTTACCAGATAGGATTAAAAACGATCCCAATGATATTGGAATTGCTTTTAACTTACCAGATAGGATTAAAACCTTCTGTTCCGTTAAGATGGTGAAACCAAAATAAGATACGACTAGACAATAATGATTTGATTTATGACATTAGCTTGTTTTCTTATTTAGACTAATCAGATCAGTTAAAAAAAAAAATACTTGAATTGACATCTACAACAAGTGACGAGTTATTTGTTTTGCTAAATGACCTTTAATAGATACGGATCGAGAGAATTAATTCAATCAACAATTCTGTTCTAATTGTTGATCTAATTAAACCTATCTAACTAAGAAATAGCATATAGAAAACAACAAGACAGATACTAGGTAAAGTAACTAACAGAAGAAAAAGGACAAAAACAATTTAATGTAAGCCAATTACCTCAATCCTGAATGCACGCTCCATTTGTTTTCCTTTCCTTTGCAACCTTTTGATTGCTGCTACAGTTCCATCACTCAGCACTCCTCTGTAGATCACTCCAATTTCCCCACTGTGAATAACATTTGCTTCGTTGAATCCATTTGTAGCAACTTCAAGTTCCTTGTATGTGAACACTTGCACTCCCTTGAATCTCTTAGGTGCTGCACGGCCTATATTCGCCCCATGAAGACATCCACTCCTTACATCTGATCAAAAACCAAGTTAAAACTCATCAACAATTCTGAAATTAGTGTTTTTAAATATAGAGAATCATATAAACCGTACGTGTCTTCCATTTACTGGTTGAATGACAGTTAAGCCTCGTTTGGTGAGTTATATGGAATGAGATCAATCCAATTTGCACTTATTCTTAAAAGAGAATTCAGCCAGGATCTAAAATCCTGCTCCTGTCTCCTACTGGTTAATAGGATTCCAAGCAATCAGAAGCAAACAACGATCATTTTTAGATGCCTGATTCACATTTTCACTAAGCTTTCATTAAATGTAAAAGCAAATTGGATCTTGTGGATTCCTATTCCATGGAACTAACCAAATGGGGTCTTATTGCGATGAAACATGAAGGAGTAGACACGATTTCCGGCTTACCAGGACTTGAAGTGCTATTGGGAGTGAAATTGCTACTTGAGCTATTGATGCTATGATTTCCCCTCCAGGAATGTTTGGTTTTGGAATTCTTGAGCCTTCTAAGCAATATTATGATTAAACATATTGCTAGTAGTATGATGATTGAAATAATTGATATGATGACTATGAAAAGTGCATTGGAAAGGAAGATTTTGCTATGGTGGTTTTGCAATTTAGAATGTGAATCATATTTCTGGTTGGTGATGTTTTCTGAAGCCATGGTGCTAGTGGTAGTGCTTGTGCTAGTTTCCATGCTGCACAAAATAAATAATTATAGAATGGAAATTCAAATGGCTAAATCATGTGTGTGTGTGAGAGAGAGAGAGAGAAGGCTGATTGGCTGATAATGGATGTTATATTAGATGGTCCTGAATCCTAGATTTCGGATTCAAAATTCCAATATGGCTGTGGCACATAGTACATGACATATATTACTGTTTATCCCATTTTGGAGACCTAATACTTCAATTTTGTGTATTTATACAATTGGATATATAAAATTTAATAATATCAGTTTACTATCTACAAACTTTTGAGGTCATTTATAGCACTTGAACTAACTCCATTTAGGTAACTAATTACAAACAAAATGTGCAAAATTCACGTGTAAAATTAATACTTTTTGAACTTCAGTGTGTATATTACAAAAATAGACTGAATTTAGATACAAGTTTACTTGGTCTTACAGTGTTTAATCTAATCATATTTTGCCATATATGAGAAATCTTAATGGATGTATTGCTTTTCGCTTTTCTTTTTTTTTTTTTTTTTCCTTTAATCATATATGAAAGCATGTGATTGGAAGAGAGATAATAAAGTGAACTCTTATCATTTCGTGATCATAGAAGTTAAAAGTGTTTTATATAATTTCCATTTAATAATTCTTTACACTAAACACAGACTTGAAAAATCTTTTTCTGTTTGATTCCTCTCTCCCCTTCTCTGCAAACACAGAATAGAAAAGGAAGTTAGAATGTACTTAGTTGTCCCTAGTGTTGGATTAGTCTAGGAATTGTCTCTGTCCATTAGCCAGAGCAGTTTTGGAAGCTTTTCTTGCTCCATTTTGCATAATGGGGGATCCAACCCAGTCCAACTAATTATTGGGTATTCATTAGGAAATTTCTGCACTCATCTCACTTAAGATAAAAATGACAGATATTAATGAAAATGACATTTCATTCCTTGCTTGGTTTTGATTTTTGTCAGCATCGACTTTTTCTCTTTTATTCTTTTTTTCCTGTATAGAGAGAATTTTGCAATTATACTGATCATGTAACGGGTCTTGTACGTTTGTCTAAGCAAAATTAGTTCATACAATCATTGAAGAAGTTAGATTTATTCGCTCTTACCATTTTAGTTTACATTAATCTTTATAATAATTTAATGAGAGTATTATATCTATCAATAATCTAAACACTAAAATGAAAATAATAAATAAAATATTAACTATTTTAGAAATTCGACACGATGTGAGCCGTTAGATAATAATGGGATCTGTTCTGTCAAAATTAATAGCAGAATCATAGAATTTTTCTAGCTTAATTGATTCAAATCATTTGAGACTCTAAGTTAGATTTGGTTTTTGCATTTCCGATCCCTAAAATATAACGTGTTACTCCTTAAAACTCAAGATGTAGAGCGAATTCCATCGACAAATACATTTATAATTAAAAAAAAAAAAACCTTTTGTAAATTCAATTTTGTTGGCCAATTTTGGCAAATTTCATTAGTATGAAGTGGGTAATTGATGCAAAAGGTAAAAAAGCAATTTTCCATTAAATTTGAATTCAAACATTTTTAGGTTTAAATTATGGTTTGAACCTTATTTCTGACACAAGGATAACCTTGGGATTTAAATAGATATATGCCCATATTCTGAACAATGTGCATAGAATTCCGGAAACCAAGGCTTTCGTCAGTGCTATAAAGACAAGGTTTTGTTATTGTTACGGCGGAGTACACGGTTCACAATTCTAGTCACATGAGCCATTTGCTTTTGCACATTCTTGGCTTCGTTTCATTAAATTCATGGGATGGTCGTGGTTTGGATAACGATTCGTCATGGTAGGTTGATTAAGTGTTGTAAGTATATATTATGAAGATAACAAATGACAATCGATTAACACTAAAATCGTGTTTATCTATAAACAATTATATATTTTGTATCATATATCACGTTTGTTTTGCATTTTGCTTTTACAGTCATATGCTTAGTAGTGTCGAATTGCTGCAATGATTATGATTTAAATCATATCAGATTATCCATTAGGATGTTAAAATTAGACATTCATTGGCAAACATTTTCACTACGTTCACTTGATGGGCAATAGTCGCTCTACTCCGTATTTACTTAAGAGGAATGATAATTCATAATAAATTGCTATTATGCAAAATAATAAATAACAATCCGTGTCCTCACTATCCCATGATTTGTTTTTAATATTTATTATAAATATCCCTATTTAAAAATATCACTGAGACGTTATTAACGTTAGACATTCATTGACAAAAACTTTCAATACGTTCACTCCATGGGAATAGTTGCTACTCGATGTTTACTCGAGGGGAATGATAATTCATATAAATTACTATTATACAAAATAATGAATAGTAATTCGTATTCTTACTATCCAGTGGTTTATTTTCAATATTTATTATAAATACCCCTATTTTAAAAATATCACTCATATAAATATCATCTTTTTATATTAAAAATAAAGAATATTATAAATATTTTACTTTTCTTCAAACTTGTTTTATCTTTTTATATTAAGTAATTAATAACCAATATTCATTAATACATAAATATCTTAGTAATGGCTTTACACATATGGTCCTATTAAGTAGTTCATCAAATGTTTCAGCATAGTTACATGTTTTTTTTTCCCCAATCGTTACAATGGATAAATGGAATTCGAACCACACACATTCCACTTAGGAGATCAGGACTAATACCACTATGTTTCAGCATAGTTACATTTTTATTTGACAAGTACCAATAATTACAAGTAATTTTATATTTTAAAAAATTACTTGTTCTTCATCTATAACCACTTCTTCTTTTTCTCCTCTTTCCTTTTTAAATTATCCAGGTGCAAAAGTAATCCTTAAAATGTTCATTCCACATGAGACTCCCATGTGTATTATCAATAGAGTTCCATCTCATTGCTATCTTTATATAAAGTAGCCACTTAAAGTACATGATTACAAAAGAAGTGGTGGCCAACACACTCAAAACCTATTTTAGCTGAGAAGAATCTAGTAATAATATTTTAGAACATTGCCTAATTCTCCCGTTTTGTCTCCAGCTAATCTGGCATTGTTGGTCATGACTGTTGACTTTGTTTAAGAAAACTTTCACTACAACATTCGCATTCAATTATCATAGATTCCTTCAAATTTGAGAAAAGGACAAGATTGGATTGCTAAATAGAATTAGGGTTCATTTTTTTTATCATCTTTTAATTATTTTGACTTTATTTTTTTATCTTTTTCAAATAGATTGTTTCTCAAAAACAGATATCGATAAAAAATAAACTTATTTACTTATAAATCAATCAAACGGATCAAATAATAATATGAAACATATATACTATAAATATTGATATAAATATAAATGAAAAATAAACTATCCAATCACAATGTTAGTGCTAACACTACTGCTTATAAAATCCATGAATTCTCATTATTTTTTAATTCACATCAAGCATTAGAAGGTAAGAGGAACATGTGCTTGTTGCGGCCCTACCACGTTATAATAAAATATTCTGTCGCTGTAACTTAAACTTATCATTGTCAAAATTTATCGACATAATCTCAAAAGTTACAGGAGACAGCCATGACAACATTTCTTTCCGAATCACGATTAACAACCATAAAAATTTGCCAATACAAACTAAGAAAATAATTTCCTCTTTTTCATGAGGGTTAAGTATTCTACCATGAATCATTGAATGTTATACCTTTCACTTACACCGACTTATTGAGATTAAAATAGAAAGTAACTGTAACATTTTGAGATTGCTACGACATCATTTGACTATTTTAATTTGTAATAATTATATTTGGGGAAACATATAAAATTACCTAATTTTAGATTTGAATACACTCCTAAATTCTCAAATGACTCAAATTGCTATTGAATTTTGATAAATTAGCAAATTAACCTCCCAAAAATTGCAAATGATCTTCTAAATTTTTATTTTGGTACCAAAACAGCAGTCAAACTTATTAAAGTGTCTTTTCTTTCTTTCTTTTTTCTTTTTTTTTGTGGGGGGGGGGGGGGGGGGTATTTGTAATTTCTTGTTATAATTAATATTGAAAAAGTTTGAAAAACATGTTCCATAAAATAAGCACACCCTAATTAAAATGAGGGGTATATATATTTATATTTCCATCATTTTGTCTTTTTATTTATTGTTGAGCAACGCAGTATTTGGAGTTGATGATGCCAAACGGACAAAAAAGAAAAAACGAAACAAACAGAAATAAAAGTTTATTACATCATTTAAATGGTTGGGAAGGTTGATATGACCCTGACAAGAGTTGATACTCTGTCCTAAATCCATGGCATTGGTTGAACTTTAACCTGAGTGAACTTAAAGAATATTATTTAAAAATAATAAAAATAAGTTGATAGAATGATTTAAAAAAAAAATGAAACAAGTAGATCCTAAGCAAGGGTCATGACCTAATCAAGACAAAGACCATAGATTTAGAGGATCGAGTCAGGTCCACAAGCAAAAAGAAATTAATAAAAAAAATTATATATATTGTTAAACTCATATACAATGGTCATTTAATATAAACATCACTTTTATTTTTTATAAATAACATTGCTATCTAACTAGCAGCTACACAAATAAAAAAATCCAAATGTAGAAAAATTTTGTCCCACCACTTTTATCGAATCCCAAAATTCTCAATATTTTTTAAAGCAAACTTCAGGTTTTGTTACTATGGAAGAGAAATAAATTTATGTAGGACCTATGAAATATGAAGAACTAAATGCAACATGCAATATTTCATATCCAGTGACGCATTGAACGCTCCTTAGCAATTGCAACTGTTATGCTATCACTTCCATCATGTGATGTATGTCCTACCATTTCAAATTCAAACATGCCGACTTTTCCTATTATTTTAAAAATTGAATGAGATGTGTAATTTTATTATAAGACCTTCACTAATCTTAGAAAATCACTATGAAATTTAATATCACGACAACGTTTAAAGAGTTTTTGTTGTTTTTTTAAGGGGAGTTGAATGATCCCGCCTGCAAAAGCTCCCTCTTTTTTTTAAGTAAGTGGATATAGAATAAATAATGTACCACATTCAACTCATAGCCTTCCTCTAAGGTAAGAGCTTTCAAATTTTAAGTGGATACTTGTGCTATAAGTCCTTAAAACCATCTCACATCATGTGCTCTATAAGATCTATAAGATACAAGATACGCTATAAAATTTGTGAATTCTTCTTTATCTTTCTATAAATTTGTAATTCATGTGATATTGAAAAAGTTGTGTAGTTATATATATGATATTACAAAGTCTTTTATATATAAAAATTGTAGATGGCAAAACACATGGGAAAATTGTCGCAAAACTTGAACTATTAAGAAAGTAATTTTCCATATCTTTATTATTCCAAGTTTATATGATATAAATATATATATATATATATATATTTAAAAAAAATGTGAAAGCCGCAGATTGGAAGAAAATGACAAAGAAAATAAAATGAAAAATAAACTAGGGTTTTTACCTTATGTGTTTAAGCCCTTTCCTTTTTTTTCCCCTAAATTTTTTGTCGGAAAAAGAATTTAGAATTATTATTTATTTTTATTTATGAATATCATTTAACAATTTATATAGGATAGGTACTAAGTACTCTAAAAATCATATATATACCCTATTAGATACCCTACTCTTGTGAGAGTAGATTCTAAAAGATTCATACTCAATACCCAATACCCATTTGAAATCCATCCGATCGTGTAAAATATGGATGGGTTATCTACTAATCCCTATTTTCATTCTAAAAACCTTATAAATGAGAACCAGGATGGTTAAACATCGGACAAAAATGGTAGTGGTTTAATGGATTGGAAAAAAACTCTTGTGGTTTTTTTTTTTTTTTAACTTTGTTATTCATACTTTCATATATATGAGTGGCTTATGATTTGATCAATTACATTCAAGGAAAATTAGGTAATTTGGATAGATGATTATTTATTAACTTTATAACAAAATATTTCATATCAGTTTCGTTTTCCAATATATAAACTCCAATGTTTTGCTTATTAGATGAGGTAAGTTTCACTGGTAGTATTGAGCTTTTTAATAGGGAAATTAACAAAAATTATACATGAACCTTCATAAAAAGAATAATTCGGTATTAAAAAATCTAATATTTGAATAAAGTTTTCGTTGACTTTTTTATACCCAAAATTTGGTTTTGATAATTTTGGTACCTAAATAATTTTTTTACGGACCTTTTTCATACGTCATTGAACTAATATTTTAGGTATGAAAAAAGTTAACTAAAACTTTGTTCTGATACTAAAATTGTCAAATCCAAATTTCGTGTATGAAAAAAGGCAACAAAACTTTGTTCATATACCAAATTATTTAAAACCAAACTTCAAGTACTTAATTATTCTTTTTGCGAAAGTTTTGATACCATATTTGTCATTAGCCCTTTTTAATATAATAGAATTGTACCTAAACAAAATTTTTGCTTAATAAAATACATAAACATTTTAAATCTTGCATAACGGTACCTTTTGCTGGATTCTAGCTAATTCTTCAGTGAAATGCTGATGTAGAAGATAATATATATTTAAAAAATAATTATCTCTTCCACGTGAACATATTTACCGTTTTTTTCTTTTTTTTTTCTTTTCCCTCTCTCTTTCTCTCTCTTCCTTCTCTCTCTACTAAGCATCTTCTTATTCATCTTCAATCATCTCCAAATTCAAAACTTCTTTCACCCCCCCCCACCCCCCCCCCCCCCCCCCCCCCCCCCCCCCCCCCCCCCCCCCCCCCCCCCCCCCCCCCCTCTTCTCTTTCTTACAATTTAGTGTGATAAAGAATCTATATATCAAAATTCTTATAATTTGTTAAAATCAATACTAATTTTCCAATAAATATAGATGTGAATCGAATTTAGTTGGGTGCACCTTTGTAGCTTTTTATTTCATGCTCAAAACTAAACTTTATTTTAATTTATGTTTTCTTTCTCCAAACCCTTCTCTGGATTTAGTAGATCCACTCTTGTCCAAAAAAAAATCAATGCAAGAACAAATGAGTAATGCGTGGCAATGATAATAGTGGCAAAGAAAACAACTGTGAGAAGATACATATTTAATTTTATAGAGCAAGATTCTTTTTAGTTAGTTGTGAACCAATATTATTTTTACAGCTGTACATAACTTTGTTAGGTTGTATATAGCATTATACAAATACGCTTATCTTACTTTTGTAACAGAACAGAATAACATATAATATTTTTCTGTTTTCTCTATACAAAACTTCCTCTTCGTTCTCTCTCTGTTCATGGAGATCCGATTGTCGATCTAGTGAGTTACATCAGGTGCTGATTTCACATGATATCAGAGCAAAGAAATCGCATTTGGTAATGAATTTTACTACTTCTTCTTTGTTCGTGATAAGTGTTGTTTGAGTTTCCGTTAGGGTTTCTAATCTCAGTTAGGGTTTCTATTCTCTATTTGATTTAATGGCTACTTCATCACATTTGGATCCTTTATATCTGTCATCATCAGATAATCCATCAATGGTGTTAGGAAACATAATTTTCAATGGTTCGAACATTATGACATGGAGTCGTTCTGTTCGCATAGCTTTAGGGGCTAAAATGAAATTAGGTTTTCTTGATGGTACTATTTTTAAGCCTAAGGAAACCTCTAATGAATTTGTTAAGTGGTCTTCAAATGACAACATGGTGAGGTGTTGGTTATTGAATTCTATGATACCCGATCTATCTCAAAGTTTTCTTTATGCGCATTCTGCTCAAGAATTATGGAAACAGGTCAATGAACAGTTTGGTCATGCAAATGGTCTACTTATATTGCAACTTCAACATGAAATTGCAAATATTAGGCAAGGGAATTAGTCAGTTACAGTCTATTATAATAAGTTGAAGAGAAGTTGGGATGAACTGCATGCTTTAAATCCGTACCCTTCATGCATGTGTGGTCGTTTTACTTATTGTACATGTGGATTACAAGAACGTTTGGCAGAGTATGAGTAACAGTCAAAGTTGATGCAGTTTTTAATGGGACTTTCGGATGTATATGAGGTTGTTCGTAATCAGATTTTGTCGGTAAATCCATTGCCTAATGTCAATCGAGCCTTTTATCCCATGTTGCAAATAGAAAAACAAAAGGAAGTCTCTATTATGATGAGTGGAGACTCAAATTCTTCTGCTTTTGGTGCTGCTAGAAATGTAGGAGGAAGCTCGGTTTTAGATACTTCTTCAGTGAAGAAGGATTATAGGAGGAATAAAATTTGTTGTAGACATTGTAATATGGAAGGACATTCGATTGATTCTTGTTTTGAAATAATAGGATTTTCATATTGGAATAAGGGAAAGAAAGTGAAGAAATCTGGTTTTCATTATAACATGGCTGTTGGCTCTATGAAAACATATGATGCAGTGTCTTCTATGTCAACTCCATTGGATTTTTGCAGTTTACAAACAGGCGTGGATTCAAATTTGGTGCAAACAGTTTGTTCTCAAGTCTTAAAGCTGATGTAAGAACAATAACAAACTGGAAAAGGGGTAAATACAAACTTTGCTATTAATTTTGCAAGTATGGCACACTCCTTTGTTAATCTAGTAGCTTTAGAAAGTGATTTTGATTCTTGGATTATCGAAACAGGAGCAAGTGATCATATGTCCCCTTATCCCTCTTTGTTTACACGCAAAACACAACTCCCTCATCCAATGTTCATACATCTACCTCTAAAACAGTTAGTGAAGTAGGTTAGATTTAGGTCACGGATCATTTGACCTTGTTTAATGTCCTATATGTGCCAGATTTCAAGCATAATTTGCTTTCAATATCAAAATTGTTGAGAGACACATCTTTAATTATGGTCATTAATCGCAATTTGTGTTCTTTCTAGGACCCAAAAATTAACAAATGCATTGCAAGTGCTTCAGTTCAGCATAGGTTGTATGTACTGAAGTCTTCTTTCAGCCATGTTAATAAGTCAAATGTCTTGTCTTCTGTTTCTTCTTTATCTTGTAAAGTTGGTTCATCAAAACACTTGTCTCTATCTTTGTTTCATGCTCGTTTGGGACATACATCTATATCCAAACTTGAGCATTTGCCTTGTTGTAAACATTTTACTTTCAAGGATTTTCATTGTGACATTTGTTCTTCGGCAAAATGCCATCGTCTGTCCTTTCCTAGAAATGATCATACTTCAAGGATTTTGTTTGGATTGTTGCATACGAATTTATGGGGACCCTTTCATGTTGAGACACGAATGGGAGAGAGATATTTCTTGACTATTGTAGATGATCATTCTCGAGCAACTTGGACTTATTTGCTCAAATATAAGTCCCAAGTAAGTAATGTGCTGCCTACTTTCTTTGCTTATCTTAAAAATCATTTTGGAGTGTATCCTAAAGTGGTTCGAAGTGATATGGGATGGAGTTTTTATCTTCACAATGTTAGGAATTGTTTCATAAATTTGGAATTTTACATCAAAGGTCTTTACCCTACACACCACAACAAAATGGTAGAGTAGAACGTAGCATAGACATTTGTTGGATACCGCTCGTGCTTTATGTTTAGAAGGTGGTTTGCCCAAAGAATCTTGGGGAGATTGTGTGTTAACTTTCACATATTTGATTAATAAAATGCCCGTGGCAAATCTTCAATGGAAAACACCTTTTGAGGTTCTTTTTGGAAAATCACCAGATTACACTTCTTTGAGAGTGTTTGGGTGCTTATGTTATGCTGCTAATATTCAACCACACCTTGATAAATTTGATGCACGAAGCTTGAAGTGTGTTTTCTTAGGTTATGTAGCTAGACATAAAGGATATCGAGTTTATGATTTAGTTGCCAAGAAGTTGTATGAGAGTAGAGATGTTTTTGTGGAGGATATGTTTTCTTTCAAAAATAACTATGATGTATGTTCATTTCCTTCTGTTCCTTCTTTCCCATATGTTACTTCTACTTGTTCAGATATCATTTCTTTGAATATTAGTCCAAACATGTCTTCAAGTACTGCTGATCCTTCTTGTCCTATCTCCAATACTAGTACAGATTCCATTTGTCCTGATTCTTCTAGTGATCTTTTTGTCTCTGTTCCATCTTCTGATTCAAATTCTCTATTGCGTCGTTCGACTAGATCTAGCAGAGTTCCTACATGGCTAAATGATTTCATTCATATAATTAATCATGTTTCTGCTATGCCTACTGTTTCTTTTTCTACTACACAGCCTAAATATCCTTTATTTGATTCCAAACATTTTATTTCTTATCGTCAAGAATATGTTGCTTTTCTTGCTAATGTGTTGATAACTAAAGAACCACATTCATATTCTGAAGCTTGTAAAGATGCACATTGGATAGATGCTATGCGTAGTGAATTGGATGCCTTAGAATCTAATAACACTTAGATTTTGACTACTTTGCCTCCGGGTAAAAAGGCAATTGGTTGTCGCTGGGTTTACAAAATTAAATATAATACCGATGGTAGTATTGCTCGTTATAAAGCTTGTTTGGTGGCCAAAGGATATACCCAAGTAGCTGGTGAAGATTATTATTCTACTTTTTCACCGGTTGCAAATTTAGGTGGTGTGCATCTCTTGTTGGCAGTGGCTTCTGTTAAGCATTGGAATTTACATCAAGTTGGTGTAAATAATGCATTTCTTCATGGTTCATTGGATAAGGAAATATATATGGTGCCACCTCCGGGGTATTCTAAGGTTGAAAATGGTCAAGTTTGCAAACTTATAAGATCCTTGTATGGCCTTAAACAAGCATCACGACAGTGGAATTTAGAAATATCTCGATTTCTTATTCGAAAAGGGTTTTCTCAATCTTCTTATGATCAGTCTTTGTTCACACGTCATACTGATAATGGGTTCTTAGTGGTATTGTTGTATGTTGATGATATGTTGTTGTTTGGTGATGATGAAGCAGGGATTTCTGATTTGAAATGCCAATTGCATTCGGATTTTACCATTAAAGATCTTGAATTGGCTCGATATTTCCTTGGTTTTGAGCTTTTCGGACAGAACAAGGTATTGCACTTAATCAACGGAAATTTATTACCGGTTTACTTGTGGAAATAGGTCTGATTACAGCTAAACCAATTCGTAGTCCTTTACCCTCTGCTACTTCGTTCTATACTGCACTAGGATCTCCTCTTAAAAATCCTTCTTTATATCGTCATCTTGTTGGCAAGTTGCTTTACCTCACTCTTACCCGGCCTGATATATCTTTCTTTGTTCATTTGTTGAGTCAATTCTTAACAAATCCTTTTGATTCTCATTTACATGCAGTTTTTCATGTTTTGCGTTACCTCAAGGGTACTGTTGATCTTGGTTTATTTTATCCTAGTTCAAGCCTCTTGATTTGGTTTGTTATTTTGATTTAGATTGGGGAGCATGTGTTGCTGATAGGAAATCAATCTCGAGTTATTGTGTGCTTCTTGGTGAATTTTTGGTGTCTTGGAAGACAAAAAAAAAAAAAAAAAAAAAACCTACTGTAGCTACTTCTTCTACTGAAGCAGAGTGTAGAAGCATGAGTTTTGCTTCTAAGGAACTTCTTTGGCTGTCTTATATTCTTCAAGACTTAGGTGTTTCTGTTCAGCTTCCGATCACACTTTATTGGGACAACAAATCTGCTAATCTCTTGGCTAAGCATCCTTGTTATTATAGTCATACCAAACATATAGCTATTGATGCCCATTTTGTTCGAGATCAGCTCACTACAGGATTCTTATCTGCTTCTTTTGTCCCTTCCAAGTTTCAGCTCCCTGATTTTCTCACTAAAGGAGTTTTTGAAGCTCAACTTCTGTATGCACGAAGCAAGATGGGCCTTTCTACGGCACCATCTTGAGGGGGGAGGGTGAGAAGATACATATTTATTTTATAGAGCAAGATTCATTTTTAGTTAGTTGTGGACCAACATTATTTTGACAGCTATACATAACTTTGTTAGGTTGTATATAGCATTATACAAATATGCTTATCTTACTTTTGTAACAGAACAAAATAACAGATAATATTTTTCTGTTTTCTCTATACAAAACTTCCTCTTCGTTCTCTCTCTATTCATGGAGATCTGATTGTCGATCTTGTGAGTTATATCAAGTGTTGATTTCACAACAACAATGATGAACACATAAATCCTCCCGCCTTAACAAAAATGCTCTCTCCACTTCGTACTCTTCCTAGAAATTAACTTCTGCTAAAGCCATCAACCACTTCCTAACTTTCAATGTCCTTGCTCAAGAAGGTACTTATACAAAAGAAACCTTAAGAGAGCTTCAAAAGAACACTAAAACCCTATCTTCTTCGAGTTCAATGCCTGAACCAATCCAATATTCTATAATTGTCCTCGATGGTCTCATAAATCTTGTAACTTTGAATGAAACTAGCGGAATTAAGCTTGAAGAATCGAGTTCTAATTTCGAAGAAAGTGAAAAGGAAGAAGTAGTTAATGTTATAAGGCGACTTGGATGGTTGTTTGGCTTTGAGTTTCTAGCAGCATTAAATGGGTATGTGGCAATGACATGATCGAGATTGTGCGCTTGGTTGATGTTTGTTTTACACTGTAGTTATATAGGTAGTTGTTGTCGATTTTGATCGTGCATGTGATTGTTGAACTAAGGGTCTAGGGCTGTTTTGTGACATTGTGTATTTGGTAGTATGCATGATTGTTGTCACGCATGTTGTTGGGTTGTATTTGGCACTTTGGGTTTATATTTGGGTTGTTATCGGTGGCATTGGGGTTGCAACATTCGCCGAAATGGGTAATGAGGGTTAGAGAGAGCACTATTGGCGATGGTGATATTAAAGAGAGAGAGAGAGAGGGGTAAGTGAAAAAAAAAAAGAAAGAAAATAAATAAATATCCTGACATGGAAATTAAAAGTTGATTTTTTAATGTAGATTCTCGATAATGTCAGCATATCATGGAACTTTTGATCAAATTTCTGACTAAAAATACTATGAGTTCAAATTTAAAAAGTTTAGATATTTTTATGGATAAAATTAATTTTAGATATAAAACTGTTATATTGAAAATGTTCAGGAACCACCAATGAAGTGAACTATCTCGATGAGTGATGAAGTAACTAGGTAAATTTTTGCAACTAGGCACAAATATCACACTACAAAGATCATGCACTGGTGAAATAAGCATCCATACTGTTATTTGAACCTACACCTCATCCTAATTGGTCACGTCCACTAACGGAACCTTATAAAACCCAAATGGCCGAATAGACTCCTAATCTTCACTCTTTACTGTAGAATCCAGCAATATGTGACAAAATGAAAGCCCTTTTGAGGCAAGACCGTGGCCCAAGTTCGAGAAGGGTATATGCCATGGACCATAATTCTTCTTTTGGGCGCAAAGCTTTTCTTCTTGCACTTTAACAGAAGTATGTGAGAGAACTTACATCAATAAAATTAAAGACCAGTAATTATAATTCTGAAAGGTGATTTAATAATTGATGGTTTTTCATAATAAATATTTAGTATGACGAAAAAATTTCCAACACATTATTCTAAACTAATGAAATAAAGTAAATTATAAGTACCTAAAGATCATGGTAATGAAAAGGAATTATCTCCTAATCATAAAATTCGGAACACTTTAAGATATCGATCCTCAGAAGAACATGCTAGAAATAGTGAATACATATGTTAAGTTACAGCAAGATAAAATTTGTAATTTCATATTTTCATATGTTAAGGTAGTGTTTTCAAAATATTTTATATTACTATATTAGCGTGGTATTGAGGTTCTCAATCATCGAAATTTAACATTCCATTATCTTATGCTTTGCATATATATGTGCACACACATAGGACTGTAAGTGAGTCGAGATAGCTCTGAGTTACTCAAGTTCGACTCAGCAAAAACTCAAATTTGACTCACTTACAAACGAGTCGAGCTCGAGTTCGAACTACTCAAGTAGCTATCGATTTCGAGTTCGAGTTTTAAAATACTCGGCTCGATAAGCTCGCAAGTTTAATCGAGCTTAATTAAGTATTAAATCAAGTCGAGTCGAGTTTGAGTTTATCGAATATTAAATACTGTAAGAGTTAAATTAATATTTAAAAGAATAATCAAGCTTAATCAAGTTGAGTTCGACTTTATCGAGTATTAGATCGA
Organism: Combretum micranthum; assembly: GCA_024138025.1. NCBI lineage: Eukaryota > Viridiplantae > Streptophyta > Magnoliopsida > Myrtales > Combretaceae > Combretum > Combretum micranthum. The sequence continues at coordinate 438,182 of JAMXBD010000293.1, forward strand.
GTCAAGTTCAAGCTTAAAAATCAAAGCTCAATTGAGTTCGAATTCGAGTTTTTTATTCAAGTCTAGTTCGAGCTTGATACTGTATCAACTCGACTCTACTCCTTTACAACTCTACACACACACAAGTATAAAATTTAAGGCAAAGCACGTTTCCGTATCGTACTTGCCTATTTTTCTAAAAATTAATTACCTACATCTATAAATAAAATTTCATTTATCTATAAAATTTATTATTTAAGATATATAGTTGTGAAAAACCAACAAGCATAAACGATAGATTCAACCATTCATTTATTTCTCTATTTACTATTCAATAATATGGGTATATGTACTTCTTTTATTGATAGAGCATATATAATCATAGCCTCCAAACCCCGTATCCGCCATGTGGGTCTCCCAGCCCACTACACCTCTTGGGTACCTACTCTGAAGGGCCTCCCACACCTCCAACCCAAGAGGATCTCTATCGATCAAGAGCTGCGGCTCATAACCAGAGTCGGGAGAGAGCCTTCGTCACACGAAGACCTCGACTCCTCCCCCAAGTGCATGAGCAACGAGAACCATGTCTCCAGTCCATACTCCGACCTCACGGGGAACCACTTTAGGAATGGCTACCTTCATCCCACATAAGGACCGCCTCAGGTCCAAGGTCACCTACCTCTTTATGGGGCTCAAACACACGTGAGCCTAATTCCGTGGCCTCCTAGCTAATTGAAATATGACAGAAAAATACAAATAAGACTCACATTTTCAAAATACTCTTCACATACTTTCAGTGTTCTTTACAGTGTATTACTCTTTACCGTATTGCCACCTTAAATATCGAAATGGCACAGCGAACAACCCCGTCAAACCACGAACGGGTTTTCTGCATTTGCAGCCTCATCACTCTATGGTTTCGTTTGCCACTTTTTGCTTAAATTATTATACATAATTACCAATACATCATTAATTGCTCCTGCATCTATAATTATACTTCTTTTGTGTTTATTTTTTTCCATTTTATTTTTGAATAACTAAACTGTAACTATATTTACTAATTGATAATATCAAAATTAAATAAGTTAATTGAAATTTGAAGTTTTGTAATGATATATTTATGGTGTTTTTATATTAATTATTTTATAAAAATTTTTATGGTCAATAAGATTAAGAAGGGAACCGTACCTCACCTATAAGCTGTCAATCCCAGGTGCTATTTCTAGATTTCACTGCCCAGGAAACATTCTCCTCATTTGACCGTACAAGTGCGCCATCTTCTTATTTATATTTGTATTCATGTCTACGTTATTTAAGGGATTTTTATTAAAGCAGTTGTAGATTTCTTGTAAAGATTTTGCTCTTATTACAATTTCATTATAGTTTTATAAAAAAGGTGATTTTATAACAAATTTTAATTTAAAAAAAAATCGAATAACCATTTTTTCCTCAAATCTTTGAATGATAATTCAAAATTAGAATGGGAATGGTCATCTTAAAAATTTCTGCTGGGTTTTGATGGAAACTCTTTCTTTTATTATTTTTTCTTTTTAGATTGCGTGTAAAATATGAAAACTTGCTTTGTTGTTTTGGGCATTTTGTGATTCTTCTAGCAATGATGATTTAGCAATCCCTCCAAGTGGAAGTCTTTGTAAAGTTTTTTTGTTGCAAAGAGGGTGTAAATTTTGATTTAAGGCCAAAATATCAATATAGGAACTTAAGTTCCTGGGAAAAAAAAATTGAGAAAGCAAATTTCCTTCAAAGGAAAGTCCTTGAAGGGAAAATGTGAAGAGAAAATGCTTTTATGAGTGGTTTATCAGAAAACTTGATAAAAAGTGCAGAGGGGTAGAAGAAGAATTTTAAGAATTTACACGAGAATATATTGAAGTTAGTGATACAGTTTACATGGTAGGTCCAACAGTCCTTGGTAAGGAAATAGTCAGTGTTGACTTTGAAAATTAGTGCAGAATCTTTACATTTACTCGGTAAGATACGGTTGTCCGTGGCTGTTGATTAGCACAGCCTCAGATGTTCTAATGAATTGCCTGGGGCCATTATTGATTCAAAAGACCAATTGCTAAGCTATGTGTCGGGTAGCAAATGAAACCTGCTACTTGAGTTTGGCTTGCTTCTCAGCTCTATTCGAGCTCAATTAATAAAAGAGCTGAGCTCAAACCTAAAATGAAACTTGTTTATCTAAACAAGTTAAGCTCGAACTTTAATTGAAGTTTCTGAGTTAGCTTGTGAACAGACTCATGAGCAGGTTCGTTTACAAGCTCGTTAATAGATTTATAAATTTTTTTATGCATGATAAATTATCAATAACTACGTAATAAAAACAATAAAAATTAATTTCTATTTAATAATTATGTATGTATATATTATAACAATACTTATATATTATATTTTAAGTATAAAAAAAAATGAAAAACGAGTTAACTAAATGGGTTGGGCTCGAACTTAAATTTCAAGCTCAATAAAAACTCATTAGACTTGATAAAAAACTCGATTTGACTCAAGCTAGTTTCATAAACGAGCTAACTTCGAACTCAAATTTTGGCTTGTTTAACGAAACTAGCCAAGCTTGAGTCTCAATTTCAGCCTCGATAAAAAGCTTGGCTCGAGCTCACTAAATTTTAAATGAGTCATGCTTGAGCCTTTAAAAATTCAATTCAACTCGACTCATTTGCAGCCCTAGTTATGTGTAATTAGTATATATGTGAATAGTAACATGGATATAATTCTTATCTTAGCAACTCTATGTATATCTTTTGTTGAGATAGGTATGAAAAATACTAAATCGAACTGTAATCGGCTACTGCTAGCAAATTTGGCATACTGAATTCATGTTTTGTTACTGGCTAAGATATAAACCATGGAAGAAGCACCGTGGGATTTTCGGGTGCAAGGATGTTGTAAAGACATCGTGATCTTTCACTTGTAAAAGATATATGTGAAACAAGATATGAATTCTGTTGGTGGATGGCGACCTACTCTCCCAACAGGTCTTCTAGGAAGATAGTTAAGTTGGGATAATGGGTACCATTAAAAAGCATCAATCCTGTATGGTTGCTTAGTTTGGTTGGTTTAAAGGGCCCTCTAGTTCTTGTCCTTCTTTTTCCCTGCTTGTGTTTGTGTGTCTGGGATATAGTCATTTAAATGAGAAAATCTCTAGTGAGTATCTTGAGTCTACCATGTGTTCAGATTAATACATAGTCATTTGTAAGTTTTATTATTAGATGACATTCTGGTTCTTCTATATCATAATATAATTTCAAAGTTGCCTAGGTTTGTGACTCTTCCATTTCCTCGCCCTTAGAAAATGGCAACCAGGTCTTCGACGAGAGATGGAATTTCATTGTTTCGTATGGAATTGTCCAATGATGAGTTGCGGATACAGACTGAGACACCTGAAGCAGATGCTTAGCATTTCCATGTGTCAATGTTTATTATGAAACTACACATTTCATCTTCTGATATGATATGCATTGATCTTTTGTGTTTGGCAATTGAGAGTTGCAGTTGTTATATGGTTCTGTTTTGTTGCCATTCGAGATTATGGGAAAGCGTCGCCTTTGCTGGCTCGAGGAACAAAAGGGTTTATTAGCAAATATAGTTCAGGACATATTTCTCACTTGACATCACCTTTTTTTTGGGATCCAGCCATTGTGTTTATGCAGCCTGCAGGAATGACTTCATTATTGGCATGCCTCTCAAGCTTATTTAAAAAAAAAAAAATACAAAATTACAAATTGTAGGAAAAAATAACCAAATTGCCACCTCCGTATTATATGTTGGAAAAAAATTATAAAAATTTATTTATGTATCGCACGTTGGAGAAAAGATATAGTGATTATACTGAGTCAAAATTATAAAAATTATTATATCGCATGTTAGGGAAGAAATATAAGTTTAAATGTGTATCGTCTGTTAGACCTGTGATACACGTTAAATAATTATACGTGTATCGCATTAAAAAAAAAAAAACATATCACATGTTCAAGTTGTATACAAGTAATATTTTTTTTAAAATAATAGTTAAGTATGAAATAATCTCATATATGTGACATAAATCAATAAATAATGTATTCAAAGATCAAGAACTTAAATACTAAAACTTAATTCCTTCACTAACCTAAGTAATTATTGGCCTTACAGTTCCTGTTGGTCACTCAAAGGATCATAAGGTCATCTCAGGGGGACATAGTGGATGTATCGGCTTAGAAAAGTAAAGGCAATTGACCTTTGCCTCGGTCAATCCTAAGGTCATACTGGGATGACCTTATTCTTATTTTGGTTGATTTTTAAATCTTAAAACGTCTTATTCCCCAACTTTTCTTACTCATACAAGAGAAGTATATTCCAACCTTTCTTGCACCATTGATAAATTGTGGATCGTGATCTTAAACAATTCCAATCTCCATTCTGGTAATACTTGTCATTAATTTCTCTTTAAATCTAATTTCATCATTCCTTTCTAAAATTATCAATCCTAGGTTCAAACAGTCTCATAATAGATTAATAATCCTAAAAGATTGGATTTTTAAGAAACAAGGAACAATTTACTTTTCTAATCACAAAACTTAACAATATCTCAGTTCTTGCATTAAATTTCTAACTAACTGCTTTATGAACTCTATTTTGTTTCTAGGTGTATTCTTATAAGAGATCATTGCAAATCATCATCTCGTATACACTATCAAGGGATTTTAGTTAAGAGTATTATTGATTTCTTGTCGATAAAAATAAAAATAAAGAAATAAATTGAATGAATCTAGTGATTACTTACCTTTCACAATAGAATGATAGGTATAGCCTGTCCATTAGCTTGGTGATTCACATATTGAAGAGAGGAAAGAGGGTGGTTAAAGAGATGGGGCAGCAGTAACAAATAGAACTAGGAAGGGTTATAGCTTCCGTATGAAATGAATGTCTTAGGAGTCAAGACAGCCTTATTTATTTGCCAGTAGTCTTTAACGGTCCCTCTACTTGAAGGTAACAAAAAGTGGATGGTATACCTAATTATTAGATTATTGGTACTATTTTACTTGAAAATTTTGATAAAGAGCATCCTTGACCTCCTATGAAGTGTAGGTTGATGGTACTTACTTTTTTACAAGAGATACATGTGTTCTAGCTCTCTAAAATTGCTTGATCATCCTCCTTGCCTCTTTCTTTTTTAATCATCATGCACTTGCCATTTTAAGCTACTCCGTTAAGATCACACGTGTTCATAATATGTGCACTACATGCACATGACCTAAAGTCTATATCATTAGAGTTGTTTTTCAATTTTAGTATAATCCTGCATTAAGTAAAACCTTCATGGCGTTGTAATATCCACAAATTACAATTAGAAAAATAAGTTTAAAAGTTTACTAAACATTATTACTAGTGCTTTCACTCTCTATTTAAAAGAAGAGATAGAAGTTAGAAGTGTATTCATCATGAAAAGTGATGTCATAAGAATTCTTCTATTCAATAATCAAATGAATCACAAGATGCTTAAGTAATTATGAGGCAACCATGACAAAATCTTTACATTCACGGTAAATACTTTACAAAACACTCTTGGTTTCCATGTGTTAAAAAATTCGAGACACCTTCCTTTTAATGGCTACATTATAGGCAATATAAGGCAACCAAGTATAGCAAACAAACCACTATAATCAGCAGTTTCAAGAACTAAGGGTTTGTTTGGGTTGTTTGACTTTTATCTGTATCTTATTTATATATTATCTATTTGATCTTTTATGAGTAAAAAAGCTTGTTTTTCATTTGTATCAATTTTTGACGAACATCTGTTTGAAAATAAAAAGAAAAAAAAGATATCAAAATAACCAAAAAAAAAGATGAAACAAAATAACCCTTAATTGTGAAGCTTCGATATGTGTTATCATTAAGTTTTATTTCCACGGGCACAAATATTGTCTTATTTTCTCTTTTATCAACTTCAAGTTGTCTATTAGGTTATATTTTAAACTTGAAAGCCAACTTATAATCATATATGTTTAAAATAAGATCAAAAGCTGGTGTAAATATTAGCATAGGTTTGAATGGATTGAAACCAGTCTATAACCATCGAATCATGGGATTCATTGAAGGTTGACCCACAACCAACCATAACCAAGTAGGGTACAACATTTGAAACTACTAGTTCTGAACTTGTGAATCTAATCATCAATTTACAAGCCTCAATGAAGATCGACCCCAAAACTTGCCAAGGTAAGTCTAGGTATGGTTCTTGGAATTGTCTGATTTCATTTGTATCTTATGTATATCTAAATTGTATCTTACTATCTGATCTATTTAATTTGTTTATAAGTAAAAATTTTTGTTTTTTATTTGTATATGTTTCTTGACAAATATTTGTTTGAAAACGACAAAAATAAGATATCAAAACGACTAGAAAAATGATGAATCAAATAAACCCTATTGTGAAGTGCTTATACATGTTACCATTAAGTTCTATTTCCATAGGCACTAATATTACCTTCTTCTTTTTTTTTAATCAGCTTCAAGTTTTCCATTAGTTATATTTTAAACTTGAAAGCCAAGGTATAATCATATAGATTTAAAATGAGATCAAAAGCTAGTGTGAATATCAACAAAGGTTTGAATGGATCGAAACCAATCTAAAACCATCAGATTATGGGATTCAATGAAGATTGACCTACTACCAACCATAACCAAGTTGGGTATGATACTTGACACTACTAGTTCTAAACTTGTGAATCTAGCCATTAATTTGTAGGCCTCAGTAAAGATCGACCCAAAATTGACTAGGGTTGCACCAAGTATGGTTCTTGGAATTGTTGGTCTTGAACTTATGAATCTTGCCACCTCTAAAATTTTTTATTTATAATTAAAAAAATAAAAATCAATAAACAATTTTAAACAAGAAAAATTAAATTTTAAAACTTAAAAAAACAAATGGACCTAACATTATTATTATATATATATAAATACATCTACCTTTAGTTATGTTGTTAGCAATGTAAAATTACAAATAATCTCAAGACAAAAACAAGCCTCTACGATAAAAATAAGTCATACATTGTTGAGGAAAAAAAATTACTTTTGGTAGAACTCTATATAAATCCAAGATATGCTATGCTTTTAAGTATATTTACTTCTTATGTCATTAATAACAGCTTAAATGCTATAAATATGTAATTAATTTATGCGATTAACAATAAATTGTTTAAACATTTATTTTGATTTACTTATAGTTATTTTCAATTTTCTTGTAAATTTCACTTTTTTTTTCTTTTTTACAATTTAGAGCTTAGGGGACCTATTGACTCTAATGGGTCCAGGTCTTGGTTAAGGGACTTATTGGGTCCCCTAGTAGGTCAAGATCTATTGAGCTAATTCTCCAATCTCGACCAATGTGTGCTCGTGTTTGAACTTGCCTACTGACTTATCTGAAGGTTAAATTCGTAAATGATATTTAAATTTTGATAAAATATATAATTAAGTACCTGAAGGTTAAAACTAATCAATTTAGTACCTAAACTTTAAAATTGATAAATTTAGTACCTAAAAGAATTTTTCGTACACACTAATAATATTTCTATCAAGTTCTTTTAGGTACTAAATTGATCAATTTCAAAGTTTTTTATATACCAAATTGATCAATTTTAAAATTTAGGTTCTAATTAATCATTTCTAAAGTTTAGGTACATAATTACATATTTTAACAAAATTTAGGTACAATTTGTAGCATTATCCTTTATCTAATATAGGATGCGAAACTGATACAAATTGATAAAAATGTTTCTGTCCATAAGCCATCTTTTTCCTTTAACAAATTTGGAAAGAAATCAACATAAATAGTTGAATGTTACAAGTGTAAGCCTAGGAAAAGTAGAAGAAATGGGATGATGAAGTGTTGTGTTTAGCATGTTTGTTGGGAGAAAAAAGGGTGGATTTCAACGGAAATTGAATGAAAAATGGGCAGCTTCACTTTTCGTCCAAGGGCTGAAACAAAGAGAAATGTATTCGAAGGACTAAAATATATTCATCTTTTTTATTAATATTTTATTTAAAAAATCATATAAAGATAATTTTATTAATCACTAATTCTATTTCTCTCATTTTCTTTCCATTTCCTTTATAAATTACTAAACATAAAATAAAACACTACTTTTTTCATTTCCACTCATTTCCATTTCATTTCCTTTATTTCTTTCCATCCGCAACCCCTCCATTTCTACTTTAAACAAAAATGCCAAACACAACATTAAAATATTTCTATTAAGTTATCATATAGTATTTATCTTTCTCTAATATCCTTTACGTTAATCAAACAAGGTAAAAAAATAATCCCATCCATTTATTTTTATTTCCACTCGTTACTTTCTATCAATATTTTTCCCTTTTTCATATACAACTTTCTTACTCTTTCTACTTTACGTAATAGTTACCAAACCAAGTCCGAATGTCCTACCCAAAGGGGCTTGCCAAAAAATTTCTGAAGGGACAATGCGATCATGGCTTCCTACGAGCGTGGTCCCTCCAAGATGAACAATGTGGACAGACGAGGTACATCATTGATTATACACTACAACGTAAAAGGCAAAAGTTGCGTTTGATATTTTCAAAGATTAGGTAAAAGGCTGTGTTTTTTGGGGGCTTAGGCGACAAAAGTAGCAAGTGAAGTCAGAAACTGTCCTTGTACACCAGAAAACGAATAATTTTAGAAGTTCAAATCTTCAATTCCACTTCTTCAACAACAAGAAAACAACTAAAATCATCAATCAAAGTGCCAAATTTTTTTCATCACACCTAGTTGTAGCAGTCATAAGTGTGAAGTGAAGCGCGTTTAAATGCGTGATGTGCTCGTGTACCGGAAATAAACAAAATTATTTGTCTAGAATGGACGAATCATTTGACATTTATGGTTGAATAAGGTGAATTGGGTCACGACTAGTACAAATCTCCCACATCGACCTATTTCAAAAGGGTAGATAAACTGCAAATGAGTCAAAACCTATTCGATTGACTATTTAAATTCCATTTTATATTTTAATTTAACTCCAAAAAAATCTAATTTGTGATGCACAATTCCACAAACTTATGAGTCTAAGTTAGGATCAAACTTAAATCTCGTAGAATTTGAGTTAAGTTTAAATATCAGTATTATTTTTATTGAAAATATATAAATTAAGAAACGTGAAGTATATAAAACATCTTATCGTATAAATTTTGAATTTATTCTTGTTATTTTAAGAATTCAAGCTCAAAATTTAAAGTTCAAACAAAATTGGGACTTCTCTCAATTTAACTTTTACACAATGGCATAAATAAAAATTTGCTATAGTTTGGACATGGCCTTATAGTTAATCTACAAAATTGTTATGATGCTCAAGATACGATTATCAAATGAACCAATTATTATGATATCTATTTAATGGCAAAAAGATGGATAGGTTAACTTAACTATTTTTAACAACATCATTTATTAAGGTCTACCCACTCTTACACTTGTTTAAGTTTATGTCTTTCTATTATATTATTATTATTATTATTAGTATTATTATTATTATTATAATAGATTCGAACCTAGAACCTTTCACTTGAAAGTCTAAATGGTAATGTAAATACTTGATATACTACACCATACCAATTTGCCTTTTTTTTTATTAATTATTTATACTTTATGTGTAATTAAATAAGAGCTGGGCTTTCATTTTGCCTAGGGGCAAAGCATCGATGAGGGATCGATGAGTTACTCTACATCAAAGTACTTGGTAGCAAATAAAATGTATGGTCTCATCCATCCAGATATAATAGTTGGAGCTCAACTTATGGTTTGAATTGAAAAATACCAACTATAGTTGAAATGATTTCAATTAGCTTGTTTCATTTGTACTCTTACTTTCGTAGATGTTCAAAAACTCACCGTGCAAGGCATCTTCTTAGACCAAAATTGACTAGAATACCTCTCAAGTTTCCCACCTAAACATGGCAAGGCACCCCTTCTACATTTTGCGTGCTCCAAAACTTTGAATTGTTTGTGAAGTTAAAAGAAAATTAAGTGGCCCCAACTATTACATACATTTGGTTTATTAGAATAAAGAGAGGCACAAAAAAAAATGAAAGGAAAGCTAATTCTTTTAATTTATAACGGGGAGTATATTTGATTGAAAAATATATATTCTATGAAGATAGCAATTCCTCTTGTAAAATAAAAGAATAATATTTTTGTATCTACTTCATATTATATGAAATAGATATTCTTTATAATAAAATTTTTTTATAAATCAAGCGAGTAAATAGTTACTCCACAATAATAAAAATTGATAATAATTCTATTCCAATACTAACTACAACGCAAAACTATATAAACTTGAGTAGTTTATGTGACATCAAATAAGGATATTACGGTGGGAAAAAGAAAAAAAAGGAATAGTGGGTGTAGTTTACCTGTCATGGAGTATGTTTCCCATGTTTATGGTAAGTCTAATCCTTCTGAAAGTCTATTCCAAATTCAATATGGGTCTAACTAGAAGTGCTCGGTAAGAAAGATTTTCCAACTTAAATAAAAAGGTCAACCACGTGTTTGTAGTGGACGACAGGATAAACTCATTTGTTATGAGCGTGTTAAAAAAAATAAAAATAAAAATAAAAACCTTTTTGTCACTTTTTTAATATTTTATTGTAATTAAAATTTTGCATTATCAAATACATTATCATAATCATTCGAATAGAAGGAAAATATTTGTAGTTTTAATAATAAGTGGTGATAGAAAGCAACAATAGTGACCAATTATTAATGGCGGTAGTTAAGAATCTTGAAAATTACTAATAAAAAGTAAGAAAATGGATATCCTATTGATATACATATATATTAATATATTTTGTAGATAGAAAAGATCATGTGTGACCATCTTCCAAACTTCCCACCATTACTTCCTAATAGCGTGCCTGTTTGCCAGGTAGGGTTAAAACTACAATTCCTAAGAAATAGAATGAATAATCGATAATTATTGTTTTATTTGGTTTACTTAAAATGACTTGAGTAATATGTTATAACTACACATCAAAATACCAACATGTCTTTACTGCGATGGATGGTTTAATTATTATGACTGAAATAAAGTAGAAATTCTTTTATGTTATGATTAGAGGTATTTTTGAAAAAAAAAGAGATATTTTTCATAAAGATTAACAGTTTCTTTGGTGAAGGAAAAAAAATAAAAATTTCTTATCTATCCATGTTATGTGAAATAGCTATTCTTTGTGATATAAGTTTTTATAAATTAAATAAGAGAATAATTATACTCCGGTAATAAAGGTAAAATATCAATTTCATTCCTATCAATCAAAGGTAATGTGGATGTTTGAGGGTAAATAAAAAATATTTCAAAAAAAAAATACTCATTCCTTTAGTCTTTGTCAAGGAATTGCAACTCTTTATTGCGGCGTTGTAAGAAATCTTCGGAATTACTATTTTTCAACCAAAATGTAGGCTTAGACTTAAAGGGGAAAGAAAAACTGGTTCATCCCACCTACATGAGATCAACTAAACATTTTCAAAGCTCCATACTAACCCCTTGCTGTTGATGTCACTGCAAAAATGTTTAATAGATTGAAAACTGATATAGTAATGAAAATAGGAGTAAAAAAAAAAAATAAGTTTGAAAAAGTGATCTAAGAAACAAACAAGCAATTAATTAGTGAACAAATACCCTTTAACTTATAAATTATGATTTTGCATCATCATAACTTTAGAAAATATGCAAATAACTTCCGAACCATTATTAAAACCTAAAAATTGGGAACTTAGTCATGGTTTGGATCTCTTTGCATAATTTTAAAAGCTATAGAAAGTAAGGTGGCACTACAAAACAAAAGTTTAAAGCCGCAAGACCAATAGAATGTTTATATATAATTTGCCAAAGAATAAAGGTTAAACTCGTGTCTTTGGACGGTGTTATGTGAAAAGCACACCGTATTCATCAGCCGATAACGACCTATTATGGAACTAGATTTCGTGGAAAAATGAGATTTGCGCTTTGATTAATGAGCGGATGGACTTATGGGCGTGGTGTGGACATTGATGGTCCAATGATGTACTTGGAAGACCAACAAAAGCAAAGCAACACTTGGGCTTTACAAGGAGAGGAAAAGAAGATAGATACGAAAGGGATTCCAAGTTATGAAGACAAAAGGTGGGATGACTAAATCAAAATCAAGCAATAAAATCTATTTGACCTCAAATGAGAATAAAATTGGAAGCATAACTTAGTCAGAACCTCAATCATATAAAAAGCAACAAGAAGTTTCAAATCTTCACGGAATTCCTTTTTCCAATATTTGGTAAACTATACTAATTATTCGTAAAAACTTTCAAAATCAAACAGTAGTAAAGGACTTTCGAAGAACCACTGCTACACAACATTATGCCCACTAATAAGTTTCAATAATACACACTCGTATATGGCATCATAACAAAACATATCGGTATCACTTCGATAGATTTGCAACTATATGTATACCACAAAATTCATCCTGTGAATGTGGATCTATCTATTTCAATTTGGAATTATAATTCATAGTAGTGGATCAATATACCTGTGTTAGATTCATGATGTGATGGTGTAAAAAAAGTCCTTTATGCTAAGCATATATAATAAAATAGAGTAAAATGGTCTATCCTGAAACCGATAGGGTACTAACTAGCAGTCGAGTTCTCTCTGAACTCCATAGGTGCATTTCCATCCATATCGCATTCATATTGAAAATGTCAACTTTATTACTAGTGCTATAACTACACGGCTATAAAATCAACTATAAAATTTTAAGATTATTTTGCCCTTAGCAATTCCTAGTTCATATCTTCTTAGTGTTTAGATTTTTACCTATTATGATAGGATTTGACTTGAAACGTTTTATACGGAGTAGAAAATCTTAGAAAATTTTATTAGGGGGAATAAAATAGTTCTTTATATGGTTAAAAGAGAGAAACAATTGTAGATACAATGTACATGGATTAACCTGAGAGATCTTATTAGAAGAAATTATTAGCTTTATTGTAAGAGGAAATATTATTTTTTAGTATTTTCTTTACATCTATCTTTTCCTATGCATATTTTGAATACTTTCATGCTTTTGTTTAATTAAAAAACAAATGAAAACAATATTTTAAAGCATCAGAGGAAAATTAATAAAGCCCACCGAAAAAAGTTCCAAAATCCTAGCTTTGATAATTATGACACTGACTCAATACTATCAAATCAAATAACCATGAATCTCTTAGCTCTAGCTCTACCATACTGGAAGCTGATTTCCATAATTTGATCACTGCAACCATCCACTTTATTATCTCATTATTTAAGTGGTTTAAACAGTTATATAAGGAAAGTATCAACAACTAAATGATGAATTGGAAGATTTTCTTAAAACTTTTTGTTAGGTTGGAATGAAATGGTTATATGCAAATTACATGTGTGTCATGCTTCATCTGACTTGAGAGTAATAACGTGAAATGACACGTAAAAGGTAATTAAAAGAGAAAAAGGACAAAAATGAGGAATAAACAACTCTATCAGACTCAAAGACAATCAATGAAGGGCTAAAAAAATCAGATCTCATTATTATAATTGATGAAATGAGTGTATTCTTGAGTTAAGACAAGTCTTTGATATTATAAGTCCAAAATCCACTAGTACAACACGTTTTTCTAGGCTTTTAGATGATCCAAATGAACAGAATTTAGAGAATTATAGATATTAGCTATTGATATGATTCACTAGATCATATTGATGATCTATGACCAAAATTAGTTCTTTTCTTTAATTGATTCCATAGGAGACTTTTTTATGGATTTAATCCTTCTTAAATCCCTTTTCCAACATGCAAGAATTATTAAGAATTTAGAATCGGATGGGCCGGTTTAGTAGAATCTACTTCAAGTCCACCATTATAAGATCATTTTAAAAATAGTGCTTGAGTTTTATTTTTTAAGTCCTATCAACACAATTCAAAAGATCGATTTGACGTAGCTATTAGATTTAAGGTTCAAAATTAGATTTATCCCTCCATAATGCTTAAAGAAAATAAAAATCAAGATAAGAAAGTGGAAAGCTAAAGAAAAGAAAAGAATTTAGACTCAAAGACAATTGATGAAGGGCTAAAAAATCAGATCTCGTTATTATAATTGACGAAATGAGTGTATTCTTGATTTAAGACAAGTCTTTTATATTATAAGTCCAAAATCCACTAGTACAACATGTTTTTCTAGGCTTTTAGATGATCCAAATGAACAGAATTTAGGGAATTATAGATATTAGCTATTGAGATGATTCATTAGATCATATTGATGATCTATGACCAAAATTAGTCTCTTTCTTTAATTGATTCCATAGGAGACTTTTTTACGAATTCAATCCTCCTTAAAGCTCTTTTCCAACACGCAAGAGTTATTAAGAATTTAGAATCGGATGGGCCGGTTTAGTGGACTCTACTTCAAGTCCATCATTCTAATCCTCTTTTGATCATTTTAAAATAGTGCTTGAGTTTTATTTTTTAAGTCCTATCACCTTAATTCAAAAGATCGATTTGATGTAGCTATTAGATTTAAAGGTCAAAATTAGATTTATCCCTTCATAATGCTTAAAGGAAAAAAAAAAAAAAAAATAAGAAAATGGAAAGCAAAAGAAAAGAAAAGGAAATGTTTTAATCTTGAGCATTTAAACTCTTGCTAGGGACAGAATAAAAGTTGTGGGTGTTGAAAACTCGAATTCCGACAAATTCTGCGAATGGGCGCGGCCATGGAGGGGAATGAATCATTATATTTATGGATGATACGGCCAAACGAAGTGTGAATAATTCTAGCTGTCATGTATCATGTTTGTATATATGAAATCACACCACCCACCCCTACCTCCTTAATCCTTATCTGAAATAAAGGAGGCTGTGGCTGTGTGGCTGTGGCTGTGGCTGTGTGTTGTGGCTTGTCGTGTTTGTGTCGTAGTGTACCTGAAGACTGAAGCTGAAGTGATTGTCCACCAAATAAATGACAACCCACTGCTCTGCGCCAAACCGCGTGCCTGTCGGCCCTCTTGCCTCTTCTTGACACGGATTGCGCCACCTTATTATTAATTTGTCATCTTCTTCACAAGAAAAGAGATAATAAATAAATGAATAGCTATTAATGGATTATTCGAGCACAGTACACTCCTATAAATTCGTGGGATTGAAATAAATAAAATCTTAACTCTTTATTTGATTGTTATCACAAATTTTGGCACCAGGACTTAAAAACACTAGACGAATTTAAAGAAAGAAAAAGCAGTATCACGTGGATGATGTTCTCTTTTTCACTTGATAACTTAAATTTTTCATAACATTTTTCTGATATATATATAGGATATCAAATAAAAGACAACACAAAAATTATTGTTCATTCTCATGTATACCAAACACGGTACAAATGAATTACATTGATTAGTGGTTATTTTTTATGGGACTTACAAAATTATTGAAGGGTCCAAATTTATACGTTAATGTGATTATCTATTATATTAATTTTCATAATTATTTTAATAGTTACATGATTAATTAGATGTTTTGCAAATGCGATTGTAAAAGCTGTCTAATTTCATATCGAAAGATGTACATGTGATTAGGAGGATATGCTTAAAACAACAAATTCATAAGCAAAGAATTATCTTATTCTTTTATTTATTAAAAAAGGTAATGGAACATATATCTATTCATGCATACAACTCACTTTACCTGTTTTTCAATCCATTCTTACACTAATTATTATCGAATTGGAATAGGATTTAAAAGCAAATGGGCCAGCACTCAATAATAAATCAAGACTGGGAAATTTTTGAAATAATTCAAATATTATTTATTTCTTAGGGACCAACCGTGTCAGGTTTCAAAGACGACTGTATACACATGTATATCTGTCCCTTTGTAACTTGCAAAGTGGCTATCAACGTTGCTTTAGGAAAATAATATAATCATGCCTTGTTCCCCCATTATATTACTTCTTGTCTTTAGCTAAATGATTTTCTCTCATGTCATTGTTAATGGCACCTTTAAAGTTCGGCTTAAGTCCACAATTTTTTCTTTTTAGGGGCCAAATCCACACTTTCTCAATTTTATTATCATTGAAAGCATTTATTTTCTACCCACGAAGAAGATGTGTCTCCATGGTTGAAGTTTCTTTTGATGTATTGAAGTGTCTCGTTTCTAATTCATAAGTGTCTATATTTTAAATTTTTTATAATTTAATATTTTATCTTTAAATTTAAATTATACTTTTGAAGTGTATATAATTCAGTATCTCTATTATATAATATTTGATGAATGTTTACTTTATTGATTGGATAACCTAGGGTCAAATGTGTATGCTTTCGATTTTTGGCAATATTTTGATAGTTTAGTACTATAAATTTTGGTAACTTTTGCTAAATGTTTATCATTATCTTATTATCAAAATAAGTATCCATTAAATATTGTTTAATAGAGATGATGCGCACATAATTTAAAAATACATAAAATAATTCATTAAAATTTAAAAATAAAACACTAAATACTTGACTTGGTTTTCTTGCGTAAATTTCCTAAACAATCATTGATATGTATACGCCGTGTTTTACTCATCCCAAAAATGGGGAAAAGGAAAAAGTATTTACCGTCCTCAAGATTGTTTATGATTGTATAATATATACTCGTGCAATTAAAAACTTAGTGGGATCATGTCACGCAAGATATTTAGGATCTTGCTTGTTTCCATTTGGATTGCATTACTAGGTTGAGTGGTCTGCCTAAGATCTAGGTTTGGTTACACATCAATTTAAATATTTAGTACCATTCACTTTTCCATTAAAAGTGACACTTTTTAAGGAGAAAAAATAAGTAAAACTTTGAAAATTTCATTCATGTTTAATTTTCTCGTTGACCATATTCAATTTTTCGAAACTCTGATAGGGCTTCTTTTTTTTAAGCTTATTTTCAAGTTTTAGCTTAAATAAGATGTGGAAAAAGTGTCAAGGGGTAATGGTAATCCAATGTCTATACTTTTAATTTTTAGTATTTTAATATCATATTTTTAAATTTTATCAAATTAATATTTATATTTTTAAAATATATGAGATTTGATGTCTCAATTAAATGATATTTAATAGATATTTATTTTGACAACGAGATAATGATCGCATTTGGCCAAGAATTGTTGAAATCTAAAAATATAGCGCAAATTTGCTAAAAATTGCAAATACGAACACTTGTTTGTCATTGTCATGCCAACAAAATAAATGTACGTCCAATATTATAGACATCAAGTCATATAAGTTCTCAAACTATAAGTATTAATTTCCTAAAAATTTAAAGATGAAATACTAAATTATCAAAAAAAATTAAAAATACACCTATTATAACATAATTAGTGCAACATTTCACGTCATAGTTAGCAAAAGCTGACAAACGAAGTGAGGGGAAAATTCCCAAAGTGACAACAATTTCCACACCTATCACTATTTTTCAATTTTAAGCCTATTGGATTTTAGTTTTTCTTTTTCCATTCGAGCTCTTTATTTCTTACTACTTAGTCCTTCATTAATTAACCCTTTCTCTACTTTTTTTTTTCAAATGGATGGTGATGGGACAGTCCAATCAACTATCTAATCGTTAAAATGAATATAGTAACTAAAATGTTAACTATTTTAGTAATTCAATCACAGTTAGGTGTGGTATAAACTGTTGGACAGTGACTGGATCGGTCCAGTCAAAATTAATAACGGGACTATAGAATTTCTCTTTCCAAAGATATATAAGGATTGGAAAATGTTTTCTCTTACTTTTTGAATTCGAACTTTTTGTTTAGGGAAAAAAAAAACAAAGGGAAAAGAGATGGTTAATTAACATATATTGATACTCGCTGTCATTAAGTAAAAATAATGGCCATGATCATATATAGAAAAAAATTTTGAAGCCATATGTTGTCTTTACCTTGAGAAGTAGATAGATAGATCTTGATACACCAATTTCACACAATTTCATTTGGTTTATGATAAAAAAAAGGTTTTGTTTACATCATATAGATACACTTATTTGTATGAGTTCATTCAATTTAAATATAAATTATTTATATTATTATATAAAGTGAAAATCTCTTAATTTGACTCTACATTATTATATATTATACGCTTTCTCATTAACCACATCTTTCAATTTCTTTCTTCCTTCATTCCTTAGTTTTTTTCTCTCTCTCTCTCTAAAATTCATGATTTTCCTCTATTTATATCTATATTATCTATACTTATTATATTAATTGAGACTCCTTCAACTCTGCATTATATAATATATTATCCGTAGGTAACTACCATTTACACTTTCTCATTAGCCTCATTCCTCAATTTAATTTTAATATAAGTTTATTATATATGATTATCTTCTGTACTCATCATAATTCTATCTTTGATTTTATTATTTTTTTTCGTATTCATAACTTTTACTCAATACATTTTTAAATATAAGTAGTTTTATTATACATATGAAAACATATTTTAATTAAATAATCCAACTTGTTGTCTTTGTTAACTTTTTACTACTCTAGACATATCCTTAGGTGCAACTTTAACATCGATTCCTTATAGAATTGTTTAAAATATCACATTAACAACTTAAGCAACTCTCATTATTAATTCTATACTTCATTTATGAATTACTTTAAGAGAGTTACTTCGTATTTTTATAATATTTTTTTTATTTTAAATGAGTTGAGAAACTCATTTTTTTAATTGCTTAATTAAACAACTTTGACATTAGTTTTTATGTCAAGAACCTTAATATATTGGTTAACTAAAGTTACTTGGCTTAATTTTTTATATAAAGCAACTCCAATAAAAATAATTAGATTCTTGTATAAAGCAACTTCAATAAAGAATGCATTTAGCTTATTTATTTCCACTTATCTTCACCTTGTTCATGTCGTGACTCTTCTATGGCCTCCTGTCAGTACCGCAAGAACCACACGAACAAGCACGGATTTATACTTGACTTTGAATGAGTTCGCTGAGGCCGCTTCTGCTTGGATCGTCTTTTTTTTTTTTTCTATATCAATCTGATTTATATCTATACTCATTTATATGATTTTTTATATTTATTTTTAATAAATAATTTAATTAAAATAAATATATAAAAAGTTAAACTTACGTAAATCCACAAATCAAACCCGCCAAAAACTGTCCACCTCTCTCTCTCTCTCTCTCGTATATATTTCCACATGAATGTGTCGATTGATTTCAGAAGAGTCATTAATTAATCTTGTCAGTGTTCAGTTGCTGCATTAAGAATGGTACTGCTTTTCAGTAAATTACGCTTAATATATTTCCATGCCCAAAGTATTCAATTAAGTGGTCCATGCAGAATAGGATCTATTTGTGTAGTTTATTTTTTATTAGTATCTGGATTGATATTTATGTCATATTAAAATTTAATTTACTTAATTGATTTACGATTAAAAATATTTTTTATTAATATTTATTTTTATAATAATCTATTTATACATTAAAAAAATAAAATTAAAATTATAGAAAGAGAAGAAAAAAAGCAAACCCTAAATATTCCATTTACAGGCATATGATATGCCTCCATATTTGCTGCAAAATTAATTACTTGTATGTCGTGACATGAATTATAAATTATTTTTGCGTGTCTTGCTTCTCAAATGACATTATTAAACAATACTTGTACGATTGATTGAAACAATTAATTCCATGTTTGTTTTTTTCTTTTTTTATCCCCATCTTCTTCGCTTCTGCTGTTTATTATGGTTTGCTAAAACATATGACGGTGATTAAATTTTTTAACAAAGTTGCCGGCCCGACCCCAACCGGAGAGAGACCCATGGGTTCAACGTCTTGAAAATTAAAACCTAGCAGTGGCTTGGTCGATTGATGGGTGTGGCGGGTCGAGGACTAGGACTTGCTAGTGTGGTATGAATTTAGGGCCTGCTTGGTTTAGTAGGATAGGATCAAAAGTAAAACCCATCGCATCACATGCCTTAAATTTAGGAGTCAGTCTATTTTTATCTATTTTCATCTTTAAATCTTTTTGCTTTCTCTTTGAAGTTTGAACCCACATAGTCCGAGGTCATAAAGAAGGTCGTAGACCATCGCTTGACTTGCTGGGCCACTCTATGGTCTGGTCCGTCTGGACTCCTCCTTGTACTAGGTTCGAGTTATCGACCTAACAGTAGGCATTCCATGATGCCGATGGATGCGAATCCAATGCATCTTGATTTCAAATTTAGAGAACTAAAACTATCTTGTTAATGGCTAGGACAAGACATAGGCACGGTTCAAAAACCGAATCAAACCAGAACTACCAGATTTTGAAATTGAGAAATCGAAATCATCTCCTACAATTTTGATTTGGTTATATGGAACCAATAGTTCTTAGTTTCAGTATTAGAGCTGCTAAACCATCTTCTTTTAAGTAGAATAAAATTTAATAAATTTTAGTTTTTGATAAATTAAATTTTAAATTCAAAATAATTATTGAAGTATTAAATTATTCAACCAGTTTTTTTTCAAACATTTGTTTGAATGCTTATTTATTTATATACAAGTACATCCAATGGATTGTTCTCTTAATAAAACTCTATATAAAGTAATCAGACATATTTTTTCGATCTTTTTTTTTGTTATTATCAACAATACGTTAAATATTGTGAATATATAATAAATTATTTTTATCAAATGAAAAATAATTTAATCATTAAATGTTATTTTTAACTTTTATATTACCTTTTTAGTTTATATTTATTTATATTTCTTACTTCTATTTTAAAATTTTCTATCCTTTTAAATAAAAATGTTTAATAAAGATTGTCGCAAGTGTCAATCCATTGGTAGAAAATATGTGAGTACAGCATAGGCTTGCAAACACAAAATACAGTTATTATATGCCGAGGGGTTATCCAACGTAGCCACTCTGATGGTTAAGTTAGATTGTGGGTATGGAAAAGAGTAAAGAGCAAGCATATCAAGTTGAGTAAGCTTAGATTAAATGCGTATATCTTTGGGAGTGAGTCACTTATAGCTTTTGACCATACCTCAATAAGAGGCCTATAGAATCTTATTTCCTATAGCCCTGAGTCCATATAGAAGTAGATGATCTTAGACCCAAGATGATCCCTACTTGAGGTAGAGATGGTCAAGCCTATAATTGTTCTCCTAAGGAGATAGAAGTGAGAAGTGGTGATGTTGTCCTCGACATGTAGATTTGCAGTAAGGATAGTGACAGGTCGAGGTTCTTATTAGATTGAGGTCATCATGGAGCTCCATATGAAGGTCGAAGTCCTTATGGGATTGAGGTCCTCATGGAGCTCTTTGGCTTAGATTCTTGATGAGGATTTTAATGCGTTTGCTAGCCCATTTGGTCAATATTAGGCTTATTAGTCATAGTCAAGTATTCCCTATCAACAAAGATGATATCATTCAAGTAACATAAAAATGAATATAACCTTAGAAAGTAAAATAAATTTTATAAGAATTGAATTATGACCTAAGTATTATGAGGTAATATATACTCTTATGATCTAACCTTTAGGTCCGTCCCACACATCCAAGTTAGATTAAAGTTTTGTAAGGTGGCCAGTTTAATGATTATGTGTGATAACATGAATCATAGACTAGTCCATATACGAACTCGTGAAGGTTAGTGTTCAACCAACCTATATATAACCATATTGCTAAAATATGAATAGTTGTTATTCTAGATGTAATCCATAATTTTTTTTGTTTGTTGAACCATAATTTGTAACTATCCATCACGTGTATATACATAAGTGATGCGTTTTATCTGTTAAATCTTTTTTTCTTCAAGTGAATAATGGATAATGTCGACCCTAGGTGATTAACAGAGCTATGCAAAAAAGTGCCATTATATATCTTTTGTTGCTCGTGACGCCTGTATGCAGAGTTCCAGTATAGTTTAAGCTAAAAAAGAGATTATTTTTGTAGCACAAATATTACTATTCTCGACGTAAAGAATTTATTTTCGTGGTATTTATTTATTCCCCAAATTCATTTAGGATATAAGAGGCTGTAGTGTTTATTTCTTTTCCTCAGACTCTTTTTCTTAATTATTGTTGCATGCTTTATTGTAACCTGGCCGCCCAATTTCTGCATAAGGTACATAATGATATAGCCTTTTAGAGACCTAGAATATTAGATATTTTGATTTTTATTACCTACTACTACAAAGGAAAATAGTTAGATGATCTAATGGTTTTGATATTACTAAACTCTAGTTTGGCTATAGGACCAAAAAGAAAAAAAAAAACAGAAAGAAAGAAGAACAAATTTTTATAAGAAAGATTTTTTAGCTATTATAACAAATTTGAACTTGATACTGTTTACATCTCAGCGTTGAGCCAATAGGCCCTAAACCACTAGCTCACAGGTCAAGGTTACCATGATCCAAGACCATCCCGGCTACACGGGTTAAGCCATGCGATGTCAACCTGACTAGTCATGGGCCAGGTTACAGCCCATTGACCCATGTAAGTTGATTTTTTTTATTATTGTTTCGGTGCCTTTCACATTTGGCATTTGTAATACTATCAACATTTTTTATTTCACTTTCATTCTCCATGGAAGCAAAAAGGAAATAAATTCAATCTGAGTGGCATTTAACTATGCTAAAATCAAACATAAGAAGATGAATTCCTAAGAGTTAATGTTGAATTACTTTACCTCAAAAATATTTGTAAATTACAAACTCAAACATTCCATGTTATACAAGAGATAGATGGAAATTTTTACATCGCAAACTTGAACAGAAAGAAGTAAACATTGGAACAACGTGATATAAGAAAAAAAAAATCGTACCAAGGAGAAAAATTTACAATGCTATATCTAAACACGCACATAATTTATATATGCATGTGAGCATTTCTATTTTTTAAGGTCGCTTTGAAGTTGCCTAGATATTCGTTAGTTGGAATCAGACCTTTGTAGCTCGAGTTTTTTGTTTTTTAATTTAGTCAACATGTTAATTTTATTTACGAAAATGAAGCCGAATTTGCAATTTTTGTTTATTTAATTAGATTTCAGAAAAAAAGTATCACTTACCTATTCAATCTATCATTATTGAAAATGCTAAATTTCTCTAGAGATTTTGTAAAGCACTACCGATTAGGGTTGTTTTTCATCTAAAGAGACAACATTTTTTAAAGTAAAGGAAAAAAGGAAAAAATGTGCAATTCCTGTATGCATGTTTAGGCATGGAGGCACTAGTAGACCCTCCTGAGGTAATGAAGTCATTGAAGTACTTGTCCTCCTTGATTGAGGTGTAGTGTATTTCTTATAGGTGTTGCTTTATTCTATTCTAGTCATCATTGCAAGTAAGAGACTCAACTGTGACTACCAACAAACTTGATTTACGATCACAAAGATTAAATCGATAATATTATTCTGAGACAATAATTGCAGTATTTATGTATCTTCCCATCCAAACCAATACTTTATGAAAATGTTATGTAAAAATTTCAAACTTAAGAGGGCGGAGAGGCTTACCTAGGATTTCGATCTAGGCACGAAAACTGACTTCATCAGCTTCATCGTCTTCCTCTTGTGCCTCAAGCGATGCTACTTCTTGAATGCCTGGTACTTTGTCTCTAAGCCAGTATGGTTTTCATGTATCGAAGTTTGATGCTTGAATCCAAGCAGAGTGTGGGGAAAGACTTCTAGATCCATTTGTCCCTAATGAAATTGACTATAATAAACATATATCTATTAGTCATATGAGTCAATGGACTGTATACCTCCATAACCTTACCTTTTCTTTGACCTTCATCATCTTAAGACTTCTTTGAGCCTATCAATCTGCCTCCAAAAAACAATCTCATTTTCCTTCTTGAAAATAAAGTGTGGACGGATGAAATAAACAAAATAAAAATACAAAACAATAAAAATGCCAACACCTAACTAAAGAAAAAAATGATATCATGCGTTAAAATATAAGTATTGAGAGATTATGCGATATTTAACGTAACCAAAATAAGTGGTGTATGAAACTTTCTCTTATCAAACATAGGCAAATGTTATCGTAAATATATCAAATTAAGAGACACGAGTAAATTTTTAGGCATACGTGAAGCTTTCAAATGTGGATGGACATATTTATACCATGATAGTTGCCTCATAAAACTTTTGAGCATGGACATTCAAAATTTTTCAAATTTCATCTATTATTCTGGTCTGGTAACATCATATCTCTTCTGAAAAGTAAAAGATTTTAAACTAGACCTATAAGTTTATGTAGCTTTGTTTAGAAAATCAAATCTAAAATCATGGCTAGTCGGCTAAAACCTTTATTAGGATAGCTTATATCTGATGAACAAAGCTTTTTTTTTTTTTTTTTTGTGAACAATGATTCATGACAATATTATAATTGCACATGAAACATTTCATATTTTGAAAAACAAAAAGAATGGTAGGGAAAGGTTTTTGCTTTAAACATGAATATAAGCAAAGCTTATGATTGCATTGAGTAAATTTTCCTTAAGAAAGTTCTTCTAAAAATATGGCTTTGATGTGAAATGGGTAGATTAGATAATGGCATGTGTCTCTATTATTGAATTTAATTTGATGCTAAATGGGAAATGGATAGCGTTTCTTATACCTACTAGAGGTTTGAGACAAGGAAGTCCTCTATCCCCTTATCATTTTATCTTAGTGGCTGATGTGCTTTCAAAAAGGATAGAAAGGGTTGTAAGACACGGTGAATTGGTAGGTCTTCATATTAAACCTAGTTATCCTGTTCTCTCTCATCTTTGTTTTTTCTAGAGGCAAGATCAAAGAGGTCGAAAAGCTGGTTAAGATCATCGAAACATATTGTTTAGCTTCAAGGCAACAGTGAATTCGCAGAAATCAAGTGTTTATTGTAGTAGTAACACCTCTAGCCAATCTATGAAGGAAATTGGAGAGATTCTTGGTGTTCCAAAGATTGATAACCTAGGTTTATATCTTGGTCTCCCTAGAATTTGAGAGTGGTCAAAATACGAAGCTCTTTCCTTTATAAAAGAGAAAGTTAATAGAAAACTTAAGGGTTGGAAACAAAAATTTTAACTAAGGCTGGTAAAGGGATCCCCATTAAATATGTAATTTCCTCAATTCCTGATTATTCAATGTCATGTTTTTGCTACCCGAAGAAATGGTGTGCTGAAGTCAACTCTATGAATTGGAAAGTTCTTTTGGAGTTAAAGGAAGAATGAAGGCAAAGGTTCATTGGAAAAGTTGAGAAAAGTTGGCTCTCTGAAAGGAGAATGGTGGACTTAGCTTCAACAAATTGCATCTTTTCAATCTAGCTTACTAAAGAAACTTGTTGGATACCTAATGTAATCCTTCCAACCTATGGATTAGATTTCTAAAAGGAATATATTTCACAAATAGGGATTTTAAGGATGTTAGTCATGAAAGGAAACTTTGTGGGTTTAGAGTAGTGTCCTTAAAAAGGAAGAAGATTTTGTTTGAAGGGAAATATGGCGAGTAGGCTCAAGTGATAGAATCTCGGTTATAAGGGATTGATGGGTGTCTGGTCTTGGAAAAAAGATTCATGGGTATTACATGCCACTTGTATATTAACTCCAATAGTATTATAACACTGGATATGTGGATAGTGGTTATTTTGAAAATCATCTACTAATTGTCAATGTGTTAACATATAGTTGGGAGTTATACACCATATGTTAGGGATACAACTGGGTCAAGTTTCAGGTGGATCATATGAATCAAAACCAAACCCCTACACTATAGGACGTACAAAACCTGACCTTATAATCCTATAGGTTTTTTTTTTTCTTATATCAAACTTACCCTACAGGGTTACTTTGAAACACATCACCCGCCCAACCATTCGATCCAATTACCCGCCTGATTACCCGCTCGATTATCAACCCGAACCCACCCTACTTATTGTGTTTTTTTCAACAGATTTAGCAGACTTAAGACAATAAGATAATAGTATAATAATATAACAATTCACCTTCTTTTTGTTAACCTATATTTAAATTTATCCTGTTACTATGTTTACATTTAATAAATGTATTTACATTATAATTTTTTTTACTAGGAATAACGGGTTGGGTAATACAGGTCGGTATCCATCGGGTTTTAGTAGTATCTAAACCCAACCCTAATACCCTACAAGATTTTTTTACCTATATCCAAACCCAACCCTATTACCCTATAAGGTTTTATCGGGTTGGATGGGTCGGAAACCCATTAATGGCCAATCTCGTTGCATCCCTACCATGTGTACATCCACCAGGCATTTATCAATCACTCAATATTTTTCCCTGGTCTTGATGGTTTCATTCCTAAGTGCAAAGATGGAGTGGATTTGAATGAAGTTAGAGTGCAAGATCTATTTTTTTGACCTAGAACATTGTTAGGTTAATACAAAACTAAGACTTTTTTCAAAAAATCGAAAGTAGAGAAAATTAAAAGGATTCTGTTAGTGTCACAAACTCAAGATGTGTTCATTTGGTTGTCTAGTAGGAGTGGTATTTGTATTACCAATCCAACTTATCATTACCTGAAATCACAACAAAACAACATGATCTCATTAATAGCCTCATCTTTAAGAATCATAACTAAAGAATAGTGGAAAAGCTTTTGGAAAATCAAAACTTTACTTGATATCTAGTATTTTCTTTGGCGAGTTGATTCTAATATTATATCCTCCACTGAACGTTTGTTGAGTAGACATTCTCTCTCTAATCCTTGTTTTCTGGTTTAGGAGAGATTGAATCAGTCAAACATGCTTTACTCTAATGTGAATGGATTGAGCAGCCTGGTTTAGATGTTTAAGGTTGCGCATTAACAAAGTTAAGGTTAGAAGTTTCATGGAATGGTTTGAGGAGTTCACGAAAGTGGAAAGGAAGGAAAATCGAATCTTGCAATTACAGTGATTGTGGTGGCATGGATTATTTGAAAGAGGCGATGTCACTTATTATGGAAGGGTTAGATCTGATCTTAATGGTTTGATCCATGCTTAGTTTTAATTTTAGCAATCCTAATCAATATAAGGAAGAAGAACATGATATTGAGGAGAGGGCAACAAAGGTTTTAGATTGTTGGAAGAAGCCTTTTAACTCGGTAGTAAAGGTTAATGTAGATGAAGCATGGAAATCAAAGGAGGATGTAGCAGCGATTGGTGTGGTTGTGTGAGACAAAAGTGGAAATGCGACTCCCGGGAGAGCTTTGACCAACATGTGTGTTTATGTAAAGGAATTTGAAGCTCAGGTCATATTGATGGGTCTATTGTGATGATTAAAGAGGGTTGTGCTTCAGCCCAAATTGAATCTGATTGCTAAATCTTAATTTAAGCTCTAAGTTGACAAGTTGTTCCACTCATTAGTCTTCACAGCTTGTTGTTCAAGACATTCTCAATCTAATCTACTCTACTTCTTGTTCCTTCTCTTTTGTATATATTTCTAGAAAAGCCAATAGTATTACTAATTGGATAGCTTCACATACTGGGAGAGGGTATGTTCTATGGGATTGGTGGTGTAACCCTTATCCCATCTCTAAAAGCTTATCCACCTTGATTGACTTTGTTCCTCTACAGTTGTAATGACTCGATCTATTGATGACCATGGTTAAATTGTAATGAATAAACCTTTTTGAGTAGAAAAAAAAAAATTAAACACTCACATGCACCTAAATTTTCATTGTGAAATTATGTTCATTGCTTCACTTCATTTTTACAATTTTTAGTAGGTCTAATTTGACAATGTGATAACCTTTAATTAATTTTTGTATTTACATTGTTTCTTCTTTTTCTTTTTACATTTTGTCTTCTTCTTCTTTTTTGTATTTGTTTTTTGTTTTTTTTTTTTTTTTTTGGCTTCTTTCTTCCTTCCCCCAAATTAAGGTCTATATTACATTTCCAAGAGAAGCCTACAATTTTGATTGAGACCCACCCGACTCACTATTTTGATTGCACGTATTTTATTCCATGCACTATTTTGATAGCTAATGTAAGGACCTGGCATATATTTATCAAATAATCATATGTCAAGTCCCCAACCACGTATATTATCCGATGATATTATACATAAGGTTATCTAAAAAAGAATAAATTTATGCCTATTTCTTGATCAACCTATCAACATGTCAGACTTTACAAAAACTACTCAACCAAGAGTAGATAACTTAAATTATATACATATGATAGTATCAACATATATGATACTATAATTTTACAAACCAAACTTGAAATCTCGACTATACAAGAAAAGAAACTTAAGTGCTTTAGATCTACAAAACATAAGCTTTTAAGTAAGCCTTATTCCATATAATTACATCTAAAAAACAAAGTCTTTCTTCTTCCGTCCCAAGAAAACAACATCGTAAAGTTAAGGAGTCCTAATCGTCCCACTCATCGAGAAAGGCCTCCCAATCTGTACCATAACCTATGTCATCATAATATTCATCATAACCTATGAAGGAAAAAGTGAGTCAGGGGACCAATAGATAGCAACACAAACAAATACCATATTACACAATCCTAACTAATGCAATGCAAGAAACAACAGAATTATTTATCTTTTTTTAAGTAGAACATTTCAATACTAGAGTATTCAAAATCCAATTTTAATTCTTGAGAATCTAGGGGTCCTAAGTAATAGCAGCTGCTCAGTGGTTAATATAAACAACCTGAATACTTACATCTCCTATATAATTTTACAGTTAATAATCTCATATAGGACTTACCGGTTACTCAACTTTATTTAACTTAATCCATAATATCACTTAATTCGATCCTCCTCATAAACGTGAATTAAATCATATTATTTATTCTTGTGAATAAGTAAATATTACACCGATACCGTTCCTTCTATCAATTACTCACCGAGCCACTTACAAAAGCCATTGGACCATTACAGAAGTAGCCTAAGCGCCTAATTTACCATGTCAACCTTGTTAACAGGGTTGTCGCTTCTCGAACCTAATTCAAGGACACACGTATAAAAAATTTACACAATTATTTTTAAGTCCAATCCTTGATTAGATTTGATTTAATAATGTCTAACCTAGCACTCAATAAACAAATTACTGCGTACCTAGAAAATTAGATTTATTGGGCAAAAGACCAGTATTTAAACTTGACTAAGTAAAAGAATCTATTAAAGAACCATTTCATATAGAACATCATAAATTCATAATTAAATATCAAATCATTGCACCTTCGTCAAACTCAAATAACATATCAAATCATCTCACAATTTCAAGTTCACATATGTATCTATACTTACATATCACATTTCATTATTCATTTAATTATTATTATTTTTTTTATAAACATTATCAAGGGATTTGTCATGCTCATGACAAAGGCTATGATGGAAATCACGAGCCATAACCTTAGACCATGATGAGTCTCATTGGCTTTGTCACGCCTATATTAGGAAATAGCATCCCTTATCATGGTCATGATGGAGGCTGTATTACAATTTACTCCCATAACAACTTGTAAAAATGTTTCTTTTAAAAAGTTCCTAAGAATATCACACCCTACGTAACGGCCGTGATCTTTCTCGTATTAAGCTTTAAAAATCACACAGAGATGATAACGCCCCTTGTAACGGCCATAATGTAGGCCACAACATGTTTTTAAAACACGCATAGTATATAACGGGCTGTTTCACATTTTAAAAACTACTCAGAGAAGATCGCAGGTCGTGCCACAATTGTGATTGTCAAGAAAATAGCTTACCGATGACATAACGACCTGAACACACCTGTTATGAATAGGATATTAATCCTTTCATATTTGTTCCAAAAATTTCTATGTTTTACATCTTCTAACTCTTTACTAGGATCTCATTTTAAAACTAACTTACAAAAAACAATATCAACATTATCAAGATTACTTGTACTCATGTAATCATTCTATAAGTATATGCACTAAAATCATAACCTAAAAACATAAGCTTATCATCTATGCTTGTTGAACTCTATTATTAACCTAATTACTAAAGTTCTAATCATTTATTACTAACAACACCGATACACACATCATTTCTTCATAAGCTTAAAAATCATTTCCTCAAACACCTATATGCACATTTGGTTCAACATACACGTTAGCATATCATTAATTTGTCTAAAATATAAAAGTTCTATTCCTATTCAACATCAATATCAACTAAAATTACAATTAAACAAAGCACATAAAAGATCAACTTTACTTAGTTTATAACTATTAACCCTACCAAACTCTACCCTTTCTATTCTCTTGACTTAGATTATTACTCCTACTTGATCCTTGTTATTGATCTTTGCTTAAAAACTTATGGGATAATGTTTAGAAGAAATTTGGAGAAAGAGATTTTTACTTGTTTAAGGTTGTGAAGATAATGAAAAGGAAGAGATGAATGTTGGGTTTTGTTTTGGATAAACTATTTTGATCTCTTTTTGACTTTTGATGCATTTGTAATTCTTTAGAAGATGCTTAGGCTTTGGGCTTTGGACTATATGTGTGTGGGCTTGGGTTTCTAACATAAGCTGATATAAGGCTTTTGTTAATTAAAGTAAATTTTGGGCTTGAATTATTAAGAGTGCATAAATTTTAATGCATCAATTAATTTATATGTATCATAAAATAAATAAATTTAACTTGACCCATATATGATCCAATCCTTTACGCATTGAATTACTAATAATTCATCATGTCATCACATCAATTTATTATAATATAACTATATACACTATTAAAGAAAACCCACCCCTTTGGTGTCTTTAATGTAAATATTTTTAGTATAAATGTTTTTAATATAATGTTTTTAGCATACGAGTATAAAATATTTTTCATATCCCTGAAATCATGAAAATTAAATAGGGTTTGATATAATTAAATAAGTTGAATAGATATAGTCTTTTCCTTTTTTAGCATATGGGTGTAAAATATTTTTTATATTCTTGAAATCATGAAATTAAATAGGTCTTGAGTAGAATTAAATAGGGGTTGAATAAACATAATATTTTCCGCATAAAATATTTTTGTATCCCTAAAATCATGAAATTAAATAGAGTTTGAATACAATTAAATAATGGTTGAATAGACATAGTTTTTTTTCTTTTTTAGCATATAGGCGTAAAATATTTTTTAGTATCCCTGAAATCATGAAATTAAATAGGGTTTGAATAGAATTAAATGAGGGTTGAATAGACATAGTATTTTTCTTTTTTTAGCCTAAGCATGTATCTTTATATACCGCTTTAAAGCTCTGATGCTATATTTATGCACAACAATTACCTACATAGAGAAGTTACCTATAGAAAACACAATTATAATTATGATTTGTAATTAATTTCCTAATTTCTATGAGGTTCTCCACTTCCAACTTGTCAAAATAATATATCTATTTAATTTATATATATTGGGTTGTTTTATTTTTACACGCATTGCGGATGCATCGTTTACTTGTAATAATTTAATCATAAAATCAACAAAAAAAATACGCATTTATACAAATTAGTTTAGTAGGTTTGATTTAGATTATTTCAGCTAATTTTCTTTTTTTTTTTAATTGTGTCCCATTTGACCGTGTGGGTAGGTGAATAACCAACGATCCGACTACTCATCGAGTCATGACCCATTTGGTTGGGTTGAGTTAGCAAGTCAAACCCATCGATACTAAGTTAGGTCAATATCAATTTTTGGCTCGACCAGTACTAAGGTCTACTAATGTTTTTTCTTTTCTTTTTTTTTTTTCCAATGAGGTCTACTAATGTTAGCATACGATATTTCTAGACATAAAGACTAAAACTTGTAAAAATGTTACCAACTATTTTGGGAATTGAAATTCTTTAAATTGGAAAGTTTCCAAAATCGATATGGTGGATTGTAAGATTGTAAAAGATATTATAATATTCTTTAGTCTAATAATTAAAGATCGAATCTTGTAATTTTTATTAACTATGAAGATGAAGATCTTCTCTACAAATTATATAAAAAAAAGAGCATCCTAAAAGAGTAGGAATATTTTTATTACAATTATGGAGATGAAGATCCTTTCTACAAAATATATAAAAAAGCGAGCATCCTAAAAGAGTACGAATTTCATAATGTCACATTTGGTATAAGAGAATAATTTGGAGTAAATGAATTAGAATCAAATGAGTTCTAGAATGAAAAATTCATTCTTATGTTTGAAAGTGTACACAGAATGGAATGGAATGGAATAAAATGATGGTATGGTTATTTTCGAAAATGTCCCGAACAATAAATGCAAATCATGAATATATGATATGATAAAAGAATAATTAAATTGCATGTAATTAAAGAAAAAAAGAACTAGAATGGATTCACAACGTCGCCTTTGAAAAGTTGGAATTGAATTCCTTTTTAAAATCGGAATCATCAATTCTAAAAATCGTAATTTTGGCTTCTAAAAATGCATCCAAACATGAGAAATAGAATGAAACCTGAAATCACATTCTAGGTCCATTCTTGCATATTAAACATGATGTAAGAGCATTCTAGTTTGAGTCATTAACATGAGACCCTATATGAATGACCTCACTTTTTAAGGTCCTACAAGATTAGAGGAATGGGGTCTTTTGCCAAAAATCCCAAAATACAAGGTTTTTTTTTATATATTTTTATATTTTGTTAAATATATTGTGAAAAGTATATGTGATCCATAAAATCTAAAAAGATGCAAAGGATTTTGTATAAAAAATCTCAAAGATAAAATAGTAAGACTTTTTTAAAAAGAGGCCTCAAAAAACGTATGTGACACTTTTAGATGTCTAGGACCTTTACAATATCCCTATTTTGCCACTAATCATTTTAGAAATCTCATCACTTTATTTTTAAGTTTTATTATATTTACATCTCTTTAAATTTTGCAGGCTTCGTATATTTTTACATAGATATGCAAAACAAAATAAAAAATATATAAAAAAATACAAAAAGACGTGAAACATCTTACTTTTTTTTTCTCCTTAATCCTTAATAGATGATCCTTGATTCTTAACAAATGATCCCAAAAAATTAAATACCTCAGCTAAAACCTTAAAATATAGGGTTTTTAGTATCGAAACTATGTCTTTAACTTTAAAAAAAAAAAAAAAGTGAGAGAGAGGGAAACATGTAGGGAGATGTATATTGGAGTTGGTTTGCTTTCCCATAGAAGGCACGACGTTTCCGACAATGTTTAGGTCGGCTAAACGCCAAAGTCGTAGACAAATGGAAGAGGTGATTCCATTAGACCTCCTCCAAAGAAAGTTTCTATTGGGATTACAACCGAAAAAAAAATGTAAAAAAATTGTGATAAACAACGATGAGTAAATATTCAGAATCTGATATGGACTTTTTATTGAACAAGTCCAAAACATGTTAGTGTTTCGAAGATGAATAAATAAGAACTAAATAAATACTAGTATATAAGAGTGTATAAAATTATAATTTTTATAGAAAATATGTATTAGTCATGTGGTTTATGAAAATGGATAAATGAATAATATAGTAATATCACGATGTTGTCTAAAATATTTAAGATGTACTCATTTCCATCCACTATCTCAAATGTAACTTTCATTTTTTTTATTTTCTAACTATTTAAATGACAATAACAAAATATGTCGGACTATAATATCTCATTTTCCTTAATAAAATGGATGATGCACACGCATCCCAAGTATGTAAAAATTAGTAAATATATTTTATATAAATTATTCAATATATATATATATATATATATATTAAAATTGATGTTTTCTTGATATTTGGGTTTTTGACCAGATCGATACCAACTGAGATATATCAGAGCAATATATTTTCCAATAGAGCTTCTCCCATAACTCAAGTTGTTGATTGTATTTTTCCATTTATCCGTTTAAGTCCCTCCTTTATCTCTTTTTTATGGCCAAGACGATTGAGTTGCATAAGATTAAAAAATTGCAAAAAAAAAA
Source organism: Combretum micranthum (assembly GCA_024138025.1). NCBI lineage: Eukaryota > Viridiplantae > Streptophyta > Magnoliopsida > Myrtales > Combretaceae > Combretum > Combretum micranthum. The sequence goes on from JAMXBD010000293.1 coordinate 472,126, forward strand.
AAAAAAATCTACATAAATAAATCAAAACTAGAACATAACCATGAATCCTTAAACCCTAAACTGAGTACGAGTTTATGAGAGTTTTTATGGTCCCATCAACGAGACCATCCAGTTAGCCATTTCATTATTAAAATAAATATAATAATTAAAATATTAGTTATTTTAGTAATTAGATTATGGTTGTGTATGGTGTGAATCATTGGATAATCAACTGAATTTGTTCCATCTAAACTAGTAATATGCCAATAGAATTTTCCCAAGTTTATTTATTTATTTATTTATTTTTTGTTTTTTAGTGAAAATGAAGTAGCAGACGAGTTCTTTTTTATGAACAAGTGGAGTAGGCCATAGAAAATGAGCATGAAATAAAAGTTACAAAAGCTATATCGCAACCGATCCCATTATTTATAAAGTATGTGTCTCAAGATAACATTTTATGGATCCGTGCTTGCTCGTGGTGGGGGCTTCTGCCTTTTGTCACCGTTCGACCTAATATCTCACAACACAAAAAAGATATTTTATATCAAAGTGGGAAGATTTAAAAAGAAAAAATACATATAAATATTAAAATATATGTACAAAGCACGCATTTCCCGTAATTGGTGGACTTTTTGAGAAGGAAAAGATTACCGGAGCGTGTATGCTTAGCCTATTTTATATATTAAGATCTATTTTTATGGGTATATTACCATTATAGTTAGATCATTATAAAATTTGTTTCTATAAAATTAATTTATTTTTAATTTTTAATAAATGTCAAATAATTCAATAGACAAATATAAAATAAATTAATACACTTAGCAATTTTAAAGAAGGTTATTACCATTTTGCATGCTATTGTGTTATCGGAATAGAAGAGCTCGAAAAAGAAAAAATAAAAAAAAAAAGATATTTTTGGATTGTGCATGACATATGTAAATGGCTTAAATATATATATACATATATATATATATATATATATATGGCTTAACTCATGGGTTCTGTGGTATAGCTCAACGAGTTTAGATCCTTTATTGGAACAACTTGGGGAAATTTTGCATGATCGATTTGAAAAAAAGATTGTTGAATCGGTTCGTTACATCCAACTTTTTCAAGCAAGTTCGTGCACATAGGAGAATGGCTATTGGCCTTGATCCTTAATAAGCTCATTCATGAAAAGCATAACATAAGTATTGCTTTATGTCATCGACTAATCATCGAAATGATTTGACAATTGTAATCCATGCCAAGTGTTCATAATTATTAAGACACCAACTTTTGGAAAGAGAAGACGAGCAACATTCCATAGGGAGGCTTTCCTCTCAAGATTAAGTAGGCATATTAGATGACTTTCATTCTAATTGCCCAAGAATTGTAAGGTAAATGCATGAGGTCTATTTAAACTCTCTTGTCTGTCCCTCATGCATTTAAAATACCGAGATTATCTGTTCCCCGTCCTCACAATTATCATCACATCATTAAATGCTATCTCCTTATCAACACTCCTAAAGTTAAGTGCAAGATATTAGATCCACGTAGCACGTGCATAACCATCTTAGGAAGAATCATGCAGCTATAATATGTTGATTTATACTTTTCTCAACACATCTCCTTAACATGAGTATTTTTCTTATAAATGATTATATATAAGTCGGATAAAGCCAGTGCGGGTACTTGAACTTTTTAAAATGTTCGTTTTAGTATCTGACCTTTATTTTTTTCATTTTAGTACACAAACACTTTAAAATGTACCATGTTATGTCTCTTTTAGTACTTATATTAGGAGACGTTAAATTATGCCTACGTGGACCAATTAAAAAAAAGCATTGCCTACGTATATTTTGACCTGGTCAATTCAGTGGAATAAAAACATCCGTGTATTCTATGCCAAATCAAGAGTCAAGACCCCAATATTAATGGCTTTCTCCAACGCTCATTTATGTCTCCTTTTACATCGTCTTTTCAGGCTGCTACTTCACCCTCTTCACCTTCCCAATCCCAATCCCAAACCTATTCCACTACTATCAACATAATCTGTGCAATAATCCATGAGTCTTACCACAAAAATTTAGGTTTCTATGGACCCATTGTCGCTATAATCTGGAAAACATGAACCCTAATCAAGACCCCTATTTCACAATTTCTTTATGTAGCCTCAAATTGATGCTGGGACATTGCAATGGTGAGGAAACATACATCCCAAGTGTCATCGTCATCCCCATTTCCTCTTCAACCTGCCATAAAACAACTCAGGTAATGTGTACTGTTTTTGTGGTTTGAGATGTGAGTTGAAAATGGCACGGATGTTGGAAAACTATGGAAGAAGGTTTCCGAGTTGCCCTTTGTATCATGAAAATCGTAGATGCGGGTTCTTCAGATGGGTTGATATTGTAGGTGATGCGGACGCTGTGGGTGAATAGAACGTTGAGCCATTGGATTTAATGGCTTTGCAACAAGAATTAGATTCTTTGCGGCAGGAGCTTGCTTTATTGAGGCATGATTTAATGAAGCACAGAAAAGGCCAAAAAAGTTGCAGGATTGATAAGCTAATGAATTGGATTTAGATACGTTGGGTTTTGGTGCCATTGCTTTTGTATTGAATAATTTAGGATATGGGAAAAGGTTTGTAATCTTGAAATAGCTTAGGTGTTATGTCAATAAATTGAAGTTTTGTTTCCTTGGTTAGTTGGAATGTAATATGTTAGCGTGTAGTGAGTGCTTTGTATTAGTGCTTTTTATTGGTGGGTCTTTGTAATATCATATTTGATGTTAATGTAAGACATATTTGGAAAGGATGATAGTAACAATGGAAATGATGAAAATTTTTTGACCATTGCACATGATCACTGAGTCACCTTTTATATTGCATGGATGGAGAGATATCTGTTAATATACCACTCTTTTATTCTTTTACTTTTATACATCACACGGATGAATTGGCAAAAAAATAAAGAGCTGCTAGTCTTTCTTGAGTCGCAACATACATGCAGAAATTGCACACATGAATGTTGATTGTACTTCCTCTCTTTCAATTATAATTGTCATATACATTCTCGCTTTTGATTACTTTACAATTTCTAAATACATTGACTAAGGTTATAAGGACAAAATGAAATGACTGCAAACATATACCAGATTCCATACACTAAAAATGTGCAAGTCTTCCAAGCCAAATCAAAATAGTGATATATGGTCATTGAATTCAATTTCTGCTGAATTGGCTCTTACTAATACTAGGAAAATGAGAATCTTAAGAAAAGCTACTAGGTTCTTTTGTCATAGAAGCTGCTGGGTTCTTCTGTCTCATTTATGTATATGTTAACAATTTCTTTTGTACATTATGCACATCTGCTGCTGAGGGAATGCGTATTCTAGTCACATCTTCCAAAGAAGCTATGGTTCCCAATAACTGCTTCAAAAGCTTTACCAAGTGATCCTTTTCGATATGGGGATACCTTAAAGAATAATAACTATATCACATATCACTATCAAGACTGGAACTAAAGGATTCAAGTACATCCATTTATTGTTGCAAAAATGAAATTCTTGTCTCTATTAACATCTGTACTAAATGTAACATACCCAATAGAAAAAAAAAAATCTGAAAAGCATGAACCAACTTCCCTAGCTTCTGAAACTACAAAATATAAGTGACTAGCTTGAACTAAAATGACTACAATAAGGTCCCATACCTTTCAACTAATTTATCATAACTTAAGGGGAATGATAAGCTAGCATCATTCTCATCCCAATCTTCTACTCTCCAACTATGTCCTATTAGAATCATAACCCACGACAAGATGTCTATTACAAAATATCAGTAACTTCATATATTAACAAGAAGTTCATTTCATGGACAACTATTACATAATATCAAAAGACAGCTAATAGCATCTCCATGAATACACCAAAATAGGTGGAGATAAGTTTTGAACTAATTTGTCTAAAGACAACAAAAGCCATCATTGATTTGTCTCAAATCCAAAAAACAGGAAACTATTGGTTTGTGAAATCTATGAAACCAAAAGAAACAAAAAAAAAAAAAAAAAGAAAAGACAACAGAATCCAAATCTTCAAATCATCAATCTAAGCTGATGACTTCATCTGAACCACCCCATATTGCCTTTCCTCTGCCCGTTGTTGAATAGTTCTTCCTAGGTAATGTCATGAGCCTCGTGCTTCGCCGCTTGAAGAAGGAAACAACTTTATATTTTACTGTTTTATCTTTTTCACTCAAGCTAGAGGATATTTTGACATTAGCGGTCTCTTGGGTAAACAGTGCATATAGACAGTCATATTCCTCTTGTGATTCCCTTGCATCTCTTCCTTGCTCGGTCTGATGAATAGGCACAAAGTCTTGAGTATCTTGCCATTTGTACATATTCTAATTTTCTTCCATATTGAAATTAAACTGATCATAAGGGACCATATTTTCAAAATTGTTTGCATGGATCAGTGGAGTATGATTTGGCTGGTGATCACCAATATTGATGGCATGAGAGGAAGCATTTTGAGGATCATTATGCATTCCCTATAACAAAAAAATATGTGATTAGCATGGATTTGCAGTAAAAAAAAAAAAAAGATGTACATATAACTATAAACTTTTTAACATGGAACATACCTCCTCACCAACAAACAGTCCATGGGCATTATTGTCATGGTTAGTGGTACTTTTCTTTGCTTGCCTAGGATTAAGCTTTGCACGTCTCTGGACCTGTGAAAGAGAAATCACATACATATGAAATATATCTACAACATTTTAGAAACCATGAAGACAACAAGAGTGCCAAAAGCCAGAAAGGAACCTGTTCATTCAATGAAGCTTGCCCCAATCCCCCAGACTGTAGTTGACATGTGCTACGATTATGCCCCTACTGCTTACAATTACTACATGTCGTCCTCCTCCCATATCTTGTCATTTTATCTCCTCTCATTTGCTCAAGTGCATTCTTTCTTCTTACCTTGGGTAACCGCCCAAGGTTTTTCCATAAGTGGCAATGGTAATGGACCTTGTAGTTCAGTTTTCTTCCAAAACTTCTCTCCACGCATCATTTTCATAAATATGCACAAGAACTCAAAAATATCTCCTTACTGTAGTGGTCATCAAGCAAGTCTTCTGGTAACCCACCAGTTAAAACTATGGCAGAAATAGCATGACAACATGGGATACCTGACAAATCCCAAGCTTTACAAGCACATGTACGCTTGCTTATGTCAACATCAAAAACATCAAAATTATGTTGGACTTCATATTCATCCCCACCATTCCACCTTGCCATACACCACCTTGCTTCCTTCTTATTCTCCTCCAACTTGTTGATTATTCTAGGGCCATGATTTGAAGTCCATTTATGTGCTGATCTCGCTGTGTGTAGATACGCTCCATGACCATCAATCTAATATCCTCAAGCATGCTAATAATGGACTTTGATCTTGCATCCATCAATCGACCATTAAACTTCACAAAGATTATTATCAACTATATCACACTTAACATCAGTATTAAAGAAAGACTTACACAGTGCTTTGGTTCTGTTTTCATCAAGGCTTGCCAACCATCCTTGCTAGCACCACCTAAACGTCGAGATGTAGCCTCGAAATAGCTTTGTTTGTGCTTTTTACGATTGCCCAAAAATATTTTTTGAAAACTTGTCCATTGTGTTTGCTTCCCCAATTCGCATAGATGTGCCTTGCGCACATTCTATGTTCAACTGCAGCCATTAAAGTATTTATGGCATCTACTAAGCCCTACATATGAAAATGAAACTTTTAAAAAGGTGATAATATAAAGCAAATTGATATAAATGAAAATTTGAGAGTACCTTTTGTTTGTCACTTATAATAGTCCAACCCTCACCTCTATCTTTTGGGTTAATCTCCAAATCCTCCATTAGCCGCTTTATAAACCAATTCCAAGTATCCTTATTTTCTATCTTAACAACAGCCCATGCAATAGGAAACATTTGATTGTTTGCATCTCAACCTATGGGGACAACACTTCTCCCTTACAAACACCCTTCAAGAAATAATCATCAACACCAATTATTTTTCTACAACCATCTAAAAATCCTCTCTTGTAAGCATAAAAGCATACATAGAACCTGTCAAACATAACTCTATTAGCATCAAAGTCCCTACAAACATTTAAAATAATGGTAGACCTGAGTATTTCCTTCGAAGCTCCTCATCATAGTCCCACAATAGGGCATACTCTTTCGTTTCAGATCCCATAAGCTCTTCAATAACCCTCAACTTAGCTTGCGTACATTGTGATGTTGTAATAGCAATGCCGATTTCTTTCATCACCAACTCCTTTAGAGCATGTAGCTTCATGTTTGGTGCTGCTTTTATAATTGATTCAAATACTTCTACTATCATCTTACTTTTGACCCATTTATTCTCCAAGGAGATTCCACAGGTATGTTTCGGTATGTATGTTTTCAAATGAAAGTCTTTGTTTCTCTCTCATATGAGCCATACATTAACCATGGGCAATTTTCCTGCTCGTACTTGAGTTTTATTGTTTTTTATCAATTTGAACTCTCTTTGTTCAGCTATAGAATGTTTCAGAATTGCATCCTTGAATTCTTTTGGACCAGCAAAAATCATAGACACACAAAGGCAGGTTCCTTTGCCTTGCTATCATAAATTGGGCATATATTTTTAGCTCTAATGATTTCTTCCTCTCCACTTTCCTCCCCATCTAATACTTCAAAATCATCTATATCTCCACCTTCACTATAATCCGTCTTATCACTCACATGATCTTCTTCCTCTGATGGATTGTAATCAGAGTCGCCCTCACTAGTTACGATCGATCCATACTTATTTTCATGATCAACTTGCTCACTCATAGCAGTGATTTTTTGTTTAGCTAACTTAAAAGCTCTCCGAGCTTCTATAAGTTCCTCATTTGACTCCTCATCACTACTAAGATCACCAATATAATCATCGTCCTCATATTCACTATCGATTTCTCCCTCTATAACATTATTTCTTTGCCTAGATGACTCTCCAAAGCTTACATCACTAGTTGAGTGTTGTACATAAATCTCCACAATTATCATAAGTATTAAAATGACTTAGTAAACTCATAACATCAAAGTCATCAGAAATTACCCTAAGGCCATCTACCATTGTTTCCTCAGGAATCTTATATCTAATAAATTCTATTTTTATTGCACCTAATACTTGATATTAAATCTGCAATGTATTGGTAAGACATCTCACTTGTTTGAATCGTAATGATAATACGATTGCCACCCTCATAGGACACATCATGTTGCTTCTTCTTGAAGACTCCATTGAAAAACATCGTAAGGGACCTTCTACCCATTTGCATGTCTGAAACGAAAGTTGTAGTTTTGATAAGATAACATATTGCACTAACAAAACATACAACAATAAGAAACATGTACACGAGATTCTCAAAACGTACCTTATTGAGTGGGCATGTATCTTCTATTAGATCATGCACTTTAATAGTTACAAGGCGTATCATCTAACATTATTACTACTATGCGTGCAAATCTATATGTGATCCTAATCTGCTATCATGCTTGAAAAATTCGTCTAATATGAAGTGAATGCAAGTTGGTTACATGTGTTAATGAAAAGGCTTGGGCTGTTACGGACAAGACAAGTGATGATGCAAATTAGAGACAGAGAGCTTTGAAAACACGTTACACAAAAGGAAAATATGTTACACTAAATGCAGAGAAAAAGACCACAAGAACAGAGATAAGTAAATTGCAATAAATTTGGAGTAAATGCTTTCATGTTAATGAAAAGGTTTGGATTGTTATGGACAAGACAAGTGATGAATGTGGATTAAATAGAGAGAGATTTGAAAATACCTTACACTAAAGGCAGAGAAGCAGACCACAAGAACAGAGGTAGGTAAATTGCAATAAAATTGGAGTAAATGCTTTCATATTAGCAATTCGAAGGGAGAAGTTTTTTATGTCTCCCTTTAACTGAAATAATTTTTTTTTCGTTAGATTACTTAGTAGACTTACAGTTTGTTTAACAGGAAAACAAACGGAGACACTGAAATAGACTATATTAAAAGGTCTATATATTAAAATGGTCAATTCATAAATCGAAGTATCGAAACGTACATTTTAAAAAATTCAGGGATCTCCACTGGCTTTACCCCTATATAAGTCAGCATGCAAACAAGAATATTTTTTAAAAATAGAATAACTCAATATGAAAAAAACAGAAAACTATAACCTCTTTTTTATATATATATATATATAAAAGAAAGAAGGGATGTTTTATTAAAGGACATGGAAGGAAGTGGAATTCAACTGCTTTTGTTTCCTTGTTTCATGGCTCTTCTTTGTGTGTGTCTTTTATATGTTCATAGGCACGTGGTGCTAAAAAGATATTTAGCCTACAGCTAGGGTACTGTGTTTCTTTAGTCTCCTCCAATGGTGATGCACTCTGTCGTATCTTTCCCATCGTATGGTCGGTGTACTTTTTCGCCGCATTAGAATTTGAAAAAAAAAAAAACAAAAATTATTGTCAAGTTAACAACTAGTGACAAAACTACGGGCCATGCTTTTTTTTTTTTTTTTTTAACATGCTGTCTCTCTGAAATTATAAGGAAAAAAACAAAAATAATGAAAGAAGAGGAAGATATCATCGCAATGATCTGAAAAAAATATGTTAAGAATTTGGATGATATAATTTATGAATTGAGGAACACTGAGAAAGGTCAAGTTTTTGAGCAAATATCTTAAAGAGTGAACTTTTTGAAAATTATTTTCCCTATTTTACAAGATATATAGGCGAATGCATTTGGATAAAAAAACAAACTAAGTATGCCAATTTTGTTAGACTTTGTCCCCTGCATCATGAAAAAGTAAAATATATTTGAAGATCAAGAGAATAACCATTAGAAATTGATTTAATTGAGTAGGATATAAGAGGAGTTGCTAATAAAGCTAGCATGAGTGGTGAATAAGGTTGCAAATGGGCTAAATTACTCGCAAACAATTTGATAAGTAAATGAGTCGAGGTTGAGTTTTGATTCAAGCTCATGAGTTGGCTTGTGAATAAGCTTACAAGTAAACTTTGTTAGCAAATTTTTTAGTTTAAAATTTATGTTATATTATTTATAAATATATGATGTACAATAAAAACAACAAAACCAATTTCTATTTAATATTATATGTATATATGTTTAGTTGGTCTTATATATTACTTTTAAGTTAAGACAAATGGAAAACAGATTATTTAAATAAGTTGAATTTGAGCTTAAATTTGCATACTCAATAAAAACTTGACTTGGCTCATGGACGATTTGTAAACGAGATAATCTTAAGCTTGAAAGAAAACTCATTTAACTAAATGAACCAAGCTCAAATTTGAATTTTGAGATTGATAGAAAAAACTCGCTCATGCTTGAGCTAGATAATTTTTAGATGAGCAAAGGCCGCCTGATTTGCAACCCAAGTGGTCAATAATCGTGCTCCCCAATTTACTTACTATTATATTTATTGGCAAATTCGTTCCTCATCCTATCATTTCCTTTTAAAACATTGGAAAATATAATGTAAATGGGAAGATTTACTGGACGTTACACATATCATATATATGTGGTGTCTAAATATTGAAATAATTTTAATATATTTGTAGTGCGTAAATCATTAGTAATAATATATAAAAAAAATTCTAATTCCATTATCATGCATAATAAAAATTTTATTGCTATTTACATATTATATGTCTATACAATTGATGTGTAACCCCAAAATCATATACATATTTTCCTTGTATAGGCTTGACAACTTACTTTCATCTCAGCCAATGGATAGCTTCTTTGAAATATATCTGTTAAAAATAAATTAATGAACTCCGCTACATCGTTTATTTCGCTCATTCTAATTTCATCTCGCGAAATTGAATTACCTTAAAATCAGAGAGAGATATAATATGTGTTAATAAAAGGACATATGGGCGGGTACTAAAGAAACAAAATAGAAATAATTATTTACCCCAAAAAAATAGAAATAATTATACGTTTATGCATATACTTGGTATCCAAATAATATAAGATGATATAGGTTCTAAATAATATAAGAACAAAAAATAGGGGAAAAAAACTAATTGTATAAAAAAAAGGTGTAACATTAGTGAGAAGATCCATAAACTCTCACATCATAGGGTCTCTTTTACAATTAACTTCAATAAGAAATTACTTCTTGCAATTCGGAATGTGAAACCATCTAAAGATCAAGATAATAAATAAATTCTAAATATTTGAAAATTTTAATTTTAACGCATTATCAACACTCAGAAATAAGAATGACTTGCAATATCACGTAATTTTAAGAAATCTAAATTAATCTTAACCTCTAAAACCTACAAAACCTACCATTCAATTTAAATATATTACTACAAAATATCAAATTTAGCAAGATTTTAATTGCTTCTTCAAATTTCTAGCGCTATGCTTGGTGTAAGGGATTAGGAAGACATGATTATAAGGGGAGGAAATGGGAGGAATTGAATTTAATTCCTGTATTTGTTTTGAATCGCCAGGGAGGGGGGAAGGTGTAGTTCTTACCATTTTTTTGTCTCCTCTAAAACGAAGAGAATGCTACGACGGAACGCTAACCTACAAAGTTCACTGTCATGTGTAAAAGAATTAGCTATAAAAATCCCATCCAAAGAATGTTGACCTATGAAGTTCACCATGACAGCTTGTTCGACTGGTTTTGTATCTTTCGGTTTCAATAGTTTCATACCCTCTGCACACATCTTGCTAACCAGATCCACATTTGAAGATGTTAGATTCATGAAACTCATGTTATCTAGAGGATTATCTTGTTTATTTTGTGAATTAATTCCAACTATTATAGCAAACATTTCCCTCTCTTTTCTTTTGAGCCTTTGTACTAATTCAGGTACCAATAAGCTCAAAAAAATTCTCCACTAAATGACTAGTTTGCTTGCAATAGGAACACACGAGTCTTGACACATTTTTCATTTGCTTATCCCTGCTATCACAAGAAAATCCTCTTTGTTTGTATTTTTGTGTTATATGCAAAACCTTCTTCAACCGTATTAAAAATCCATACATTTGTTTTTTTCTCTCAACTTATGAAACCAAATAGAATGCCTTATTCACCGTTGGCAATAGCTCTTGAGATAGAATATGGCTTCTTACAATTTCAAATGCATCAATGAGCCCCATAAGGAATTGCATTAGCAAATTTTTGGTTTCTATCTCTATAAACTTCGCTATGATATTACGAGTATAATGACTAAAGCCATTACAAACATAATCATGAAGTTCATTCAAAATGCTTAACTCATCCCATAATCATTTTACATGATTACAATACATTGTAACAGAAGTATTTCATTGACTGGTAATCGCTAATTCATGCTAAAGTTGATATATCAATGGCCCATTCCTTTAGCCAAAACAATCATAGATTTCATCCCAATGATCTTTTGCAAATTGAGCATGAATAAATCCTTTTGATAAATCTTTAGATATACAATTGAGAATCCAACATCTAATCATATTATCACATATATTCCAACATTATTCATCTAAAACAATTTCTATAGGTTTCACACAAGTTCCTTCTATAAGCCCAAATTTGAATTTAGATCCTAATGCTAATTTCACAAACTTACTCCATCCAATAAAATTTGCACCATCAAAAATCAAATTCGTTAACAAAGTTGTAGGATTATCAGATCTATAAAGAAAAAGTGGATCATTATACTTAAAATAGATACTCAAAAGTAAAGAAGTAGTAGCCATTACATGAAGAAATCACAAATTTCAATTGTAGAGATTGTTGCTCTGATACCATCTAAATTTTATAAACAGCGATCATGTGTAGACCTCCATGTATGATTAGCTAAGTTGCAGAGAAAAGAAAAATATGAAAGAAATAGAGGAGAGATGAGGGATGAAGTAAACTAGTGAAATATGTTGATTATTCTATTATGACAACTGAAGCTTTTATATACAAAAGAAAGAGAACACGTGCGTAAGGGTCTATTTGGATTATCGAACTTTTATCTATATCTTATTTGTATTAGACCTACAGTTGTATTGTATCTGTATGGTCTGTTTATGAGTAAAATTATCATTTTTTATCAGTATCTATTTTTTAATAAATATGTTTGAAAACAACTAAATATAATGCTAAAATGATCAGAATATAATTAAAAAAAAACATACCCTAAAACTCGACTACTAAAAGAAAACAAACTAGTATCTATTGTTATAATCTAATACCCTTATCATATGATATTGCTCAGATGTAAATTACATTAGAAGGTATTGACGTGTGAGGGTGAGTTCATTTAAAATATTGACGTTTCAAGTTATTCAAAAGAGGAATCTTTAAGGTATAAACGTTTCAATCGATTAAAAAAAGTATCAGCATTTTTTATAAAGTAAGTCAAATAATGTATTAATAATTAGCCATTAATTAAAATTTAGATAACTTAATTGAAAACTAATCGAAATGTCAATACCTTAAATGAATTTTAAAAAACGGCGATACCTCATTTGATTCATTTTGTAAAATATTAATGCATTTTTTTAACCACTTGAATCGTTGATACCTTAAATGAATTTACCCATAAATATTGATACATTTTAGTATAATTAACTCTATTACTCAATTGTCACTACATAAACAAAAGAGGGAAAAAAAAAAACTTACATTAATCTTAATTAATTATCATGCATGGGATAGCTAAAAATCATGAGCATATGTATATGTATAAACATCAAATCATAACATTAGCTAGAAATTTTGTTACTAAGTTTCAAAAATAGTTTCTAAGTAATAATAAAATAAAAATATACATTTTTTATTTGTGCAATAAAAAAAAAGTCTTGAATTTTTTATCATGCATTTAAGAGCCTGTATTTATATAACTTTGAGGGGACCTAAATTTTTAAATTATAAATTTAAGGGCTTATATTTGTAATATACATGGATTTTAGAGCTTCCATCTATGTCACAATATATTCCATTCACGATAAATAGATTGATGCCTTGAAATGAATCTAAATTATAAATATAGGCGCTTCAATGTATGTAAAAAATTTTGGCCCCGTTTTTGCAAAAGTTGTTCAAATATAGACCCTCCCTCTACAATTTTTCCAGTTAAAAAAGAAAAAAAGGATAATTAGATTTTTAATCTAAAATGAGATAACATCAATAGAGCGTTAGGCAAGAAAAAGAAGATAATGGAATTAAATATAAAAGGCACAAAGTGAACTTCAGTTTGATGTTTAGTGCACTCACATCTTGACCGATTAATAGGTATTGTTACAAGTAAATCCGGTTCATGTATCATTGGATTGCTAAACCTATTTTATTGGTTTATTCTAGATGATATGGAAGGGATTAAAGAAATTAATATTGATATTTAAAAAAAAAAATTATAAAAATACAATTAAGATGAAAATAATTTCAGTTATAGACAAGTTAAACTCGTCTCTTAAAATAGACTCCGTCTCTTGAATAGACAAAGTTGCTTTTGTATTTATACTAATTTATTTATGGGATTATTTTTTATCCAGTGAGTTTAGCATAATTTTAAAAAAATATATTATTATTATTATTCCTCTATTCCATGTGGAAGATCCATTGCAGTAATACCAAAATGATTGTTTACAAATGATCTAACCAACAGGGGACTGCCAAAATGATTGCTTACAGATGATCTAACCAAGAGGGGGTCCAGTCTAGAGTCTAGATTCCTTTACTTCACAAATATCTTCAATGGTAATTATTCGTCGGACGAACACAACAAAATACTTCAATCACCAAGCTGGCAAGTCCATTTGCCACCGCTCTGGCTCCTGCCTCCTATTCCATGGACTCCAGATGAAAATCTTCAAGGTTGGATTACTTTGCCTTTCAAGCATTAATAACACGCATAAAATTATTAAAACAATTCGTCTTCATAAAATATTTAATAGTTTACATAGCTTTTGCTATATTTAAGAGATTGGAATGAGCCATCCAGTTTTAGCATTACCCAATTTTCATAAGCTTTTATTTTGAGTAGGTTTTGAGTTTAAAATATCATATTTTATTATATTTGATATTATTAGAAATTTATCTAAATTTGTTCAGGTATCTTAAACCTATCATATAGCTTATATTGTTTCAAGATCCATATAAGGTACATGTCCGCTAGAAAATTAAAATCTAGTTCAATATCCATCCAAACATATATGATGCGTAACAGAGCAAGCCTCTGTAGATTCTAACAAGGTTTAACTATTTATCCTGGAAAATACCATAGTGTATGCATAATGTGAATTCTTTTTTTTGCAATCTTTTTCTATTATAGAGTTGTGAATGAGTCGAGTCGAAATGATACTATGTTAAGTTCGAGCTCGATTGAAATTAAGATTTTAAATTTGAGCTTGGCATAAAATAGCATTATAAAACCCGAGCGACTCGATGAAGCTTATTTATATTTGATATATTAAAAAATACATTATTAAATCTAATTAATATAATATTAAACAAAAATTACAAAAATACCTCATAAACTTTAAGGATAGTGCAGTTAGCCTATCAAATTTTCAAAGTGAGGTTTTTAACTCCCTAAACTTTAAAAAATTAGCACCGTTGAGAATATGTTACATTTTCTATTAAAACAAACAGAAAAGGGTATGGATTTATCCTACAAACTTTTCATCTATGTGTGGATTCATCCTTTAAATTTTTTTTTATGTATAAATTTACACCTCATTCGTACAAAATAGTTAACTGTTATTGTGGTGCTAATTTTTAAAAGTTTAGGGAGTTAAAACCTCACTTTAAAAGCTTGGAGCGTAATCCGCACTATCCTTAAGTTTATAGGGTATTTTTTGCAATTATCTATAATATTAATGTCTAAGCTTGATGCAAATTTGATTAGTATTTATACTCACTTTGTGCTTGATAGAGCTCCATTAGACTCACGAGCTAATCAAGCTTAAAATATGATCGAGCTTGGCTTGATAAACTACTCGAGTAATTCAAGTTCAACTTGATTCTTCTTGAATCGAATTCGAGTAAACATCGAGTTGAGCTCGAGTGCTTTATGAACCGGCTTGATGCGTTTGCACCTCTAACTTCAAGGCATCATAATGAATTTTACTCAAGTGAAGATTAAGGTCTATTTGTTTCGTCATCTTTCTATCCCTTTTAAATAGATTATTTGTCAAAAACAGATACCAATGGAAAATAGATAATTTTATTCATAATAAATCAAATAGATTATGTACTGATACGAAACAAAATGGTACAAATACCGATAAAAACAAATCATAAATCATTCTAGTATTAAATTTCCCAAACAAAACTTTTGTCTTCTCAAATTCGTCTAATATTAATTCCTTCTCTACCTAATAAGTTGACGCGGTTGAATGATTACATTTTCCAAGCTAAACACCTTTCAATTTTTCTCGTTCTAATATACCTAAAAATGCGAAACTAAATTTTAGCTCCTATGAACAATAGTATGTTTGGTAAGAGAAAAAGAATAAGCAAGGAAGGATACCGAAAAAAAGAAAACAATGATGAAAGAAAATGATATGATGGATTAAAAGCTCTCTTAATTGGATAAGGAAGAAAAAAAATTGAAGGAAAGTTGATAATATAATTTTTTACGTTGTTAATATACCATAAAGTGTTTATATACTAAAATTGTGTCTTTGTTTTAGAGATATAATTCCACTTTTAGTGGGTCAGTACAGAAAACTTTTCTTCCCTGATTCCATTCATTTCCCCTTCTCTCCTTTCCGAAATCATGAAAAAGCAAAATTTTCATTTCAGTTCCTCCTCCTCCAACCCCCACCCCCTTCCTTCTTTCTACAGAAACGATGTGTGAATAGATTTAAATAGTTCAATTTTGCAGTGTTACAAAATGAAAATAAATAGGAAAAGATCACAGAGATTAAACGACCCAATTAGGCATTTGTGTTATCAAAATAAAAAATAATAAATCTTGTAATTTAAAAAAATAAACAACAGTAAAATTCGTAGAGCTTGACTATAAATAGCGATGCATAGCCATATAAATAATATATAAAAATTCAAAAAGGATTCAAATTACTTGCCAAATATTCCAAGGGCAAGAGCGTAGGGCATGCTCAAAATGTTGAATATTTCATTTAAAAAATATTGAATAGATCAAGTGATCAATTGCACTAAAGTCAATTTTTTTTTTTTAACCCGCTTTCCATTCCTTCGCGTATTTATGAGTCATCCAGACATATAAGTTTAAGCTAATGTTAAAGTGTAACAATTTTATATGGAGGCGTTCCCTTTCTGTGAAAGTTTGCCAAAAGATTAAGAATCCAATGTTAAGATATATTCGTTTAAGAAACCTCTGTTTTGACCAGCTAGACGGTTAATGCCCACATGAGAAAATTTCTGCAAAGAATCCAATTAAATGTGGATGATGGTGCTTCTAGTGCCACAAAGAGAGTATTATCTCGGTAAATAAGTTCCTCCGTTATAATTTTCAATCATGAGTGTATTAGTACCTACTTGGTTAGGAATGCAATTGGGTTAGGTTTCCGGTTGATTATATGGATCTAAATTGAACCTGCTATATTATAGACATACCAAACTTTATTCTCTAATCCTGTAGAGTTTTCCTTTTATATCCTAACCCGTTCTACAGGGTTTATTCTAAAACCTGCCACCATCCGGTTATTTATTCGAATATCAATCAGATTATCTGCCCAACTATCCGCCTGATTATCAATCCCAACCTGGCCCGCTTATTGTTTTTTTTTAATAAATTTAGTAGACTTAAGCTTATAAAATAATAGTGTAATAATATAGTAATTCATCTTTTTTTTGCCAACCTGTATTTAAATTTAGCATGTTACTATGTTTACATTTAGTAAATATATTTACATTACAATTTTTTTACTAGGACTAATGAGCTGGGTGATATGGATCGGTATCTATCGGGTTTTGTAGTATCCAAACCCGATCCTAATACCCTATAGGATTTTTTATTTATGTCCAAACCCGACCCTATCATCTTATAAGGTAGAACCCTATAGAGTTTTTATCAGTTTTGATGGATCGGAAATCCGTTAATGGCCGATTGATTGTATCCCTATACTTGATACCTATTATTTCATCTTAAGATATTGACATGTACATGTAGATATTTAGATTAATTTATTTGATTTGAGCTAAGTGGTAAGGCTTAAGCTGTTGGGTTTATGGAATTGAGATTATTTAGTATAGTACGGTTGAAATAAGAATCGTTAGCTTCTAATATTTTTCAAAAAAAGCTCATACACTAAAGAAAAAAAAAGCAATAAAATTTGAATTTAAGAGTAGACCATAAAAATTTATTGACAGAAGGAGACCGTGAAATTCTATTAAATGGAGGATCTATGTCACTGCCGACATGATCCCATGGACTTACCAGCAACTAAATTCTATAAGTATTTAAGAATTACTTACAATTTGGATGGTTTATAAATAGGTATAGGCTATAGCACTGTATGTTATAGCATCAAATTGTTATCATGAAAGATTAAATAGAGTTTTAACGAAATATGCTTGAATTTTCTATAAAAGTATTAGGGAAAAAAAAATAAAAACTGATTCTTCGAAATTTTAAATTAAGTGTGGATATACTCTTTAAAATTTTTCAAATGTAAAAAATAATTCTCCTAAACTATGATAAATCGGCAAAATAAATTATATTTGATTTATATTTGTATATACTAACATCAAAGTTTGAGGTATTAAATTAAAATACGCTGATTCCCCCCCCCCCCAAAAAAAAAAAGAAATTAAAATATGCTTGGGGTATTAAATTAACATAAACTTTAATAAGTTTGGTGTATATCCATAGAAGAATATACTCATGTCAAAATCAAAATTTAGATGAATATTTGGATTTTTCCAAAATATCAAGATTAATAGTCAATTACCCTTCCATTTCTAAACACCTATTCCAACTTTTTAAGCCAACCCATTTTTCCTTGCATGCTCCTTCTTTCGCTACCATGTCCCCTTGTTAAATTTTATGTATGCGGTGCGTGCCATGAAGTTAAAATGTAGGACTTTGGAGGGTTACTTTAAGTGTCTCTTTGATGATCTTTAATTTCATTTACATTTGTATTTATATCTGTATCTTATCTACGTCTATATTTGATTTATTCAGATTTATTTAAATTTTTTATCGGTATTAGCATGTGGATGGATCTGACGTCGGTTTCATGCTGAATTGAGTAATAAATTTCATTGCTTCTCCGTGCGGAAAGAATCGAAATCGTGATTTTATGTTGCTTCTACTGAAGTTTCACATCTCTCTCTCTCTCCCTCTCTCTTAAGTTTCTTCAGTCTTATCTAGTCAAATCTATGCACATCCAGTCCATCACTGCTCCACTCAATCCAAAACCCATCATCAATAAAATAATAATAATCAACAATACTTCCAAATCCACCTCCAGGCTCCAGCTCCTACACCGACCTTTCAATCTCTTTTTTTTAATATATTTAATATCTAGTATGTGCAGTTTCATATTTAATATTAAAATTTTATATAAAAATTCAATGTAATAACTAAATTTTAAAAGAACAAATTTAATATCCAATAAAAAGCTTTTAGCTAGTTTTTTTTTCTTAATGATATTGTTTGCTCTATATCTTATCATTAAAAAAGCAGTCTAATAATATCAAACGAAACATTAACAAAAATTTAATGATATATTATCTTTTTTATATTTGTTAACTGAGTAAATGGTATTTAGAAAATTATAAATATAGCCACAAAAGATTAATTTGATATAATTATTCATTTCAAAATTCAGGTATCAAATTGAATTTTTATATAAAGTTCAAATATCAAATTTTACATTTATCTTATTAAAAATGAAAAAGTATCTCCCCATAAATTAAAGGTAATTTATTGATTCATTGTTATTAACAAGATATGTTTTAGTAGATAACTTTATGATCCAATACTAATTTTAGGCAAATATTGTTAAAAAAATCATTGTTAAAAAAAGAGATATATTTGGAGAATATTGCATGTGTAGTGTATTTAGAAAAAAATTATACAAAACTAAATTATAGAAAAAAATTATAGGGGTAGATTGCTGTATCGAATCTAGAGGTGTGCGATGTGCAATATAATAATTTTTAAAGGTTTTCACATAGTAGATCACTGTATCTCGATTCAAAGATGCTATACGTGTATAAAACTTTATATCTCTTTTCTAATATGTAATATAGTGATACTATTTTAATAATTTTTTATATAATTTAAATTTATATATTTTTTTATACAAAAACGATAGACATGTATTATATCCTATAATTTGATAATATTATTCATGATATTTCATGTGGGATGTGACATATTTGAATCCTCACTATTCATTATAATGATCATGTGTCAAATTTGAATTCAATTATAATGATAAAAAAATCACTAATTTTTTAATAAAATGGACTAAAATTATATAATTATAAATTAATCTCTTAAATTTTGATACTTTGGATATTCAGTAAAATATTTTTTTTTCCATTTAATTTGTCGAGATCGTTTTTGTTTCTCCTGCCTCCTCAGGTAAAATGGCAGACAGCAATCACACACCCTCTCTCTCTCTCTCTCCCCACCCCAGAACATATCTTTATAAGTCCAAGACAGAACACAACCATGGAAAAAGGGGAGAGAAAGAGAGAGAGAAAAGATCAGAAGAGAGAGAAAGGAAGTATTAGCTACGAGTTATGAGCTCATGTTAATGCTCACCAACCACCTTTGAGCCTGTCCCTTTACCTTAAAGCTCCCAAATCTTCACCTGAGTTTTGTTCTCTTTCAGTTATATAGCATTTCAGTAAGAAAACATGAGTAAACAAGATGTCATGAAGATGCAGGTACTTAAAAATTAGTTTTTATCACCAATCTAGTTGCCTTTTCGGTTTTTTTAAGGTTGTTCGAGTTAAAAAGGGTATCTTTGTTTCGCGAGAAGACGTTTTCTTATGAAATTTTGTAGTCATTGTAATTAATAGCTTACAAATGTGTTTGCAAATGGGTTTTACCAAGGAAATAGTTGTGGAAAGCATTAGCTGTCTTGTTTAATTAGACTTCTGGGATGATGATGTTTGGCATTACATGATGCATTTATTGTTTTAACAAATGTTGAAAAAGCTTGGAAAACGTTTTTTGCAAAACAGACATCCCTGGAAGAGCTTGTGTTAAAGTTGCTGTCTTGTTTTATGAAGTTTGGTTATATTTATTAATATGGGTCTTGTTCTTTTGTTTTTTGTTTTTTTTTGCAGACTTGTGTTCTTAGAGTGAACATTCACTGTGAAGGATGCAGTAGAAAAGTCAAAAAGTTGCTTTCACAAATTGAAGGTACCACAATACAATTCCTATTAACAATTCTTGCCTATGTGATGTATGTAATTCAAACTTAGGTAGTTAATTTTTTTTATAAAGTTTTTCTGAGTCTCTTTGTTGTGAATTCGGTTTTGCAGGAGTTTATAAAACTTCAATAGATGCAGAACAAGGGAAAGTGACAGTTACTGGAAATGTAGATCCACAGATGCTTATCAGGAAGCTCGAGAAGTCCGGTAAACACGCGGAGTTGTGGGGAGGAAAAGCCTCAAAAAATAGTAATAACAATAATAATGTTAATCCGAATCTTATGAATCTGAGCAACCAGTTCAAGAATATGCAGTTTGAGAATCTTATGAAAGCTGTCAAAGACAACAATATCAACCTCAACAACAATAATAAGTCGCAAAAGGGTGGTGGAAAGGAGCAGCAGAAAGGTCACGTACAAGGTCACCAGCAGCAGCATATGAAAGTGTCTAATAAGGATGTGAAGTTGTCTGGTAATAAAGAGCAGAAGAGTGTTAGGTTCAACCTGCCGCCTGAGGATGAGTTTGGGAGTGATGATTTTGATGAGTTTGAGGATGATTATGATGATGATTTCGATGACGAGTTTGATTATGAGGATGATGATGGATTTGGTGATGAGTTTGGTGGTGCTGGTGAGGTTGGTCATCATGGTCATGATGTAAAAGCTAAGGGAGGAGGTAAGAACGCAGGTGGTGGAAAAGGAGGCGGTGGTGGGGTGGGTAATAGAAAGGAGGGGGAGATGGTGGGCATGGAGGTAATAAGAAGGGCAGTGGTAAAGGTGGTGGAAAAGAAAAATCAAAGAAAGGAGGGGGTGTTTTTGATATTCCTGCTTTATTTAGGGTGTTTAGTGGAAAAGGCGGTGGTGGTAAGAAGAATGGGAAAAAGAAGGGTGGTGATAGTGGTGGTGGAAAGAACAAGGGAGATAAAAATGGAGGGAAAAATGGTGGTGGGGGCAAAAATGGAAATAATGAAAGTGGTGGGAAGTCTAAAGGAGGCAACGATGGAAATGGCGGTGGAAAAGGCAAAAAAGGTGGTGGTGGTGGGAAAAATGATGGTGGCCATGGAAACAACAAAGGGTTCCCAGATGTTGATTTCATTAATCAGATAAAAGCTGGCGGTGGTGGCGGTGGTGGCGGTGGCGGGGCGGTGGCGGTGGGGCTTCGGGTTCATATGGGTCACTTAGGGCAAATGGGGCAAATGGGGAATTATAACTTTCCAATGGGTCAAATGGGTAATTATCCAGCAGTTCAAGGGCTTCCAGCAAATTCAATGAATCATGGTGGTGGATACTTTCCACCAATGGGCCCAGGAAACCCTTACAATCAGCAGTACATGAATATGATGATGATGAACCACCACCATCAGCAGCAGGCCCATGGGAATGAGATGTTTCAACCAATGATGTATCCTCGGCCGGCCCCGATGAATTATTATCCGCCACCGCCGGTGCACCCGCATCCCGATCCCTATGTTCACATGTTCAGTGATGAAAATGCTAATAGTTGCAGTATTATGTAAATTTAGTAGGATTTTTAAGGTTTTTCTTTTACCAATTTTGTGGGTATTGGTGGTTTGTTTAAATTAAATTAACATGTTATTAGGAGTGTAGTTTTAGATTTGGGAATTTAGCAAAACATATCTCATGTTACTAGGAGAAGTTGTTTCAATTTGTTTCCTATATCTCTCTTTTGCTATATTATGTTTCAGATACATATTTCTATTTTTGTGTCAATGAGTAAAATTTTGAACTTTCTATCTTCACCATTAATAGAATTCTCATAAAGTTCTGTATTTGCGATTATGCCCATTATTTCATAATAATGTGGAATGATTTAATGGCATTTTACTATAAGTCTTTTATCCATATTAATGTATAACCTCAAATATTCATTAAAAGAAAAGGTTTGGAGGGTAGTAAATTAGAAGTCTCAAAACTTTAATTTTGATTCAATTAATTTCAAAATGATTTAGAAGCTTATAAAAAATTCTGAATATTATAGTCACATCTCTTTAAAAAATATTTATAGGATATAAATGCAATTTAATAATGAATAATTTAATAAATAATTATTATGATCTCTTGATGTAATGAGTGGATGGAGATTTACATTTATGATCTCTTGACACCTAGTACTATATTAAGATAAGTATCTAACCATTTTATGCGGAAGTGATTAAGAATTTAAATAATTCAATTGCAATGTTTTTCACCAAGGGGATGAAAAAATTACTTGTGTGGACAAGTGGGGCTTGATTTGATGCTTAACTCATTCTTTGTTGAGGAAAGTGGAGTCGTAATTAGGACAGCGATCATATTAATTACCATCAATCAATAAAGAAAATTTTGAAATTAATTTAAACACAAAATTAGGTTTCTGTCTTCCATCATGCATAATACATAAGATTTCCCATGAGCAAGGGAAGAACTTTAGGAACTATTTTGAAGCCCCACCACTTAAAAAAAAAAAAAAAAAAAAAAGGTTTTTATTGGAATGAATGAAGTTGACAGGTTATTCTTCCAAGTACACCATGTGCCCTTTGAAATCAAAGGAATTAAACTATTAAGTATCAAGTGGGTGATTTATCTTGGGAGCTGTGATTTTTTTAAAAGAAAAAACGAAAAGAAGATCTAAAGTTGACTATGAGTTTACAACATTAAGGTTAAGAATTCCAAAAGCCATGCATCGTTTATGGTTCATTCATTAAAGGAAGAAATGAACATATTAATATATTATGATAGTAAATTAGCAGCACATGGTGGCATTATGAGCATGGAGTGAATAAATTTCGATGTTTTCGCTTCTAGCCGGTGGATCGTGGGATTATAGACAAGTGGATAAGTATATGTTGGGCCCAAGCAGAAGATAATTTTGAGAATCGTGGATTAGCATCTATGGTTGTGTTTGGTTAGTTTTTTTCGATAAATACATAAAAAAAGTTGATATTCTTATAAAAAAATCAAATAGATAAAATATAAATTTAATATATTTACACATATTGTTTTGATACAAATACAAATAAAAAATTAACCATCCAAACAGATCTAAATGTTGCTCGAGTCAATCAATACTTTGAGTCAAGGCAAGGGGCATCTTAGCGAGATTTTAAATTTCTTTTTTTTTTTTGTTATAAATTAGATATTGGCCTGTTGGGTCTGTTAAAATGGTTACTGTGATAAATATTGGACTGTTAACCTTGTGTAATTTAGATTTTATTTTATTTAACATTTTCATAATTGTGTAGCAGCGAAACAAACTTGGAACGGGACCATCAATTAGGTTAAAATAGAGTACGAACTTGTTTAACCATTAATATAGAGATTGACGTTGTTAAAACAATGGAAATTAAAATATTAAAATGGTATAAATAAAATCTGATGTTGCGTTCAAATAAAGGATGCAAGTCACATATTAGAGGAAAAAAAACTAAATATTTTTTATAGGTTTAACCCATTACATATCGAGATCTAAGCGTGTATTTTAATTTTAACCTAACCCCCAAGACTATGTAATTGTAATCTCCCCTTTTATGTTCATGGTCCAAATGAATTGTGGATCATTTTATTTGATGGAAGTTGGAACTAGGGCTTTGCCCTTTTAATCTTCGAATTTATTGAGGGTAAATTATGGGCCATTTGGTTTGTGATACGGGCCATGCACCTGTTTCTGTCCACAACCATCTCGTGAGCCGGTCTAAGCTGTACTCAGTTGAACAGGGCCCGGACATCAGCTGAATGCTTATATTGCCTACCCTATTTGGATCATAATGCAAACTTGTCGGGGCTCATGTTCGACTATAAAGAACCATGAAGAGGATTGGAGAAAACATACTGAGTTGCGTTGCTTTGCTCAGCAATGGCTCAGTCATCTCCTGCCAATTTTCAATGTGGTTTCACAAGCCGTCCTGAGTCTCTATTGTCTGATTGGATTGCCTTTCTAGCATCATATTTAAATCAAGCCGATACTGGACTGATACAGACATATTACTGATGAAAAACCAACAGTTTTACTCAAACAAAACCGAACCGATACTGAAGTAACACTGAGCCAATACTAATCCGATACAGATAAAAATATAAATATTTAGGAGTTGTACCTTTCTACAATACCAAGAGCACATTTCACTTTGGACATCTATTTGCCATGCTTTGCTCATCCTTACATAAATAGAGGTTGGGAATCTATAGTTTAAATCAACTAATCACTTCTTAATTTTTTTCATACATATTATTGGCTTTAATCTTGGAATGCCACCACCAGATAACCCGCGATTAGTCACTATTCCACTTGTTATTGTTTGCTTACTGGCCAATGTCGCCTTTTGGTTTCTTTGTAATGCAGTAATGAGGATAAAATACTTGTATTCATTTTCTAATTTTAATATATTTTTGAAAAGATTGTAACGATAGTGTAATTAAAAGATTTTTTTAAATTTAAAATAAACACAACACACACACTCTATCGCTTAAACCTCACTGGACGTGTCCATATTGCCGAAATTCACACATGTTAACTTAGAATGTCATGGTAAACCCGTTTAGTGAATATCTGAGGATTCTAAGGCATTGTAATAGAGAACGAGCGGAAAAGTGAGGAAAACAGAGTTTTTCATTAATTAGGAAAAAGGACAAAACAGAACTATATACATGTTTGTAAAGAAAGAAACAAACTTCTATGAATAACTATCCCTATACTAAGAAAGAATAACTATTCTACAAATAACAAAAAAAATATAGATATCCTCACATCACCCCTCAAGTTGGATCTTGCCGAAGACCCAACTTGGCGCAAAAGAACTATAGAGAATGGGCAGCGATTGGTTTAGTAAACATGTCAGCCAATTGTAGACGACCAAGAACATGAAATAAACGAAGAAAACCAGTTGCAATTTGATCTTTAGTAAAATGAATATCAATATCAATGTGTTTAGTTCTTCCATGATGACAAGGATTAGCTGCAATTTGGATGACTGATTTATTATCACAACCAAGAGGAACAGGTAGATCAATATTCACTCCCAAATCGTTTAAAATATATGAGATCCACTTGAGTTCCTTAACAGCAGAAGCAAGACATCGATAATCTACTTCAGCTGTTGATGTTGGTACAGTAGATTGCTTCTTCATTTTCCATGAAAGAAGAGCATTTCCTTGTAAAATACAAAATCCACCCATAAATTTTCGATCATCAATACATGCCCCCCAATCAGAATCAACATAACCATGAACATGAAGAAGATTATCAGATGGAAAATAAAGCCTCAGTGAAACAGATCCCTTCAAATAACACAAAACATGAAACAAAGCTTCCAAGTGATCATGACGTGGATCAGATAAAAATTGGTTTAATCGATGAATAGCAAAAGAAATATCAGGACGTGTTAATGTAAGATATAACAAACGTCCTAATATTCATTGATAAAAAGAAGGATTAAGAATAGAAGCACCTAACTCCATATGAAGCTTAATACTAGCTGGCAAAGGAACTTGAACAGGATGTGCACCAGACATACTAGCTTCTGATAGTATATCCAAAATATATTTGTGTTGATTAACTAAAATCCCAGAGGAAGTCTAACAAAGATCTAGGCCAAGAAAGAATCTAGCAAGACCGAGGTCCTTAATTGTGAACTTGGAATGAAGAGAACATTTTAAAGCTGAAATACAATCCTCATTAGTTCCGGTAATAAACATATCATCTACATAAATTAATATGACTAGAAAATCATTGGAATCATCACATGTGAAGAGTGAATAATCACTCTTAGACTGGGAAAAACCTTGTTGAAGTAAAAATCGAGTGACTTCCAAGTTCCATTGCCTAGAGACTTGTCTGAGTCCATAAAGAGACCTCTTTAATTTACAAACTAGATCGGACATAGCACGAGTGTAACCCCCAAGTGGAGCCATATAAAGTTCCTCATCCAAGTATCCATGGAGAAAGGCATTGTTTATATCAATTTGATGTAGAGGCCAACTCGAGCACTCATTACAGCCAATAAAATTCTCACAGTCCTTAACTTTGCAACATAGGAAAAGGTATCACTATAATCTTGCCCTTCAAGTTGTGTATAAATCTTTGCTACAAGACGAGCTTTATAATGATCCACCTTACCATCTAAAGTATGTTTCACCTTGTAAATCCATTTACAGCCTATAGGCTTCTTTCCATGTGGTAAATCAGTAAGTTCCCAACTCTCATTATGATCCAAAGCATTGAGTTCTTGCTGCATGCCTTGAATACACTCAGGATGTTCAATAGCTTGTAAATAACATGAAGGTTCACGGACAGTTAAAACATTTACAAGTGAGACACAGTGTTGAGCTTGGATTTTTCGTTTTAGTTTAATTTCTTTTAATTTGATCCGTATCAAACCCAAACCCATTTATTACAGACCCTCGACCAGGAATTAAAAGAAATTTAATTTTTGAAAACATTTTGGAGTCACCACCCGATTAAAATGGGGAAAAATTTATAGTGAGGATCAATGGATTGGTTGATCCTAACTTAACTACTAGTTTGCAAAAAATTTGACTTGAAAATCAAATTTAATAAACAAAAAATTTTGGATTCGGAGGCTATCCTATTAAAACCGATATGATTGCCACTTGAAATTCATAAATTAAAATTTTATCCTTTTAATGCTAAAAAAAATTTACTAATATATATAGACTACAGTATTTACAAATTATCACTAAAGCTTATAATATTTACAATGAATTAATAAAATAAATAACAAAAAAAAAGGTTTTTCATCTTTTATGTCTCCCTGGAGGTGCCTACATACTTATTAATCAAAATTAGACAACACGTAGCTCTTTTATAAAAAAAATTTAGTGGGTTGGCTACTTTTTTTAATTTTTGAATTACTTCACTATAAGTTTATTAATTTTTATGGTTAAAAAAAATCTTTTAGTGATATTGGTCTTGAACAACTAATCTATCTTTTTTTTTTTTTTACTACTTGGAAAATATATTTTTCTAAGTGGCAAAGAGTTTCATACTTATAATATATACATAACATATTTTATTTATTATACATATACACACACCTATATGAATTTTAATTTTGTTTTATTATTCTATGCTATCATAGGAATAGCGTTTATCTATTATTATTTTCATATATTCTTATTTTTTATTTTTTTTATCTTTTTGTTTTTTCTTATAATAAAACATAAGAAAAACAAAAAAGCCAAAACATTCACTTACCTGGATTCCTGGACCACGACGGCATGTGGACTGGAGACGACCATGACGGCTCGCGGATTTGGAGACGCGCGTGGATATAAGGATCATACTCGATGCAAATCGGACAGTGAATCAACTTCAATTAGCGAATAACTAGAATTCAGAATTTGGGTCCGCAAGGAGAGCAGCGGTCGAAGGTCCCTAATTTGGCAATTCTGGCGGCGTTTAAAGCAGGGGATATGTCCACTTTGGCTAATTCGAGGGTGCTGGACACTCCGGTGATGTCAGTTTTTGCAAAGGAGTAGCCAAAAGTGATAGTTTTGACTTTTGAGAATGGCAAGGTGCTGTGGCAGTGGTGGACTCAGGACTGTTGGAGGGCGTGTTGTTTGAGCTATAAACATAAATTCAAAAAATTTATCTTCGAAATCCTAATTTCTAAACTTTTTGGATTTGAGGCTTTTTAGTGGATTTTTTATATAGGATTCACATGGAATTCTTTTGTATGTGTTTTTTGTACTTTTCTTTTGTGTTACTCTTTTGTCTTCTCTTGTTTTTTTTTTTTTGGTTATTCTTTCCATTGATACATACCGGGTATTTATAAATGCTCAACACACTCACCTACTAGTCATCTACAACTCACCTACCTGCTCGTTGACATGTGCACTTGCCTCAACTGGCAGCTCGCTGATACGTGCGCTTACCTCATCTAGCCAGTGGGAACATATGAAAAAAAATAAAGAGAAAAAAGGATAATTTGCCTCTCAATGCAATCGAATCCAGGTCTCCCTTGTGCATGTGTGTGTCTTTTACCATCAGGCCATTGGCCTGTGCATTAGTCTTGTTTTGCATTAAAATCACATTTAAGGTTCTAAAAAATGGGCTTAATTAAATAAACCTATTTAAATAGGTTATTTAATTGGGCTATAAATTAATTTATAATAAAAATTAACATTATATTAAGCTCAAAAAATCTTATAACAATTTATATGTTTTTTTTTTTGCTTTCTTTTTTCTTGTAATTTATGAGCTTAATATAATATTAATTTTTACTATAAATTGAAGTCTTAAATGGGCAAAAATGGAGTGTCTACAGCTGTCCTCTTTGTGGTGATGTTTGATAAAACTTCATCATAAAGGTAAAAAGAGAGACCCCATTTTTTCTTTTCAAAAGCTTAGGGCAATCTAAAGGTGGATAATAGGCTCCTGCATTTGATCAACTAGAGATTATGACCAGATGATGAAAGTCCTTTGACCATACTTTCTTATTGACTTGGGACAAGTACTCATTGAGCTGGCACTTGGTTTGAGTAGGCGCGCCTTGAGCTAGTCTATGATTTGATCTAGAGAGGTGCTCCTTGAGCTAACCTATGTTTTGTCACAAACGCGCTCCTTGAGCTAGCATTTGGTTTAGATGCAGTACAGGTGCTCTCCTTGAGTTGGCTTATGTTTTGTCCCAAATACGTTCCTTGAGCTAGCATTTGACTTAGATGCAGTTACATGTGTGTTCCTTGAGTTGGCACTTAACTAGGAAAGGCGCCTTGAGCTGGCCTATGTTTTGTCTCAAACGCGCTCGAGCTGGCATTTAGATTAGATGGGCTTTGGGTTTTTTTTTTTTTTTTAAAGAGACTCAGATGAGCTTCAAGTCTTTTCTTCTCTTTTTCTTTAGGGAGACTCGAATGGGCTTCGAGATTTTTATTTTTATTTAGGGAGACTCGGATGGGCTTCAGGTCCTTTCTTTTTTCCTTTAGGGAGACTCGGATGGGCTTCGAGTCCTTTCCTTTTTCTTTAGGGAGACTTGGATGGCTTGGGGTCTTTTCTTTTTATTTTAGGGAGACTCAGATGAGCTTTGAGTCTTTTATTTTATTTTATTTTTCTTTAGAGAGACTCGGATAGGCTTTGGGTCTTTTCATTTTTTTTTTCTTCAGGGAGACTCGGATGGGTTTCGGGTCTATTCCATTTTTTTTTCTTTAGGGAGACTTAGATAGGCTTCGGGTCTTTTCTTTTTGCTTAGAGAGACTCGAATGGGCTTCGGGTCCTTTCTTTATTTTCTTTATGGAGACTCGGATAGGTTTTGGGTCTTTTCTTTTTATTTAGGGAGACTCGGATGGGATTCGGGTCCTTTTTTTTTTTTTTTTAAAGAGACTCGGATGGGCTTTGGGTCTTTTCTTTTTCTTTAGGGAGACTCGAATGGGCTTAAGGTTTTTTTTTTTCGTTTTTTCCTTTAAGGAAACTCGAATGGGCGTCTAGTCTTTTCTTTTTTTCTTTAGGGAGACTCAGATGGGCTTCGGGTCTTTTTTTGTTTTTTTTTTCTTTAGAGAGACTCGGATGGGCTTCGAGTCTTTTCTTTTTATTTAGAGAGACTCGAATGGGTTTCGAGTCTTTTTTTTTTCTTTAGAGAGACTCGGATGGGCTTCGGGTCTTTTCCTTTTTTTTTCTTCTTTTAAGGAGACTCGGATGGGCTTTAGGTCTTTTTTTTTCCTTCGGAAGACTCGAATGGGCTTCAGGTCTTTTTCATTTTTTTCTTTAAGGAGACTCGAATGGGCGTCGGGTCTTTTCTTTTTAAAGAGGGAGACTCGAATAGCCTTGGGGTCTTTTCTTTCTTCTTTAGAGAGACTCGGATTGGCTTTGGGTCTTTTCTTTTTCTTTAGGGAGACTTAGGTGGGCTACGAGTCTTTTCTTTTTCTTTAAGGAGACTTGGATGGGCTTCCAGTCTTTTTCGTTTTTTTCTTTAGGGAGACTCGAATGGGCTTCGGGTCTTTTCTTTTTGCTTAGAGAGACTCGAATGGGCTTCGGGTCCTTTCTTTATTTTCTTTAGGGAGACTCAAATGGGCTTCAAGTTTTTTCTTTTTATTTAAGGAGACTCGGATGGATTCGGGTCTTTTTTTTTTTTTTAAAGAGACTCGGATGGGCTTTGGGTCCTTTTTTATTTTTTTTTATTTTTCTTTAGGGAGACTCGGATGGGCTTTGAGTCTTTTCTTTCTATTTAGGGAGACTCGGATAAGCTTTGAGTCATTTCTTTTTCCTTTTAAGGAGACTCCGATGGGCTTCGGGTCTTTTTTTTTTTTATAGAGAGACTCGGATGGGCTTCGAGTCTTTTTTTTTTCTTTAGAGAGACCGGGATAGGCTTCGGGTCCTTTTTTTTTTTTTGCCTTTTAAGGAGACTCGAATGGGCTTTGTGTCTTGTCTCTTTCTTTGGGGAGACTCGAATGGGCTTCAGGTCTTTTCCGTTTTTATTCCTTTAGAGAGACTCGGATGAGCTTCGGGTCTTTTCCTTTTTTTTTTTTTTTTTTTCTTTTAAGTAGACTCAGATGGGCTTTTGGTCTTTTCTTTTTCTTTAGGGAGACTCGAATGGGCTTCGAGTCTTTTCCACTTTTTCCTTTAGGGAGACTCGGATGGGCTTCGACTCTTTTCTTTTTTCTTTTTTTTTAGGGAGACTTCGATGGCCTTCGGAACCTTTT
This sequence comes from Combretum micranthum, assembly GCA_024138025.1. Lineage (NCBI taxonomy): Eukaryota > Viridiplantae > Streptophyta > Magnoliopsida > Myrtales > Combretaceae > Combretum > Combretum micranthum. The sequence goes on from JAMXBD010000293.1 coordinate 503,156, forward strand.
TTTTTTGTTTTTTTTTTCTTTAGGACTTTGGCGAGTGATGCTACTTTGAACAGGTGACCTAAAAATTTGAAAAGTAGCACATTGCTGCATGGAGCAGGCAATCCTAATACTCGAAATGTAGGACAGTGCTCATTTGAGCAAGCGATCCTAATACTGTAAAAGTAGGACAACACTTTTTTGAGTAGGCATAATACTATAAAGGTAGGACCGCGCTCCTTTGAGTAGGCGATGCTAATACTTGAATGGATGATACTCCTATGAGTAGGTGATCCTAATACTATAAAAGTAGGGCGATGCTCCTTTGAGTAGGCACTCCTAATACTTAAACGGGTGATGCTCCTATGAGCAGGTGACCCAAAAAACTGGACGAGAAATGATGGTTCAATGCAAACTTGATTTAGAATTCTTTAAAAATTGAGTTTTGAAATCTTTTGAAAAAATTTTTTGAAAAAAGATTTTTGGGCTAAAAACTTAATTTTCTCTCTTTAATTTTCCTCCCTCTATTTTTTTTAAACCTTTTGAGAAGGTTTTTTTTTGTGGGATTTTTTAGGTTAAAAACTTCACTTTTTCTTTCTTTTTTTTAATTATTTTTTTGAAAAAAAATCATTTTACTTTCTCCTTTTCTTTTTTTTGGAAAATTGCCAACAAGTGAGAATCCTTTGAGATTAACTATGGATTGGGCTTTGCCCCGTTGATTACTTGTTTTAGTTCACCCTTAGGCTTGATTAGTAAACCGCTTAAGGTTTCTCATTGAAAAACTTTAAATATTAGGGTAAAACTTTTTTTTTTCAGGACTTTGATTTAATATTGGGGTAAATAATTCTTAAGCTTGAGACAAATACCTTTCAAATTGTGACAAATGATTTTCATGCCCCTATGGATGATTTTCATACGAAGGTTAGTTATCTCATTTTGAATTGTCTAGTCAAAGAGGACTTCATTACACTCTCTTAGGCTTATTTTCACACATTTGACTTGGATTCCAAAAATTATGATCTGGCTTATAAGTGATACATATTGGTCAATTTATTAGGTCTTTTCTGGATAGTAATATAGGCTTTTGGTTTTTAGCTTTAATCAAAAGGGATACCATATGCAGGTAATTTTGAAATTTATTTCCAACACCTCCCGAGTTTACAAGTCAAGAACCCTTAAGGAAAACTAATAATATGCTTATTCTTTGTTTCAAGAGCATTAATAAATCAACTCCAATGATCTGAAGAGTCTCTAAAAGGGGTGGTGATGAGGGTGAGCCTATGATATAAAATTAATGTAGATTTTAAACTCTGTGTTTTGATGGGTTTTGGTGGTTTTAAGCTTTGAGCATACGCTTATAGATTTTATGCATAATCATCTTGCTTGATTATTCTTCATTTTTTTCACTTTATTCTTGTACCTTTTCCTTCTTTCTTCTTTTTTTTTCTTCTTTATAATCCCTTTTTCTTCCCTTTTATTTTCTTCTTCTTCTTTTTTCTTTTTTTTGGGACATGAATCCAAGGTGATTTATGCTTCTTCATCTTTCATTGAATGGCTTATGGTTCAAGTGTATGGGTTGTATATGGTATTGGAGTAAAGCTCTTCTTCCTTTTAAAGTAGATGAATTATTTATCTCAATTGATTACCCTTGAATTGATGTGACTAATGCAAACACATATAAGTTAATCATTTTCTTCCTTAATAACCCTTACCTCCTAATTGCCCATTGTGGGGTGGTTCTTGACAGGTTTTTTTTTTTTTTTTTCTTTAAATACTTCTTTAAATGGCTCAAATGGGTTAGCAAGGGGTAAGTGTGTTTAGGATATTAAAATGAATGCCTAACGTTGTTTTGACCTATGTATCAAATTCAAGTTGGACCTCCTTTAAGAAACGAGTCCATTTCCTCTCTTAAATGTCACTCCTCTTTCGAGTGTGTAGGATTGGTGTTTAAGACTTGTTTTGCCTCTATCATTCTAGACATTTTTTCTAATGAGATATTTATCTTGGTTATCAATCATCTTTTCTTTCAATTTGCCTCAAGATAATTCACTAAATACCCCTTTTGCATTGGGTTATATCTTAGAGATTAAGCCCAACAAATACCCCTAATTAGTAATTGATCAAGTCCTTTCAGTTGCCCTTTAATTTTGATTTCATTTTATTGTAGTTTGCCTTTAGCTTAAAGTGAGTAATCATTGGGGCAACAATTTGAAATATCATTACCGTTAGCAATTTTTCTTTATCTATATTTTTTTTGAAAAACTTTTATTCTCTTTTTTTATTTTTAAATTTGTTATAAAACAAGTTTGAAAAACTTTTTTATTCTCTTTTTTTTTTCAAATTTATTAGAAAACAAGTTTGAAAAAAACCTTTTTGTCCTCCCTTTTATTTTATTTTTAAATTTATTAGAAAATTATCTTCTAGAGATAGCAAAGCATTAATTATTGAAAGAATGATGGATATTTTAAAAAAAGTATTTGAAAGTCACATTTTATAATGATTATTTGCTACCTAAAGTGGAAATTTATTTACGAAGATAATTCATTATTATTTTTATTTTATTTTATTTTCTCTTCTTTTTTCTTTTCAAAGCAAAAACTATTTTACAAATTAACAAAATAATAAAAAAAATGATGATCTTTTTTATAAAAAATATTTACAAATGCAGATTAGAGAAAAATTGATATTTACAGAACGTAATTACAGAATTAGAGATAAGAGAATGAAATACATATGACAAAAAATGATTCTAATGAAAGGCTTTGTAACTAAGGATGAAATAACCTAAAGGATGATCAAAACTACTTAACCCTACAAATATTTACAAGTCTACTATATATATATTACAAATTTTACATACATTTTTTATATTTATTTAATGATCTATTTAAAAAAGATGTGGAATAATACAAAATAATGATATTTTTTTCTTTTTTTTAATCATAATCATGCACACTATTTTACATGAGAAAAAAAAATCTTTTTTTTTTTTTTTGTTTAAGGACAATTTACAAGTTTAGCATTTTATTTTATTTTTTTTGAATTATATACAAATGACTATAATACTAACAATAAGAATAAATTATTTACATTACATACTATACATGCAAGTCACACTGATGCAGATTTTGGGGTTGACAACTAATTAATATTGAGACAATTTTGAAAATTTTCATTTCAGTTACAATCTTGGAAAAAAAAATGAGATAAATGATTTTCAAGGGAGGATTTTAAAAGAATTTGAAACTGTAACTCCGCAAGGTATGCCCTATTATTATTTATTTGTCAATCCAAGTTCATGAATGTAAAACCTTAGTCTAGTGGATCGTGGATCAACACTGAACCGGAGCGAGAAGTCATTTCATGAACCAAAGGGTAGAAATGCCACAGTCCCCAGATCCTACTAGCGACCTCCCTGCTTAGGATCCTAAGACGGCCTGGTTTTGACCGTATCTAGCACACATAAATGTGAATTCTAAAAAAAAAAAAAATATATGCCTTTATTATTTACAGAAGTTTCCTTCTTTTTTTTTTTCTTATTCTGAATCACTTAAAAGAAAAAAAAATTAGTACAACTATTTACAAATTAATAGCTATAAAAATAATATACAAGAATGAGCATATAAAGGATAAACTTTAAATTCAAAATTTCAAGTGGGTAATCCTCTTAAAAAATAAGCGTCCTTAGTGAAGTCGTCAAGTTATCGAGCCTGGATTTTTCGTTTCTAGTTTAATTTCTTTTAATCCGATCCGTATTAAATCCAAACCCATTTAATACAGACCCTCAACTAGGAATTAAAAGAAATTTAATTTTTGAAAACATTTTGGAGTCACCACCTGATTAAAATGGAGAAAAATTTATAAGTTAGGATCAATGGATTGATTGATCCTAACTTAACTACTAGTTTGCAAAAAATTTGACTTGAAAATCAAATTTAATAAACAAGAAATTTTGGATTTGGGGGCTATCCTATTAAAACCGATATGGTTGCCACTTGAAATTCATAAATTAAAATTTTATCCTGTTAATGCTAAAAAAGAATTTACTAATATATATAGACTATGGTATTTACAAATTATCACTAAAGCTTACAATATTTACAATGAATTAATAAAATAAATAACAAAATAAAAGGATTTTTATTTTTTATATCGCCCTGGAGGTACTTACATACTCGCTAATCAGGATCAGACAACACGTAATTCCTTTATAAAAATAACTTTAGTAGGTTGGCTGCTTTTTTTAACTTTTGAATTATTTCACTATAAGTTTATTAATTTTTATGGTTAAAAAAAATATTTTAGTGATATTGGTCTTGAACAACTAATCTATCTTTTTTATTTTACTACTTGGAAAATATGTTTTTCTAAGTGGCAAAGAGTTTCATACTTATAATATATACATAACATATTTTATTTATTATACATATACACACACCTATATAAATTTTAATTTTGTTTTATTACTCTATCCTATCATAGGAATAGCATTTATCTATTATTATTTTCATATCTTTTAATTTTTTTTTATCTTTTTGTTTTTTCTTATAATAAAACATAAGAAAAACAAAAATGCCAAACATTCACTTGCCTGGAGTCCTGGAACACGACGACATGTGGACTGGAGACGACCATGACGGCTCGCGGATTGGAGACGCGCGTGGATACAAGGATCATGCTCGATGCAAATAGGACAATGAATCAACTTCAATTAGCGAATGATTCGTATTCGGAATTTGGGTCCGCAAAGAGAGGAGCGGTCGAAGGTCCCCAATTTGGCAATTCTGGCGACGTTTAAAGCAGGGAATATGTCCACCTTGGCTAATTCGAGGGTGCTGGACACTCCAGTGATGTCAGTTTTTGTAAAGGAATAGCCAAAAGTGGTAGTTTTAGAATGGCAAGGTGCTGCAGTGGTGGTGAACTTAGGATAGTTGGAGGCGAGTATTGGTGTTTGAGCTATAAACACAAATTTCATCTAGTTAATGGGAACATGCGAAAAAAAAGAGAGAAAGGAGGATAATTTGCCTCCTCACGGAATTGAACCCAAGTTTCCCTTGTGCATGTGTGTCTTTTACCATCAGGACGTTGGTCTGTGCCTTAATTTTATTTTGCATTAGAATTTGAAAAATGATGCAATTAAATAAACCTATTTAAATATGTTATTTAATTAGGCCCAAAATTAATTTATAATGAAAATTAACATCATATTAAGCTCAAAAAATCTTATAACAATTTATATTTTTATTTTGCTCTCTTTATTTTTTGTAATTTATGAGCTTAATATAATATTAATTTTTACTATAAATTGAAGCCTTAAATGGGCAAAAATGAGATATCTACACATGGTAATCAAATGGATAGGCAAGAAAATGTGAGAAGTCAAAAGGATGAGCAGTAATGTGTATGGTAGTAGGTGAAGATGCAAATGCATTAGACAAAGACGTTGAATGAAGAGAATGTAAAGCCATTGTAGAGGTCATCTTTCTCTTGTACTTCTACAATGTTCTGATATAGCAAAAGGAACATTTATATGTGAGATAGAAACTAAAGGAGTGTTATGACTTAGATTAGATTATCAAGAGGAGCATGTGGAACTTCAACAGGAGGAAGAGTAGAATTTTGTTGCAAAACTGATTTTTTATAAGGAAAATGTGTTTCATGAAAAATAACATCTCGGCTTAGGAATATCCGTTTATTTGCAAGATCAAACAATTTATATCCTTTTTGTCCTTGATTATATCCAGAAAAATACATTTGATACCACGTGGGTCAAATTTGTCTTTGCAAGGAGAAAGAGAAGTAGCAAAACAAAGGCAACCCATAGTTCTAAGATGAGTATATTCTGGTGGATGACCAAAAATTAATTCAAAAGGAGTTTTCCAATCAAGGATGGCAATGGGCATCAAGTTGATCAAGTATGTAGTGGTTAAAATATATTCACTCCAAAAGGTTTTAGGCAAATTGGCATGTAAACAAAGAGCACGAGTAGTGTCTAACAAATGTCTATGTGTTGTGTTCAACTTGCCCATTTTGATGGGGTATATATACCATGGTACATTGATGTAAAATCCATAGGCTATCAAACAAGGATTGACACGTATTGGATATAAATTCGGATCCCTTATCGGAACGAATAATCCGAGGAGTACAATTGATATGATTTTGAATGTATATAAATAATTTTGGAAAGATATTCAGGAACTTGAGACTTATATCGAAGCATATAAGTCCATGTATAACGATTAAAATCATCTAAAATGGTAAGGAAATAATTGGCTCCTGTTATAGAAGTAATGTGATACGGGCCCCATATATCTAGATGGAGCAAAGTAAAGGGAGACATAGATCTGGTATTACTACGGGAAAAGGATAAACGATGAGATTTAGGCTCATGACAAACATCACAAACATCACAAACATAGTCCTTCAAAACTGTTGTATTACAAATGTTCAAACGTTTCAACTTTGTGAAAGAGATATGACCAAGTCTAGCATGAAACAACTTTGCTAGATCAGAGTTATTACAAGTATGTATACTATAACAAGGAATATCAGAACAATACAGAGAATTACAAGAGAAATTTTCAGATTCAATGAATTGTGACTCCAAGACATACGGTCCACTCAGCTCTTTAGCATATGCAACTACTTGTTTATTGATGGGGTCCTGAAAAAGACATGAAAAAGGATCAAATATGGCAAGTAATTTTTGATCATTTGTGCACAGATAAAAGATTATGGGTAAACTCAGGGACTAATAACATGTTATCAAGGCACAAGCTAGGTTGCAGTTTGACTTTGCCAATTTCATATATAGATTTGTGGTTTCCATCTAGAAGTTTAATGATAATGGGTTGTTTAAGTGTATGGGTATGAGTGAACAATGAAGCAAAGGGAGACATATGATCACTTGCTCCTGAATCAACTATCCATGAACATATTTTGTTATTTACAACATCGAAACATTCACTTTGAGTAGAATACATACTTGCAAATTCCATGTTTGAAGCTATATTGGAATTCTGACTTTCACCTTTCTTTTCAATCAACAACCGCATCATCTCAGTGCACATGTGCTGGAGCGTTTGATAATCAATAGTATTCAAACTTCCTGTCACTACATTAGTTGTCTCCAAGGAGTGATCAAAAGGAGTGGCAAAAGAAGAAAAAGATCTTCTATCCATATGTGCAACATTAGCATTAACAATAGATATAAAAAGAGGTTTCCCAAAACGTTTCCCTTTCTACCACTCTAGGTATCCAATGAGTTGAAAACAAGTTTCAACCGAATGTCCATCTCCACGACAATGTTTACAAACTAGCTTGCCTTTATTTCTTCAATATTTATCAGCTTGTGGCCTAGAAGTCTCTTTACTAGAAAAGAAAATCGAAAGATCACGGGTATCCAACATAGTGATCTATTTTTGCCTTTCAACATGTTGGCAAAGGTAGAAAGCTCTATTGACTGACGGATGAGGATCAAGAAAAAGAATGTGATTACGAACACTTTCAAAATCTCATTTAAACCTATAAGAAATTGCATTAATTTGGTTTGTGATTCAAAATCAGCAAGTTTTTGTACAAGACCACATGTACAATAGGACATTCTTCCATAAACACAACTTGGATAAGCATTCAAAGCACCAAATGCATCCCAAAATTTCTTCAATTTATTGTAATAGACTCCTACTGACATATTTCCTGGTCTTAGGTTACTTATTTCTTGTTGAATTTGAAAAATCAAAGGTCCATTGACTTATCCATATTGTTCTTCTATCTCATGCCACATTTCAATCGTTGACTGAGAATACAAATAATTCTGAGACAAATCACTACCCATTGAACTCAAAAGCCAACATCGAACCATATAATCGCATCTTTTCCATTTTATAAAATCAACATAATCTTTACTAGGTTTAGGTAAACTTCCATCGATAAACCCCTGCTTCATTTTCGCTCCCAACCTTAGCGTAACAGCTCTACTCCAAGCTAGGAAATTAGTTCAATAAAAAAGAACATTTCCTAAATTCATTCCAGGATTATCCGATGAAGATAAAAACAAGGATCGTAATTCGACGGATTTTGATCTAACAGATTTGCCATATGTAAAGAATCGCAAATGAGAAGACAGAACAACTTATAGAGCTTTCAATTAGATTCTCTCGAACAAGATTGAAGAATCAAATGTATACAATGAAAGAATTCACTCCTCAAAGCTCTGATACCATGAGGAATCTAGGGTATTGTAATAGAGAACAAGCGGGAGAAGTGAAGAAAACAGAGTTTTTCATTAATTAGGAAAAAGGACAAAACAAAACTATATACACGTCCGTAAAGAAAGAAACAAACTTCTATGAATAACTTTCCTAAGAAAGAATATAGATATTCTCACAATATCCAATTTTTGGGGGGAAAAAATCCGTACATGTTACTCTTTACTCTTTAGGCAATAAATCTCTGCAATTACTTTAGTCGTTTCATCCATAATTTCATCTATATGGTATAATCACTCTCTCGTAATAATTACTATACTATTGAAATTATACGCAAAATTCAATTCAATTACGTCAGTAATATAACAATATATATTTTTTAAAGATAATCTCACATATGATTTATTTCTTTAATTAGTCACACTTTACACATAAAAGTATAATTAAATTTTAATACACGATTATACTTATTAAAGTATCGTAATATTTTTTGTCTTCTGAAAAGATAATACCCACTCCGCGACTTTATCTATATGAAAAAACATATTAAATAGGTAATATACACATGTTTATCATTGCTATAAAAAAATATTAATGTATAAATTAGATAAAATTAATTACTAAAATGCTTTGCACAATTGCATTGTGAGATGAGATATGAATATTTACATACCAATTGTTGGTGTATATCGTGATATAGATTTTAGAGAAGTAAATATCACATCTTGGTATTGCGATACACCAATTAATAATGCACGATATACTCTGGTATATAGCATAAATACTGTTTTATACACAAGATTTTACTAGTATTTAATTTTAATTAAACCTTAGTTAAGTAAATATTTTTATTAAGATTCTAAATAATAAATAATTTTTTACTTATAAAAAAGTGGATGGTTTATAAATCAATTGCAATCATACTATTATATGTTAAAAAAAATTAATATTATTATTTGTTATATATTACATGTGTGTAATTCACACCAAAACCTCTCTTGTTGACGTGCCGCTTATTTATCATTTTTATATCTTTTCAATTAGCGTTTTCTAGTTTGGCCAAAAAAAAAAAAAAAACAATAGCGTTTTCTAATTTCTAGTTGGTTCATTGGTTGTATTATGCTGTAACTCCACAAGAAAGTTTTTAAAAACCACCTTAATAAAACCCTGGCGCTGCTTTCACAAGCCATACAAAGCAGACGGATAAATCCGAGAAGAGGAAGAAGAAGCGGCGGAAGAAGAAGAAGAAGAAGAAGAGAGAGAATGCATTCGTTTTCGTTGAGAGCCAATACGTTCCTGACACTTGCCATGACAGTCCTCGGTGTTATTTGCGGGATCGCTTCTCTCGCCGATCTCCTCAACCATCCTTCTCCTTCCGCTCATATCCAGGTGCTCCTCTCCTCTCAAAACCCTAATTCTCCGGCTCTTTTCCTTATTATTATGTTTTATGTATTATAATCGGAATCGCGCCCGTCGTAATTTCAGTTTGTTGTTTCGTAAAAGCTGTGAAGAAGAAGATCGTTTCCTTTATTATAATACGTGTCTCGTCCAATCACATTGCTGATATATTTGATATTCCTTATGCACAATATATATTATCCGTTCACTTCGCTAAATGAAATAAGATTGTAACGTAATAGTTTTGACGGTGGAATTGCCATAGGATTATCATCTGTTGAATGTTTTTTATTTTATTAGGATCAATTCTGACATTAAATTACTATTTATAAGAATAATAAGTGGCTATTCAATATTTTTCTAATAGGATTGCTCATGGAATTTATATTATGACGTAAAATACAACTAAGGCTAAAATAATTCTTTTATAGAAAATAAGCTGTAATGGAATTACTGTTACAGTAGAGTGAAGTGAAGGAATAATCAGTATTTTAATAGAGTGTGAACTAGGACAGTATTGGGATAGAGAAAATCTTTTCAGCAAAATCCATGTCTTAAATTACGAGAAATGAATGCGTAATGCACGTTTGGGAATGCGGTGAAAGTTGCTGTTTTTTGATCAATTAGTGCAATTAAAATCTAATCCTTTGTTTGATGTCTTGTTTAAATTCTAATGATGGCTTCAGTGAATTTTGTTGTTTGCGTTCTTGAAATGTGATTCTTGATATGTACCGGTGGCGGATGTGGAATTGTTATACCTAATATTAAGTGATCGAATAGGCTGTGAACAGGGACAGGATTGGGGATAAAGAAATTCTATCCTGCAAAATCCATGTCTTAAATTATGACAAGTGAATACATGAGTTTGTTTTTGATCAATTAGTGTATATTTGTTAAAATTAATCCTTTGTTGATGTGTTGTTCTAATCATAGCTTTAGTGAAAATTGCAGTTCGAGTTCTTGGATTGTGATTCTTGAAATGTATCTGTGGTCTCAGTGGATGTGGAATTCGATTCAAGAAGCAGTAATATTAACTATAAGAGAAAAATAGATAGGGTAAGATTAAAGGGGAAAGAGAAAAAACTGTTTGTTCACTTCATGGTATTAGGAATCCAATTAAAATTTTATCCTTTATGGAAGGGTTATTACGGTTGCATCTTAGTTCTATAATTGCAATCCAATAAGAAATCTCTGTTACACAAAATATTGGATATTCATGTATTATTTAAATTTGTGAATAACAATTTAATGCCAAATTGGTTTCTCCTAGAATATCTTATTAAAATAAAATGATAATTCTATTACAACACTATATATTTCTAAAGTATCAGCTATTGTATTACATTCTTGTTCCATTTAGTGAAGTGAAGAGAAAGGTTTAAGATTTGTTTTTATTAGGGAATCTCAAATTTTCTTGAATTAATTATTTAAAACTTACAGAGTTGGGGGCCAGTCTACCTTTGATGGGTGTCGTTACTAGTTGCCTTTTTAATGGTTGTGTGCTTGCGCATAATATGTCCTGTGGTTTCTTTCTTATTTTTGTCAATGGTTTAATTATCTTGAGACTGAAAGTAGCTGGAAGTAGTAGCATCACGAGTTGGAGATGCAGGGTAGGTGAAGATAACAACAGCAGTTGTTGGGACCCTTATTGTAACTGATTAGAAGCAAAGGGCAATGTTTGCGTTGTTTAGAAGGAATTTGATTTTTCTCATATCTATATTGGTCAAATCCGTTTAAGTGATTTTTTTTTTTGGGTATTCGTGATTAATGTAACCATTACATATCTTTCTTGAAATAAAACTAACACGACATCAATATTCCATTGAGTTGATTTAATTGTTTGTGATTTTTGTTTGAGGCATAATGTATCTAACTTGTGATTTCAGGTGTTGAGTATCTATCGTTTTCAAAGGAGGTTCATAGAAATGATGAGGTGGTTATAATTCCTTCCTTTTCTCTTGTCCTAATTTTCCAATTGAATATTGTGCTTTCGTTGTATACATAGGAGTAAAACATCGTATTATGAAGTGTTCAGTGTCGGTGATTTTTAAAGCTTGGTTATTTTGTTGAATGCACGATTGTCCATGCCTAATTTGATAAAAATCACATGCAAATGTTAATGGCTGTATTCTTACTCAATGATACCATGTTATATGTTTGCCAATGTAGCAAAGATTCTATTCTAATTTGTTCTTGTTTCAGAGTAGTATGATGTTTTGTATGTGTGAAAGAAGGGGATGGGGAATATTAGACATTTGAATTTGGCAATAGGATCAGAGTTCAGATATTATTGTTAATAAAGAAAATAAGGTGCCACCAATTCTGAAGCTTTTACTTAGGAAAATTCTCCTAGAAGCTACTGAGATGCTACAGGACCATTTTCAGTGCTTCTCTCTTTTGATGTTAATTGTTATTAGTAAATGAAGACAGGTTGGTGACCTTGGTGAAAAACATTGCTGGGATGTCTAATGTTTGGCAGTCACAGCCATGTTTAGAAATACTGGTACACTAGGGTAGATAAAGATTATTGTGAAGTAAGATTATGAGTAAAATTTTTTTATGGAATAATAAGTTTGATAGTTTTCTATATGGAGTATTTACAGCATTCACCGTATTTTTTTACAAACTTACTGAGAGCAAAATTAAGTATTTCACAGGTAATATCTTCATTTTGTTGGGAATTTGAAATCTATTATCTAAAAGCAAGATAAAAGGTCATAATGACAATTTGGTAGTAAAAATATCTTTTTTTATGTGTTTGGAGAGTAGTTTCTTATCATTTGTGTTTCTATTATGTTTAAATTGAATAATCGATTCTTGCGTATGCAGGTTCACTTGGCACTTAACATATCAGCAGACTTGCAATCTTTGTTTACATGGAATACTAAGCAGGTTGGTTTTCTTCAAGTCGTATTGCTTTTCTCCAGACAATATTTATGTAAGATTAGCTTATAAATAGAATTCTAGTTGGGATTGCTATGGTTGATCAGAAGGGGGCAAGTTTTCAGTTACTCAGATCTCATAAGTAATGTCTTTCACCATCTGTCTGTGGCAGGTGTTCTTGCTGATCATACAATGTTTTTGTGTGATTAAGTTGCTTTTATTCCAAAAGTTTTTTGAAATCGATTGAACCTGTTTATCTTGTTCTGATGGTATGGCGCAAAGATTCGGGAAATTCATGTAAAACTGCCTGAAGAAGTTGAGGTGAACATCAATTATGACTGCAACTATGTTTTATGCATTCTGACAGGTGTTTGTCTTTGTAGCAGCAGAATATGAGACTTCTGAGAACTCACTTAACCAGGTATTCCTTGCATAACCCCTGATTTTGATTTGTATGTTCTGGTAATTATATTTGTCCGTACTTTGTTGTGTTCAAGTATATCATCTTTAAATCCTTACAATTTAGTCGGTGTATCATCATTGTGGTAGCAATATGTACGGGACATTCTGCTCTCGTTTCCCATCCTTCTGTTCTGCTCTGTGCTCCATGGTGCAAATACTGTATTATGCCATGTATATGAGGTGGATGGTTCAATTTCAAGGCATGTGTTTTTATCGTAATCCTATCTTATTTTTTTCTAACAGGTCTCATTATGGGACGATATCATACCTTCTAAAGAGCGTGCAAAGTTTTCAGTTCAGACAGAGAACAAGTATCGATTCATTGACCAGGTAATACACACTCTTGTGATGGGGGATTTACTTACATCCAGCAATTGAAATCTGGTGGATATTTGCTGGAACTGATTTTAAATCATGTTTGTTTTTGCAGGGCACTAATCTCCGTGGAGCAGAATTTAACCTAACGCTGCACTGGCATGTGATGCCAAAGGCTGGAAAAATGTTTGTGGACAAACTGGTCATGTCGGGTTACCGCTTGCCAGAATCTTATAGATAACAGTCTTTTTTGTTTTGTTTTAAGTTTAGATCTTTTACATTGGTAAAGGCCAACTAACTTAAGGAATTAGGGGTACGGAAAATTTTTGAAAAGGATAGCTTTGAATTTTGAGACTGAACTTGTGCCATCATTGCAAGAAAGACTCAACCCCGGCCGGTTCTTTTCTTATTTCATCTTTATATTTCACATTTTTTGTGGAATTTAAAACTTCATCACTCAATTAGATGAGGTGTTTGGCTTCAAAGGTTTTGTGTTGAAGCAGGTAGTGCTCCTAACTGACCTAGATCTGTTTGTTTGGACCTAGTAGATTTAAATTTGCTCGTAATGATCAAATTTATCAGGTCTTGTTTCTAATTTCCTTTTATTCTAGATTCCACTTCCGAGCAAGAGGTCTGTTTGTTTGAAAATTTCCTTGTACTCTTAAGACTTTTTTTTTTCTTTTTTCCCTCTCCTTCTGCAAGGAACAAAAAAAAATACTTCATTAATTGGTAGAACAAAATAAATATAAATTAACGCAAAATATGAAAAATAAGAGATGGGGATGATAAATTCTAACCAATAAGGTCACATTTTTTACATTAAAAAAGGATGTGAAAAACCCTTAAACACAAAAAGTTCTACAATGAGAACAAAAATTAGGCATTTTGACCAGATAAAATACCTATCCATATTGAGAAAACTTTTGGTTGAAAAGATTTTTTTATTTTTTTTTTTTTTTTACTTTAAGAACTCTATTTGTTTGAGATCTTCTAAAAAAAAAAAAAAAATTATAACCTTATAATACTTGAGAGATAAAGATGAAAAAAGAGATGATAAAATGATTATTGTGTTTTTATTAGGTTTTGAAAGTGAAGAGGAGAAAAGAAAAGAAGAGAGAAGACGATGGGGTGTTAGGAGGGTAGCCAACGACAACAATTGCCCCCAAGGGTTTTCTCTAATTAGGTTTACCTCGAAAAAAAGAGAACAAAGAGGAGAGAGGGGAGGGTACTGGGGAGAATACATTAAGCTTGCTATTGTAAAGGTTATTAAGCTTAACTATTGCTATTTTGCTTGTTAGGCTTTTTGCTATATTTGAGCGTATTACATCACTTTTATTAGAGTTGTTTACACAAGAACCAAGATACAAGCAACTCTATACAGATAAAGTGAGTTGCATGCAAAGTTTCTTAAGGTCTAAACTTGCTCTACTAAGCAACTTGAGCTTTTGTTTTTCATTGGTCCAAACTCTGACGATAAATAGTGCATTTTTGAAAATAAAAGAGTTGGCTATAGAATAGGGCCATTTATGAAATATGGCCGTTTGGGATATTGCAATGACATAAATTTTTATTTTTTTTAATTTCTTCATCTATAAATATGTAAAAATTTACCAGTTTTTTATTTTTAAAATTCACTATAATTTTTTACAAGTTTTTTGTTCTTAAAATTCACTACAATTTTTTACTATTCTAAAAATCTCTCCATTCAAAATTGTGCTTATACATAACCCAAATAATTCTCAAAGTTTGCCACATGTTGATGGTTTACTAAACTCACAAAATTTTCAAATGCCACCTATCTCACAAGTCGGATCATACCTTCCATTTGGTGCGTTTTTCCAAGGTCTCCTTAATTTACAATATCTTCCAAAATTTTCAATTATCAGCCAAAGCCCACTAAACTTTATTCATAATCTAAGGAGCATGACAATACTATATTTTCAATAGATTCCTCAATTTTCTTTACTCGAAAACTTTCAATCATATAATCCGATAAAAAATTCTCCACTGCAACTGAATTTAGATTAATCACCATAAACACCAGTTAGTACTAGCTCACAATACCTATAATATTCTATGCAAGAAAAAAATAAAAGATGAGGATGATAATGAAAATGGGAGTGATCTAGCTTGTAAGAAAAAAAATGAGAGCAAAATAATGATAAGCTGCTAATTTACGCATGGTTGAGGGTTAATAAAGATTCGATTGTTAGAAACAATCAACCATTACAATATTTTGACAACGAGTTTATGAAGAATTTGAGAAAGGATAATCATATGAGAAGGAGAAAAATCCACTGAGATGAACATGGCAACAATGGAAAGCTTAGAGGTAAAAAATCTCAATGATGTCATGAAATTTAGAGCTTATTATGATCAAATACAACGGCATGGACAAAGTGGAAAAAACGAGCATGATTATATAAAAGATGCTCATGATTTATTTAGACAACATGTGTAGATAGCTAATAACACCTAAGGACCAGCAGATTATAGCCAATATTGATTTCTTTCAAAAACTTAAATCCTAGTTCATAGATAATAACAATTATAAAAGACAATAATACTACTTGAGAGATAGGGAAAGGAAAGCTTGTATCAAGATATAACGTGGAGTTCGGTCTACCCCTTAATCTCCACGATCCACAATAATTGCCTCCCTCAATGGAGGTTCAACTGCAAACAAGTTGCCTCAATAGAGGACTCCAATACATCATACACACAAATACTTGAGTTGAGTCTTTACAATCTCAAACACTACAGACTTAACTCAAGACTTCACTTAAAACACTTAACTAACTAAGTACAATGTCTTTACAAATTGATAGCAATTACAAGACAAAGTGTATTATCCTTGTGTCTCTCTTTCACAACAATACAAATGGCAAAAAAAACTTTGAGAGTGTTTACAAGATTTTGTATGCAAGATCTAAGCTCAATCAACCTTCAAAAAACTCCTAAACATTTCCTATTTATAGCTTCTCAGAAAGCTAAGCCATTTCTCATTAAATCTCTCTCCAATGATCGTTTAAAAGATCCAAACGACTAGTTTTTTGGCTTAGACAGAGCATACTAGTGAGTTGGTCCAAATTAAGCCCAAAGTTGAGGGCGCGATCTTGCCTGCGATTGCCTCTAGCCAATTCGATATTGTTTTATATTTCAATCATGACTTTCTCATCTAGACTTCGTTTGAGGTGATTTAAGATGTTACGGAAAGCTTAGAGAAAGCTCTAGAATTTTCATATTTTAATCTTTAAGAGATTTTAAAGGAATCAAGGTCTAAAATATGCTAGAAAGACCTATAATAATAAATTACATCAAAAAGATAAAACACATATATGCATTTAAGCATTTTGTTCATTCAAATTGTGTGACTATTTTTAAGTGTAACTTAACACAGTTGAGTGATTAATTGTACAACTAATTTCTTCATAAAAGTTCACGTTGAACACATAAGTTCAATAAAATGAAAATAAATTATACATTGTTGAGCATTGTTGGGTAATATTGCGTAATGAAACAAAATGGAGATTTGAATTCGGAAATGTTAAAAAAAAAATACTAGTAAAATCTCCAAGGTCAATAGCTTTGGAGTATATACGAGCACATCATCAAACAAAGATGTATCAACAAATAATAAGGCAAGTGAGGCAGACATCTGTTCACCTAGTAGAGCGGCAGTAAAGAGAAAAGGCAAAGAAAAGGCTAAAAGTAGTGAGAAAGTTGATGAATTTATTCATGAGATATAAGACTTAAGCACGGTGGATCATGATAAAGTGGAGTTATTATGTAAAATCAAGGAATTGAAAGATAAAAAAATTGAAACAATAAAAGAGAAGGAACGTTGCAAACAAGAAAAAAAAAAACATCGTAAGTAAAATGAATTGAAAAAATCAATAATAATGGCCAATACATCGTCAATGGATGATGTATAAAAGGAATGAATAAAAAAGATGCATAGAGAGATAATTAAAGAAAGAAAGAAAGAATCGCTTGTTCCAACAACTACAGACCCAAAATCGTGGCTATTGCCACAATCGCAGTCATGGTTTAGGTCATGATGACCAAAAATCATAGTCGCAGTTGTGGTTGTGGCCGTGATTTTGGGTTCACGGCTTGAACTGCTGCCGCGGGTGTACCTGCAATTGTGGCTATGACCGTGATTTTAGGTATCCGACCTTCAAATAGTTATAAATTTTGGCATATAACTTAGTATTTGACTTTCAATAGTCATAAACTTTATGAGATAACTCAGAATCCTTATTATAATATGTCCAGACGAAGCTCGTTTAGAGCACTACATTTGTTACTAGGATTTGTCTTGTAATTGCAAATTTAAGGCTAAAAAAACATTGTTCAGGGCATAAAATCAACCTTTTAATTATTTTCTCTCTTTTTTTTTTGTTTTTCCATTCTTTTTTTTCCTTCCCCAAATGTTGGTTTTGTATTAATTTTAAGTTGTATGTTGTTTGAGTTTATTTTAAATTAAATTATTGCATTTCTTAATTTATCTTAAATATTATTCATAAATCAACTATTGTGAAGTTTTCAAATTAAAATAACATGCTTGTATTTTTTAATAAATAAATTTAAAATTATATGCAGATAAAAAATTATAATTTAATTTATTTCTATATTTATTTAACATAGTAAGGAACATATTAAAAATAATATTTAAACATGAAAATATAACATGGGACCTGCAAAAAGTATTAAAAATTATAAAAAAACTTTATTTAAGTAACTTATTATTTAATCAACTCCTTAAGCAACTTACGAATAAAGGTGGCCTTAGTGTTATCTTCAGGCAAGTCACAACTACCTATTCATATTTGGTACTTGACATGTCCTGATTCTATTTATAATCACTATAATTATTATTTTATTATTAATGGAGATTATTATTAGTATCACTTTAATTATTATGATTAACATTTTATTCAAAGGACAAATGAGGATTAGGCCTAATTGCATAAGTCCACACTTATTTGTTTAGCTTTGATATCTTCAGTTATGGCTCCTCCGTATAAGACTTTAACAATGGGGGACTTTATATTTTTCCAATAGATATTGCTAACTTGCCACGTGCAAGTACATTTAAACCATATAAAACTACACATATTTTTATACTCTTTAGTGATGAATAAACCTATAAGCAGTAGCATATTAAACTTTAAAGTTCGCATATTAAATTTGATATTGCTTGGTGTTTTAAGTCCAGTAATTCAGATATCACTAGTAATTCTTTTTGAGTGATGACATTCGTTTCAGGCTTGATGATCGGTGGTTGTTTTGGACTATTTATGGACGTAGAAAAACAGTTTGATGTCACTGGATCAATATTTTGTCACGTTTATGCTTTGACCAAGTGAAAAAATGGAAGATTCAAAGCACGTTTACGCGGCACGCATGGAAAAGTATCCTTGCCCCTTTCAATGGGAATTCAGTGCCGACATGGTAAGAACTTCTTGAGACGGTGTTTTCAGAAATTGTCGAACAGAAGCGATCCTTCGGTGGATGTGCTTCACCCAATGGATGGGGCAATCGCTTTGAGCTGGGTCAGAAGGTCGCGAAGGTCAATTGCTTTGAGCTGGCTGTTTTTGGAGTTACATGGGCATTTTTTGTCCTTATAAGAGGGAGTAATAAATGAAAAAAACAAGGCAAAGATTGTTGATTCAATAATATAAAAGTTTAAGCTTATTAAAAGTGAGTAATAATTGAATAGATTGAACATCTAATTCAAAAGTTTAAGCTTATAAAATATAGTGTGGGATATTTTTATGATGGGATTGTAATGAGTAAGGATGTAAGCATGCGGGTTTTTATAGGATACCCGACCCGCTAACCCGATAAATACTTTATAGGGTTTGGGATGGGTTTTGGGATAATAATAAAATCCCATAGGGTTTTTAATAAGTTTTGGAACGAGCATAAAACCCGTTGGGAAACCGAAACCCGTTTAAATATATAAATATATATTATGTTTAGCTTCAGTCTCTAAATTTAACCAGCTGTGCTCCATTAATTATAAAGCTATTTTTTTATTAAATATTTAGAAAAAGTAAAAAAAACCCTAGGATAGTAGACCAATACTCTATAATCTTTATTTTCAGTGTTGGTCTTGGCTCACTATCCTCAAATTCAAGCCTCTCACTCCCGTTGCTGCACTGTTTCATTCAATGATTTTCTTGCCATGAAATGGTTGGGATTTTATAAAGAGGATTGCATGAGTAATGATAAGAGTTTTTTCTTGGCCTGAAAAGTGGGAACGGATCGAAAATAGAAAAAGATAAAAAAAATGACGTTTTTAAATATACTATTGTGTAATGATTCTAATTTTATATCAGATTCAGGTATCCTGTAGGGTTTGTCTAGCTGGTTTTGGGTTCATTGACAAAAACCCTATAGGGTTTGGGTCGGATTTTGGAAAATCCTATAGGGTATCGGATTCAGGTTGGGTTTTTTTATACTTGTCTCGAACCCGTTCCGATTGCATTCCTAGCAATGAGTGCATAAGAATTTGAATTTATGACATTTTACTTTGATAACTACAAGCACATGATCTAAAAACTTAAGTTTTGTGATACAATGTGGACTATTATATTTATTATGTGACAAATACATCAAAGAGCAGTCATAAAAGACTAACAAAATTCTAAATATATATTTCTTCTCTTACATCACTATCATAAACCTCAGTAGAGCTATTTTCTAGAGAAGCTAAAATAGTATTGTGGTAATATAATTACCAAAAGAAACACCGCATAAATGCTCTTGCTTAGAATAGAAAAGGCTTGAACATACATCTTGAGATATTGATGTAACGAGCTTGACCATGTGTCATCTTTTTATAAGAGTATCTCGTCAAGATGTTATGTCATGTAACAACTCAACCATCGAGATCAACGATTTCTCTTCTCAATCTTTATATTTATTTTTATTATATTATATTTTTTTTCCATATTTCTCCAAACTTAAATTACCTGGACAAAGTGAAAAAAATGAGCATGATTATATAAAAGATGCTCATGATTTATTTAGACAAAATATGTAGATAGCTAATAACACCTACGACAGTAGATTATAGCCAATACCGATTTCTTTTCACAAACTTAAATCCTATTCATAGACAATAACAATTATAAAAGACAATAATAATACTTAGAGATATAAGAAAAGGAAAGCTTGTATTGGGATATAATGTGGAGTTCGGTCTGCCCCTTAATCTCTATGGTCCACAACAATTGCTTCCTCAATGGAGAACCTCACCACTTTATTCAATCACAAGCAAATTGCCTCAATAGAGGACTTCAATACATCATAAACATAAATACTTGAGTTGAGTCTTTACAATCTCAAACACTACAGACTTAACTCAAAACTTCACTTAAAACACTTAACTAACTAAGTACAATGTCTTTGCAAATTGATAGTAATTACAAGACAATGAGAATTATCCTTATCTCTCTCTTTCACAACAATACAAATGACAAATAAAGCTTTGAGAGTGATCACAAGATTTTGTTTACAAGAACTAAGCTCAATCAACCTTAAAAACACTCCCTAACATTTTCTATTTATAGCTCTTCGAAAAGCCAAGCCATTTCATATTAAATCTCTCTCCAATAGTTGGTTTAAAAGCTCCCAATGACTAGTTTTTTGGCCTAGACAGAGCATACAGTGAGTTGGTCCAAATTAAGCCCCAAGTCGAGGGTGCGGTCTTGCCCGCGGTTGCCTCTGGCCAATTCAACACTATTTTGTATTTCGGCCATAACTTTCTCATCTGGATTTCGTTTGGGATGATTCAAGATACTATGGAAAACTTAGAAAGAGCTCTAAAACTTTCATATTTTGACATTTAAGAGATTCCAAAGGAATCAAGGTTTAAAATGTACTAGAAAGACTTGCAACAATAAAGTACAATAAAAACACAAAACACATGTATGCATTTAAGCATTTTGTTCATTCAAATTGTGTGACTATTTTTAAGTGTAACTGTTGGGTCCACTTAATAATCAAGAAGGGGGATTGAATTGATTATTAATAAAAATCGAGATTTGTTGCCTTTAAAAATTTTTCCTTTTGGTTTTAAATTGTGAGAACAATATCAACAATTAAACAATTATGAAAATAAATTGCTAAAATTAAAAGACTAAGGAAAAGAGAATTAGACAACAATTTATAGTAGTTTCACCTTATGCGTCAGTCCACTCTTTCAGCTCCGAGTCGGGAATCCCCTTATCCTATGGGTTATTTCCACTATATCCAATAATTTTAAATTACAAGATAGTGGAATCCTCTCTGCTCAATTCTCACAGCTATCCTCAAGGTACAATCGATCTACAGAATCTAATCCTGTAATTGAACTATCAACTAAGAAGGTAACAACACGTTCCTTCTTTTACATAGATCAAGGGGAAACATGAAAGCAAAAACAATAATCAGAGCAAAATGAAGAGCGTTAGAAGAATCTCTCTTTCTTTCGGCAAAAACAAAGACAAAAATAGAGCAAGAAAGAGTATTTTTTTTTTTAGAATACTGTATATCTTCTTCTTCTTTGTCTCGCAAGATATACTCCCAGTCTTCAATGTTCAAGAATTCAAAGTGGATAAACTTTCTTGCATGTATCTCAGATGATATTTGATGATCCTTATCTTCTTTTTCAAATTTAAAAAACTTGCCGATATTCAAATGGGTATAATTTATATTTCCTTCTTCTTGTTTTTTTTTTTTGAATTCTCTTGCCAATTTGAATTTTTGTAATGGAAAGAAGATAATTCTTTTTGGATCTTTCATAAAAAATCTGGCCGATTGACTCTAATTTGAATTCTTTCAAATCGTTATTTGATGGAGATAAAACTTGAGAAAATTCTATTGCTGATATGTTGTTGTTGATCATGATCTTCTTCTTTATCCAGTCCAACAAATTTGATAACAATTATCTTCTTTTCTTCCATAAAATCCATTCCGTTGTATATCTTCTTTGGGTAGCTTTATCTTATCTTTTGGTGTCGATCTCCTTTGCTCAATTTCTGATCTAGTTTAAACTTCATCCGAAAACTAATTCCTAAAAAGTAGCAGCTAAACATTCCTTTTTAATTTCAACTTCTTGGATAAATTCGAATTCCCCATGGATTAGAACTGACTTAAGTAGAACAAATAAGTATACTACCCAAATATACTTATTATCTCGGCGCTAGGCGTTCAATATACTTGTTTATCTTGATCTTCTGGACTATCCTTTGGACTATCTTCTGAATTGTTCTCTTTTTATAACTTCCTCATATAGATCTTTTGAAACACCTTCTGAATACTTTTCTAAATAACTTTTACCTTTTGGATGACCTTTTGGGTATTCTTCTGGATAACGTTTAAAGCTTCATTACATTATCTTTTCTAATTTACAAGCTTTGTATCAACTTCTGGATAAGCTTTTGGATATATGCTAAAACTATTATATACCTTTTGTAATATCTTCTGTATAAAATATAATAACTTTTGTTTTTGTTTTTCTATAAAACGACCTTCTGTCTTATGTTTTGAACAACTCAATAACCTTTTGTATGACCCTCAGGAGTATCTTCTGAATGAAATACTAGTAGTTTATCAAAGTTATGTTTATGTTCTGTATGATCCTTTGGATTTCCAATATCCTTGATCAAAACTTGTTGTTATTATTAGTTTATGAACTTAACTTAAAGATCCTACACACTTAATAAATAATTAGATTTATTTGACTATTTTGTTATCATCAAAACTTTATTTATAGAGAATCAACAGTAACTTAACATGATTGAGCGGTTAATTGTACAACTAATTTTTTTCATCAAAATTCATGTTGAACACATAAGTTCAACAAAATGAAAATAAATTATACACTGTTGAGCATTGTTGGGTTATATTGCATAATGAACCAAAATGCAGATTTGAATTCGGAAATGCAAAAAAAAAAAAAAAAATACAGGTATACGCTCCAA
The DNA here is from genome assembly GCA_024138025.1 of Combretum micranthum. Taxonomy (NCBI): domain Eukaryota; kingdom Viridiplantae; phylum Streptophyta; class Magnoliopsida; order Myrtales; family Combretaceae; genus Combretum; species Combretum micranthum. The sequence goes on from JAMXBD010000293.1 coordinate 526,380, forward strand.
GGTCAATAGCTCTAGAGTATATACCAACTCATCATCAAACAAAGATGTATCAACAAATAATGAGACAAGTGAGGTAGACATTCGTCCACCTAGTAGAGTGGAAGTAAAGAGAAAAGGCAAAGAAAAGGCTAAAAGTAGTGAGAAAGTTGATGAATTTATTCATGAGATATAAGACTTAAGCACGGTAGATCATGATAAAGTAGAGTTGTCATGTAAAATCAAGGAATTGAAAGATAAAGAAATTGAAACAACAAAAGAGCAGGAATATCGCAAAAAAAAAAAAAAAAGGTCGAAAGCAAATTGAATAAGAAAAATCAATAATGATGGCCAAAACATGATCAATGGTTGATGTATAGAAGGAATGGATAGAAAAGATATGTAGAGAGATCATTAAAATAAAAAAAAATCGCTAGTTCCAACAACTGCAGACCCAAAAAGGTGGCTATAGCCACAATCGCGGTGCTGTGGTCGCGGTTCAGGTTGTGACCCAAAATCATAGTTGTAGTTGTGGTTGTGGTTGTGGCTGTGATTTTGGGTCCATAACCTGAACCATGGTCGCAGTTGTGCTAGCGATTGTGGCTATGGTCCCGATTTTAAGTATTCGACCTTCAAATAGTTATAAAATTTGGCATATAACTTAGTATCTGGCTTTCAAATAGTCATGAACCTCAACAGGTAACTTAGAATCCATATCGTAATATGTCTAGACAAAGCTCGTTTAGAGCACTACATTAGTTACTAGGATTTATCTTGTAATTGCAAATTTAAGGCTGAAAAAACATCATTTATGGCCTAAAATCAACCTTTTAATTATTTTCTCCTTTTTTTTTTTGTTTTCCATTCTTTTTTTTTACTCCCCTTAAATGTTGGTTTTGTTTTAATTTTAAGTTGTATGTTGTTTGAGTTTATTTTAAATTAAATTATCGCGTTTCTTAATTTATCTTAAATATTATTCATAAATAAATTAATTTATATTTTGAAGTTTTCAAATTAAAATAATTTATATTTTGATACTTATATTTTTTAATAAATAAAATTAAAATTATATTAAAATAAAAAATTATAATTTTATTTATTTCTATATTTATTTAACATAGTGAGGAACATATTAAAAATATTATTTAAACATGACAATATGACATGGAACCCACAAAAAGTATTAAAAATTATAAAAAAACTTTATTTAAGTAACTTATTTTTTAAGTAACTCCTTAAATAACTTACGGATAAAGGTGGTCTTAGTGTTATCTTAAGATAGGTCACTGCTACCTATATTCATATTTGGTACTTGACATGTCCCAATTCTATTACTTAAACTGTTACGTCTCATAGGGGTATCCTAAATGTAACAGTCCATCACATACCATATAAGACTCTCGAATTACTATCTAAGTCTTTCGGGAGTCTCGTATAGATGTAAGGCGTTCTTTTACGACAATAGAATACTCTATCCAATGGAGTTAAGTAGTTTAATCCGATATTCAATAGCATTAGATAATAAATAAAAAACGCATATGCAATAAATTACAAAATCTAAGGGGCATTCCCCCGCATAAAATATTTAAATGTCCATTATAGTCATCCAGAGTCTTCTGGTTTCCTGTGGAAGTTTAAAAAATTTGAATACAACTTCTATAGGAAACGCTAGCTCCTATACCTGAGCTGTAGCTGTCTCGGTATAAGCCAAATAAACTCGTGCTGCAACAAATAGAAACTATAGGGGCGTAAGCTATACTAGCTTAGTGAGTAAAAACTTCCATGATCACAATTATAACATATCAATCAGACAAGTAATTAATCAGACATATGATATGCATCAAACACGTGAATTCATCAAACATATGACCAGCCAGAAATCATATGTGGATGGACTTGCGCCCTCTATCCTGAGTTAGTAGATTAACGAATCTGCAGTACGATGCCGTTTAGGCTCACGGTCAACTAACTCATATATTCGTTTTATAGATCACGATTAACCAACTCAATAATTCGTTTTATAGATCACGATTAACCAACTCAATAATTCGTTTTATGGATCACGATTAACCAACTTTTACACTGTTTAGGCTCACGGAAAACCAACAAATGCTAATGCTCCATCCCCATCGTGTTATGAATGAGTTCAATTTCATCTTCAATTCGAATAATCAATTATACCAATTCTTTTAGGTGACCAATCAATATTCACAGACAGTCAATCCTAGCTCATCTATACAAGCAATGATTAATCACCCGGCTTCGATATTTTTTAAATTGAACTTCACATAACAACAACAACATATATAATTTCCATTCGACCCCATCATGCATATTCATTTTATCTTTGCTAAATAACTAGTGCCACTATCATTACAATCACAAACAATAATTGAAATCGAAAGTGATACTCACTCGGCCATGGTTCGCCGGTCTTTTAGTAATAGTAATCGGGTGGCAAGGATTCGTCGGTTTTGGGATCACCTAACAAGGAAGAAATACCCTAATAAGTATTTCATCACTTAACTAATCCAACTATAAATCAAAACTAATCAAAATCGTAATTCTCGCTATTTGCGGAAGTCCCCACTTAAAACGGCCATAACTTGATCATTTTAACTCGGAATTTCGCAAATTACATATCGATTTCTATCTACTTCGAAAGATCTATCTAATTCTAATATTATTTTCAAGTTTTGAAAATATTTAGGTCACAAAACAGAGGGATCAGATTTGATCAGTAACTATTTCCATTTCCGAAAAAGAGTTTTGTAATTGTTTGAAATGTGTCTATTTGATAATTCAAGTATACATGAAATATGAATGATTTCCTAACATGAATGACATGTGATGAGTTCAATGTATGCATGATCTTAATGATTCTTGCTAAAAGAAAATTTTAGAACTCTTTATTTTGCAAGACTTCAACAATAACTACTTTTTGAAAATCTAGTTTTCTAACTTTGACATCACACTAGTGTTTTGGAATTCATTATTAGGAATTTTTAGTTATCTTAGTTGAAATTGAGTCTTCATAACATATACTACCTAAGACCTTCATTTCTGCATAAAAATTTGCATTTTTCTCTTTACAAATATGTTTTCAAATAGGATTTACTCAAAAATCCGAATTTTTAGAAATCCACTTTTTGAATGATTTCTTTGGGAAAAACTTGTGTAATGCATTAAAATTTGAGATTTTACTATATCTACTACATAAGGACTTCATCTAATACATAAAACTTTCATTTTAAGCTTGAAGAATAGATGTCTCCATAGGTATCATCCAAAGTTACGAATTTTTACAAGTTGACCACCAACTCAAAATTTTTCATTTTGATTCTACTTCTTGTTTTACACATTAATCTCATCAAAATCATTTCAACTCATAAAAATCACTTAAAGATACTCATTACCTATACCCTTCATTTTTCACATAAAACATGAGTTTTAAAGTTGATACAAGGGTTTTCAAAATAGGGCTTTGAAGTCATACGATCTTTTGAACATTTCAAACAAAAACCTTTCCTTTTAAAGTTCTTTGTCTTATCTACATAAAGATCTACCAACTATCACATTTATATACACAAGACTAAATCTTTATGAGCATTAATACATGAAAACACAAAACTTCTATATGAACATGAATGTCAAGTATAATATGAGTGTCTAAGTGCTAGATCTACTACTTATAATGCATGAAAAGGAGTTTAAGAACATGAACATATATTTTCATGCAAGATCTCTATTTCTATATGCATGAATATGATTATATCTCAACCAAAAACTCATCAAACACAAGATCTACTCTTGTGATGGCTTGATATTCATGTATTATCATTTTCTTATCCCTAGCAAATGCTCATGGGGATTTAAGGTGAAAATACACATGAATAATTGCCATTACAAGATTAAGTGGTAAAAAAGCTTAAGAATCATCACCTAAAGTTGGTTTAAAGAAGAAATGAAGAAGAAAGGAGCTTGTTTTGTGTGTGTGTGGTGGTGAGTGTCACAGCACAATGAGAGAAATGGAGAGGATTTTTACTTTGAGTGAAAATTTTGAAATAGTAGAAATGAGGGGAGAGAGAGAAAATGATCATATATATGAAGTAAATTAGGGTTTGTTTGCATTATAAAAGAAGAAAAAAAATAAAACAAATAGAGGGAAAAAGGGGGGGGTTCCGCCGGCCTCAATGGGGAGAAGAGAGAGAGATTTGAATTTGTTTGAAATGTAATTTATGTAATAAAATGTATTAAATGTGATAATTTATTTAAAAGACAAAAATTTCTTGGAAAAGAAAATATAATGAGTGTTTGTAAGGATGTAAGACTAGGGTATGGGTTGTGTGTGTAGTAGGGTGTACTTGTGAATAGTGATAAATAGTAGACAAGACATTTACTTTATCGGTAGTAAAAAAATACGAGAAAAGGCTATAACTGTAATTTTTATAATCCGAAAAATTATAAAACTTATATTTTTGCAATCCTTATAAAATTTCGGTTTAAGGAGTATTCCAGAATATTTTTCTGAGTTTCTAGTTCCGGGGCTCGCTTTTCCGTAATGGAGCTCGAGAAGGCCCAGAAAAGAAAATTTTTCAAAATAAAAACTTTCTATGGTTTGAAATATACTTTAAAACAATATTTCACATTAAATTATTTTATAAAAGTTCTTTTGATATAAAATTGAAGAAAAGCCGGATCTAGGGTTTTTAGGTTTCTCTCACTAAGCTTGAATTAATCCGATTTGGGGTTTTGTTTTCCGGTTTCCGAAGTTTTCTTTACTATTACGAAAACCGGGGTTTACAACCTTCCCACCTTAAACAGAGTTTTGTCCTCAAAACTGAACTGACGTACCTTGTCCATCAAACAACTCAGGGTACTTCCTCTGGATCTCCTCTTCAGCTTCTCAAGTTGCTTTCTCGGAGGCATGATTTCTCCACAATACTTTAACATAATGAATTTCCTTATTCCGTAGCTTTTGGGTTTTCTTGTCCAAAATCTTTATTGGATGTTCTTCATATGTCAAATTCTCCTTAAGCTAAATGGGTTCCAATTCTAAAATGATTTCGGGTCGGGTACATACTTTCTCAATACTGACACACGGAACATGTTGTGAATTCCTAACAAGTTTGGTGGTAAGGCTAGCCGGTACGCTAGATCTCCGATTCTTTCTAAAATTTCGAAGGATCCAATATATCTTGGGCTCAACTTTCTTGTTTACGTATTCTCCTTATACTTTTGATCGGGCTTATTCTCAGATACACATGTTCATCCACTTTAAACTCGAGTTCCCTTTTTTCAAATCCGCCCAACTCTTTTGTCTGTCTTGAGCCTCTTTCATTTTCCGTTGGATTACCCTCACTTATATGGACGGTGTTGTAGGTTATAATCACTATAATTATAATTATTATTTTATTATTAATGGAGAATATTATTAATATCACTTTAATTATTATGATTAATATTTTATTCAAAGGATAAATGAGGATTAGGCCTAACTGCATTAGCCTACACTTATTTGTTTAGCTTTGATATCTTCAGTTATGGCTTCTCCGTATAAGACTTTAACAATGTGAGCTTTATATTTTCTAATAGATATTGCTAACTTGCTACGTGCAAGTAGATTTAAATCATAGAAAACTACACATATTTCTATACACTTTAGTGATGAATAAACTTATAAGCAAAATATTAAATTAATCACTTTAAAGTTCGCATATTAAATTTGATATTACTTGGTGTTTTAAGTCCAATAATTCAGATATCACTAGTAATTCCTTTTTAGTGATGACATTCGTTTCAGGCGTGATGATCGGTGGTTGTTTTGGACTATTTATGGACGTAGAAAAACAGTTTGATGTTACTGGATCAATATTTTGTCATGTTTATGCTTCTTTGATCAAGTGAAAAAAATGGAAGATTCAAAGCACGTTTACGCGGCACGCTTGGAAAATTATCCTTGCCCCCTTTCAATGGAAAATTCAGTGCCGACATGGTAAGAACTTCTTGAGACGGTGTTTTCAGAAATTGTTGAACAGAAGCGATACTTCGGTGGATGTGCTTCACCCCATGGATGGGGCAATCGCTTTGAGCTGGGTCAGAAGGTCGCGTAGGTCAATTGCTCTGAGCTGGCTGTTTTTGGAGTCGCGTAGGTCAATTGCTCTGAGCTGGCTGTTTTTGGAGTTACATGGGCATTTTTTGTCCTTATAAAAGCGAGTAATAATTGAAAAAAAAAAAGCAAAGATTATTGATTAAATAATATAAAAGTTTAAGCTTATTAAAAGTGAGTAATAATTGAGTAGAAGCAAAAGATTATTACCGAACATTTGGTTTAAAAGTTTAAGCCTGTAAAATATAGTGTGAGCTATTTTTATGATGTGATTGTAATAAGTATGTAAAGAATCGAATATATGACACTTTACTTCGATACCATTAACACTATAAGCACATGGTCTAAAAGCTTAAATTTTATGATATAGTATGAACTATTATATTTATTGTGTGACGGATACAGCAAAAAGTAGTCATAAAAGACTAACAAAATTCTAGATATATATTTCTTCTCTTACATCTCTAGCATAACCCTCAATATAGCTATTTTCTAGAGAAGCTAAAACATTATTGTGGTAATATAATTACCAAAAGAACACCGCATAACTGCTGTTTGCTTAGAATAGAAAAGGCTTGAACAGACATCTTGAGATATTGATGTAAAGACCTTGACCTTACGATAATAATTAAGTTAAATCACGAGTCTCCAAATTTTATTTTTCTTTCATTTTGATGCTTCTCTTTTCTCACCGTAGCTTCTATGTTTTGTGGCATCTAAACTTGAGCTGCTATCTCTCAAAAATAAAAGATTACAATATCGATAGTTCATTTCATTATTTTCAAATCTATGAGTAAATTCCAATTAAATAGGGAGAAAAAATTAAAAAAAAAAAAATTAAAGCTGAAAGCTACTGTCAATTCCAAGGAAAACTACTATAAGGTGTACTGCTGGAGAAGCTATCCTTAAAAGTAGTTTTTTTTTTTTTAATTAATTATTATCATGTGTCATCTTTTTATAAGAATATCTCATTAAGATGTTACGTCATGTAACAATTCAATCATCCAGAACAAGAACCTCTCCTCAATTTTTATATTTATTTTTATTATATTATATTATTTCTTTTTGTTCCATATTTCTCTAAACTTAAATTACTGGACTTCAAATATAAGCAATGTTATTATTATGTTAAGACAGCAGAGCAATATTATTAATATGTTTGTCTGCACGTTCTCTTGCTTTACCTTCATAATTTTTTAGAGCAAACATAATTTTTGGCTAATATGATTGCTAGATGTCTTTACCAGCTTTTATTCACATGTCATATCTGGGTTATCTTTGAAACAAAAGTTGTCGAGAGAAGCCATGGAAATAGATAGGAAGCAAGGGACAGCAATCATATTCGCAGGCAAATGAGCCAAACGGGGCTTAAGCTGGAATATTTATTTACCTAGCTAAGGTCGTGGAAATGTCTGCTAGAGGCAAGTTCATGGATTTAATTATGAAAGTGAGAGCAAGGAGTCAGTACAAAATTTTTCACTACAAATGGCTAGAAAAGAGTTGCCTCTAACAGCATATTTATTTTCGTCACATGACTGACCAGGTCTTCTTTCCCAAGGACAAAATTAGGTGCATTTTTTTCTCAAATGAGTGCCCCACGAGAACCTGCCATGATCGAACAGGTCTTCTTTCCCAGGGACAACATCAAGTGCATTTTTTGTCAAACGAGTGCCCCACCAGAAATTGAAGCGTCTAAATAACAGTTATATAACCTTACTCCCATCATTTCTAGCAAACCAAATTGAAACCATGCAGATATCACACTCACAAAAAGCTTGGAAACTATATTTTCTGTTTATCCTTTTTTGCTTTAAACAAAACCTGGCTCTTGTTTATCCTTCTGCAATAGAGCAAGTTGATGGCTTGCTTAAATGGAGATCCAGTCTCCAGAACCAAACTTCCTTGTCTTCATGGGCTTTACCTCACAATGCTACTGATTTCACTCATTGCTCTTGGAAAGGTATCCTATGTGATAATAGCAAAAACGGGACCATAGTTAGCATCAACCTAACTGGATCGTATTTGAAAGGTACTCTAGACAAGTTCCCATTTTCATCGCTTCTTAATCTTACTTACTTAGATATTTCTATCAATGGTCTCTTCGGAAACATTCCTGTTGAAATTGGTCACTTGACGAAGCTTGCTACTCTTTGTCTTTACAAGAATCGACTCAGTGGTCCAATTCCAAAGAAGCTTGGAAACCTTAATTCAATGGTTGATCTTCAATTAAATCATAATAACCTCAGCGGTGTGATCCCCCCATCATTAGGCAATTTGAGGAACCTCACTTATCTTTATCTTCATAATAACCAACTTAGTGGTGAAATCCCAAAGGAGTTTGGAAACCTTACTTCAATGGTTGAGCTTGGGCTGTATGATAATAGCCTCGGCGGTGTAATCCCCCCATCTTTGGGCTATTTGGAGAACCTTGCTTATCTTTATCTTTATGATAACAGACTCACCGGCCCCATTCCAAAGGAGTTCGAAAACCTTATTTCAATGGCCGAACTTGAGTTGGATGATAATAACCTCAATGGCACCATCCCCCCATCATTGGGCAATTTAAGGAACCTCACTTATCTTGGACTTCGTAATAATCGACTCACTGGCCCGATTCCAAAGGAGTTTAAGAACCTAAGTTTAATGGTCGAACTTAGGCTAAGTGATAATAGCCTCAATGGTGTGATCCCCCCATCATTAGGTAATTTGAGGAACCTTGCTCTCCTTAATCTTTATAATAACCAACTCAGTGGCCCAATTCTAGAGGAGTTTGGAAACCTTTCTTTGATGGTTGAACTTGCGCTAAGTGATAATAGCCTCAGCGGTGTGATCCCTCCATCATTAGGCAATTTGAGGAATCTTACTCGCCTTCTTCTTGATAATAACCAGCTCAGTGGCCCAATTCCAGAAGAGTTTGGAAACCTTACTTCAATGGTAGATCTTGAGCTAAGTAATAATAACCTTAGCGGTGCAATTCCCCCATCACTGGGCATTTTAAGGAATCTTGTTTATCTTTATCTTTATAAGAACCAACTCAGTGGGCCAATCCCAAAGGAGGTTGGAAACCTTATTTCATTGGATGACATTGATCTAAATGATAATAACCTTAATGGAGTGATTCCCCCATCATTAGGCAATTTGAGGACCTTACTCGTCTTATTCTTTCTAATAACCAACTTAATGGGTCATTGCCAGAGGAGTGCGGAAATCTGACTTCAATAGTCCATCTTGAGCTAAGTAATAATTGTCTCAATGGTGTGATTCCCCATCATTAGGTAATTTAAGGAACCTCACTTATCTTTATCTTGACAAGAACCAACTCGTTGGTGCAATTCCTGAATTATCACCTCTCATTAGATTAGAGGTACTAAATCTCTCCATGAATGAACTAAGTATGTCGATCCCTCCAAGCATCCAACATTGCTCAAAATTGCATCAATTGGACTTGAGCAGTAATCAATTGAGCGAAAAGATTCCAATACAGATGTCTAAGTTGGTTCATTTGAATGATTTATACTTACAAAATAACTTACTTAGCGGTGAGTTGCCATCTGAATTCAGTGATTTGCAAAGCTTGGTAAAGCTCAATCTCTCACACAATCATCTTTCTGGCTCCATCGATAAAATATTTGCAAAACTTGTAGGTTTGGAAGAGGTTGACATATCATTTAATCATTTTTTTGGTCCTATTCCAAACACTACTGCATTTGTTAATTCTTCCCTTGATGTGTTACGGGCCAATGATGGATTATGTGGTAATATCAGTGGATTTCAACCATGCCAGCCATCTTCATTTATGAAACCAAAGATATCCTCAAAAGATGAGCATAAAGTGTTTCTCATCATTTTCCCAACACTGGGATTGGTCCTTCTTGGAGTATGTCTCATTTGGATACTATTAATTTTAAAAAGAAGAGAAGGCAGTCCACAAGTTGAGCGAGTTGAAGCACCACTTCGATCACTATCCTTATTGACTTGTGATGGAAAGGCATTATATAAAGAAATTGTAACAGCCACGGAGGATTTCAAAGAATCTTATTGCATTGGCAAAGGTGGATATGGAAGTGTTTACAGAGTACAATTAACCTCAGGGGTGCTTGTAGCAGTGAAGAAACAGTATGCTATATCAGATAGCACAATAACATATCCTAAAGAGTTTCTCAATGAGATGAGAGCATTGCTTGAAATTCGACATCGAAATATTGTTAAACTCTATGGCTTTTGTTCCCATGCAGAACATCCTTTATTAGTGTATGAGTATCTAGATAAGGGGAGCCTATCCAAAATCCTAAAAGATGAAGCAGAAGCTCAGATTCTAGATTGGAATAAGAGAATAAACATTATTGGAGGTGTTTGTCATGCTCTTGCTTACATGCATCACGATTGTGTTCCTGCAATAATTCATCGTGACATATCGAGTAACAATGTTTTGTTAGATTCTGGGTATGGGGCTCATGTATCCGACTTTGGTACAGCTAAGCTCTTGAATAGAGACACATCAAATTGGACAGCTGTAGTAGGGACATATGGATATATTGCGCCAGGTAAGTTTTAGAGCAATGTGTTTTACATTATAACTACAAATATTATTATTTTAATTCCATTTTTTTTTCTTTCAGAACTTGCTTACACAATGAAGGTTACTGAGAAATGTGATGTGTATAGTTTTGGGATACTAGCTTTAGAAGTGATCAAAGAGATCACCCTGGTATACCATTTCAACTATATGTTCTTCCTCGGCTAACAACTCTCTAAATTACAAGATTTACTGATCCGCGTCTTCCACCTCCTATATCGTTAATTGAAAATAAACTAGATGCGATTATTAAGCTTGTGGTGCCATGCTTAGATGCCAACCCTCATAAGAGACCATCAATGAAGGTCCTTTCACAAATGTTGTTAGAATTCTGTATAAGATTGCTAGAATAAATTCTTGTCAGTTTTTTCTATTGTAATAAAATGAGAAAAATGTCGAGTAAAGTCCTCGTGTGTGAGGCAATGTGAAGTCCTCATTATGAGGCATTTGTTGAAGTCGTCATTGTGAGGTAATTTTTTGTTTGTTGAATGAGTGTGAAGTCCTCCTTGAGTGAGATTGTGATCGTAGAACTAAGGGATAGGCTAAACTCTACGTTAAATGTTGGTGTGATCTTCTTCTTCCATGATCTCTTTATTATTATTGTTATAATTGCATGGATTGGTCATAATTGGAAAAAGATAATGGTTAGTTAAGTGAAGTTAAAATTGGTTTAGAAACCCGTCTTGTAACTTCTGCATGTGTAACGCCCCCAGAATTTAATTCGATTAATTAAATCGATTAAGATACTACCGCCACGTATAATACTTTAAAGTATTACAAGCTAAGGCTTTCCTTTAAAAGATTTTGTTTATGTTAAACATTACTAATCAATTTTAGATTATTAAATCGTTTAGTTAGATTCTTGAATAAATGGATTTAGCAGTGGAAAATTTATTTTATAAAACAATTTCTAAATAAAAACATTTCAAAACTTCCACTCACTCAAGTGGAAGAACTTTCACTTAAACAAAGCTTTATAAAACTTAATTACAAAACATGGGCACTAATACACCCATTTAAGAAATATTACAACTTAAAAATATAAATCCAGCTTTTAAAACAAAAAGAAGAAATAAAACAATTGAAATAAACTACGCCCCTAATTTAAACACTTATCCACCATTCCTCCCTGAATCAACCGAAGCGCCTAAACGCGAGACAAACATCCTCATCATCATCCATCATCACCATCAACAACTCAAAAACATCAACACCATCATCAAAACTCACCATCATCATCATCAAAACCTGTAAAAAAAAAAAAAAACAACAACAACAAAAATGAGCCAAAGCCTAGTACACAATAATACAATTGCACACGGAATGACACACGAGCCTAGCTAAATGCAATGTAACATCAACAAGTTATTATATAATCTTTAATTAGTCAAACATCACTATAGTATTTAAGCTCCGAACAAGACGGATATCAAGGGGATCCTAAGTAACGATCTCGACGTTCAGGGGGTTGATATAAGTTGTTCGGGGACTTATATCTCCTAGATGATATATCCATAAACGAAAAAAAAAAGAGTCTCATCTAAGGTTCTCAACCGTTTCTCATCTTCACTTAACTTAATCCATAATATCACCTAGCTCAAGTATTCCCATAAAAATTGAACTAAATCCTATCATTTCATCTTAAGAATAAGAAAATGTTATACAGATACTAATAACCCCATCGATTACCCGTTGTACCACTTATGAAAGTCATTGCATCATGATAAGGGTGGCCTAAACACCTAAACTACTGTGCCTCCAATCTGAGCAAGGTGCTGCTCCTCGAACCGAATTCAATGGTTTAATAGACAATCAACACTTATCAATTATTAAGCCGAGTTTAAGTTCTTAATCCATTTTAGATGCCTATCATAATATCCAAGTCGTAAGTTACTGCGTACCTTTCATATGAAATCCAAGCAGGGTCTTAGAAGTTAAGACGAAAGCCTTCTCAAAGGATATACCAAATATCCATATCTGTTCAAGAATTAAATTCATATAAGAACTTAAACCAATAATCCACTTATATAACAAACTCATATAAGAACTTATATAAATTATTCACTCATCTCAAACTTTTATTATAACCCTATTTGATCAGAAACTAATTTGGATCCCCACTATGGCTAGGAAGATCGCTCCGTCAAAATATGAACAATTCTTTTTTATATGTCAAAGTATTTCTTTTCACTTTGTTTATGGTCTTTTATCAACAAAAGCATAATCAATACAGTCATATACAAAAACATTTATAACTAAAACAAGCAAACATTTGAAACAACACTCCTTATGTTATTCAAAGATCAACCTAATTCATTAGCCCATGCCAGTTATTATCTATTAACCCATTTTAGCTTAATCTTAGCTAAATTGATTAGAATTTGTCATTTAATTCATTTACTAAGTCAAGTTAATTAAACTTAAACAATCGAACTCATTTTAGCTTAATGAAGCTCATTAAGTCATGTTTTACTTAGATTCATCACTAATTCATTATACATCTAGAATCCATGTCAACTTGAGCTTATATTAACTTAAATTTAGCCAAATTAATTAACCTTAATCATTTTATTCAAAAACTAAGTCAAAGATGGTTAAACTAACTCAATCTAATTCATTTTAACTCATTTAAGTCTATTTAATTAAGTTGAACCTAAGTTTGTTAGCTAAGTTCATTTATAAATAACTTCTATATTTAATCCAATTATTTATTAAATCTATAAATTCACCTAAATAAGTTTTAATTACATCAATTAACTAATATAACACATCAAATATTATTTATCTATCTCACTTTAGCTCAAAAAGACTTATTTCCTAAGAAAACACATATTTAATAAATAAAAACAAGTTTTAAACTTTGTTTAGAAAATGTATCAGCTAGAAAGAATTAAAATTTTGGCCTTGATAGTTTTTGAATTTTGCAAAAACTTAAAATATAAAATTTGTAAATCTCTTTTCAGGCTTTCTAACGCAATTTGAATAACCTCAATCCGAATTCATATGAAAAAGTTATGATCAAAAGAGTATCATGACTAGAGAGAAGCACGATAAGATACCTTCAACCGTGTTCAAGCCGTGTTTTTCTTGTTTTAAACACATACTCGAGAACCAGTGAGAAACATAGTGGGATATGGCACCCCCATGTTCCAACCGTGCTGTTTTGGGTTTCAACTCATTTAAAAGACCAGAGAAAAGCACGGTTGAATAGGGAGAGCCATGTTTACCTTGTGCTCATGCTCTGTCACTGTTTTTTTTTTTTTTTTTCGAAATTTAACTTGTTTTTCAAATTTGTTTTATATCATTTCTCATCATCTAACATCCTATATACAACATACAAGGCTAGAAGCATCTTTTTTAACATCTATACCCATGTTTTACTTCATTTAACTTCAAATCCTACCATGAATCATCGAACTTGTATGTATAAACTTAACCTAAAAAACTTACATGTTCTTATATCCATCATTAACCAACTCAAAAACACTTCAACAAACTAACCAAACCAACAATTCATTCTTCAACTTCATCCATTCAAACATACATCCAAAACACTTATACCATAAACTATCTACTCATAATCACTTTTATACTTCATTCACAATTAAAACATACACTTCATTTAGCCAATCCAACCTCTCTAAATTATCCCAACACTTCTTATTCCAAACTCCTAACATCTCTACACTTCAAATCATATACTTAGCACATACTATAAGCTTAATAACGAACCAAATACAACTCAACACACAACTAACACACTTAACTCATTATATTCAATTCATAGCATGAAACCTCACTTCACAAGAAAACTTAAACAACTTAATAAATATATAACCAACCAAATACATATCTTAAGAAGCTTTATGTCTTGTTGAAAATCACTTGGGCTTAGGGTCTTGACCTTTTTAAGGGCTTGGAGTGCAAGGTTTTAAAGAAATAGAGAAGACAATATGTAAGAAATATGGGAAAATTCATATGGCTTTTGGAGTCTGTTTTGGGCGTGTATTTTTAATAAAAAGTGAGGTTTATTCTTATCCAAATGTTGACTTTAGGTGCTGCTAGGTTAATTTGCATGGGTTTGGACAAAAAATCAATGTGTTTGAGCTTGTTTTATGTCTAAATTTTCTGCTATGTTTACTAAATGTATTAAGCATATTTAACTTGTTTTAAACCGATTTTCATACACTTTATTACACTTACAAATTCATAGACACAATATTTATTCACATTAAGATGTCAATATTCAAATACATTAATACAACATATATACTATATACCATATACCAACACAAATCATATACATCATGTTTCAAAATCATACACAAATGCATTAGCACACATATGTAAAATATGAATTTCGGAATTATGGCTATTTCATTAAACATGTTTAGAGATTTAGGAATTAAAATCTCAAATTTCAACTTAATTAATTACTAATCTAATTATGTCAACTTGTTTAATTATTCCATATACTTTATTTGATTCATTTAATCTATCTAAACTCAATTTCTAATATAGGTGAAGGTTTAAGGTATTTTAGTATGTATGTAAAAGCGTAGTCATTTTTCGTTTTCTAATAATATATTTTATCCTTCCATGAAGAAACGGTATGGTGTTGTTATAGCTAAGTTGGCATTTTTGACATATCCTCATGTGAGCGATGGAATTTATAGTACTATAGTTTCAATAATTACCTAACCATTTCTTTTACCTCATTTTTCCTCTTCTTCCTTTTTGCAATTCCTCCCTCATTTTTCCCTATTCTACACTCCTTAATCCTTCTTTTTTACATGATTCAGGATATCATCAAGGCAGGAGACATTTCCTTTATGACAATCCGTTTTGTTTCTTGCTTTGTGCCCTTTTGGATGTTGTATTGAGGAAATTTCCATCGAATCAGGCTTCTTGAAATAAGATTGAAAAGACATAGATTCTAGGAATGAATTCTTTGAGATTTTCTAATCTACAAAAACCAAAAAAAAAAGAGACAAAACGGAATGATTTATGGTAAATATGTTTAGAATTGAGAAATTAATTACGGTGTACTTGAAAATGGAAAAAATATATAGAAAATACAAAATACATAAAAAAGGAAAGTTTGTATCCCATCACGTTGACCGTCCGATCAATCATTTAAGTATTAAGTATTTCAATAGTACAGCTATATAATCATGATTGAGCATGAATTTAAACTGTTAAATAACCGACGGATTGGTTTCATCAAAAAATATCACTAGAGCATAGAATTTTATAGAATGAAACAGAAAAAGTAAAAAGATAGCGTGTATTGTTTCCAATATTCCTTTGACATGTCTACATCCATATAAACAAAACTGTGAAAGAAAAATAAAAATATTGCTTCTCTATTATCCATTGTTATTTTGCTTTACTTGGCATAATCAAGACTTTGCATTCCTAGCTCTTAATTGTGTTAATCTATTATACAGATTTGTTCATACACCGTTATGACCACTTCTATTATTATCTTACTATTCTAACCATACATCAATTCCATTATCTCATCAAAATTATATAAAAAATACATCATATATCCATTTGAATTCCGCCACGCAACACATGATTAGTCCACTGTCCATTTATTGTTTGGATGTTTCAATCAATGAGTTTTTTTACTAGGGATGTTCATTTTAAAAATTGGAAACATAATTTCATGAGTAGTTGTGTGGTGACGGAGTTTGAAAGTTGCTAACAGAATTTCAAGTAAGTTCTTCGATTTGTATGAAAATTTAAAAGGATAAAGAATAGTTTCTGGGCTTGGGTTCAAGATTCTTGGATTAAAGTAAGTATTCAAGTGATGTTATGTCAAAAGCATGGAACATGTAATTCTTGGATTAAGTGCTAAGCTAAATTACTAAGGACCCAACAAATATTAGACTTCTACATCATGTTTTGGTTCAATGAAATGGAATAAGATTGGAAATGAGTAGCAATTCCTTTATTTTATGATGAAGGGTGTTTTTGAAAAAAAAAAAATGTTTTTCACAAGGAATAGAAATTCCTATAGTGAGGGAAGGAATAATGATTCCTAGTCTATTCCACATTACATGAAATAGATATTTTTTATGGTAGAATTTTTACGAACAAGGAAATCATTATTTCGAGGTAATAAAGACAAAACACCGATTATATTCTTATCAACCAAACACAATGCTAATTAATATGTTGGTTGTACTTGGTTGTGGCCATTGGAGTGACAATCCTGATGATGCCGGTGTGACACTTATTGATGTATTTCCCATGTCCAACAAGCTATATATATATATATATATATATAATTATACGTGTATTGTTCTTTGGAAATGCGATACAAGGCTAAAATATTGCACGACCAATGTGCAATATACTGGTTCTTAAAACTTTTATCGCCTAAGTCATTGTATCTCAGTTTGGGAATGTGATACAAATAGAAATATTTGCATCTTCACTCCAAGATGCGATATGTCAATACTAATTTATTTATTTATTTTTTACAATTTGTATTTATGTATTTTTTTTACACAACGCTAGACAGTGTTCTATCCTAAATTAGATAATGTTACATATATAATGTACTTTCAACAAAAAAAAAAAAAATCTATAAAACCAAATTGTGGAAAAAAATTTTCACAAAACCAAAATTAGAGAAACAATGCTAGACGCGTGCTATACGCCTAACATTATTAAAAGGCTACTTTGAGCATGGTTTTTACGCCTCCTTTGATCTCTTTAACATATTGATTGACTTATTTGGATCATTGCCAAACTTGTCAGAACTCATGTGGGAGTATGAAGAATGTCGAAGGAAAAAAAAAAAATACCCAGTTGCTTTGCTCGGCAATAGCTCAATTATCTCCTATCAATCTTCAATGAGGTTCCACAAACTATCCCCAATCTACATGACCAAACAGATTTGTCAGCTATCTCCAGCATGCTTTCAAAGATTTTAGAATGTGTGATATTGAGGAGTTGTACCTTCTTATAATATCGGAGCACCTTTTTCACTCTAGAAGCCTATTTACCATGTTTTGTTTGACTCTCATATAAACACAAACTATGCTTTTATCTAAACATCGTTAAACTCTCATATACAATCCAGTTTTATGCATTGACTCTTTGTCTTCTAATATATCCCGATCAAGACCGAGCTAATCTTAGAACATTACTTACCCTATCGGACGTGTACATATTGCCGAAGTTCACACATGTTAATTACACACACTACAAGAAATTTGGGCTTTAAAGATAAAAATTCTATCTCTAAACGTAAATTTTCATCGCAAAAACCATCGTCGTAGATTTTATTTGTAAAATTATAACTATATTTTCTAATTTTCATTGCAGAATTTCTGTTTCTAAAGGCCTATTTTCTTATAGTGACACGTTACACTTTAGGCAGTAAATCTCGTAGTTACTTTTAGTCGTTTCTTACACGATTTCATTGATATGGTATATCACTCGCTTTTAGTGGTAATAATTACAATACTGTTGAAAATATACTCATAAATTCAATTCAATTACGTCAGTAATAAAACTATATATATTTTTAAATAATCTTGCATATGATTTATTTCTTTCATTAGTCACACTTTACACATACAAGTATAATTAAATTTTAATACACGATTATACTTATTAAAGTATCATAATATTTTTTTTCCTAAAAAGATAATACCCACTCCATGACTTCATCTATATGGAAAAAAATATCGAATAGGTAATATGTATACTATGTAACTATTAATTATACTATTGCACAAGTTTATGTCGCTATATGTCTTACACAATATAAATCAATTGTAGGTGTGTATTGTAATACTGGTTTTAGAGAAGTAAATATCACATTTTGGTATTGTGATACACTAGTGAATAATGACAATATACGTTGATCTATGAAATTTTTGTAGATCTCTTGTTTTATACACCAGATTTTACTAATAATTAATTTTAATTAAATCTTATTTAAATAAATATTTTTATTAATCTTCTAAATAATAAATAATTTTTTACTTTTAAAATAGTGGATAGTTGTAAATCAACTACAACCATATGGCCAAAAAAAATAAAATAAAATAAACTACAACCATACCGTTATATGTGACTTATTTATCTTTTTCATATCTTTTGAATAAGCGTTTTCTAGTCGGTTCATTGGTTGTATTATGCCGCAACTCCACAAGAAGTTTTGAAAATCCACCTTAATAAAACCCTGTGCGCTGCTTTCACAAACCATACAAAGCAGACAGAAAGATCAGAGAAGAAGAAGAAGTAGAAGAAGAAGAAGAAGAAGAGAGAGAGAGAATACATTCGTTTTCGTTGAGAGCTAATACATTGCTGACATTCGCCATAGTAGTTCTCGGTGTTTTTACAGGATCGCTTCTCTCACCGATCTCCTCAACCATTTTTCTCCTTCCGCTCATATCCAGGTACTCCTCTCCTCTCAAAACCCTAATTCTCAGGCTTTTTTCCTTAATATCATGTTTTATGTAGTATAATCGGAATCGCGCGTCATAATTTCGGTTTGTTGTGTCATAAAAGCTGTGAAGAAGAAGATTTTTTCCTTTGTTATATAACATTTGTCTCGTCCAATCATATTTTTGATATACTTGATATTTCTTACTGATACAACTGTTAGACAAACACGGCAGCACAGAAAAGCCTAGTTGGCTTAGAAATTTTGTATAATAGAAATACATAATATTCACATTTGTTTTGTAATAGAAACAGGAACTGACGGCTGTAATAACAGCTTAGAGTAATAGATCTCAAACAGAATGGTAGAGATCAAAACAGATTGTAACTACAGCTGTAAAGAGCATATTCATGCTATAAATAAACAGAACAGGGAAAATGATGACTTATCCCTCTGCAATCAGTGATTCCAGAACTTAGGAGAGTGGCTTCTCGAACAAGCCTGTCACCATCTTCATACCTTGCATGTTGACCAAACACGAAAATAGTTAGTACGAGAGAAACCCTAGATAGTGATAGAGAGAGTTGAGAGGAGAAGATCTTACCAATAGTGATTGCGTAGGTGGAATAGGGTTTCGGTATTACTCCGGTTAATTTGGCTTCGAGTTTGTGGACCAGGCTTTACTTGTGGACTCAGCCCATCATTGGTGCTCTCGTTCCTGAATCATCCTCCATTGTTGCATTCATCTTGTTGCTGTTGCTCATCCATGGCACCTGACACAAGAAACACTTTATTAGAAGACAGATTAGACAAATTTCAACAACAATTAAACCAAGAATTGGATCAGAAAATTTCCCTTTTGATGGATTCTATTCAACAGAAATTGTCTACATTGATAAATGAAAGGAATCAGACTCATTCTCCTCCTTTTGTTAATGAATCATCATCTTCCATCAACGAAGGCAATGATCTGTTAAAGGCATCAAATTGGAAATTCCCAAATTTCATGGGAAGATGTTCGTGGTTGGATATTCAAAACAGATTGGTTTTTCAATTTTCATCATATTCAGGATGAACAGCGCATCACAATTGCCTCTTTTGCTTTAGAAGGTAATGCTTTAGACTGGTATCAATGGATGTATGATGATCAACAATTAAATTCCTGGACCAATTTCAAGAAATCACTTCAGGGTCGCTTTGGTCCTTCACTATATGAAGACATTTAGGGTCAACTTTCCAAATTAACTCAAACCACCACTGTTTCTGAATATCAGTCTCAATTTCATCATCTTTCGAATCAAATAACTGGTTTACCAAATTCCTTTCTTATTATTTGCTTCATTTCAGGTCTTAAACTTGAAATTAGGCGAGAAGTTCAAGTTGCAAGACCTTCTAATTTACTAAATGTGATGTCTTTGGCATGCATTTATGAATCTAAATTTTCAGATACATATAAACCATCTCATTCTCACCATTTATCCAAACCCAATTTTTTTTCTAATTCTCCTAACATTCAGTTCTCTAAACCTACACCTAAATACACATCATCCTTACCCACTTCTACTGTTTCTTCTTCTCATTCTAATACACCTAAATCCACCTTTCCAATAAAAAAGTTGACTCCTGAGGAAATGGTTTAGCGAAGGGAAAAAGGTTTATGCTATAATTGTGATGAGAAATATCATCGCAATCATAAGTGTAAATCTAAATTCTTATTATTGATGACAAATGATGAGGAGGATGATGTTAATGCTGTTCAGGAGGATATGATTGATTCACATATCGATTCTGAGGATGCAGGGATTCATGAAAATTCAGGGATGATTAGTTTGCATGCTTTGGCTGGGATGTCTATTCCAAAGACATTGCGATTTCAAGGTCAGATTAACAACCATAATTTTTCTATTCTAGTTGGTACTGGTAGCACTCATAACTTTTTACAATCTAGAGTAGTGAAACATTTAAATTTGACTGTCTTACATACTGTTTCACTCAATGTTATGATTGGAGATGGGTCAAAATTGGTATGTGAGGGTCGGTGTTTGGATGTTCCTTTGGTTATTCATGGAATTCAATTTCGTGTTCCATTTTATATTCTTCCTATTGAAGGAGCTGAGATTGTTTTGGGAGTACAATGGCTTAAGCAATTGGGTCATGTGACCATTGATTATAATGCGCTGATATTATCATTTGTTCATATGGGTGAAAGGGTGTCTCTATAAGGTGAAACTTCTTTTCCATCAGTAATCACTGCCAATCAATTAAGAAGGATGTCTAATATGAATGCAGTAGCTTACTGTTTTTCTTTGGAGGCTCATAAAGGAGATTCTGCAATTACATTCACCAACAACACTACTATTCATGAAGTGTTGGGCAAATTTGCTAAGATTTTTGAGACACCTTCATCATTGCCTCATTTACAAAAAGTCCAACATCGAATTTTTTTAATGAGGGGACTCAACCTATAAACGTCAAACCATATCGGTATCCCCATTTTCAAAAAAATGAAATTGAGAAGCAAGTAAGAGAAATGTTGGATCAGGGTCTCATTCGGGACAGTATTAGTCCTTTCTCTTCCCCAGTGTTATTGGTTAAGAAAAAGGATGGCACGTGGCGTTTTTGTATAGACTATCGTGCTTTAAATCAGGTCACTATTAAGGATGAGTATCCTATACCCACTGTTGATGAACTACTGGATGAGTTACATGGTGCCACAATATTTTCTAAACTGGACTTGCGATCTGGATATCATCAGATTCGCATGCACGAAGGAGACATTGGAAAAACAGCATTCATAACTCATGAGGGTCATTATGAATTTCTTGTAATGCCTTTTGGCTTGAGTAATGCTCCTGTTACTTTTCAAGCAACTATGAATAATATTTTCAAACCCCATCTTAGAAAATTTGTTATTGTTTTCTTTGATGACATTTTGGTTTATAGTTCATCAGTGGAATTACATGTTCAACACTTGGCAGTAGTGTTTCAGATCTTATTAGATCATCAGTTTTACTTAAAACAAAGTAAATGTTCTTTCGGTCAATCTAAGATTGACTATTTGGGACATATTGTGAGTAGTAGTGGAGTGGAACCAGACCCAACAGAAGTTGAAGCAGTCAAAACTTGGCCTCAACCATCCACAGTAAAGGAATTGAGGGCTTTCTTGAGGTTATCAGGATATTATAGAAAGTTTATCAAGAATTATGCCTCTATTGCAGGACCATTAACTGATATGTTACAAAAAGATCGGTTTTTATGGAGCACAGATGCTACTAAAGCTTTTGAGCAGCTCAAACACACATTGTGTGAGGCTCCAATATTAAAGCTACCAGATTTCTCACAACATTTACAGTGGAAACAGATGCATCAAGAGTGGGGATAGGTGCTATTCTTCTTCAGCAAAATCAACCAATTGCATATTTTAGTAAAAAGCTTCCATTACATTTACGGAAAGCTTTTGCCTATGTCAGAAGTTATATGCAATAGTTGAAGCTGTAAGGAAGTGGAGACAATATTTGTTGGGAGTTCATTTTTCTATTAAAACTAATCATCGCAGTTTGAAAGAAATATTGACTCAAACTATTCAAACTCCAGAACAGCACAAATATCTCTCTAAGTTGGGTTATTCTTATTCCATCTCTTATAAATCTGGTAAAGAAAATATTGTGGCTGATTCACTTTCCAAACAAATTGATGAACAGGGCCATTATTATGCTTTTTCAATGCTACAATTCTGAATTTTTGAGGATATTAAGCAAGAATATACCACTTTACCAGCTTTTCAATCTTTATTGTCTGACCTACAGAAGGGCAAACAAATGAAATGGGTCTTGCAGTGGAAGAATGGCTTATTATATTTCGGGACTCGTTTGTTTTTGGTGCCTCAATCCAAAGTCATTCCTCTTCTACTCCAAGAGTTTCATAGTTCACCTGCTTCAGGTCATTTTGGTATACTTAAGACCTATAAACATCTCGTTGCTGATTTTTTTTTGGATGGTATGAAAAAGGATGTGGAGAATTATATAAGAAATTGTACTATTTGCCAGCAAGTCAAATATTTGACTCGATCACCAGCGGGTCTATTACATCCTTTACTTATCCCTGAGCGAGTGTGGGAAGATGTTAGTATGGATTTCATAACATCACTTCCTAGGTCTCACGGGTTCATAGTAATATGTGTGGTAGTCGATGGACTATCCAAATATTGCCATCTTAGGTCTTTAGGATCTCATTTTACTGCTGCTCAGGTAGCCACACTATTCATTCAAATGGTTATTAAGCTACATGGTTTTCCACGCTCTATTGTTTCAGATAGAGATTCGGTCTTTACCAGCAGATTTTGGAAGGAATTGTTCCATCTTAGTGGAACTAAGTTACACATGAGCAGTGTATATCATCCTCAATCGGATGGTCAGACAGAGGTGTTGAATAGAACAATTGAACACTATCTCAGGAGCTATGTTATGGATTATTCAAAGGAATGGGTTCGTTTTCTGCCATGGGCAGAATATGCTTATAATGTTTCTTTCCATGAAGGAGCACAATGTACCCCCTTTGAATTGGTTTATGGAAGATCACCTCCTTCCATACCATCGTATATCAGGGGCAGTTCACTATTGGAAGCTGTAGATGAAGATTTAATTCAAAGGGATAGAGCTTTACAATTATTGAGGGACAATTTAGCTAAGGCACAAAACCGAATGAAACAGCTGGCGGATAAACATTGTACTAATGTTTCTTTTGTTCCAGGAGATTTGGTTTATCTTAAGCTTCATCCCTACAAACAGAAGTCTCTCAATTCTAGGATTCATAAACTTTCTAAAAGGTATTATGGACCCTACCGAGTTATCAAAAAGGTGGGAACCGTAGCATATCAACTCGAGCTTCCATCTCATGCTCGTATACATGATGTTTTTCATGTTTCCTTACTCAAGAAGGCTACAGGTGTCTCTCAACCTTCTCCACAATTACCACCACGGTCAGATAGTGGTCATACTATTTTACAACCACTCACAATTTTGGATTCCTGAGTCATTTTAGTCTATAACCAACAGGTTAGACAAATACTGGTTCAGTGGGTCGGATTACTTCCCGAAGAAACTTCTTGGGAAGATTTCGATCACTTTAAACTAACCTATCTAGATTTCAACCTTGCGGACAAGGTTGTTTTTCTAGATGGGGGGAAATATGATACAACTGTTAGACAAACACGGCAGCACAGAAAGCCTAGTTGGCTTAGAGATTTTGTATAACAGAAATACATAATATTCACATTTGTTTTGTAACAGAAACAGGAACTGACAGTTGTAATAACAGCTTAGAGTAACAGATCTCAAACAGAATGGTAGAGATCAAAACAGATTGTAACTACAGCTGTAAAGAGCATATTCATGCTATAAATAAATAGAACAGGGAAAAGGATTACTTATCCCCCTGCAATTAGTGATTCCAGAACTTAGGAGAGTGGCTTCTCGAACAAGCCTGTCACCATCTTCATACCTTGCATGTTGACCAAACATGAAATAGTTAGTACGAGAGAAACCCTAGATAGCGATGGAGAGAGTTGAGAGGAGAAGATCTTACCGATAGTGATTGCGTAGGTGGAATAGGGTTTCGGTATTACTCCGGTTAATTTGGCTTCGAGTTTGTGGACCGGGCTTTACTTGTGGACTCAGCCCATCACTTACGCACAACATTAACTCTCCGTTCACTTTACTAAATGGAATAAGACTATGACATAATAGTTTTGATGGTAGAACTGCAATAGGATTATCATTTGTTAAATGGTCTTATTTTGTTAGATCAATTCTGACATTAAATTGTTATTTATAGGTTCAAATAATGAGTATCATTGCTGATGGAATTTATATTATGACGGAAAATACAACTAAGGTTGAATTAATTGTTTTATAGAAAATAAGCTGTAATGGAATTGCTATGAGAGTAGAGTGGAGTGAACGGATAATAAGTATTTTGATAGAATGTGAACTAGGACAGTACTGGGATAGAGAAAATCCATCCAGCAAAATCCATGTCTTAAATTACGAGGAATGAATGTGTAACAAGGCAAATGAGGGGATTAGGGTTGCGGAAGTATCGAGGATGAAGACAAAAGAAATAAGTGGCAGAATTAAACTAGTGTGGGTTTGAGTAGTTACTTAGGATGTTTGAGTTGTGCGGTTCGGTCAGAACTGAGCGGGTGAAAAAAAACATGGAGCGGGTATATGATATGGGTTTTATTTACATGGGTCTAATATTAGTAATTAGATTGTTACTTCAGAAGAGGTTTTTACTGTTTCGGTAATTAGTTAATATTACTAGTATAAGTTCTGTTACAATTCCCTTATAATATCTGTAACCACCTAGCTGATGTGGCATTGGGCCTACAAGTCAGGATTATTCTAACAGAATTAGGACATTAAATAGACATGATTTGTAAGAAGGAATTACACAGAAATTAATATACATTTTCCGTATTCGGATTCTCCTAATTGCTATTTTCCGCATTCGGATTATTTGCAATTGTAGTTCCATTTCATTGATTTCTGCCGATAGTTGGGTTATTCCGCATTTGGATTTGTTCCAATTATTTGCCCCATTCCAATTGGTATCAGAGCACTTTCTTGGTGATTCAATGGCCGAGACAAGAGAATTTAAGAGGCTTGAAGAAGCTGTTCGAACTGTAATCAAGGAACAAGAGGAGCGTTATGAGCAAAGAGCTAAGAAACAAGATGATTGGATCCAGGTATTCACCGATACCTTCAAAAAACAGCAGGAAATCCTAGATCAGCAAGTGAGTGCCATTTCTGAGATTAAACAGTGCTTGAGCAAGGGCAAGGATGCGGTACCTTCGCTTAATGCAACTAGCACTGGTGTTGACCAAGGATGCAACCAGCAGATCTCTGTAGCAGGCCAAGGAAGTTGCGGTGCTGTTGTGAGGGGTGAGTACCAGCTTCCCACTAGAACCACCACGGTGGAGTTTCCAACATTTGATGGTAATGATCTGCGAGGATGGATTGTGAGAGCAGAACAGTTTTTTTCAATCGATAAAACACCAGATAATTACAAGGTAAAATTGGCTAGCTTATACCTTGTTGATAAGGCTTTTCAATGGCTGAATGCATATCAGCAAAAGAAAGGTGGTGAACTGGGGGAAATAACTTGGGATGAGTTGATTGCTGGGTTGAAGGCTAGATTTGACAAAAGAGCATTTGAAGACCCCATGTCTGACCTCAAGGAATTGCATCAAGTAGGGGACCTGCAGGAGTATATGGAAGAATTCGATGCATTGGCATCGCAATTAAAACTACCTGAAGATTATCTCATTAGTTGCTTCCTGTCTGGTCTTAAACCAGAAATACACTACCCAATTCGCATGTTTCGACCTCAAACCCTGGAACAAGCGGTTACCCTTGCTAAACTGCAAGAAACCATCCACACTTCCTCTCATCAAACACTAAAGACCACCAAAAATACCACCACTTATTCATCTCACCACACTCAGGTACCAACCTACCCTGCTCGAAACAATACCAACCTTAAACCCACTACCCATCAACCAACATATACCAAAAACTTCCAAACACATAACCAAAACACTCAAACACAAACCCAAATCCATAACCAGACTCATAAATCCACACCACCTTATAACAATAATAGACCCACCAAGAGATTAACCCTGAAGAATTGGAAGAGAAACGACGTAGGAAGCAGTGTTTTTGGTGTGATGAGCCTTTTGGCCCAGGGCATAGGTGCAAAAACAGAAGAACGAGTCTGTTGTTGATAGATGTTGAAGAAGAGAATGAAGATGCCATAGGGGAAGGAAGGGAACTTGAAGAAGAAATGTCAAAATTGACATAGTGTGCAATTAAGGAGCAGGGAAATAAACAATACAATAGTATGAGAGTGACAGGATATTACAAAAAAAGAAGGTTGAACATACTCATTGACACTGGAAGTACACTGACTTTTGTGGATGAGAATCTGGTTAAAGGTTTGAATTGTCAAACTACTTCTATAACCCCAATTAAGGTCACGATAGCTGATGGCAACCAATTAGTGACTAAATCCATGGTCAAGGAATTCATATGGTTAATGCAAGGCATGCAGTACATCACTGATATTTACTTGCTGCCTATGAGAGGTTACGACATGGTGCTTGGAATGTCATGGCTCTCAACTTTAGGACCTATTCTATGGGATTTCCAGAATCTAACCATGGAATTCAACTATGAGGGGAGACCTGCCGACTGGTAGCTGAAGCTGAAAAATTGAAGGTAATTTCCTATCTAAGCTGTTTACCTTTCCAGACACACTAGTGGATATGCAATGCTGGGTTGTGTGTGATACCCCAGGAGTTATTGGGAAAAAGGAACAGGTTGTTCCATACCCTGCCTTGTTAGATTTGTTGGATGAGTACTATGATTTTCGAGGAACCAAGGGGGTTACCTCCCTGCCGATCTCATGATCATCGGATTCATTTATCCAATGAGGCCAAGACGGTTAATTTGCGACCATACAGACATTCAGCAATGCAGAAGACGGTCCTGGAAGAGATGGTGAAGGAAATGCTACTTAGTGGGGTGATTCAACCTAGCCAAAGCCCCTTTGCTTCACCAGTGGTGCTAGTTAAGAAGAAAGATAATACTTGGCGCATGTGTGTGGATTATCGAGAGCTCAATAAGCACACCATCAAAGATAGGTTCCCTATACCTATGATTGAAGATCTTTTTGATGAACTTTATGGAGCAAGTTACTTTTCAAAACTAGATTTACGTTCAGGGTACCATCAAATCAGGATGCATCCTGATGATGTGTACAAAACGGCCTTTAAAACACATGAGGGTCACTATGAATTCCTTGTCATGCCCTTCGGCTTGACAAACGCTCCCTCAACATTCCAAGGGCTTATGAACAGTGTTTTCAAACCACATTTGAGGAAATTTGTGCTGGTTTTTTTTGACGACATACTTGTGTACAGTGCTACCCTGGAAGAACATGTGATGCACCTTAGGGTTGTGTTGGAAATTCTAAGGAAGGAAGGTTTGTACCTCAAGAGCAGCAAATGTGTATTTGGTACTAGGCAAATTGAGTATTTAGGCCATATAATCAGCAAGGAAGGGGTTGCAACCGATCCTAAGAAGATTGAAGCAATAGTCAAGTGGCCACAGCCTACTAATATAAGGCAACTCAGAGGATTCCTTGGGTTGACGGGGTATTATAGGAAGTTCATTCATGGATATGGTACTTTAGCTCGACCACTCACCCAACTACTTAAGAAAGATCAGTTTGCTTGGAATGAGACAGCAGCTGATGCTTTTGAAAAACTCAAGGTTGCTATGACAAGCTCACCAGTTTTAAGGCTTCCTGATTACAACAAGGAATTCATAATTGAGACAGACGCGTGTGGAGAAGGGATTGGAGCTGTGTTAATGCAAGATGGACATCCTATTGCTTACCTTAGCAAGGCTCTATCTCCTAGACAACTTGGATTGTCTATTTATGAAAAAGAGTTGATGGCTCTAGTGCATGCAGTGGATAAATGGAGACATTATGTGGTGGGAAGGCATTTCATAGTGCGAACTGACCATCACAGTTTGAAGTATCTCCTGGAACAAAGGTTAGTAACTTCTACTCAACATAAATGGTTGACTAAGTTACTTGGTCTAGACTATGAGATACAATACAAAAAGAGCTCTAACTTAGCTGCTGATGCACTATCTAGAGTAAAAGGAGCTGCCATGTTGGCATTAACTGCCACTATTACTACCCCTGAACTCACAGCAGAAATTCAGAAAAGTTGGGAAATTCCAGGGGGGTATAGTGAGTTAAAAGCTAAGTTGTTGAGAGGGGAGGACGGTGGAAATTTCACATTCGAAAATGAGTGGTTGAGAAGAAAGGGAAAGGTAGTTATTGGGCCTGACAGTACACTTAAACTGAAAATCCTACACCTATACCATGATGGAGTCCTCGGAGGTCACTCGGGTGCACAGGCCACTTACAAGAAACTTAGTTCAGTTTTCTATTGGCCTAAAATGGAGAAGGAGGTGCGCCAATATGTAAGAGAATGCAATGTATGTCAACGGCACAAATTTGAAAATGTAGCAACTCCTGGTTTGCTACAACCGTTGGTTATACCTGATGGATGTTGGAAGGAGGTTACTATGGATTTTATAGAGGGATTGCCTAAGTCTAATGGCAAGGAAGTTATCATGGTGGTTGTTGATAGATTGAGTAAGTACCCACTTCATTGGTTTATCACACCCCTATACCGCACATCAAGTTGCTTTAGCTTATTTGGAGAATGTCTATAAGCTACATGGTTTACCAGATGGTATTACTAGTGACAGAGACCCAATTTTTGTGAGCAACTTTTGGCAAGAATTCTTTAAATTATAGGGGGTGGAGCTCAAATTGTCTACTGCCTATCATCCGCAAACGGATGGACAAACGGAGGTAGTCAACAAATGTTTAGAGACTTATTTGCGCTGTATGACCAGTGACCATCCCAAGAATTGGAGCCAATACTTGGCTTTAGCTGAATACTGGTACAATACAAATTTCCATACTAGCGCGAAAAAGACTCCATTCGAGATACTCTATGGATATCAACCTCCAGTTCATCTACCCTATGTGGTAGGAGATTCGAGGAACCAATCTGTTGACTATGTGCTCAGAAACAGGGAAGATACTATCCGAGTGTTGAAATTCCATTTAAGACGAGCTCAGAACCGGATGAGGCAACAAGCTGACAAGAGGAGGACTGAGCGAGAGTTTAGGGTTGGAGATTGGGTGTTACTCAAACTACAACCCTATCGGCAAAGCAGTGTACGGCCCATACAAAATCAAAAACTCATGCCTAAGTACTACGGACCTTACAAGATACTGGATAAAATAAGTTCAGTAGCTTACAAAGTAGACTTACCTGCTGATGCCGCCATTCATCCAACATTTCATGTGTCTCAATTGAAGCGATATCATGGTTCCCACTCAGCATCCACCGTTTTAACCTACAACAAGAACAGAAGAGGAATTAGAACCACAAGCAATTTTGGAAAGAAAAATGATGAAAAGGGGAAATCAAGCTGATACGATGGGTCTTGTTCACTGGAGGAATCGGTCATCCTCAGAAGCTACTTGGGAATTTCTCTCTGATCTGCGCCTTAGGTTCCCTGATTCACCCTTGTGGACAAGGGATTTTTGAAGGGGAAGGGGATGTAACAAGGCAAATGAGGGGATTAGGGTTGCGGAAGTATCGAGGATGAAGACAGAAGAAATAAGTGGCAGAATTAAACTAGTGTGGGTTTGAGTAGTTACTTAGGATGTTTGAGTTGTGCGGTTCGGTCAAACGGAGCGGGTGAAAAACATGGAGCGGGTATATGATATGGGTTTTATTTACATGGGTCTAATATTAGTAATTAGATTGTTACTTCAGAAGAGGTTTTTACTGTTTCGGTAATTAGTTAATATTACTAGTATAAATTCTGTTACAATTCCCTTATAATATCTGTAACCACCTAGCTGATGTGGCATTGGGCCTACAAGTCAGGAATATTCTAACAGAATTAGGACATTAAATAGACATGATTTGTAAGAAGGAATTACACAGAAATTAATATACATTTTCCGTATTCGGATTCTCCTAATTGCTATTTTCCGCATTCGGATTATTTGCAATTGTAGTTCCATTTCATTGATTTCTGCCGATAGTTGGGTTATTCCGCATTCGGATTTGTTCCAATTATTTGCCCCATTCCAGAATGCGCAGTGCACGTTTGGGAATACGATGAAAGCTACTGTGTTTTGATCAATTAGTGCAATTAAAACCTAATCCTTTGTTTGATGTCTTGTTCTAAGTTCTGATGATAGCTTTAGTGAAGTTTGTTGTTTGTGTTCTTGAAATGTGATTCTTGATAGGTACCAGTGGCGGATGTGGAATTTTGTTACGCATGATTTTAAGTGATCGAATAGGCTGCGAACAGGGACAGGATTGGGAATAAGGAGACTCTATCCTGCAAAATCCATGTCTGAAATTATGACAAATGAATATGTAATATCCTTTTTTTGATCAATTAGTGTATATTTGTTAAAATCTAATCCTTTGTTGATGTCCTGTTCTAATCATAGCTTTAGTGAAAATTGCTGCTCGAGTTCTTGGATTGGATTCTTGATGTGTGTATCTGTGGTCGCAGTGGATGTGGAATTCGATTCAAGAAGCAGTAAATATAAAAAATAAGAGAAAAATAGATAGGGTAAGATTAAAGGGGAAAGAGAAAAAACTGTTTGTTCACTTCATGGTATTAGCAATCCTATTAAAATTTTATCCTTTATGGAAGGGTTATTATGGTTGCATCTTAGTTCTATAATTGCAATTCATAAGAAATCTCTATTACAAAAAATATTGGATATTCATGCATTATTTAAATTTATGAATAACAATTTAATGCTGAAATTGGTTTCTCCTAGAATATCTTATTAAAATAAAATGATAATTCTATTACACTATGCATTTCTAAAGTATCAGCTATTGTATTACATTCTTGTTCCGTTTAGTGAAGTGAAGAGAAAGGTTTAAGATTTGTTTTTATTAGGGAATCTCAAATTTTCTTGAATTAATTATTTAAAACTTACAGACTTGGGGCCCAGTCTACCATTGGTGAGTGTCGTTGCTAGTTTTCCTTTTTAATGGTTGTGTGCTTGCGCATAATAAGTCCTGTGGTTTCTTACTTATTTGTTGTCAATGGTTTAATTATCTTGAGACTGAAAGTAGCTGGAAGTAGTAGCATCACGAGTTGGAGATGCAGGGTAGGTGAAGATAACAACCAGCAGTTGTTGGGACCCTTATTGTAACTGATTAGAAGCAAAGGGCAATGTTTGTGTTGTTTGGAGAAGGAATTTGATTTTTTGCATATCTATATTGGTCAAATCCGTTTAAGTGATTTTTTTTTTTTTTTTTTTGGGTATTCGTTGATTAATGTAACCATTACATATCTTTCTTGAAATAAAACTAACCATGACATCAATATTCCGTTGAGTTGATTTGATTGTTTGTGATTTTTGTTTGAGGCATAATGTATCTAACTTGTGATTTCAGGTGTTGAGTATCTATCGTTTTCACAAGGAGGTTCATAGAAATGATGAGGTAGTTATAATTCCTTCCTTTTCTCTTGTCCTAATTTTCCAATTGAATATTGTGCTTTCATTGTACACATAGGAGTAAAACATCATATTATGAAGTGTTCAGTGTGGTGCTTTTTAAGGCTTTGGTTATTTTGTCGAATGCACGATTGTCCATGCCTAATTTGAAAAAATCACATGCAAATGTTAATGGCTGTATTCTTACTCAATGATACCATTATATGTTTGCCAATGTAGCAAAGATTCTATTCTAATTTGTTCTTGTTTCAGAGTAGTATGATGTTTTGTATGTGTGAAAGAAGGGGATGGGGAATATTAGACATTTGAATTTGGCAATAGGATCAGAGTTCAGATATTATTGTTAATAAAGAAAATAAGGTGCCACCAATTCTGAAGCATTTACTTAGGAAAATTCTCCTAGAAGCTACTGAGATGCTACAGGACCATTTTCAGTGTCTCTTTTGATGTTAATTGTTATTAGTAAATGAAGACAGGTGGGTGACCTTGGTGAAAAACATTGCTGGGATGTCTAATGTTTGGCAGGCACAGCCATGTTTAGAAATACTGGTACACTAGGGTAGATATAGATTTTTGTGAAGTAAGATTATGAGTTAAAATTTTTTTATGGAATAATAAGTTTGGTAGTTTGCTATATGTAGTATTTACAGCATTCACCGTAGTTTTTTACAAACTTACTGAGAGCAAAATTAAGTATTTCACAGTTAATATCTTCATTTTGTTGGGAATTTGAAATCTATTATCTAAAAGCAATATAAAAGGTCATAGTGACAATTTGGTAGTAAAAAAATGTCTTTTTGATCTGTTTTTAGAGTAGTTTCTTATCATTTGTGTTTCTGTTATGTTTAAATTGAAAATCGATTCTTGCGTATGCAGGTCCACTTGGCATTAACATATCAGCAGACTTGCAATTGTTTTACATGGAATACTAAGCAGGTTGGTCTTTCTTCAAGTCGTATTGCTTTTCTCAAGAAATATTTATGTAAGATTCTTATAAATAGAATTGTAGTAGGGTTGCTATGGTTGATCAGAAGGGGGCAGTTTTCGGTTACTCAGATCTCATAAGTAATGTCTTTCCATCTGTCTGTGGCAGGTGTTCTTGCTGACCATACAATGTTTTGTGTGATTAAGTCGCTTTTATTCAAAAAGTTTTTTGAAATCGATGGAACTGTTTATCTTGTTCTGATGGTATGGCGCAAAGATCGGGAAATTCATGTAAAACTGCCTGTAGAAGTTGAGGTGAACATCAATTATGACTTGATCTATGTTTTATGCATTCTGACAGGTGTTTGTCTTTGTAGCAGCAGAATATGAGACTTCTGAGAACTCACTTAACCAGGTATTCCTTGCATAATCCCTGATTTTGATTTGTATGTTCTGGTAATTATATTTGTCCGGACTTTTTCGTGTTCAAGTATATCACCTTTAAATCCTTACAATTTAGTCGGTATATCATCATTGTGGTAGCAATATGTACAGGATATTCTGCTCTCGTTTCCCATTCTTCTGTTCTGCTCTGTGCTCTATGGTGCAAGGCATCTGTTTTTATCGTAATCCTATCTTATTTTTTTCTAACAGGTCTCATTATGGGATGATATCATACCTTCTAAAGAGCGTGCAAAGTTTTCAGTTCAGACAGAGAACAAGTATCGATTCATTGACCAGGTAATACACACTCTTGTGATGGGGGATTTACTTACATCCAGGAATTGAAATCTGATGGATATTTGCTAGAACTGATTTTAAATCATGTTTGTTTTTGCAGGGCTCTAATCTTCGTGGAGCAGAATTTAACCTAACTCTCCACTGGCATGTGATGCCAAAGGCTGGAAAAATGTTTGTGCACAAACTGGTCATGTCGGGTTACCGCTTGCCAGAATCTTATAGATAACAGTCTTTTTTTGTTTTGATTTAAGTTTAGATCTTTTACATTGGTAAAAGCCAACTAACTTAAAGGAATTAGGAGTATGGAAAATTTTTGAAAAGGATAGCTTTGAAATTTTGAGACTGAACTTGTGCCATCATGGCAAGAAAGACTCTAACTCCGGCTGTTTCTTTTCTTATTTCATCTTTATATTTCACATTTTTTGTGGAATTTAAAACTTCATCACTCAATTATTGTTTGGCTTCAAAGGTTTTGTGTTGAAGCAGGTAGTGCTCCTAACTGACCTAGATCTGTTTGTTTGGGCTTGAAAGATTTGAATTTGCTCGTAATGATCAAATTTATCAGGTCTTGTTTCTAATTTCCTTTTATTCTAGGTTCCACTTCTGACCAAGAGGTCTGTTTGTCTGAAAATTTCCTTGTACTCTTAGATTTTTTTTTTTCCCCTCTCCTTCTGCAAGGAACAAAAAAAACTTCATTCATTGGTAGAACAAAATAAATATAAATTAATGCAAAATATGAAAAGTAAGAGATGGGGATGACTAATCCTAACCAGTAAGGTCACATCTTTTACACTAAAACAAGGTGTCAAAAACTCTTAAGCACAAAAGTTTTATAATGATAACAAAAATTAGGTATTCTGACTAGAGAAAATATCTACATACAGATAGAACACAAAAAAAAAAAAAAAAAAAAAAAAAAATTCAAAGACACAAAGATCTATATTGAGAAAACTTTTGGTGGAAAAGATGGTTTTTTTTTTTTTTTTTTTTTTTTTTTTTTTACTTTAAGAACTCTATTGTTTGAGATTTCAAAAATAAGCTTATAACCTTAGAATACTTGAGAGATAAAAGATGGAAAAAGAGATGATAAAGTGATTATTAGGTTTTTATTAGGTTTTGAAAGCGGAGAGGAGAAAAGAAAAGAAGGGAGAAGACGATGGGGTGTTGAGAGGGTAGCCAACAATGGCAGTTGCCTCCAAGGGTTTTCTCTAATTAGGTTTACCTTGAAAATGAGAGAAAAAATAGGAGAGAGGGGAGGGTACTGGGGATAATACATTAAGCTCGCTATTCTAAAGGTTATTAAGCTCAACTATTGCTTTTGCTTGTTAGGCTTTTGCTATATTCGATCGTATTAGATCACCTTTATTGGAGTTGTTAGCACAAGAATCAAGACACAAGCAAATCTCTATATGGATAAAGTGAGTTGCTTGAAAAGTTTCTTAAGGTCTAAACTTGCTATGCAAGCAACTTGAGCTTTTATTTTTTATTGGTCCAAACTCTGATGATAAATAGTGTGTTTTTTAGAATAAAAGAATTGGCTACAGAATAGGGCCATTTATGAAATATGGCCGTTTTGGCTATTGCAGTGACATAAATTTTTTATTTTTTTTTTAAATTTCTTCATCTATAAATATATAAAAGTTTACAAGTTTTTTATTCTTAAAATTCACTACAAATTTTTTGCTATTCTGAAAATCTCTCCATTAACGAATTATGCTTATATATAGACCCAAATAATTCTCAAAATTTGCCACATGTTGTTGGTTCACCAAACTCACAAAATTTTCAAATACCACCTATTTCACAAGTCGGATCATACCTTCCATTTGGTGCATTTTTCTGAGGTCTCCTTAATTTACAATGTCCTCCAAATTTTCCAATTATGAGCCAAAGACACAAAACTTTATTCATAATCTAAGAAATATGACAACACTATATTTTCAATATATTCCTCGATTTTCTATACTTGAAAACTTTCATTCACATAATTTGATAAAAAATTCTCCATTGGAACCAAATTTACATCAATCGCCATAAACACCAATTAGTACTAGCTCACAATAGCTATAATATTCTATGCAAATACAATTAGAAGATGAGGATGATAATGAAAATGAGAGTGATCAAGCTCGTAGGAAAAAAAATGGGAGCAAAATGATGATAAGCTTGCTAATTTACATATGGTTGAGGGTTAACAAAGATTAGATTGTTAGAAACAATCAACCATTACGGATATTTTAGTAACGAGTTTATGAAGAGTTTGAGAAAGGACAATCATAAGAAGGAGAAAAATCAATTGAGACGAACATGACAATAATGTAAAGCTCGGTGGTACAAAATCTCAAAAGATGTCATGAAATTTAGAACTTATTGTGATAAAATAAAATGGCATGGACAAAGTAAAAAAAATGAGCATGATTATATAAAAGATGCTCATGATTTATTTAGGCAAAATGTGTAGGTAGCTAATAACACCTAAGGAAATATCGATTTATATCGATTTCTTTTAAAAAACTTAAATCCTAGTTCATAGACAATAACAATTATAAAAGACAATAATAATACTTAGAGAGATAGAGAAGGAAAGCTTGTATCGAGATATAATGTGGAGTCGGTTTGCCTCCTAATCTCCACTGTCCACAACAATTGCCTCTCTCAATGGAGGACTTCACCACTTTATTCTACCGAGAACAAATTGCCTCAATAGAGGACTCCAATACATCATAAACATAAATACTTGTGTTGAGTTTTTACAATCCCAAACACTACAGATTTAACTCAAGACTTCACTTAAAACACTCAACTAACTAAGTATAATGTTTTTACAAATTGATAGCAATCATAAGACAAAGGGTATTATCCTTATCTCTCTCTTTCACAACAATACAAATGGAAAATAAAG
The DNA here is from genome assembly GCA_024138025.1 of Combretum micranthum. NCBI lineage: Eukaryota > Viridiplantae > Streptophyta > Magnoliopsida > Myrtales > Combretaceae > Combretum > Combretum micranthum. Next base: position 563,179 of record JAMXBD010000293.1, read on the forward strand.
CTTTGAGAGTGTTTACAAGATTATGCATGCAAGAACTAGCTCAATCAACTTCAAAAAACTTCTAACATCTTTTATTTATAGCTTCTCGAAAAGCTAAGCCATTTCTCGTTAAATCACTCCAACGGTCGGTTTAAAAGCTCCCAACAACTAGTTTTTTGGCCTAGACAGAGCATACCGACAAGTTGGTCCAAATTAAGCCCAAAGTTGAGGGCACGGTCTTGCCCGTGGTTTCCTCTGGCCAATTTAACACTGTTTTGGACTTCGTTTGAGGTGATTCAAGATGTTACAGAAAGCTTAGAGAGAGTTCTAGAACTTTCATATTTTGATCTTTAAGAGATTCTAAAGGAATTAAGGTCTAAAATGTGCTAGAAGACTACAGCAAAAACACAAAACACATATATGTATTTAAGCATTTTGTTCATTCAAATTGTGTGACTATTTTTAAGTGTAACTTAACACGATTGAGTGGTTAATTGTACAACTAATTTCTTCATAAAAGTTCACGTTGAACACTAAATTCAATAAAATGAAAATAAATTATATATTATTGAGCATTGTTGGGTTATATTGCGTAATGAACCCAAATGGAGATTTGAATCCGGAAATGCAAAAAAAAAAAAAAAAAAAAACTAATAAAAGCTCCAAGGTCAATAGCTTTGGAGTATATACCAGCTCATCATCAGATAATGATGTATCAACTAATAATGAGGCAGTGAGGCAGATATCCATCTACTTGGTAGAGCGGCACTAAAGAGAGAAGGCAAAGAAAAGGCTAAAAGTAGTGAGAAAGTTGGTGAATTTATTCGTGAGATACAAGACTTAAGCACAGTAGATCGTAATAATGTGGAGTTATTATATAAAATCAAGGAATTGAAAGATAAAAAAATTGAAACAACAAAAGAGAAGAAACATCGCAAACAAGAAAAAAAAAACATTGAAAGTAAATTGAATTGGAAAAATCAATAATGATGGCCAATACATCATCAATAGATGATGTACATAAGGAACAGATAGAAAAGATGCATAGAGAGATAATTAAAACAAGAAAGAATCGCTTGTTCCAACAACTACGTACCCAAAATCATGGCTATAACCACAATCGCGAGCACAACTGCGGTCGCGGTTCAAGCCGCAATGACCCAAAATCACGGCCACAGTTGTGGCTGTGGCCGTGATTTTGGGTCCATGGCCTGAATTGTGGCCGCGGGTGTACCTGCAATTGTGGCTATGGCTGCGATTTAGGTATCCGACCTTCAAATAGTTATAACTTTCGGCATATAACTTAGTATCTGACTTTCAAATAGTCATAAATTTCAGCAGATAACTCAAAATCCTTATTATAATATGTCAAGACGAAGCTCGTTTAGAGCACTACATTAGTTACTAAGATTTGTCTTGTAATTACAAATTTAAGGCTAAAAAATATCGTTTAGGGCCTAAAATTGACCTTTTAATTATTTTCTCCTTTTTCTTTTGTTTTCTATTCTTTTTTTCCTTCCCCAAATGTTGGTTTTGCATTGATTTTAAGTTGTATGTTGTTTGAGTTTATTTTAAATTAAATTATCGCGTTTCTTAATTTATCTTAAATATTCTTCATAAATCAACTATTGTGAAGTTGTCAAATTAAAATAGTTTACATTTTTATACTTATATTTTTTAATAAATAAATTTACAATTATATGCAAATAAAAAATTATAATTAAATTTATTTCCATATTTGTTTAACATAGTGAGGAACATATTAAAAATATTCTTTAAACATGGCAATATGACATGGAACCTGCAAAAAGTATTAAAAAGCATAAAAAAAAACTTTATTTAAGTAACTTATTATTTAAGCAATTCTTTAAACAACTTATGGATAAATGTAGTCTTAGTGTTATCTTTAGGCAAGTCAACACTATCTATTCATATTTGGTACTTGACATGTCCTGATTCTATTTATAATCACTATAATTATAATTATTATTTTATTGTTAATGGAGATTATTATTAAAATCACTTTAATTATTTTGATTGACATTTTATTCAAAGGACAAATGAGGATTAGGCCTAAATGCATAAGCCCACACTTATTTGTTTAGCTTTGATATCTTTGGTTATGGCTCCTCCGTATAAGACTTTAACAATGTGGGACTTCATATTTTTGTAATAGATATTGTTGACTTGCTACATGCAAGTAGATTTAAACCATATAAAACTACATATATTTCTATACTCTTTAGTAATGAATAAATCTATAAGTAGTAGAATATTAAATTAATCGCTTTAAAATTCACATACTAAATTTGATATTGCGCTTGGTGTTTTAAGTAGAATAATTCTGATATCACTAGTAATTCTTTTTTAGTAGATTCAAAGCACGTTTACGCTTTGAGCTGAAATCAACTTACCCTCTTTTGTCATGTTTATGCTTTGACCAAGTAAAAAAATGGAAGATTCAAAGCACGTTTACGCGGCACGCATGGAAAAGCATCCTTGCCCCTTTCAATGGAAAATTCAGTGCCGACATGGTAAGAACTTCTTGAGACGGTGTTTTCAGAAATCGTTGAACAGAAGCGATACGTCGGTGGATGTGCTTCACCCAATGGATGAGGCAGTCGCTTTGAGCTGGGCCAGAAGGTCGCGTAGGTCAATTGCTTTGAGCTGGCGGTTTTTGGAGTTACATGGGCATTTTTTGTCCTTATAAAAGCAAGTAATAATTGAAAAAAAAAAGCAAAGATTATTGATTAAATAATATAAAAGTTTAAGCTTATTAAAATTGAGTAATAATTAAACAGAACCAAAAAAATTATTACTGAACATCTGGTTTAAAAGTTTAAACCCGTAAAATATAATGTGGGCTATTTTTATAATGGGATTGTAATAAGTGCATAATGATTCAAATTTATGACACTTTACTTTGATACTGTTAAGGTTAATACTACAAGCACGTGGTCTAAAAACTTAACTTTTGTGATATAGTATGGACTATTATATTTATTGTACGACAGATACAGAAAAAAGTGGTCATAACAAAGTAACAAAATTCTAGATATATATTTCTTGTTTTAAATCTCTAGCATAACCCTGAATATAGCTATTTTCTAGAGAAGCTAAAACAGTATTGTGGTAATATGATTACCAAAAGAAACACCGCATAAATGCTCTTGCTTAGAATAGAAAAGGCTTGAACAGACATCTTGAGATATTGATGTAACGAGCTTGACCTTACGATAAAAATTAAGTTAAATGACAGGTCTCCAAATTTTATTTTTCTTTCATTTTGATGCTCCTCTTTTCTCAACGTAGCTTCTATGATTTGCAGCATCTAAACTTGAGCCTCCTGTCTCTCAAAAGTAAAAGATTACTATATTGATAGCTCATTTCATTATTTTCAAATCTAAGAGTAAATTCCAATTAAATATGGAGAAAAAAAAAAATTAAAGCTGAAAGCTACTGTAAATTTCAAGGAAAAGGAAAACTAGTATAAGTTATATTGCTGGATAAGCTATCCTTAAAAGTAGTTTTTTCCTTTTATTTTTTAAATTACCATGTGTCATCGTTTTATAAGAGTATCTCGTCAAGATGTTATGTCATGTAACAACTCAACCATCAAGATCGCCAATTTCTCTTCTCAATTTTTATATTTATATTTATTATATTATATTTTTTCCATATTTCTCTAAATTTAAATTGTTGGACAAAGCAGAACAATGAGCATGATTATATAAAAGATGCTCATGATTTATTTAGACAAAATATGTAGATAGCTAATAACACCTATGAAATAGCAGATTATAGCCAATATCGATTTCTTTTAAAAAACTTAAATCCTAGTTCATAGACAATAACAATTATAAACGACAATAATAATACTTAGAGAGTAGGGAAACGAAAGCTTGTATCGGGATATAATATGGAGTTCGGTTTGTCTCCTAATCTCCATAGTAGCCAACAATTGCTTCCCTCAATGGAGGACTTCACCACTTTATTCAACCGCAAGCAAATTGCCTCAAACATAAATACTTGAGTTGAGTCTTTACAATCTCAAATACTACATACTTAACTCAAGACTTCACTTAAAACACTCAACTAACTAAGTACAATATCTTTACAAATTGATAGCAATTACAAGACAAAGGGTATTATCATTATCTCTCTCTTTCACAACGACACAAATGATAAATAAAGCTTTGAGAGTGTTTACAAGATTTTGTTTGCAAGAACTAAGCTCAATCAACCTTCAAAAACTCCCTAACATTTTTCTATTTATAGCTCTTCGAAAAGCCAAGCCATTTCTTATTAAATCTCTCTCCAACGGTCAGTTTAAAAGGTCTCAACGACTAGTTTTTTGGCTAGACTGGTGAGCTGGTCCAAAGTAAGCCCAAAGTCGAGGTTGCGGTCTTGCCCGCCTTTGCCTCTAGCCAATTCGACACTATTTTATATTTCGGCCATAACTTTCTGATCCAGACTTCATTTGAGATGATTCAAGATGCTACGGAAAGTTTAAAAAAGCTTTAGAACTTTCATGTTTTGATCTTTAAGAGACTCTAAAGGAATCAAGGTCTAAAATGTACTAGAAAGACCTGCAACAATAAAGTACAACAAAAACACAAACATATATATGCATATAAGCATTTTGTTCATTCAAATTGTGTGACTATTTTTAAGTGTAACTGTTGGGCCCACTTAATAATCAAGAATGGGAGTTGAATTGATTATTAATAAAAATCGAGATTTTTTGCCTTTATAAATTTTCCCTTTCGGTTTTAAATTGTAAGAACAATATGAACAATTATGAAAATAAATTGTTGAAATTAAAAGAATATGGAAAAGAGAATCAGGCAGCAATTTATAGTGGTTCCGCCTTGTGTGTCAGTCTACTCTTCCAGCTCCAAGCCGGGGACCCCGTTATTCTATGGGTTAGTTCTACTATATCCAATAATTTCAAATTACAAGACAGTGCAATCCTCTCTACTCGATTCTCACAGCTATCCTCAAGCTACAATCGATTAATAGAGTCTAATCCTGTAATTTAACTATCAACTAATGAGGCAATAACACGTTCCTTCTTTTACACAGATCAATGGGAAACATGAAAGTAAAAACAATAATTAAAGCAAGATGAAGAGCGTTAGAAGAATGTCACTCTCTCTCGGCAAAAACGAAGACAAAAATAGAGCAAGATAAAGAGCGTTGTTTTTTTTTTTTCCCCAGAATACTGTATATCTTCTTCTTCTTTGTCTCGCAAGATATACTCCCAGTCTTCAACGTTCAAGAATTCAAAGTGGATAAACTTTCTTGCATGTATCTCAGATGATATCTAATGATCCTTATCTTCTTTTTCAAATTTCAAAAACTTGCTGATATTCAAATGGGTATAATTTATATTTCCTTCTTCTTGTTTTGTTTTTGAACTCTCTTGCCCAATTCGAATGTCTGTAATGGATATAAGATAATTCTTTTTGGATCTTTCGTAAAAAATCTAGTTGATTGACTTTAATTTGAATTCTTTCAAATCGTTTATTTGATGGAGATAAAACTTGAAAAACTATTGTTGTTGATATGTTGTTGTTGATCGCGATCTTCTTCTTTATCCAATCCAACAAACTTGATAAAACTTATCTTCTTTTCTTCCATAAAATCCGTTCCGTTCTATATCTTCTTTGGGTAGCCTTATCTTATCTTTTGATGTTGATCTCCTTTGCTCAATTTCTGATCTAGTTTAAACTTCATCCGGAAACAATTCCTGAAAAATAGCAGTTGAACATTCCTTTTTAATTTTGACTTCTTGGATAAATTCAAAATCCCCATGGATAAGAACTGAATTAAGTGGAACAAATAAGTACACTACCCAAATATACTTATTATCTCGGAGCTAGGCCTTTAATATACTTGTTTGCCTTGATCTTCTAGACTATCCTTTGGACTATCTTCTGAATTGTTCTCTTTTTATAACTTCCTCATGTAGATCGACGGGAACACCTTCTGAATACTTTTCTAAATAACTCTTACCTTCTGAATGACCTTTTGGGTATTCTTCTAGATAACGTTTAAAGCTTCATTACATTATCTTTTCTAATTTACATGCTTTGTATCAACTTTTGGATGAGCTTTTGGATATATGCTAAAACTATTCTATATCTTCTACAATATCTTTTGTATATAATATAATAAATCTTGTTTTGTTTGTCTTTAAAATAACCTTCTGCGTTATGTTCTGAACAACTCAACAACCTTCTGTATGACCCTTAGGAGTATCTTTCGAATGAAATACTAGTAGTTTATCAAAGTTTTGTTTATGTTCTGTATGATCCTCTGGATTTCCAATATCCTTGATCAAAACTTGTTATTATTCTTAGTTTATGAACTCAACTTAAAGATCTTGTGTACTTAATAAAATAATTAGATTTCTTTGACTATTTTGTTATCATCAAAACTTTATTTATAGAGAATCAACAGTAACTTAATGACGATTGAGTGGTTAATTGTACAACTAATTTTTTCATCAAAATTCATGTAAAACACATAAGTTCAACGAAATGAAAATAAATTATACACTGTTGAGCATTGTTGGGTTATATTGCGTAATGAACCAAAATGGACATATGAATTCGGAAATGCAAAAAAAAAAAAATACAAGTATACGCTCCGAGGTCAATAGCTTTAGAGTATATACCAGCTCATCATCAAACAAAGATGTATCAACAAATAATGAGGCAAGTGAGGCAGATATTCGTTCACCTGGTGGAGCGGCAATAAAGAGAAAAGGCAAAGAAAAGGCTAAAAGTAGTGAGAAAGTTGATGAATTTATTCATGACATATAAGACTTAAGCATGGTAGATCATGGTAAAATAGAGTTGTTATGTAAAATCAAGGAATTGAAAGATAAAGAAACTAAACAATAAAAGAGAAGGAACGTCGCAAACAAGAAAAAAAAGTCAAAAGCAAATTGAATTGAAAAAATCAATAATGATGGCCAATACATTGTCAATAGATGATGTACATAAGGAATGTATAGAAAAGATACGTTGAGAGATCATTAAAATAAAAAAAGAATTGCTAGTTCCAACAATTGTAGACCCAAAATCGGGGATATAACCACAATTGCGGGCACAACCGCATCGCGGTTTAGGCCACAACCCAAAATCACAGTTGCAATTGTGGTTGTGGCCGTGATTTTGGGCCCACAGCCTGAACTGTGGTCGTGGTTGTGCCTGCAATTATGGCTATGGTCGCGATTTTTGGTATCCGACCTTCAAATAGTTATAACTTTAGGCATATAACTTAGTATCTAACTTTCAAATAGTCATAAACTTCATCATATAACTTTGAATCCATATTATAATATGTCTAGTCGAAGCTCGTTCAGTGCACTACATTAGTTACTAGGATTTATCTTGTAATTGCAAATGTAAGGCTTAAAAAACATCATTTGTGGCATAAAATTGACCTTTTAATTATTTTCTCCTTTTTCTATGTTTTTGATTCTTTTTTTTTTCTCTCCCTAAATGTTGGTTTTGTATTAATTTTAAGTTGTATGTTGTTTGAGTTTATTTTAAATTAAATTATCGCGTTCTTAATTTATCTTAAATAATATTCATAAATCAACTATTGTGAAGTTTTCACATTAAAATAATTTATATTTTGATACTTATATTTTTTAATAAATAAATTTAAAAGTATATGCAAATAAAAAAATTATAATTTAATTTATTTCTATATTTATTTAACATAGTGAGGAACATATTAAAAATATTATTTAAACATGACAATATGACATGGAACCTACAAAAAGTATTAAAAATTATTAAAAAAAATTTATTTAAGTAACTTATTTTTTAAGTAACTCTTTAAGCAACTTACGGATAAAGGTGGTCTCGGTGTTATGTTCAGATAAGTCACAGTTACCTATTCATATTTGGTACTTGACATGTCCCGATTCTATTTATAATTACTATAATTATAATAATTATTTTTTTATTAATATCAATTTAATTATTAAGATTAACATTTTATTCAAAGGACAAATGAGGATTAGGCCTAACTGCATTAGCCTACACTTGTTTGTTTAGCTTTGATATCTTCAGTTATGGCTTCTCCCTATAAGACTTTAACAACGTAAGCTTTATATTTTTCTAATAGATATTGCTAACTTGCCACATGCAAGTAGATTTAAACCATAGAAAACTACACATATTTCTATACATTTTAGTGATGAATAAACCTATAAGCAGAATATTAAATTAATAACTTTAAAGTTTACATACTAAATTTGATATTGCTTGGTGTTTTAAGTCCAATAATTCAGATATCACTGTTAATTCTTTTTTAGTGATGGCATTCGTTTCAGGCTCGATGATCGGTGGTTGTTTTGGACTATTTACGGACGTAGAAAAACAGTTTGATGTTACTGGATCAATATTTTGTCACGTTTATGCTTCTTTGATCAAGTAAAAAAAATGGAAGATTCAAAGCACGTTTACGCGGCACGCATGGAAAGGTATCCTTGCCCCCTTTCAATGGAAAAATTCAGTGCCGACATGGTAAGAACTTCTTGAGACGGTGTTTTCAGAATTTGTTGAACAGAAGCGATACTTCGGCGGATGTGCTTCACCCAATGGATGGGGCAATCGGTTTGAGCTGGGCAGAAGGTCGCGTAGGTCAATTGCTCTGAGCTGGCTGTTTTTGGAGTTACATGGGCATTTTTTGTCCTTATAAAAGCGAGTAATAATTGAAAAAAAAGAAAAGCAAAATTATTGATTAAATAATATAAAAGTTTAAGCTTATTAAAACTGAGTAATAATTGAGTAGAAGCAAAAGATTATTACCAAACATTTGGTTTAAAAGTTTAAGCCTGTAAAATATAGTATGGCCTATTTTTATTATGTGATTATAATAAGTATGTAAGGAATCGAATTTATGACACTTTACTTTGATATCATTAAGACTACAAGCACGTGGTCTAAAAACTTAAGTTTTGTGATATAGTATGAACTATTATATATATTGTGTGACGGATACAGCAAAAAGTGGTCATAAAAGAGTAACAAAATTCTAGATATATATTTCTTCTCTTACATCTCTAGCATAACCCTCAATATAGCTATTTTCTAGAGAAGCTAAAACATTATTGTGGTAATATAATTACCAAAAGAAACACCGCATAACTGCTGTTTGCTTAGAATAGAAAAGGCTTGAACAGACATCTTGAGAATGATTGTAAAGGACCTTGACTTACGATAATAATTAAGTTAAATCACGAGTCTCCGAATTTTATTTTCTTTCATTTGATGCTTCTCTTTTCTCACCGTAGCTTCTATGTTTTGTGGCATCTAAACTTGAGCTGCTATCTCTCAAAAATAAAAGATTACTATATTGATAGTTCATTTCATTATTTTCAAATCTATGAGTAAATTCCAATTAAATAGGGAGAAAAAAAAAATCAATTAAAGCTAAAAGCTACTGTCAATTCCAAGAAAACTACTATAAGGTGTACTGCTGGAAAAAGCTATCCTTAAAAGTATTTTTTTCCCTTTTTTTTTTAATTATTACTATGTCATCTTTTTATAAGAATATCTCATTAAGATCTTACGTCATGTAACAACTCAATCATCGAGAACAAGAACCTCTCCTCAATTTTTATATTTATTTTTATTATATTATATTATTTCTTTTTGTTCCATATTTTCTAAACTTAAATTACTGGACTTCAAATATAAGCAATGTTATTTTTATGTTAAGACAGCAAAGCAATGTTATTAATATGTTTGTCTGCTGTTCTCTTGCTTTACCTTCATAATTTTTTAGAGCAAACATAATTTTTGGCTAATATGATTGCTAGATGTCTTTATCAGCTTTTATTCACATGTCATATCTGGGTTATCTTGAAAGAAAAGTTGTCGGAGAGAAGCCATGGAAATAGATAGGAAGCAAGGGACAGCAATCATATTCGCAGGCAAATGAGCAAACGGGGCTTAAGCTGGAATATTTATTTACCTAGCCTAAGATCGTGGAAAAGTCTGCTAGAGGCAAGTCATGGATTTAATTTATGAAAGTGAGAGCAAGGAGTCAGTACAAAATTTTTCACAACAAATGGCTAGAAAAGAGTTGCCTCTAACAGCATATTTATTTTCGTCACATGGCTGACCAGGTCTTCTTTCCCAAGGACAAAATTAAGTGCATTTTTTTCTCAAATGAGTGCCCCACAAGAACCTGCCATGATTGACCAGGTCTTCTTTCCCAGGGACAACATCAAGTGCATTTTTTGTCAAACGAGTGCCCCACCAGAAATTGACGCGTCTAAATAACAGTTATATAAACCTTACTCCCATCATTTCTAGCAAACCAAATTGAAACCATGCAGATATCACACTCACAAAAAGCTTGGAAACTATATTTTCTGTTTATCCTTTTCTGCTTTAGACATAACCTGGCTCTTGTTTATCCTTCCACCACGGAGCAAGTCGATGGCTTGCTTAAATGGAGATCCAGTCTCCAGAACCAAACTTCCTTGTCTTCATGGGCTTTACCTCACAATGCTACTAATTTCACTCATTGCTCTTGGAAAGGTATCCTATGTGATAATGTCAAAAATGGGACCATAGTTAGCATCAACCTAACTGGATCGTATTTGAAAGGTACTCTAGACAAGTTCCCATTTTCATCACTTCTTAACCTTACTTACTTAGATATTTCCATCAATGACCTCTTTGGAAACATTCCTATTGAAATTGGTCATCTCAGGAAGCTCGCTTATCTTGACCTGTCCATGAATGGCTTCTCACAGAATATACCATCAGAGATAGGCGATTTGAGGAACCTTGCTACTCTTTGTCTGTATAGGAATCGACTCAGTGGTCCAATTCCAAAGAAGCTTGGAAACCTTAATTCAATGGTTGATCTTCAGTTAAATCATAATAACCTCAGTGGTGTGATCCCCCCTTCATTAGGCAATTTGAGGAACCTCACTTATCTTTATCTTTATAATAACCAACTTAGTGGTGAAATCCCAAAGGAGTTTGGAAACCTTACTTCAATGGTTGAGCTTGGGCTGTATAATAATAGCCTTGGTGGTGTAATCCCCCCATCGTTGGGCTATTTGAAGAACCTTGCTTATCTTTATCTTTATGATAACAGACTCACCGGCCCCATTCCAAAGGAGTTTGGAAACCTTATTTCAATGGTCGAACTTGAGTTGGATGATAACAACCTCAACGGCACCATCCCCCCATCATTGGGCAATTTAAGGAAGCTCACTTATCTTGGACTTCGTAATAACCGACTCACTGGCCCAATTCCAAAGGAGTTTGAAAACCTAAGTTCAATGGTCGAACTTAGGCTAAGTAATAATAGCCTCAATGGTGTGATCCCCCCATCATTAGGTAATTTGAGGAACCTTGCTCTCCTTAATCTTTATAATAACCAACTCAGTGGCCCAATTTCGGAGGAGTTTGGAAACCTTACTTCGATGGTTGAACTTGGGCTAAGTGATAATAGCCTCAGCGGTGTGATCCCCCCATCATTAGGCAATTTGGGGAATCTTACTCGCCTTATTCTTGATAATAACCAACTCAGTGGCCCAATTCCAGAGGAGTTTGGAAACCTTACTTCAATGGTAGATCTTGAGCTAAGTAATAATAACCTTAGCGGTGTAATCCCCCCATCATTGGGCATTTTAAGGAATCTTGTTTATCTTTATCTTTATAAGAACCAACTTAGTGGGCCAATCCCAAAGGAGGTTGGAAACCTTATTTCATTGGCTGACATTGATCTAAATGATAATAACCTTAATGGTGTGATTCCCCCATCATTAGGCAATTTGAGGAACCTCACTCGTCTTACTCTTTCTAATAACCAACTTAATGGTTCATTCCCAGAGGAGTTTGGAAATCTGACTTCAATAGTCTATCTTGAGCTAAGTAATAATAGTCTCAATGGTGTGATTCCTCATCATTAGGTAATTTAAGGAACCTCACTTATCTTTATCTTGACAAGAACCAACTCGTTGGCCCAATTCCTGAAATATCACCTCTCATTGGATTAGAGGTATTAAATCTCTCCATGAATGAACTAAGTATGTCGATCCCTCCAAGCATCCAACATTGCTCAAAATTGCATCAACTGGACTTGAGCAACAATCAATTGAGTGAAAAGATTCCAATACAGATGTCTAAGTTGGTTCATTGAATGATTTATACTTACAAAATAACTTACTTAGCGGTGAGCTTCCATCTGAATTCAGCAATTTGCAAAGCTTGGTAAAGCTCAATCTCTCACACAATCATCTTTCTGGCTCCATCGATAAAATTTTTGCAAAACTTGTAGGTCTGGAAGAGGTTGACATATCGTTTAATCAATTTTTTGGTCCTATTCCAGACACTACTGCATTTGTTAATTCTTCCCTTGATGTGTTACGGGCCAATGATGGATTATGTGGTAATATCAGTGGATTTCAACCATGCCAGCCATCTTCATTTATGAAACCAAAGATATCCTCAAAAGATGAGCACAAAGTGTTTCTCATCATTTTCCCAACATTGGGATTGGTCCTTCTTGGAGTATGTCTCATTTGGATACTATTAATTTTGAAAAGAAGAGAAGGCAGTCCACAAGTTGAGCGAGTTGAAGCACCACTTCGATCACTATCCGTATTGACTTGTGATGGAAAGGCATTATATAAAGAAATTGTAACAGCCACAGAGGATTTCAAAGAATCTTATTGCATTGGCAAAGGTGGATATGGAAGTGTTTACAGAGTACAATTAACCTCAGGAGTGCTTGTAGCAGTAAAGAAACAGTACCCTATATCAGATAGCACAATAACATATCCTAAAGAGTTTCTCAATGAGATGAGAGCATTGCTTGAAATTCGACACCGAAATATTGTTAAACTCTATGGCTTTTGTACCCATGCAAAACATCATTTGTTAGTGTATGAGTATCTAGATAAGGGTAGCTTATCCAAAATCCTAAAAGATGAAGCAGAATCCAAAATTCTAGATTGGAATAAGAGAATAAACATTATTAGAGGTGTTTGTCATGCTCTTGCTTATATGCATCACGATTGTGCTCCTGCAATAATTCACCGTGACATATCAAGTAACAATGTTTTGTTAGATTCTGGGTATGGGGCTCATGTATCCGACTTTGGCACAGCTAAGCTCTTGAAGAGAGACACATCAAATTGGACAGCTGTAGTAGGGACATATGGATATATTGCGCCAGGTAAGTTTTAGAGCAATGTGTTTTACATTATAACTACAAATATTGTTATTTTAATTCCAATTTTTTGTCTTTCAGAACTTGCTTACACAATGAAGGTTACTGAGAAATGTGACGTGTATAGTTTTGGAATACTAGCTTTAGAAGTGATCAAAGGAGATCACCCTGGTGATACCATTTCAACTATATGTTCTTCCTCGTCTAGTAACTCTTTAAATCTACAAGATTTACTGGATCCGCGCCTTCCACCTCCTATATCATTAATTGAAAATAAACTAGATGCAATTATTAAGCTTGTAGTGCCATGCTTAGATGCCAACCCTCATAAGAGACCATCAATGAAGGTCCTTTCACAAATGTTGTTAGCGAATTCTATACAAGCTTACTAGAATAAATTCTTGTCAATTAAGTCTATTGTAATAAAATGAGAATAATGTCGAGTAAAGTCCTCTTGTGTGAGGCAATGTGAAGTCCTCATTATGAGACATTTGTTAAAGTCGTCATTGTGAGGCAATTTTTTTGTTTGTTGAATAGAGTGTGAAGTCCTCCTTGAGTGAGATTGTGGATCGTAGAACTAAGGGATGGCCTAAACTCTACGTTAAATGCTGGTGTGATCTTCTTCTTCCCTTATCTCTTTATTATTATTGTTATAATTGCATCAATTGGTCATAATTGGAAAAGAGATAATGGTTAGTTAAGTGAAGTTAAAATTGGTTTAGAAATCTATCTTGTAATTTTTGCATGTGTAATGCCCCAAGAATTTAATTCGATTAATTAAATCGATTAAGGTGCTACCGCCACGTATAATACTCAAAGTATTACAAGCTAAGGCTTTCCTTTAAAAGATTTTGTTTATGTTAAACATTGCTAATCAATTTTAGATTATTAAATCAATTAGTTAGATTCTTGAATAACTGGATTTAGCAGTAGGAAATTTATTTTATAAAACAATTTCTAAATAAAAACATTTCAAAACTTCCATTCACTCAAGTGGAAGAACTTTTACTTAAACAAAGCTTTATAAAAGCTTATTTGCAAAACATGGGCACCAATACACCCCTTTTAAGAAATATTACAACTTAAAATATAAATCCAGCTCTTAAAACAAAAAAGAAATAAAACAACTGAAATAAACCACGTCCCTAACTTAAACACTCATCTACCATTCCTCTTCGAATCAACGAAGCGCCCAAACCCGAGACAAACATCCTCATCATCACCATCAACAACTCAACAACATCAACACCATCATCATCATCATCATATCAAAACCTGTAAAAAAAAAAAAAAAACAAAAACAACAACAATAAGAATGAGCTGAAGCTCAGTATACAATAACACAATTATACACAAAATAACACACGAGCCTAGCTAAATGCAATACAACATCAACAAGTTATTATATAATCTTTAATTAGTCAAACATCACTGTAGTATTCAAACTCCGAACAAGAAGGTTATCTAGGGGGTCCTGAGTAACGATCTCGATGCTTAAGGGATTGATATAAGTTATATCTAGGGGGTCTTGAGTAACGATCTCGACGCTCAGGGGGTTGATATAAGTTGTTTTGGGACTTATATCTCTTAGATGATATATCCATAAACAAAAAAAAAAAAAAAAGTCTCATCTAAGCTTCTCAGTCGTTTCTCATCTTCACTTAACTTAATCCATAATATCACCTAGCTCAAGTGTTCCCATAAAAATTGAACTAAATCATATTAATTCATCATTAAGAATAAGCAAACGTTATACCGATACTAATAACCCCATCGATTACCCGCCATACCACTTATGAAAGTCATTGCATCATGACAAGGGTGGCCTAAGTGCCTAAACTACTATGCCTCTTATTTGAGCAAGGTGCCGCTCTCCGAACTGAATTCAATGGTGTAATAGACAATCAACACTCATCAATTATTAAGTCGAGTTTAAGTTTTTAATCCATTTTAGATACCTATCATAACATCCAAGTAGTAAATTACTGCGAACGTCTCATATGAAAACCAAACAGGGTCTTAGAAGTTAAGACGAAAGCCTTCTCAAATGATATACCAAATATCCACATCTGTTCAAGAATTAAATTCATATAAGAACTTAAACCAATAATCCACTTATATAAGAACTTATATAAATTATTCACTCATCTCAAACTTTTATTATAACCCTATTTATCGGACACTAATTTGGAACCCCACTATGGTTGCGAAGATCGCTCCGCCAAAATAAGGGAGCAAATGGGATTGAATACTAAAAGATGGATACTAAGCACTGTGTGTATCGACCCGACAGTTCTATAGCTAACGTTAAGTATCCCGCTTAGGGAGTACATTAACAAAATGAAACTCAAAGGAATTAACGGAGGCCTGCATAAGTGATGGAACATGTGGTTTAATTCGAGGCAAAGCGAAGAACCTTATCAGGACTTGACATGCCGTGAATCCTCTTGAAAGGGAGGTGTGCCTTCGAGAATGTAGACAGGTGGTGCATGGCTATTGTTAGTGCCATAAGGTTTTAGGTTAAGTCCCACAACGAGTGCAACCCTCATGTTTAGTTGCCCCTGTTGAGTTTGGAACCCTGAACAAACTGCCGGTGATAAATTGGAGGAAGTTAAGGATGACATCAAGTCATCATGCCCCTTATGCCCTAGGCGACACATGCTATAATGACTAGGATAGAGGATCGCGATCTTGCGAGGGTGAGCTAACTCTAAAAATCTGTCCTCAGTTCGGATTGCAGGTTGCAACTTGCTTGCATGAAGTTAGGATCGCTAGTAATCTTCGCTCAGTCATACAACAGTGAATTCATTCTCGGGCCTTGTACACACCACCCATCACACTATGGAAGCTGGCCATGCCTGAAGTTGTTACCTTAACCACAAGGAAGGGGATGCTTAAGGAGGGCTAGTGAATAGAGTGAAGTCGTAACGAGGTAGCTGTATTGGAAGATGCAGCTGGATCACCTCCTTTTCAGGGAGAGCTATTGCTTGTTGGGTATTTTGGTTTAACATTGCTTTATGCCCAAAAAATGTGAGCTACATTTGAGTTAAACTTGGAGATGGAAGTCTTCTTTCGTTTCTCGATAGTAAAGTGAAACAAGTTCATGATCTTATTATCCTAGGTTAGAACAAGTTGATAGGATCCCCTTTTTGACGTCCCCATGGCCTTCTTGTGTGATGACATGGGAGCGAAAAAAGGAAACAGAGGGATGGGGTTTCTCTTGCTTTTGACATAATGGGCTCTAGCGGAAGCTCACACGATGGGCTATTAGCTCAGTGGTAGAGCATGCCCCTAATAATTGCATATGGGCTGTGAGGGCCCTCAGCCACATGGATAGTTTAATGTGCTCATCAATGCCTGACCTTGAGATAAGTGGATCATCCAAGGTATATTAGCATGGTGTACTTCTCTGTTCGAACCGGGTTTGAAACCAAAACCCTATTCAAGAGGATAGATGGGGTGATTCGGAAGAGATCCAATGTAGATCCAACTTTCTATTCGCTTGTAATGACTCCTCTCTTCGTGAGAATCCATACAGCCCTTATTAGTGTATGGACAACTGTCTCTCGAGCACAAGTTTAGGTTAAGCCTTAAGGGGATAATCAAATGGGGCACTTAACAACATATCTTCATAGACCAAGAACACAAGATCGCCTCTTTCATTCTAGGGTAATGGATGGATTGTACCATTCAAGCCTTTTTTTCATGCATTTCTCTGAGGTTTGGAGAAAGCTACAATCAGTAAGATTTTGCTAATCCTCCCATCCTAAAAGCAAGAACATGAAGTTCTTTATCCTTTACGCAAGGACCGGGGATTGGATCTAGCCGTAAGAAGAATGCTTGGCTAAGTAATGGTGGGAAGATGTGGGAAGTTGGAAGATGGTCATGGATATCAACAAAAAATATAAGAGAAAATGCAAGATTACTCCCCATACTTTATGGGCAGTGCAGCCATGAACTTCGAAAGTATAGTTTTTGACCGCTTGAGCTATAAACAATTTGCAAATGAGGACATCCCATCATTTTTTTTGTCATTGTTTGTACAAAATGTACACTTGGAACAATAAAATTTTATTTTTTTTTGCTAAACATATAAAATATCCTTATTTACAAATTGTTTATAGTTCAGAGCTCCGAAAACCACACTTTCAAAGTTTATGGGGTAAATCCGCACAACTCCTAAAGTATAGGGGGCATTTTTGCATTTTGGTATATATATATATATATATATATATATATCTCAATAGGAAGTAATTAAAATAGGATATCCATTTTCTGTTTTTTTATTAGTATTTTACAGGATGGTTAACTACCACGGTTAATCATTAGCTAGCATTATTGCTTTCATTCACCACTTATTACTAAAACTAGTAATATATTCCTTCTATTTGGATAATTATGATTAAGGTTGCAAATAAATCGAGAGTTACTCATTTTAGACCTAGCTTAGCTGACTTGTTTAACTAAATGAGCCAAGCTCAACTTAAACTTAGGCTCGTTTAACTAAATGAGTTGAGCCTAAGCTTTTCTTTAGGCTCGGAAGCAGGCTTACGATTATGCTCATTAAGGACACATGAGTCAGGTTCACGAATAGGTTTGTTAAGGGCTTAATTAATATAAATATTTACATAAACTAGTCGAGCTTGGTCTCGCGAACCCTTAACAGGTTTAGCCCGAGCTTATAAATTTTAAGCTTGTTAAAAATTTGACTTAACTCAAGCCCGCTAATTTTTTAAACGAGTCGAGTCCAAGCTTTGAAAAGCCTGACTCGACTTGTTTGCACCCTTAATTATGATAATGTATTTGATAATGAAAAACTTAAATACAATAAAGTTTAAAAAAAAGTAGGAAAAAGAACACTAATTGCTATCTGCTATCTCTTGAGAAATTGTGATAATATATTTGATAATGCAAAATTTTAAATACAATAAAATATAAAAAAAGTGAAAAAAGGGTCTTTTTTTCTTTGGTTTCCCCCGCCCATGAAACACGCCCATAACTAATAAGTTTATTCTCTTGTCATTACAATTACAAATGGTCTACCTTATCTTTTTATGCATGAAACACGCCTATAATAACGTGGTCTACCTTTTCATTTAAGTTGGAAAATCTGTCTTACCGAGCACTTCTAGTTAGACCACATTGGAATTTGGAATTGACTTTTACCAGGATTAGAAAAAACTATGAATACAATTCTAAACAAGACTTACCATCAACGTGGAACACCTTCTCCTCTTCCTCTTCCTCTTCCTCTTCTTCTTCTTCTCGGTTGGTGACTCATCCGACACATATTCCCGGATTCCCCCCCAAACCAATTTTTTCCCTCCCCTTACGAATAAATTATTCCACTATTTGCTGCCACTTTAACTACACAAGTTTATATAATATTATGATTAGTTTACTTTATTAGAATTATGATTCTATCTTATTACTGCAAAATAAATATTCTTTCTCTTGATTTGTAAAAAGTTTTAATATAAAAAAAAATTATTTTATATAATATGAAACAGATAAAAGCATTATTATCCTTTTACTTCACAAGAGGAATTACTATCCTCATAGAATATACTTTTTTTTTTAAATATACCTCTAATTATAAATTAAAGGAATTACTTTTTCTTTCTAATTTCTTTCTAGCCTTATTTTATTCTACGAGTATCTACAACCTGTAGGATCTCCAAGAGGTCTTTAAAATGTTATACCAAAATTTTAATGATCTATTTTTTTAAAGAATCCCATCACTTTATCCATAATATCCTTCATACAAGTTTCATCATAATTTTTTTTTTATAATTTTATAAGTCTCACATAATAATAAAAATTACACACATCATACTTTAAAAATAAAAATAAAAAACATTTTCAATTGTAGGAACAATCCTTGTTAGAGGATCTGAGCTTTCGTGAAGGATTGCGATTTATCACTGAAGGACCACAGGACCGTTACTTACATCTAGGAACCAACTTTAAGATACGTGCCTTGGTGATGCTCTAATAAACCAAATGCAAGTAATCATTACTTAATTAGGGCCTTTTAAATTTCTTTTAACTTCACAAACTCTACCTTTGGAGCACTCAGAATGTAGAAGAGGTTGTCCTGCTATGTTTAGATGGTAAACTTGAGAGTTCTTCTAGTAAATTTCGGTTTGAGAAGATGCCTCGCATGGCGAGTTCTTGAACTAACTGAAATTATTTCAATTAGAATTGATGTTGATCCCAATTCTCTTGGCAACTTGGCTCAGCTTATGTCATGTAAGAACTCAACCGCTCAGATCAAGAGCTTCTTTTATCTTTTCTTTTGTATTTTTCAGCCGTCCTTCTCTGAACATAAATTATTGCACTTCAAATATAAGCAGGGCTTCTTCCAACTCTTTACCTTCAAAAGACATAACCTTAGAAACTATTAATTTGGGGAAATTTTATTTAACGTATTAATGTTTCAAATGTTTAAAATAAAAATAACATTTCACAAAGTGAATTAAACGAAGGTATGGATATTTTGTAAAGTTTATTTAAGGTATCAATATTTAAATTAATTTTCAATCAAGTTTCCTTAATTTTCATCAATTGTCAATTATTAATACCATATTCGACTCACTTTATAAAATATTAATTGCTTTTTTTAACCATGTGAAACACCAATACCTTAAATGAATTAATTCTCACACGTTGATTCATCTTTTACCTAAAATTAACTTAAATATTAATACCTTTTGATGTAATATATTTGATAAAAAAATTGACTCTTAAAACCTACCATTGCCTAATGGCAGCAAGAACAAAGGAGAAAATTAGAAATGGACTTTCAATGAAAAAGAAAAAAATAAAATGATAATGGAGACGTTTGACGGCTAATCCCTAGGCCACTACTCAAGAGTAGTAGGGCAACTAAAAAATTTTCCACAATTTACCACTTAACTTAGACGATGACCTGAACTTGGAAATAAAAGCCTAAGCTTCATTATATTGTTGTCATAATGAAACTCAAAAGGGGACCCTAGAATTAAAAGCCATCCTGTTGTATCCCACCATGTCTTATTGGTGTATATATATAATGGTTACATTTTTATTATCCTTTTCAATAATTTATACACAATCGATGCAAAAACTATGCAATTTATCATTTTATAGTGGAGTTTCCCTACACAGGTACTAATATATGTATAAATATATGCTAAAAACGAGGGTGAATGTGTAATTTTACGAGATTATGTCATGTTTAACTATCGTTTAGAAAAAATTACTTAAATATAATTGGGACAATAATAATTACCTAATTATTATCGCTATTATTAACATGCGATATATATATATATATATATATATATATATATATGTATGTATTTTTTCTCTTTATCGCACTTCATTAGTGCGGTATGTGCAAGACTGTATCGTATAACTAAACATGCGATACTAACATTATCCATCTTCCATTTTTTCCTTTTATAGTTCTCGCACGAATAACACATGCAAGTCAAAGAATTGTCTTCTCCAACTGCATAGGGAGTATCGATGAATTGTTATGGCCTTGGGGAGGCTCTTCATTACAATGCGGTGGCGGTCAAGCACCATGGGAATGCCAAGTTGAACCTGCGGACAACAACGAGCATATGGGTTGGTGTCGTAGCTTGATGGAGTTTCCGAGTTAAATACGGTCGACTCTTTGTCTGAGAATGATGAGTATCACTTGTTAACGGAGGTTGGTGGTAATGTGACGGGCATGCAAAGGTGCGAAATTGTCGATTTGTGACTCATACAACCATAGTTCAGAATTAGTGGCAGTCGCGGCTGAGATGGAGTGGTGGAGAGTTGATTCAGTTTTTGGGATTTGGCTTCAAGATGGATGTTGGTCTTTGCATTGAGATGGTGTAACGATATGCGATATAGCTCCTGACACAAACTTTAACATAGTGCATTGCTATATTGTATATTGACCATGTAATACATGTAAAAATTTTATATTACATCTCTCATATGCAATATAGCAGTAGTAATTTAGTAATTTTGTTTTCAATTTATATTTTTGTAATTTTTTTCTAAGAATGGTAAACATATCTTTCACCCATAATTTAAAATATATCAGTTTTATACTTTCATAAATGTATGATTTTTATTCTTCTTTAATAACAACTAGTCACTAGTACATGCCAAGTATATATCCCCAAGAAGATTTCAAATCAAGCATAATTTCCTCCCCAAAAATCTTAAATGAAACAAAACAATCCACTCTTTTTATCTTTAATCTTTAAATCAAGAATTTTTCGTACTTGTTGGTGGTGGAACCTCATTTTTCTTTTATGAGGCAAATCCAACTACAATTTTTCTTTGGGTTAATGAGATGTTAGGTATTTAAACTTTTATAAAATATGCAATTAACTATCTAAAATTTAAAATAATAAATTTAATATCTAATAGTAGTTTTTGCATTCATTAATACTATCTCAACAAATAAAATTAACTTTGTTTGCTAAGTTAGAACAGAAAAGTGAGATGTGTTAAGTAAATGATTAGAAAATTAAGCAAGTGGATTAATACACACATTAAAGTTGTTGAGAGTTAATATACTTACTTCATTATCTACCTTGATAATATGTGTTTTTAATTGTCTAATTGTCTAGATTTTTTTTATTGGCTAATTAATATGTATTGCTTCTTTATTCATTGGGAGTGTTAGAGCAGTATACAGAGTTCCCTTTGTTAGTTGAAATGTAACTGAGTATTAAATTAACTATTTTAAAGTTTAGACTATTAATTGTACATTTTAGAAAAGTTTAGAAAATAAATTGCACATTTAGAAAATAATTAGATACCAAATACGACATTGATCCTTTTTCTTTTCTTTTTTTCTTTTTCCTGGCATTGGCCTCATGCAATGAACATGAAATTGATTGACAATGGCAGATCATGTAAACATACATAATCTATTAAAGAATGGTACTACTGCGAGTGTCATTTGCAACTCAAGACGACTCGTTTCGCATTTGCTGTGGTTAATCATCTCTAATGTTGCTTCATAGCGAAAGGAAACTAATAATAAGATAATACCAAATCAACACATCATCTCGTTTTTTTGTCTGCACCTTCTCTTGCTTGACCTTCATAATCTTTGAGAGCAGACGTAAACTATGTGACATGTACTCATATGTGAGGGTGTAATTTACATGCTTCTGGGTTATCTTTCAAACAAAATTTGTCGAGTAAAGCCATGGAAATAGCTAGGAAGACAGCAATCATGTTCTCAGGCAAATAAATCCAATGGGCTGAAAAACGGAATATATGAATTTTCCTAGTCTAAGGTTTTGGAAAAGTCTGCTAGATGCAAGTTCATGGATTTAATTATAAAAGTGAGCGCGAGGAGCCTACAAAATTTCTCACAACAACTGGCTAGAAAAGAGTTATCTTTAATATTATATTTATTTTAGTCACTTTGACAATCTATCTTTATTCCAATTAAGTGACTAACCAGGTCTTCTTTCCTAGGGACAAAATTAAGTGCATTTTTCATTCAAACGAGTGCCCCACCAGAAATTGAAGTGTCTAAATAATAGTTATATAAACCTTACTCCCATCACTCCTAGCAAACCAAATTGAAGCGATGCAGATATCACATTCACACAACGCTTGGAATCTATATTTTCTCTTTATCCTTCTTTGCTTTGCACAAAACCTGGATCTTGTTTATCCTTCCACCACAGAGCAAGTCAATGGCTTGCTTAAATGGAGATCTAGTCTCCAGAACCAAACTTTCTTGTCTTCATGGATTTTACTTCACAATGCTAGCAGTTTCACTCACTGCTCTTGGAGAGGTATCCAATGCGATAATGGAAAAACTAGGACCATAGTTAGCATCAACCTAACTATGTCATATTTGAAAGGTACACTAGGCGAGTTCCCATTTTCATCCCTTATTAACCTTACTTACTTAGATATTTCTATCAATGATCTCTTCGGAAACATTCCTATTGAAATTGGTCACCTCAAGAAGCTTGCTTATCTTGACCTGTCCAGCAATAGCTTCTCAAAGAATATACCGCAAGAGGTAGGCAATTTGAGGAACCTTAATTGTCTTTATCTTTATAATAACCAACTTAGTGGCTCAGTCCTAGAGGAGTTTAGAACCCTTACTTCAATGGTTGAGCTTGGGTTGCATAATAATAACTTTGGTAGTGTAATCCCTGCATCATTAGGTTATTTGAAGAACCTTACTCATCTTTATCTTTAGGATAACAGGCTCATTGGCCCCATTCCAAAGGAGTTTGGAAACCTTACTTCAATGGTTGATCTTGAGCTATGTATTAATAACCTTAGCGGTGTAATTCCTCCATCATTGAGTAATTTGAGGGAACTTACTCATCTTAGTCTTTATAATAACCATCTTAGTGGTCCAATTCCAGAGGAGTTGAGAAACCTTACATCATTAGTTGATCTTGAGCTAAGTAACAATAGCTTCAGCGGTATGATTCCCTTGTCATTAGGCAACTTAAGGAACCTTACTTATATTTATCTTGAAATGAACCAACTCATTGGCCCAATTCCTAAACTATCATCTCTTACTAAGTTAGAATTACTAGATCTCTCCATGAATAAACTAAGTAAGTCGATCCCTCCTAGTATTCAGCATTGTTCAAAATTATACCTACTAAATTTGAGCAACAATCAATTAAGCAAAAAGATTCCAATGCAAATCTCTTAGTTGATTCAATTAAATGAACTATACTTAAATAATAACTCTCTTAGTGGTTAGCTACCATTTGAATTCAGCAATTTGCAAAGCTTGGTAAAGCTCAATCTCTCACACAATCATCTTTCTGGCTCCATCGACAGAATTTTTGAAAAACTTTTGGGTCTGGAGGAAGCTGACATATCGTTTAATAAGTTTTTTGGTCTTATTCCTAACACTACTGCATTTGTTAATTCTTCCCTTCATGCATTATGGGGCAATGATGGATTATGTGGTAATATCAATGGTTTTCAACCATGCCAGCCATCTTCATTTATGAAAGGAAAAATATCCTCAAAAGATGAGCACAAAGTGTTTCTCATTGTTTTCTTAACACTGGGATTAGTCCTTCTTGGAGTATGTTGCATCTGGATGTTATCAATTTTGAAAAGAAGAGAAGGAGATCCACAAATTGAGCAAGTGGAAGCACCCCATCAACCACTATCCTTATTAACTTGGGATGGAAAGGCACTATATGAAGGAATTGTAAGAGCTATAGAGGATTTTAATGAATTTTATTACATTGGAAAAGGTGGATATGGAAGTGTTTTCAAGGGACAGTTGACTTCAGGGGTGCTCATAGCAGTGAAGAAGCTATACACTACATTAGATAACACGATAACATATCCTAAAGAGTTTCTCAATAAGGTCAAAGCATTACTTGAAATTTATCATCTAAATATTGTTAAACTCTATGGCTTTTGTTCCCATACATAACATTCTTTGTTACTGTATGAGTATCTAGACAAAGGGAACCTATCTAACATCCTAAAAGATGAAGCGGAAGCTAAGATTCTAGATTGGAATAAGAGAATAAATATTATTGGAGGTGTTTGTCATGCCCTTTCGTATATGCATCATGACTGTGCTCCCACATTAATTCATCATGATATATCAAGTAGCAATGTTTTGTTAGATTTTGGGTATGAGGCTCATGTGTCGGACTTTGGCACGGCTAAGCTCTTGAAGAGAGACCGATTAAATTGGACAAATGTAATAAGAACATATGGAGATATCATGCCAAGTAAGTGTTAAAACAATGCATTTTACGTAATGATTAAAATCATTATTAATTAATTCCAATTTTTTGTTTTTTAGAGCTTGCTTACATTATGAAGGTTATAGAGAAATGTGATATGTATAGCTTTGGGGTGCTAGCTTTAGAAGTGATCAAAGGAGATCACCCTGGTGATACCATTTCAACTATATCTTCTTCTTTAGCTAGCAACTCTCTAAACTTACAAGATTTACTAGATCAACGCCTTACACCTCCTATGTCAATAATTGAGAATAAATTAGATGTCATCATTAAGCTTGTGGTGCCATGCTTAGATGTGAAGCCTCATAATAGACCATCAGTGAAGGTCCTTTTGCAAATGTTGTCAGCAAAAGCTCACTAGAATTAATTCTTGTCAATTAAGTCTATTGTTGCAAAATTGAGAACAATGTTGAGGGGAGTGGTGACTCTTCGTAACACAGTTCATGCCATCACAATAAGCTTCATGTACCTTATTTGTTTGTTAACTCCTTATATTAATATTGCAAGATTTTGATTCACGCTTTATATGATATTTGGCATTCTTAATATTTTATATAATGCATTGTGGCAAAACATTTTATACAAAGAATGCAACGACATATATTTTATCCTTCGATGAAAAAAACTGTATAGTGTTGTAGCACCATTGACATCATTATGTGAGCGATGGAATGAAATTGCATTCACAATTTTCTTAAGAAAAGCACGGGAGTAATATTATCAATAGACCTAAAATGAAAAGGGTAAAATACTATATGAGCTATAGAAAACTGAATAAAATGAATTTTCATAATGCCAGTAAGGCAAGGTTTTTGCATGTTAATATAGAAGTGAATGAGATCATGTGAATGTAATTGAAGGGAAGCAATATATTAATTCAATACTAATTGAGATCTAGAAGATCCAAATAGTTGTTAAGAATCAAATTAACATCATGTGGACTCCAATCAACATGGTGAAGATTTGCATTATGAGCTTTTTCAACCTGTCAAATAAACAACAATAGTCAAGAAGGAAATTTAACATTTTGTGCCAGCAGATACTCCTTCATTTTTCTCTAATTTGCTGATCTTCAATCCTTTTCCTTCACATGATTTAGGATATCATCATGATAAAGATGTTTACTTTGTGAAAATTCATTTCGTTGCTTGTTTTCTACCCTTTTCAAATGCTACATTGAAGAGATTGCTATCGAGTTAGGCTTTTTTAAATATGATTGAAGAAACAAAGATTCTTAGGGTAAAATTCTTGGAGTTTTAAGGTGAAGTCTATAGTCCATTAGTGTATCTTGACTATGGGATGATCGGAGAAGGGTCCAGATGGGGGCTAATAGAAGCCCTAGACCTGACTCAAAAAGTTATTTCTAAATAAACCAAAGCCTAGTATGAAAAAATAAAATAAAATGAAGAGCTGACCAATAAGCCATGGCCTTGCTACACTTCATTAATAGTATGTAGTCTTTAAAGAATAAGGGCCCGCAAGTTAATCTTGGCAAATTGTAGATCATTTGTCTATGAGTAGTTGAGGCTTTACAATAAGAAAGTTAAAGTAGAGATTTCTTTTTTTCCTTGCTAGAGAAACATTTTGAAATTTATTTGCTCGGAAAATTCGAAAACCTTAATTAGTTTTAGTAGGTAACATTTGAATTTGATTAGTGCTTTAAAATTTTCCTTTATTGCTAATAAAAACTTCATATGGACTTAAAAATATAATATTATATTAATATTTATTTGTGATTGACTCTTGGTGTAGGTTTCTAGGAAAATTCTATGGTCTTATCATTAATTTTGATGGGATTGGTCCTGTCATTATCCAATAGCTCACATAATAATTCATCGTGATCGAATCACTAAAATAGTCAATATTTCAATTGCTATATTTATTTTAGTAGTTAGATGATTGACTAATAGTCCTGTCGACGAGATAGTAGAAGCTCCTAGGTTTCAAGGCCTGATGAGTTTAGTTCATTAATTAGAATGATTTAGGGAGATTTAGCTTAGTAGGTTTAGAATAAAGAACGTTAGACTAATCTATCTGCATCTAATTTATCTTGGGTAGGCTCATGCATGCAAGAAGATGGCTATTGACCTTACCTTAAAGGAAATATATTAAGGATAAGCAAGGTGTTGGAGTTTGTGACCCGATTTCTGTAACCAACTCCCGTAGTTAAATGTTAATGAATGAATATTTGACTACACATTTATTATTCATTCATTATATATTTAACGGTCATAATTCAGGCCTTTATTGCTCATTAATTACATATTTAAATGTCATAATTAGGCCATTATGTTGGTTATCCTTATACACGCATATATATAGATATGTGTGTGTGTTTTTGTGTGTGTGTGTGTGTGTGTGTGTGTGTGTGTGTGTGTTGTTTCTAAGGTTATATACACAACATAACATAACACATCACATACACAAAATTTCCATTGAGAGATCTGAAAGTTTAGAGTTGTAATTTTCTCAAACCTTTGTACTCCTACTTTGATATAGTGTAATTTCTCTCTCGCCTCTACCTGTGGTTTTTCTTGAAAGGGTTTCCACATAAAATCTGTGTGTTCTTTATTTTTGCTTGTTATTATCGTTTTCGATTGCATGATTTGTTTATAACAAATTTGTATCAGAGCATAGGTTTTGATAATGGCAATCATGAAGTACGATATTCCTCTTTTGGATCGCAACACCAAATTCTTGTTGTGGCAAGTGAAGATGCGAGAGGTTCTAGCACAGATGGATCTTGATGATGCACTTCTAGGGTTTGACAAGATGCTTGCATCTTGGTCACCGGATGAAAAGCAGCGAAAAGACTGAAAAGCCCTTTCGCAGATCCATCCCCATCTATCGAATTAGATTCTTCAAGATGTGCTTAAGGAGAAGACCTAGGCCGCATTGTGGTTGAAACTGGAACAACTATGCATGACGGAAAGCTTAACCAGTAAGTTGCATTTGAAACAGAGATTGTATTCTCATCATTTGGAAGAAGTTGCGTCTCTTGATGATCACTTAATAACCTTTAAACAAATTGTTTCTGATTTAGAAATGTTGGAAGTTAAGTATGATGAAGAGGATTTAAGTTTAATCCTATTATGTTCTTTGCCTCCATCATATGTGACCTTCAGAGATACCCTTCTGTATAGTCATGATAATTTGTCGATTGATGAGATTTATGCTGGTTTAAGCTATTTTGAAAAGATGAAACATCTTGTAATTAAATCTAAGTCTACTTCTGAAAGTTTAGTAGCACGTGGTAGAAGTTAAGACCGTAAGTCTGGTGGGAATTCTAGAGGCAGATCTAAATCTTCAAATAGATTTAAAACATGTAACTATTGCAAGAAGAAAGGCTACGTTAAGGCAGATTATTATAAACTGCAGAATAAAAATAAAAAGACTGGTGAGAATCAAAAGCAAAATCAATATGATAAAACGGCTGAGGCCGATGTTGTTGAAGATCATACTGATGGTGATCTTCTTGTTGCTTATGATAGTGATTCACAGGCCAGTAAAGAGTGGATTTTAGACTCTGGATGTACCTTTCATATGTGTCCCAATTGGGACTGGTTTTCGACATATGAAACGGTTTCCAGAGGTGTCGTTTTGATGGAA
The DNA here is from genome assembly GCA_024138025.1 of Combretum micranthum. NCBI lineage: Eukaryota > Viridiplantae > Streptophyta > Magnoliopsida > Myrtales > Combretaceae > Combretum > Combretum micranthum. Next base: position 591,750 of record JAMXBD010000293.1, read on the forward strand.
AATAACACTTCTTGTAAAGTTGCAGGTATCGGAACGATTAAGATCAAGATGTTTGATGGCATGGTTAGAACACTTAGTGATGTGAGACACGTTCTTGATTTGAAAAGAAATTTGATTGCTCTTAATACCCTTGATCTGAAGGAGTATCGGTATATAGGTGAAGGTGGAGTCCTGAAGATCAGTAAGGGTTCGCTAGTGGTGATGAAAGGCCATAGAAAGACTATTAATCTTTATTCATTGTAGGGTCCTGTTGTGACAGGTGATGCAGCTGTTGATTCCTCCTTGTCGGATGAAGGTGCCACTAGGCTATGGCATATACTTTTGGGGTATATGAGTGAAGCTGGTATGGCATAATTAAGTAAGCGAGGACTTCTAGATGGGCAAGGCATCAGCAAATTGAAGTTTTGCGAATACTGCGTATATAGGAAGTAGAAACGGGTTAGGTTCATCATAGGTACCCATAATACTAAAGGCACTCTGGACTATATTCATTCTGACCTTTGGGGTCTTGCTAGAGTGCTCTCTAGTGGCAGTGCCAGCTATATGATGACCATTATAGATGATTACTCCAGAAAGGTTTGGGCATATTTCTTGAAGCAAAAAGGCGATGCCTTATCTACGTTCAACGTGTGGAAGATGATGATTGAGAAATAGACTGGAAAATAGGTGAAGCATCTACGCACTGATAATGGCTTGGAATTATGCTATAACGAATTCAATGACTTATGCAAGTTTGAAGGGATTGTTAGACATCTCACGGTTCTTGGTACGCCTCAGCAAAACGGGGTTGCAGAACGTATGAACATGACCATTATGGAGAAGGTGAGATGTATGCTCTCCAATTCGAAGTTGCAAAAATCTTTTTGGGCAGAAGCTACCTCCACAGCTTGTTTGTTGATCAATAGATCTCCATCGACTTCCATTGAGAAGAAGACTCCACATGAGGTATGGTCTGGATTCCCTGTAGATTATTCTGATTTGAAACTATTTTGATGTCTTGCATATGCTCATGTAAACAATGGCAAACTTGAGCCTAGATCCCTAAAGTGTGTGTTTCTTGGTTTTAAGACTGGGGTTAAATGATATAAATTGTGGTGTCCCGAATTGAAAAAAGTTGTTATTAGTAGGGACGTTGTATTTGATGAATCTGCTATGTTGCATGATTTATGTCCTGCTATTACCTCTGATGAAACCCAACAGAAACAAAGTGTGCAGGTGGAGTTTGATATCAATACAGATTAAACAAAGCTTATCTCTTAATAGACTTCTACATCTCAGCAGCTACAGTATTCAATTGCCAAGGACAGACCCAGGAGAGAGATAAAGCCTCCACAGAGATATGGGGAAGCTGATTTAGTTGCATATGCGTTGAATGTGGCTGATGATGTTGATTCAAGTTTGGAACCATCTACTTACATAGAAGCGATTAGTTGTGATGATTCTGGTAAATGGATGATAGCCATGCAAGAAGAAATAGAATCCCTCTAGAAGAATTGAACATGGGAGTTAGTGAAACTTCTTAAGGGTAAGAAAGTCATTCACTGCAAGTGGGTTTATAAGAAAAATGAAGGAGACTCAAGTTGTGAAGAACCCAGATACAAAGAAAGGCTTGTAGCGAAAGGATACAGTCAATTACCAAATATTGATTTTACTAACGTGTTTTCTCTTGTTGTGAAACGCAGCTTGATTCAAGCACTGCTTGGTATTGTAGCTAAGGAGGATCTTGAGTTAGAGCAGCTTGATGTGAAGACTACGTTTTTGCATGGAGAACTTGAAGAAGACATTTACATGCACCAATCGGAAGGTTTTGGGGTGTTAGGGAAAGAAGACCATGTGTGTAAATTAAAGAAATCCCTATATGGGTTGAAGAAATCACCACGACAGTGGTATAAAAGATTTGATTCTTTTTTAACTTTTCATGATTTCAGGAGAAGTAATTATGACAGCTGTTTATATTTCAAGCGCTGTAAAGATAGGTCATTTATGTATCTACTTTTATATGTGGATGATATGTTGATAGCGGCCAAGGATAGAGGAGAGATTGACAGGTTCAAAGCACAATTGAACAAGGAATTTGAGATGAAGGACTTAGGTGCAGCTAAGAAGATTCTTGGTATGGAAATTTCAAGAGACAGAAAATCAAGTATATTACACCTGAGTCAGAAAAGGTATATTGAGAAGATACTCTCCAGGTTCAATATGAAGAGTGCTAAACCTGTTAGTACCCCTTTAGTAGTCATTTTAGACTGTCGTCTAATCAGTCTCCTTATGAAATTGACTATATGTCAAAAGGTCCCTTATTCTAGTGAAGTAGGGTCTCTTATATATGCAATGATTTGCACGCGTCCAGATTTAGCATATACCGTTAATGTTGTTAGCAGGTATATGGCAAATCCTGGCAAGGAACACTGGAAAGCAGTCCAGTGGATCTTCAGATACTTAAGAGAAACTACTAATTTATGTTTACATTTCGGGAAAACTAAAGATGGGGTCGTCGGATTTGTTGATTCTGATTTCGCTGGGGACTTAGATAAAAGAAGATGTATCACAGGGTATGTTTTCTCTCTTGATGGCTGTGCGATTAGTTGGAAAGCCACCTTACAAGCTATTATTGCTCTATCCACTACAGAGGTGGAATACATGGCTATTACAGAGGCGATTAAAGAGGTTATCTGGTTAAAAGGGTTGTTTTCTGAGCTTAGTGATTTAAAGACGTCTATAGTATTTTGTGATAGTCAGTGTGTGATTTTTCTGATTAAGGATTAGATGTTCCATGAAAGGACTAAGCATATCGACGTCCGTTATCACTTTATGTGTGATATTATTGCTTGAGGAGATATTGCAGTGAGCAAGGTGAGCACTCATGATAACCCTGCAGATATGTTGACTAAGACACTTCCCATTGCAAAGTTTGAGCATTTCTTGAACTTGCTAAGTGTCGGTAGTTGATTGATTCCTTTGAGGAATTTGTGGAAGAGGTGGAGTTGTTTATCAAAGTTTTAGAGTTTATTGTGTTTGTTACTCCAGAATTCGTGTCAAGGTGGAGATTGTTAGAGTTTGTGACTCGATTTCTGTAATTGACTCCTGTAGTTAAATGTTAATGAATAAATATTTGACTATACATTTATTATTCATTCATTATACATTTAACGGTCATAATTCAGGCCTTTATTACTCATTAATTACATATTTAAATGTCATAATTAGGCCATTATGTCGATTATCCTTACACACACACACACACACACACACATACACACATATATATATGTGTGTATGTTGTTTCTAGGGTTATATACACAACACATCACATACACAAAATTTCCATTGAGAGATCTGAAAGTTTATAGTTGTAATTCTCTCAAACCTCTGTATTCCTACTTTGATATAGTGTGATTTCTCTCTCGTCTTTGCTCATGGTTTTTCCTAAAAGAGTTTCCACGTAAAATCTATGTGTTCTTTACTTTCTACTTGCTATTATCGTTTTCGATTGCACGATTTGTTTATAACACATGGATTGTGTCACGACCTACCACCCTAGGCTCCATCGTACCAGAGGGGGCATCCTTAGGCCCTCAGGCCACCTTGGGCAGGGATCGTAATGCCAGGTATACTGGCCCTCCCAGCGTACCCTCAGGCACAACCAGGACACCAGAAACACTATGTAATGACTCGAAACTCTACCCACCGAGGTATTATCAGCTTTGGCCATATGTCGCATGGTTTTGTCCTTTTGGTGCCAGCGCTTCCCAGGAGGTCATCTATCCTGAAATTGCTCTGCCTAGAGCATGCTTACCTTTGGAGTTCTGATAAGCTCCAAACCATTACACTGAAGGGTATCATAGATTGAGCTTTAGAGTTTCACCCAAAAAGCGCCTCTGTGATTAGAGTTTCACCATCTATATTTGAAGGGTATTATAGATTGAGCTTGCTTTGTCTTACTTGTCAATCACTCAAATAACCTGATGGTTGTCATCCACGCCAAATGTCTATAAATATTTAGTAAATAATCCTCATTTCCAATTAAAGTGCCTAGCTTTCTTATCATAAAATTGTCCATATATATCACTCATCGAAGACTTTAATTTACAATTATTAGAGCAGTTTCTACTATCTAGCTAGGCTTTACTTAGACAACTGTATTGGACTTATTTGCTTATCAAGTAGATCACACTCCATTGTTGAGCATGGTTTTTTCATTTTTTTTCCTTTTTTTAACGAACATATCAATAGTTTTTCTATTCCATGTTTGGTGGATTATTTAAAGGGGTGGATGGTTTTTTTTTTTAATCAATTTTGCTAGTTAAATTAAATATATTTATTAAATGAAAATTAAAAAAAAAAGAAAAGAAAATATGTATTTATAGGGTAGTGCATTATGTTGTATGTAATAATAATATTTAAGTGCATACTAGGATTCATCGTACAATAATGTATGTGGATAACATAAGCAATTAGGAAAGCACGAATTTCGAACATCCTTTCAAAGAATGGATCTGACATTATCGTAGTTTTTCACCAATTTTCCAAAAAGCTCTAGAAATAAATTCAAACATATTGATGGCTTAAACCGGATAGAGGCAAATAAAGCTATTGGACTAGACTCATGCGCGCCCGATGTATGTTGGGCCTATAAATCAATACATAATTAGTGGTATGCTGAGGTTTACCTAAGTGGTCATTCCAAAATTTAAGTTGATAAGCATGTCAATGGAGGTATAGATAATAGGGCTATATGAGTCCAAATAATGTTACCATTCTGGTAATGTGGGATAATTTATTTTGTAGTGGGTCAACTCTTTGCAATCATCATATCATGAATAAGTGGGCGGTTGGCAACGATCACTATAGATGTAAGAAGAGCCTAATGTTTTGTTATGCCTACCTCGAGAGATTAGGAGATTATGCTGAATGACTTTGAGTTGGGAACTATCTTGTTGTAATATTTGACAATTTGCTTCTTGAGTTGAGGGAGTTGGCGTTCTTACCAGACTTTGGGGCCTACCAGAGTAATTTAGGCCTAGGCCCAAGGGGTCGGCCCATATGAGCAAGAAGCGATTAACTTGCTTATTTAGAGAATTGCTGCTTGAACTGAGTAGAATTATGCAATGTGGCTATCTAATATGTTAAGGCCACGCATAGAGCAACTGTCCAATTCATCAAGACCAAGTGAAAGTAGCCGTAGGCATTAGTAGTTTAGGAATTGGTCTTGTATTATTGGTTGAAAACAGATATTTTCATTTATAAATAGATCAAACATATCAGATACAAACGAGATACAACTACATATTAGATATAGATAAAAATTATATAATCCAAACAATGCATTTTTCTGAGTTATGCACATGATGAGTATGGGTACATGCTGTGGGATCTAGCAGAGAAGAAGATTATGAAGAGCAGAGGTGTGGTCTTTCTTGAAGACCAAACTATTGAAGATATTGAGAAGCTGAAAAATCAAAACCTTAGATGAGATCCCTACAAATGTAAATCCACTGCCCTCACCTGAAGATTCTAATAATGATGATGGAGATGTGGAAAATTTAGTTGAAGGGCCCTAAGAGACTTATCAGCAGATTAAGTTGAGGAGATCTTCAAGAGAGTGAAAACCATCAGTGAGATACAGTCCAGATGATTATGTGATGTTGATTGACAGGGGAGAGCCAAAAATGTTATCAAGAAGCCATGTTACATGACCAGAAAAATGAATGAGTTAAAGCCATGCAAGATGAGATGAAATCCTTGCGTGAGAACAAGACATATGATTTGGTGGAACTGCCAAAGGGCAAGAGACTATTGAAGAATAAATGGGTATATAGATTGAAGACTGAAGAGAATAGTTCACTACCAAGGTACAAGACAAAATTGGTTGTGAAGGGATTCAGTCAGAAGAAAGGTGTTGATTATGATAAGATTTTCTCACCAATGTTGAAGATGTCTTCCATTCGGGTTGTACTCAATATTACTGCCTGTTTGAACATGGAGATTGAGCAAATGGATATGAAGACATCATTCCTTCATGGTAACTTGGAGGAAGAAATTTACATGGAGCAACATGAGGGGTTTAAGGTTAGGGGAAGGAGCATCTTGTTTGCAAATTGAAGAAGAGCTTGTATGGGTTGAAACAAGCTCCAAGGCCGTGGTATAAGAAGTTTGACTCCTTTATGATTGATCAAGGATATACCAAGATTACATCGGATCATTGTGTTTTCACAAAGAGAGTTGGCACTGGTGAGTTCATTATTCTCCTATTATATGTTGATGTATGTTGATTATTGGCCCTGGTGCCAAGAAGATATAAGAATTGAAAATTGCTCTGAGCAAGTCTTTCACTATGAAAAACTTAGGATTAACGGGTCAAATTCTCGATAGGAGAATTATTTGTGATAGGAATAGCCAAAAATTGCGGTTATCATAGAGAGATACCTATAAAAGATATTGGAGAGATTCAACATGAGCAATGCAAAATCTGTTTACTCTCCACTTGTAGGTCACTTTAAACTCAATGCTTAGCAGTGTCCTAAAAGCGAAGTAGACAAAGAAGACATGAAAAAGATTCTTTATGCCTCTGTATTTGATAGTCTAATATATGTTATGGTGTGTACTAAACCAGATATTGCTCATGTTGTTGCCATGGTTAGTCATTATCTCTCGAATCTAGGTAAAGAACATTAGACAGCAGTTAAATAGATTCTTAGGTGTCTCAGGGGCACTTTCAGATTGTGTTTACAGTTTGGTGGTAGTAAGCCTGTATTAAAAGGGTTTTCAGATACGGATATGGCCGAAGATCTTGATTCTAGGAAGTCTACATCATGTTATCTGATTACTTATGTAGGGGAAGTAGTGTCTTGGCAATCAAAATTGCAGAAGTGTGTTGCTCTATCCAACACTGAAGCAGAACGTATTATTGTGACTAAAGCGTGTAAGGAAGTCTTGTGGATGAAGAAATTTTTAGAAGAACCGAGCCAAGACCAAGAAGACTTGAGGCTATTTTGTGATAGCCAGAGTGGTATACATCTCGATAAGAATCCAACTTTCCATTCCAGATCCAAACACATTGATGTTGGATATCATTGAATTCGAGATGTATTGGAATCAAAGCTTTTGAAGCTAGAGAAGATCCATACTGATGAAAACAATTCATATATGGTGACTAAAGCTCTATGCAGGGACAAAATTATTTGTTGTAGACAGATAGTTGGTATGATGGAACCCCCTATATGAGTTGGAGGGGGAGTTTGTTGGGTTATGGATCCAACACATATGGGTCTGTAACTTATAATAGACGAAATCCTAAATATTGTATATATTTAGAAGAAGACTTGGAAATAAGGAGATTTGTGCAAAACTAAGAAGACTATATGTCACCTGGTACACCACTAGTGTTCATGTGTAAGCCGACGATGTAGTGGTGGCTTTCATATTTTGCTAAGAACAAAGGCATTTCAACGCCAACCCAAAGCCACCAGTGTTGTGCTGGTCTTCAACATACGCCAGCTATAAAAGCTGCCAGCATAGAGGCGGCTTATGTTACCTGCAAGCCATCCTTTGGTTTTCATATAAATACTCCTTATTTTGTCTTTTAGGGCATCACTTTAGCTATTCTAACAAACCTAGATAGAGTTTTAGAGAGAGAAGCGGCTTGTTCCTGCTACTATTGTTGAAGTCCATCGTTGTGATGAAGATTTGTAATCCAGTAGTATTACTAGTGAAGAAAAGCTGTGTAATCTCAATATTATTGATAGTGGAAGAATTATTTTTTTTGCGGTCCTATAGTTTTTTTCTTAATTGGGGTTTTCCATATTAAATCTTGATGTTTTTTTTTATTTTATTTTCTATTTATCATATTTTTGTTATTGCATAGGTAAGAGGAAAAATTACTTTGTGGTTACAGGATATTGAATTTTTCCTAACATATTTATCATAATCCAAATAAAAGAAAAAGAATCAGCCAAAAAAAAAAAATAATAAAAGAAAAGAAAGAGAGGAAGAAAATTATTCACTTAGAAATGGAAGGAAATTGAGAATGATTTCACGTACATGAAAATATTATATTACCATTGAAAAAAAATGTGGCATATGTAAAAATATATCGAAAAGAAAGGTGATGCGAAAGAAATATAACTATTAAATTTTCTTTTGTTTTGATTTCCTCCTTGTTGAAACCCAAAAAATTAATACTTTTTTTTCCTCCATCTTTCTATCTCTAACTTTATTCTATCTTATACGCTTCTAATGCCTTTCCTCTATGCTAATACACCCTACCCGTCCACTGAAAAGAATCGTCTACAGGTTCTCAAAACAATTCCACTCATCTTTTTCCTTGGACGTACGTTACGCCCCATATTCATCCCGATACTCTGTTTCAAGAAACAAAAAACAGAGCATTTTCGTGTTCCTATGGCGCTTTCGTGAAAAGAGATACAATTTCCGTTTTAGTCTCTCTAGTAACAAAACCGAGCATTTTGGTGTGGATTTGGATGGTAGATATTTTGAAACAGACCTTCTTTCTCTTTTTCATTTTGGATCAGAATATTTTTGTAACTTATATTAGTTTTCGTCCTTCTCATTGCCATAGACCAATTTTGGCGATTGATAATGGGCTGGCGAAGCTGAAGTTGTGATGCACCAATGCGAAGAAAAATCCAAATTGAAGAACGGGGATTGACTTCCTTCGCGAAACCGCCATTTGACAGAATAGTAGAATCCTTGAATCAAGCAATGATAAGTAACAGTTTCAGTAAGTAGTTTTGTAAACCAAATATTTTTAATTTATGCTATCACTATCATTATTTTGTGTCAAAAAATAAAATAATCAATCTACTTAATTTTATTTGAGGCAATGTTTATAACCCATTAATTTTTCCCTCGAAAAATCTTAGGCTTTTAGAACATTTCAGTTTCTAGAGTCCAGTTTCTTAACAATGTAAGATTTATATATGTCCTTATGGAAGTTTGTCCTAAGAGTTTTTGAAGTCCCATATTACTAATTTTATAATTACAAATGGATATATTTGTATATAAATAAATGTACACATTCAAATGAGCTAAAGAGTTTTAGACTCAATTTGATTTCAACTTGAAAATTTATATTATTCAGTTATAAATTTGTTTTTTCACTCTTTAATCTTATGTTTGTTTTATATTTTACTAATTTTTAATTTAATCTTATTAATTAAGATTTACAATTCCTTCATTTTAATCATTAAGAAGAATGAAAAAATATTGTTAGAGAAAGGAAGAAGCCTTGAATAAGAGAAATTCTATAAATACACTTAGATATAGGCACGCTTCAGTTCCAAACTAGGAACTGAACTTAAACAATTACCAACGATTCTAGAATCAGCACCAGACCAGTTGGCAAGTTCTAGAATAGGCTATGAAACTATCGATTTCATGATTCATAGGCGGTTCTTAGCCTTAAAACAAGTGGAACTGGTGGTTCCTCTCGGTTCCATTAAAAAAAAATAAAAAATAATATTAAATATATAATTGTTAATATTTGAATTATTTTATGTAAATAGCAAAATTTATTACTTATTCATAATATTTAATATATAATTATCAACAACACAAATAAACATAACTTAAAATCATATATGATTAGTTTAAATAAATTTCTCTTAAAAGCAAAATTCATTTTCTTTATAATGTGAGACTATTTTTTACATTGTAATTTTTCTACCCTCTAGAGTATTTTGCAATCTTATATTATTAACTACAATTAATATTTGATGTGTTTGTATACAAATAAATACACATTCTAAACAAAATTTAAAAAGATTTAGTTAAATAATTTAACACTTATAGATCTAATAATTGTTTTGAGTTTGAAATTGATTTTATTAAAAATAATTTTTTTAATTTTTATTTGAAAAAAAAGACGATTCTGCGGTTCCAAAACCAGAACTGGGAACCGGGCCGAAACCGTGGGAGACTGTTCCGGGTTAGGTCGGTTCCAAAACTCTATTGATGTTTACATACACTTGTAATCAACAACACTAACTGCTCGTTCACTTCACTGTAATTGCAATTCCATTACAGTTTTATTTCTTATGAATAGTTATTATGGTATTTAGTTCATTGAATAGTGATTCCACAATGAATTTCTATTACACAAACATTGAATAGCCATTCTTTATTCAAACTTATAAATATCAATTCAATGCTGGAATTATCTATTTTTCAAAATATCACTATTTAAATAAAAAATTAATAAAGAAAAATCTTATTACGGCTCTATTCTATTCTTCCATAATAGGAATTCTATTATAGTCTTATATATTTAGTGAAGTAAATGAGCCATAAGAGAGAGAAGGCCGGGTGGAGCCCGGAAGGGAGACGAGAGAGCTGTGAGCGGCTAACAAAGTACAGAGGCATGGGATAGAATGATAGAAATAGATGGAGGCATTGAAGGCAAGGCATTACGTTGAGGAACAGTTTGTGGCTAGCGTTTCCAGTAAAGCAAGGGCCATCGACTCATTCCATTATATGACTCGCCTATTCCTTAAAGTGTTTCTCAGTTAAATCTTACAATGTACTAGGCTTTTATTTTATTCCTAATGAATAGCAATTTCATCACGAGCCATAGTACACCCAATATTGTTTTGCCTTGTAATTAATAGGTATAAGAGGATGATTCAATGATTTTCTTTGTTGGTAGATGAATTTAGTATTAATGATTTGTGGAAAGAGTTGCAAACGAGTCAAGTGAATTCAAGTTTGATATAGAACCTTTGAGCTTGAGCTTGATTAGGCTCAGCAGAAGTTAGAATTTTGATCTCAAAGTGACATTAGAAATAATCAAACCAGACTCAATAAAACTTGTTTAGATTCGATTTATTAAAAAAATTAATTTAATTTAAATAATATTCACATCCAATCTTAATTCAAATAATCGAGCTAAATATTGTAGACTTCAACTCTAACCTAATATTCACTTTCAAGAGTTATAAGTCCAACCTATTTTAATAGGAAATAAGAAGGTTGAATGTTGTTGCATTCTAAGTGATTTAATCGGAAATAAGGAGGTTGAATGCCTTTACATACACAAGCCTAGCTATAGTTAAGTTTTTAGAATTTTACTCGTTTTAATCTTGACTCTATTCAACGAAGTGAGTCATTGATAAGCTGAACTTCGAATAAATAAGCCGAGTTTTTTCTAACAGAATAGAAAAATAAAAAACCAAGTTGAGTTGGAATCCTTACATTAACTTCGATAAAATATTGAATATAGACATAGAAAAGAAAAATTCATCTATTTGTTTTTTCTTTGCGGACTATACGTTTGGTTTATTGGAATGGAATAACAATTTTTTATTTTATAATTAATAGTATTTTTGGCACAAAACATACCTTTTGGTGAGAAATAGATATTCTTTTACTAAAAAGAATATTCTGCATCATATGGAATGGATATTCTTTTGATAAAATTTTTCGTAAACCAAACAAAAGAATATATATTTCAAGAAAATAAAGATGGAATACTAATTTGGTTCCATTCCACCAAACATAAAATTAGTATTTTTCCATATGAGCCTATTCAATTTGTTATTTATCAAAAAACAAATAGAAAAAAAAAATAGAGAATTAATTCATATAGAATAATCATACAACCATATAGATTATATATAAATACAAATTAAAAATAAAAAATTTCAAATTGGCTCTAAAATCAATAAAAGAAAACTATCCTCGGAAGTTGATCCAAATCTCCATAAGTAAATTAGGTTAAAATATTGGCTTTTATCTACTTTTGATGATAAGTTCATTTAAAATACTAATATCTATAGGTCATAATGATTAAAATAAAAATAAAAATAAATTCATATAGGGTATAATATATGTATAAATTTATTTGTACCAAACTAATTAAAAATTAAACATTCTGCAAGTACTGTATTCATAATTTATCTTTGGAGAAAATTAAAAAGTTAATCAGTAAACCAATTAAAACGTTAATCAACATTACAAAACATTAAAACATTGGATTCACTTGCATTCACTTCAAAATTATCTTAAATGAATTTACTATGCTGAATGGAGATAGCTTTTGCATATGCTCCGTCCAAATCTCTGTGCTTCAAAATGAAATGGAGTTACCATTCTGTCGGAATCAAATCAACAAACACAATAAAGTATATCTTTCCATAAACGACAAAAAATGCTTACACACTTCCGCTTCTTCCTCTTCTTCTTCCTCAGCGGCTGAAAGAAACGCCTTTTCCTCACTCGTATTCTTCCCACACTAATGGCAGATGCCTGCCACAATACATGGCCACTTTACTCTCTCTCCTCAAACCCACACTCATCATTTTTTTCCTCCTCTCCACTCTCCTCTTATTCTTTCTCCTCCAAACACTAACCCTAGCTCCTAACCCTAACCCTAACCCCTCATTTAACCCCGCATAGATCTCTCTCCTTCATCAACCCCAACTCTTCCACTTCAAAACCCATTACTCCTTGCCCATCGTTTACAAAACCCAGTTCCAGTTACATCGATTACACATGTTTTCTCCATCAAAATCCGATCTTTTCCCTCTCTTCCCTCTCTCTCCTCCTCATTTTCTACTTCTACTTCCTAATCAAAACTGCCCAAGACCACTTCAGTCTCATCACCACGAAGCTCTCCTCGCACCTCAACCTAACCCCTTCCATGGCCGCAATTACGCTTTTAGCCCTTGGGAATGGCGCTCCCGATGTTTTCTCATCGGTTGCTGCTGTCGCGTCGGGTCAGTATAGGACCGGGTTCGGTGCGATTCTGTCGGCTGGGACTTTTGTGAGTGCTTTTGTCGTCGGGTTCGTCGCGATTTATGCGGCCCCGTTTGGGGTTGATTCGGGGTTCTTCATAAGGGACGTTGTGTTTTATATGATTGGTGCGTTGTTCTTGTTTTGGGTTTATTTGAGTGGTGAGATATTCTTGTGGCAGGCTGTTGGGTTTGTTGGGTTTTACGTGTTCTTCGTCGGGTTCGTGTTTTGGATGGATTTGGGGGGTGGTGATGGCGAGAAGAAGAAAGTTGGTGTTGTTGAGAATAAAGGTGATGTGAGGAATGGATTCACTGTTGTGCCAGATTGTGAGATGGGGGAGAATGTTGGTGGTGGTTTGGGGAGAAAAGAGGGTGATTTGGGGTTGTGTCGATCCTTTTGTAAGGTAATATTGCAATCTAATCGGTGTTTTTCTTTAATAAGATTATGGTTTGTTGATTGAGTTGCTTTATTATTATGGCATTGTGTTTTTTAGCTTTAAGAAGTTGTTGGTGTTATGCTTGATTTGCTTTAGTACTACTAGGTGTATTAGTTTGTGAGAATTGTGATTCATTGCAGTTGTGTTGGTTTTACTGAAAACAGTAGTTGAGCATTTTAAAATCTTCTTCTTGATCAAGTACTTATATGTTAAAATATCACGATAGAAATTGAACATGAATTCTATGTAGTAGCTTTAAGAAAGAGGAGGTGATGCAAGGTTGATGATTGCTGTTGGTGGTTGGCAGTAATGGTAATGATTGTGTTGGAATTGATTAATATCTGAGGAGTTGATTTCCATTCTTTAATCATATTTTTCATTTCTAAACCAAAGTCTCGAATAGAATGAAATTGCTTTCATGACCAATGTAGTTTCTTTCCAAAAGGGCTATTTTGAGAGTCAAAGCTTGCCTTTAGAATTTCTTAAGGATAAAGATACAGCCAATTACCATTTATATGCACACCAGCAATAAGGAATGAGAAAGATGTTACAGAAAGTCAGTTTGCAGACCATTTGATTTGTTAATGCATGCAATCCTGAAGCATTTGAAGTGAAGAAATAGTCTGGTGTTGTTACTGAAGGATAAAATAGAGGCAATTAAGATGTCGGCAGGGTGTTTCTCCAGAAACAGTTCTAGAGATAGAAGGAATTTTGGAGGTAGTACTGATACGTCTCTCTGGCTGTCTTCTGAGTATGTGTAAGTATGACGCATGAAAGAGGAGCCTAAAACGGAAAATTCAATGTGAAGTAGCTTATTTTAATGTCCATGTTATAAGCCATTGCTAGGGAAGGATTGGTTGTCCCATGTCTTGTGTAGGAGCTGCTCATGAGAAGAGCACCAAATGTTCCTTTTGATGTAGTATTTCTGTAATGGATCTATATTGGTTTTAGCTAGGGTTGCAATCGAATCAAATAGAGGCGGTACAGTGCTAAGTTCGAATTCGAGTTCGACGCAAAATTTCAGAGTTCGAGTTCAACCGAGCTTAATATTTTAAACTTGAGTTCGGCTGAAAATAAAATTATATGATCTCGAGTTCAACTCGATTAAGCTCGTTTAGGCTTGATTTATTAAACAAATATATTTTAAATTTTAATTAAAATAATATTAATACCTTAACTTGATTTGAATTTGATTAATATTTATATGCTCGATTAGACTCGTGAACTAATCAAACTAAACATATAAAATTCGAGTTCGGTTCAATAAACTATTCAAATAGTTCGAATTTGAGTTCGATTTGACTATTTTCTAATCAAACTTGAATAAATATCGGGTTTAATTCGAGTAGTTTGTGAACTGGCTTGGTTCATTTGCATCCCTTCCTAGTTTTAGCTCATTGTGCTTGTTCTTGACCGGTAATTGATTAGAAGCTAGTGCCTGATGGTAAGGATCCTTGATAAAATTAATTAAGAATGACTTCCCCATTCTGCATTTGGTGAGGAAATGCATCTTGAATACATGCATATATTTATTTTGTTTCCCAAGGAAATATCGTATACATATTAGGGATAAATTGAGAAAGGCCAACTAAGCATAGACTTTCAAATTTTTGATAACTAGTAATCTTGACCTGTACATGGATGGACAAGTAGCCTTTTGCCCTTCCTTTTTTTTTTTTTTTTCAATTTGGATTATTGGTGAGTCAAAGTATTAGAGCTCATGAAATATTTGGCCAAAAATCCCAATTTCTCACTCATTGTTATGAAAGCTCAAGAATGTAGTCACTGGACTTAATTTCGATTGAAATGGGCCCCTGATTATTTTGAATGGTTTAAACTAGTACTAAGCTTTCCAAAATGTGCAGATTGTTTAAATTTGGACGTTTACTAGTAACACCTAACTTTAAGGTATACCACACACTCTGTATTGCCAATGTAACAGAGATTGTGTACTTCAGCCATCTTGAAAAAGATAGATACTTATTAATAAACCATTAGAAATGCTCAAGGATCCAAATGAATTAAATCAAGGTTGGGATTGCATTTAGTTTTTGTTGAAGTATGAGGGTCCAACTATGGTATTTGGTGCATCTGTAAACGTTGGCAGATTAACTTTTGTAAATGTGGAGCAAGCATTTTATTCTTCTCTCTCTTAAAATGGAAGAAAGTATAGAAGAATTGTTTGGTTGACTGTTTTAACTTGGATACACAACAAATCAATCTGAAGCTTAGGCTACTAGATGTTTGCAGTTTTGTTTTTATTTATCAATATTAACTACGTCAATGTGCTCCATACTAACCTAAAACTGAAATAGAGCTACGTTCTTGTCATTTAACAAAAAACATTAACTACTAAAATGGAATCTCCAACTAAAGGCTGGATACTATTTCATTCTAATTTTTCAGGTTTCTGCTGGGTTCTTTTGTAGGAAACACTGATTGCAATAAAATTCTTGTTATTGGAGACACCAAAGAAGTTTATTCTTAAAACTCATTTTTCTTGTTCTTACTTTGTGCTTCCTGTTGTTTGTGCAGATTTCTTTATTGTGGGAAGTCCCTGTGTCCTTTCTTCTGAAGCTCACCATTCCACAAAGTTCACCTTCAGAATGGAACCGGTTTTATATATCTGCCAACATTGTTCTTTGTCCGCTAGCTCTTCTATATGCATGTAATTCCTTTATGCCCATAAATCACCCCATAGTCTTCCTTCTTCCAAATACTCACTTTCCACTGTGGTTTATCGTCATGATTATGAGCTCCTCTCTTGGAGTTCTCCACTTCATAATGGAAAAAGAACCTCCAAAGACAGAGCAACTACCATTGATCCTGGTAGGATTTGTGATGAGCGTGTTTTGGATATCCACCATTGCTGGAGAATTGCTGAACTGCCTTGCAGCTCTTGGAGCTTTGCTTGAATTGCCTCCCTCTCTTCTGGGGATAACAGTGCTTGCATGGGGAAACTCGGTTGGGGATCTCGTTGCTGACGTGGCACTTGCAAAGGCAGGCCACCCAGCAATGGCCATGGCTGGATGTTTTGCTTGCCCAATGTTCAACATGCTTGTTGGGCTTGGAACCGCTCTGGTGATTCAAACAGCTAAGGTTTATCCTAAAGCTTATGTTCTTCATTTCCATGTGGGTATAGTGATTGCATTTGTTTTTTTGCTTTTGAGTCTGATGGGATCTCTGCTAGTGATAACCTGGCACAGATTTCGCGTGCCTCGGTTTTGGGGGTTTTGTCTTGTTGGACTTTATGCTGTCTTCACAGTAGTTAGCTTACTCATTGTGAAGTTCTCTTCTTGATGGTGATTCATGCTACATTCTATCCGTGTCGCCTGAATACCAAATGATGTGAAAACAGACACCTCAAAGCGTCAGTTCCATCAAGGCTGAGGGATTTGCAATTTTGAATATAAGAAGTTACAAATTTTAGTCTTTAAAGTAACTTCTATAGTCATTTGATTAGAATCAATTTGTCTTCTTTCTTGATAAAAATACAAACCATCATTTAGATTCATGTAAGAATTGTATATTGTAGGTCACTACACCATCATAATGCCTGATGGGTTAATCTCTATTTGTATGACTTCCAATTCTTTCTTCTTCAGTCCACTTGAATAGATTCTTCTTCTGCCATTTTCATGCATATGTCCTCCCTGTTTTTGCCATAAGTGAACTGTCTAATCTTTTTACTTCTGTATGAAAGATCATATAAGTAATTCTAGTACGTCCATTTTCTTTTAGAATTGCAACATCCCCTTTGTGCCTCATTCCCAATTAGCTCATTCAATTTTTCTTGCTAACAAAAATAGAAAATGAAACCATAGTAGAACACGTTTATTCAATTATAACACTAAGATGAAAAAGGAAAGACCATTTACACACCGAAAGTGCAAACCATAAACACCTTGGTTGAAACACACCTCACATTCTTGTGCCTTTTACATAAAACTTATTTGACATATAGAACACTACTACCATGTTTACTACTTAGAATTATTTTCCCAGCTCATACACTCGTGTCACACGCTACAGCCTCAGCCTCAGCCTCAGCCTCAGCCTCATGACTCAACCTTTCCGATCAGATCAGCCATTGACTATGGTACCACCTGGAAGAACATAGAACAGACAATTGTACCATTTTAGTGCTTCAAATTGACAATCAGAGGACAAACAATTCTCAAAAGAAAAATGAATGGTAATTACTCACCGTTGGGGTGGAGGAACTGGCCACTGATATATGATGAGCAGTGGTTGCAAGCAAGGAACACGTAGCACGGCGCAACCTCACTGGGCTGACCTGGTCGTTTCATTGGTGCTTCGCTTCCAAACTTGTTAACCTCCTCCGGACTGAATGATGCTGGAATCAGCGGGGTCCAGATTGGCCCTGGAGCTACACCATTGACACGGATCCCTCTGTTCACTAGCTGCAGTGCAAGTCCCCTGGTGAAAGCCACAATGGCTCCTTTGGTTGCTGTATAGTCTAGCAGCTGAGGACTCCCCTTGTATGCGACTACAGATGCGGAGTTGATGATGGCACTGCCTTCCTTCATGTGCTTGAGTGCATGCCTGTTGTCACATAATAATAATAATACTAATAAAACCAATATTGTCAGGACTGAGACTAGACTCAGATATGGTAGACGTAAATAAAACTGGAATGAACTGAAGTTCAACTGCCCATTTGAAAGAAGGGATTAGGTTCAACTAGGTAGTTGAATCGGACGGATCAATTAGAGTTGGAGAACATTGAAACGAACAAAAAAATGATATAGAGGTGCATGTTACATGAATGGAAGAACACCATTTTGAATATTCATATTATAAGATCAAAAGATCTGTAATTCGGACATGTTATAAGACACAAGTAGTGGTCAAATGCTAGTTGGTCTGGTAAGACATGTTATGTGGCCAAATACTACTAGATTTTGATTTACAAGTTAAGGTAGAAAAGGTGCATTACTTGATAAGTCATATTAGTAAGGGTGCAAGGTACCTGATTTACAAGTAGGGGTGTTCACGGATCGGTTAATCGGTTCGTGGTCTTATTTTTTGAACCTAACCATAAAGATTGGTTTTTTAATATCTTAATTCTTAACTGATTCATTATAAATGGTTAATCATAAGACGGTTAACCGTTTTATTCGGTTTTTGGTTTTTAACCATTTAACGTAATGGTCTCAATAAATCAAATTGATAATTTTAACAAAGCTTAATTTTTAGCTTTTATAATAGAGTTTTTCTTTAAATTATTATATATATTACAAGAGCTAATGAAAAAAAGAAAATCAAATTAAAAAAAAGGAGAAAAACAAATCTTTGGATGTATCATTATCAATAAAATCAAATCAAATCAATTACCATATTAACTCCATCAAACATAGGATAATATTATCTTAATCGAAATCTAAGGAATATTAAATAGGTAAATTATATGTATATATATAACATACTTATAAATATTGAAACGGTTAACCGTTAACCATCGGTTTTTTGTGGTTGCAAACCGAAACCGAAACCGAAACCGAAAAAAAAAACCGTAATCTTAAATCGAAACCAACGGATCAGTTAACCATATTTTTTCGATTGGTTTTACGATTTCAGTTTAGTTTTTTGATTTCATCGGTTTTTTTGCACACCCCTATTTACAAGATAAGATCATATCAATATTTTACTAGTCCAACATGGATAAAAATCAAGAGACAGATTCATATTGCTTGGAAACGGAACAAGATTAAGGTTTTTACCTGGTCATGAAGAAATGAGCGAAGATGTTGGTCCTAAACACCCTCTCAAGCCTAGGCTCATCAATTTCCTCAAACGAACTTGTCTCATGCTGCTCGGCCGCATTGTTTACTAATATGTCAATGCGGCCGAATGCATTCACCACCTCATCAACCACCCTCTTGCAGTTTTCGTCGAAGCCTAAGTCCGCTGCGATTGCTATAGGATCCTTTGCATCCGAGGTCTTTGATTCCGTAAGAATTTGAAGAGTATCGCGAGCATCCTTATCTTCCTGACCCTTCACATATGTGAAAGCCACTGTTGCGCCTTCTAGTGCAAAGCAGTGGCACACTGCTCTTCCAATTCCGGAATCTCCTCCTGTTACCAATGCCACTTTCCCCTGGGAAAGTTTGATTTCATCATATATGGACTTCTATTAGTATTTTCGGATATTGTGAACATCATCATAACTAATCTAAAAATTTTATGATCCATGTATTTTCTAAGAGAATTAGACTGTTCAAATTAATGCCGACAGTGATTGATTGTATTACTGTAAAATACTTAATGTATCAATTACTATACTATATTTATTTTAGGGTTATTGTCCACTTTAACGAAAAGTTCAGTAAGATATTAAAGGTTGATTTTGAATAATTAAATGCTTGAAACAAGTTGTTTCATATAGTTTTTTTATTTGAAACCAAATTATTTTAAATCAAACTTCTTATTTTAAGTATCAAATTGTTTAAAATCAAGCTTCAAATATCTAATTGAATTATTTAAAATCAAACCTTAAATATCTTATTGATTTTTTTACTAAAGTTTTAATACCTTTTTTGATATTATCTCTTTATTTTAAGAATATGATGATTAACTAAATAAATCTGTAAATGGGAACATTGAAGTTGCCTTAGTGGTTATCACTATTTGTAACCCTTTTCTTCTTTTTTTTTTTTTTTTTTTTTTTTTTTTTTTTTTGTTTTATCTCATTTCATTGCCACATATTCCATTATACGACATATAACTACTCGATCCTGTTTAATTAGAGGGTATCGACCGGACTTGCTATAAAGTAGCTTTCAAGATGCTGTGTCAGAAGTTGAAAATTATTTGAAGTGCCAGCCGAGGAGGAATATGCCCTTCATTTAGGGTACCCGTACCGATTTGATTCATTCAAATAAATGACCAGTTTCTTCTTAATATTGGCTTAAAGAGGTTATTATAATTATTTATAACGGTTCGAAACAGCAAATTCCGAAATAATTTTGAAAATGGAAAACATTCTACGAAACAAAGAAAAAGGCCTATGTTACCCAAAGCTTGTTAGAGGGCTTGTAGTCGGCGTTTACGAACTGAGGAGTTGGGTCCATGATGTGCTCTTTCCCTGGCTGTCTCTCTTGCCTTTGCGCTGGAAAATTTTCTCCATTAGTAGCCATTTTTCAGCTTTAGAAAACAACCCCACGACTTCCTCCGTACTAGTTCTTATGAGTGATTTAAAATCTACAATAAAAGAATATTTACATATATACCCTTATTTTGTATTTATTGTAAATAAAATGTAGACACCATGAGTAGATCGGAAATCTATGTTAAGGTTGCCACGTTGTGGCAAGGTGTCTTATAGGGGCATACGAGTGTCGGTCTTATAGTCCTGTTCATTGCACACGTTTGAATTTTATGTTATACATCGGTGGTCTAGTCTTTAGTGTAAAGTTTCCATCTCAATCTTCCTGATTACTACTAGGATGATGACGAACTGTTTCTAGTTTCTGCTCATATCAGGCAGAAAATAAAGAGCTTAAATGAAGAATGATTTTAGTTTGAAGTATGAATTACGCAACGAAAAATTTAGAATGGGTATGGTTCAGAATTTAATCTAAAGTCGACACTTACTTGCTCTTAAATAACTAATGACCAAATTATAATCGCATAAAACGGGTACTCGTGCAATTGAATTGATGTTTTTTCGAAGTTCACAATGTTGGCCCTTTGGAACCAACGATCTCCATAGTACCATTATAGTTGAACATGTCATTTACAAATTATCAAGCAGCAATACCAACCGAAATTTTAAACTAAGCTTGCAATTTAAGTTTGAGCTAAGCTTATTTAGTTAAATAAACTTTTACTTTAGTTTTAGTTAAATAAACCAAGCTGATTTTCAAGTGTGTTGAGTTCAGGTAGCCCACCAATCTCAAGCTCGAATAGCTCACCAACTCTAATAATAAGAGGGTAAATTATGCTAAAAAGTATTAATGTTTGCAGGTAGATTCATATTTAATGTATTAACGTTTATAATGGTTAAAAAGAGATATTAACATTTCGTTGCTTGATTCGAAATGATTTGTTATTGTTTCCATCCAACACTGTTAAACGTAATCCGTTATGTGCCATGCTGGCACAAAAAGTCATGTTGAATTACAATTAAAAAAAAAAAAATAATACCTCGACCCGATATTAAAGAGAGAGAGAGAGAGAGAGATCTGCACAACAATACACGAAAAGGAATAACCCTAAAATCAAACACTAAAATAACTTTAAAAACCTTAATTTCAAAAGCCCTATATTAAAATCCCCTAATCCTTTATGAAGAAAATGTAATCCCCATTCTATGGATGAACAATAATCCATGAAAATCTGCTGGAAATCTTAGTGGAACCAATTGTGAGGACATATAGTCTTTTGCAGTGACTTCTTATCTCATCTTTCTATTTTTGAATTTCAATTCAATTTTTTGGTTGTGTTTGATGTGATTCATGTGTGGTGAAGTGGGGTTTCATCTTTTTTTTACTAGTATTGCATTTTCACGGTAAGCCCATATTTAATAACGAAATAAAGAACATAAAAGTTTCTTTGAATTTTTAACCATGCTAAAGTTCCTACATTCATTGTGTTCTCTTATACCTCATATTTCATGCACCTGTAAATTTGGCACCATTTATTTTATTGTTTTCCCTATCTTCATTTTGTTCATTTCATTGCAGCAAATAGAGGAGTTAAAAGAAGGTTAGGAAAGAGTTAGACAATTTCTGAAATTGTGCAAGCATCATCGTCTTTTTCTATGGGAAGCTCCATGGACAATAGAAGTGTTGCGTATGTTTGCTTCTATCGTTTGACCTCTCCCGAACAAACTAGTTGGACATGATGAAATCAAGGGAGGCGGTTCCATAGTTGTTCGCGTCATAGAGGCTAAAGGCATTGTGCTTTCTTCAAATGGGTAAACTTAGCATGCCTAATATGTGAAAGAAGTGATCTGGGACCTTTGTGATCTGTTGAATAACTTGACAAATTCAAATGTAAACAAGTGAAAAAAATTTGCATAGGTGCCATCATCATGTAGGAGTAGATATTCACCCATGTGATTGGGGGTTTTAAAAAAAACTCTGGTTACATTATCTCAATGCAGCTTCGATCATATGTCTTCTATAAAATCAACAAAGGGCACATATTGATTCTCATAGATACCACTGACAAGATTTATTGACATACTTAGGATAGGTACCCTCATTGATAAAAGAACCCATAATTAATTGCAATTAGCACCTAGTTATCTGCCATAAAGAGACATGAAAAAAAAAAACGATGGTTAAAACACATTATGAAAC
This sequence comes from Combretum micranthum, assembly GCA_024138025.1. Classification (NCBI taxonomy): domain Eukaryota; kingdom Viridiplantae; phylum Streptophyta; class Magnoliopsida; order Myrtales; family Combretaceae; genus Combretum; species Combretum micranthum. The sequence goes on from JAMXBD010000293.1 coordinate 614,262, forward strand.
TTTCTCACATCATTATTTTTGTCCCTAACAAGTATGATGAAACACCATCAAACTTTATCATTTCTATTCCTAACAAGTAGGCATTTTCATAGTTTATACATAAGTTCGATGTTATCTTTCCAATTCAATTCAATTCAAATGTGGTTGTATCTTAAGATGCAATACAACTCAAAATCTTTTCAAACCAATAAAACATAGAGTAATAACTATAATTATCAATGTAGATTACATAAAAAAGGACAAGACCCACTATTATAGAAGAAGAAGATGGACTAGGACCTGTATTTAACACCACAAACAGCATTTCCATCTTCACTAAACACAACCACAAGAAATCCATGAAAATTGCAAGTATTCTTCAAACCAAAACCTAGTAAAACATTTGCAAAAGCCATAGTTCGTTGAACAACTCCTAATTGTAAAAAACATACACAATCAAATTTAAACAAACAATAGATGACACAAAACCTTTTTCTCGTTATAGAGCAAACAAAAAAGAAAAAAAGACGTGCAAGTACATACCTTTAATGAAAAATGAGGTAACTATTCACAACTTCTTTTGTAATTCACTCTTCTTGATACTAAATTACAATTTATAGGATATTATTAGGCATTACGAATGGTATACAAGGTGTGGGATAGAGATTTATGCAAAATTATTTGGGGTTTTTGTGTTGGCTTTGATTTAGGGTTTTCATCATGGGTTTGGGAATAGGTATTGATTAGGCATGGTAAATAGACCATGCCACGTCATTTGCGTGCTAAATTTTGTATGTTTTGCAGGCTACGTGCCCAATCATGCTCGTATGCCTCATGTGTCATGCATCGTGTATTTTTTTCCACATGCCTTAGAGTGCTGTGCCGGCCCATTTATTTGTATGCCATGTAGTGTGCCTCTATGTCCCATGTTGTATGCCTTTAATCGGGTCCAATTTCTGATGGTTTGTATGATTTTTTTTATTATTTTTGAGTCACGGTTTTATTTTCGATGGTTTCAGAATTTTAATTAAACTAATTATTCAAATTAGTTATAAAAAATTTACACTACAAATGTACGATGAATCAAGCAATATTTTTTACTCCATTGATAATAATATGCATTACAATATTAATTACATTGTTACTAAAAAACATAATTAATTTCATTTAAAAAAATAATGTGAATGTGATTATTGACCGCCTTAACCATCAGCATCACTCGGGGACTGACATGATCGTGGTCATGGTGGTAGTGAAGGATGATCTGGTTGATAACCTGCCCAATCAAAGAACTAGTTAATCTAGGTATTTATGGCTTTGAGCATTTTCCCATGTTCTAATTAGACCTTAGTTATTTGTTCCAGACGATCCACTATATCATTCATCGTAAACTATTGGGTTGTTGTTGTGATTGGCTTTAAGCTTGACTTTGTCACTATCCTTCTCTCATTTCTACATTGTGCCATGGTAGGGATAGATAATCCAAGTTGAGGTCGAATCTCTATTTATTTGATTCACTCCCACTTATCGGTTGTGCCGCACCACCTTGATCTCTACAATATTGGTTGGCTTGATGATCATACCTGAAACTAAACTTTCTTGCTATGTCGTCCTTTGTAAATGTGGATCTTGTTTTTGCTTTTGTGTAATTAGAAAGGTAAAATCCCCATGATTGTAAAATAACGATGAAGAGTCGACTATATATGAGATAGGCGTCCTTTCTCCCAATCACCCGATGCATGCATTGTACAACCAAATAGCCGACATTTAATGGTCGTCGATCCATCATCACATCCATGAGTAAGATGTCTTCAACCAAGGTGTTATTTGAATTCACTCTTAGACATATTGTAGCCAATAATATGATAGATTAGTTTACAAATGGATAGAAGATGTTTTAGCTTTAGGTGTTTCAGGTGGTTGATTTGATGCTCATCAGCACTAATTCAAGTGCTAGTTGTGTTAAATACCTAGTGGAACGCATTGTTATATCCCTATTTCTACACAACATTTTGCTCCCATTGGTTTGATGGAGTAGATCATTAATGTAATTAGGGGTAATGTGGAGTACATAACTAAACATGTAAGTGATGACAGAGATCGAAGTTTGGTGTCTAGTATCCACCTAAGGAATCACACTATAACCTTCTATGGCCTCTTTTACTATAGCATTTGAGTAAAAAATATACGAATGATATCAACATATATCTCATTCGGAAGTTCCATTAGATGATATGGTGAAAAATGAGGTGGAGGGTGTATGGTTGACGACTTCTTCTCTTTTTTTTTTTAAAAATGTTATTAATAAAATTTAATTTTCCACTGATTCTAATGCATTTATTTATTCATTTACAATTATTCTAAATAAAATAATTAAGCAAGTTTAATATTTAATATATTTTAATTGTTATTATAGTATTATTTAATAATTTCATTTATTTATTTGCTAAAAAATTTAAGTTAATATGTTAATAGTAATATCATTGAAATCATTTAAAAATATATATATAATAAATATATTGCACATTTAAAAGACAAAAAATTAATTAAAATAATAAGGCAAAAAAATTATTTAAAAAAAGACCTATATACTAGTTTGCGTGCCATACCATGTCATAGTGGCCCACTTATTTTGCATGTCATATGCAAGCGCATGCATGCTTGGGTTTTTATCTTTTTCTTTTGCGTGCCATACTAGGCTCGTGTGCCGACCCATGCATGTTGCGACTCATTTACCATACCTTGTGCAGATTTTTCTTTGCTATGTTTAGGGTATACTAATGTTCATTAGTGTTCTTTACTTTTATTTACATTTGTATTATTTGAAAAAAAAAAAAAAAAAGCTATGAGTTGGGTTATGGTTTTATTTTGTTGTTTTTAATTGTAATCTCTTATGACATTTTATGCTAGCATGGCACATAATAGATGATGTTTGACGGTGTTTGATAGTATTGTATGGAAATAGTAACTAAAATACACAAAATTCATGCTTAGCTAAATTAAAATTTGCATATTTGAATAGTGTCATAGTCAGTTGATTTTGAGCATAGTTTAGATAGTTTAAGTGAATAAAAGAAGTAAATAATAGAATATGATTAGACAATTTGTTATAATTAAATTAGTAAGTAAATTGAGTTGAAATTTGAGATTTTGAATATCCTTTCAAATTTCAATTCCTAAATCCCTACAAGTTTTGAGTTCATTTGCCTATTTAAAAATATCAATTCTTAAACCTGAACTCAAACTCAACATTAAATTCTTACCAATTGAAATCCTTAAAGTAAGATTTCTAGTTCAAATTATCCATTTCATTTTCCTAAGTTATTTTGCTAAATCTCAGTTTTAAGGTTTTGAAACAAAAAGCCTATTATTTCTTAAGAGCAAGCCCATAATTATAATCCTTATCTTTCCTTTTTCTTTCTCTTCTTTTTATTTTTCTTTGGTTGCTTTCCTCCTCCTCCTCCTCCTCTTCTTCTTCTTCTTCTTCCTCCTTCTCTCAAAAAGCCAACCCTAATTCTCAAATTTAACAAGATCATAGGAGAAATGGAAGATGAAAAGCAAGATTGAAGGAGGGAATTATGCTATTAGAAGCTACATCAACTCAAGGAAGTAGTAGAAAAGAAGATCTAGTTAATAAAAATTGATAAACAATAAGTTATTTTCCTTCTTTAAAATTGATTGTCATGAATGCATATAAATGTTGAATTAGAGTTAGATGTAGGTAAAAATTATGATAATATATATAAACTTGTAATGTATAAAAATATTTGCTAAAAACCTAGATATGTGTTTGTTTGTGTAGACTAAGTGTCTGATAAAATGCAATGAAGGAATATTATAGAAATGTATATAGGAGTGTTATAAGTTGTGTAAATAAGCTTGTACTCTGTCATTAAGACGTCGTATGCTAAGTTTGCAAATAAGACAAGTAAGCAATTAGTTGAAACTAGGGTAAAAGGATAAAGGAAAAAGTAACTCTAGTGCCCTACCTATCATGGGCATGATACAACTTGTGATCCTCTAGACAAACAATTTTGAAACTATGGCTTCATTACGGCCGTGGCGAAGAGGGTGATATCCTCTTATCACATTTTTTTCCCTTAATCACGGATGTAACGAAGCTTGTATCGATGATCATGGCCGTGATGAGGATTACAACCCCTATCACAGGCATGATCTATTACCTTGGTACTACTCATATAAAAAAAAGAATGAAAAAGAAAAAGAATTAAAGAAAGAAAGATGAAACAAATTAGATAAATGATGAATAATAGATCTGATATGTTAATGCTTACATAATTAGGAACAAGTTAAATGAATTAACAGGATTAGTAATTAACTTGGGTTAACATATTTTCTAAATATAAAATGAACTAAGTTAATAATTTTAAGTTCAACTAAGCTAATGAATCTTAATGAGTTATAATGAACTAGACTAATTAAGATCAAGATATGTTACATGGTTTTGAACCACTCAAACATGTCTAAAATATATTTTAGAACTTACATGTTGCTTGTGCATCTCCATTTGTTTGACATATTTTGAATTTGCCTTTTTGATGAGTCCATAAGGGAAGAAATATGCGCACAATTAACATATTTAAGTATGTATATGTGTGATATCTTTGGACATTAAGTGTAACTTGGAATTCCCTTTAGTTAAGCATCAAAGTTTTTAAACTTATTGACTAAAATTCTTTTATAACATGGACGATTAATTGAGGGGGAGTATTAAATTGAGGAGGAGTTAATTGTGCATGATTGTCCTCATAAAAAGGGGAGATTGTTGAACATATGGTGTCCAAAATTTGTTTTGATGAGGAAATGAAATGCATAATTAATCACTTAATCATATTTAAGTTACACTTAATTAGTAAAACAAATGTTCAATTTGTCTTGGATATGTTTGAACCTGCTTTGCATCACCTCAATCGAAGTCCGGATGAGAAAGTAATGATAAAAATACGAAACATTATGGAGGTTGGAAATTAGTCACTGCAACATACCGGTCGGATGGTAATATGTGGCGTCCAGACGGTAGTTGCTTTGCTACTCTGTTTTCCAAATAGTGTTCGGATGGTAGGCCTACAACGTCCGGACGGTAGTTTATAGGAAAATAGCCATTGGAGCCTCTCTTACTCACCGTTGGAGTTGTGTTTTGTGAGTAACGGCTAGGAGGCTTGAAGATCTTATAAATACAAGTGTTTGGGGTCTTGTCAAGGAGGTCTAGAGCTTATTTATTACATATATATCCTTGTAAACACTCTCTACATAAATTAATTGTAAATTGTGATACTTTGTAAGTGAGAGCCAAGTGTTGCTAGTTGCTTTGTAATTGTTATCCATTGTGAAGCATTACACCAAGAGAGTTGTGAGCAATTTAGTGAAGTCTTGAGTTGAGTCTAGTGTGTTCAAGTTTGTAAAGACTCAACTCAAGCATTTTGTGTTGTTGTGTGTTGAAGTCCTCTATTGAGACAATTTTTTTGGTGAATAAAGTGGTGAAGTCCTCCATTTATGAGAGGTAATTGTTGTGGATCATAGAGACTGGTGGCGGACTGAACTCCATGTTAAAATCGCAGTGTAAATTTTCCTTTTCATATCTCTTTATATTATTATTATGTTGTGCATGAATTAGTCTTTGAGTTTAAAAAGAAAAACTTTTTTAGTGTATAATATATATTCTTTAGGTATTACTTAGTTTGTACATATAACTTAGTAACTAAACTATGTTTAATATAGATTTTGAATATAATGTGAAATTGTTAATAAATATAAGTTTAATGAGAATCTTAGATATAAAATGAATTAAATGATTCATTCTAATCAACTTAGCTAAGATTAAGTTAAAATGGGCTTAATAACTATTAATTAGCTTAGATAATACGTTAGGATAAACCATAAATAGTAAAGGGATTATGTTATTTCAAATGCTTGTTTATTAAGAAAAATGAATATTATGAAAATGAATGATTTGATGTTGTTTTTATAATAAAAGATTATGAAAAAAGAGAAAATAAATAATTTGACAAACAATGGAGAACCGTTCGCATCTTAGAGGGGTGATCTTTATAGCCATGGCGGGGTTTCTACTTAGTATTTGATCAAATAGGATTTTAAAATAAGTTTGATGTAAGTGGATCATTTATTTAATTGGCTATATAGTTTAATTTCTTGAATAAATGAGTGGATGGTTGAACTACCCCCCGGTTTTCATTTTGGATTCTTTACCTTATGAAAGATACATAGTGACATGCTTGTTGTTTATTAAGATAAACATTCCCAATGAACTGAAACTTAAAGGTGGCTTAATAATTAATGAGTCTTGCTTGTACCTGTGTCGTTTAATCTGCTTCAGGGAGTGACAACCTTATTTGGAGTCGAGCATGGTAGTTAGACCTCAGACCTCCCTCATATCATGATGCAATGGTATGCCATCATGTAATAAAAATTCATAAGTAACCCAGTAGGTAGCTAATGGGGCAAATAGTATCGGCATAACATTTGAAGCTTGGGTTAAAGTAACATGGTTTAATTCACGTTTATGAGAGATATTAATGTAATGTTCCAAATTAGATTCTCATTAAGAGATTAGGAGAGATTAATTTAGTACATTAGTAAATAATAGAATTGGAAGATTCATGATTATGAAGTAGATTCCACTGTTAATTTGTCTAGTGGAAGTTAATGGATTAATTTGTGGTTTTCAACTTTAAAACTTGAAAAAGGATTAAAGTCTTTGATAATTTCATATGAAAATCCAGATAGCCAATGATTATTATAATATGATAGCAATCTGATTAATGAAATTAGGGTGGATTCTATTTTTCCCACATCCAATCAATATATTTTTCTAAACACTTTTTCTCTGCTATTAGTGATAATTACAATCTAGGTATATTAGTAGTTAATTAGCCATTTCTCTAAATTTGACTACCTAAATAATAGTAGAAGCTAATACCGGTTTAGTAGTTAAGTAATTCTCATAGGATCGATACTCTACTCATTCTATATTACTTGATCTGATCCGTTATACTTGCTGGTAGAATTTGTTTTAAATTATATATATATATTTGAAGCGGATCATCCATCCATCTATTTATATATTTATTCATTTTATATATTTAACTACTTGCATTTTATATTGTTATTAGGTAAATTACGCTAGAAGAGATACGTGTTTGGTGGTAAGTTCAATTAAGGTATTAACGTTTGCAATGGTTGACAACAAGTGTCAACGTTTCAAAACATGAGTCAAATGAGATATCATAAACGGTTTGTTACCATAAAGAATAACATGCCTCGATTCTAAAATTTAGGGATGCCTAGTTCCTAAGTACGTATAATACCTTAGGTATCATACACACAAGCTTCCTTAAAAGATTTGTTTATACCAAAAATTTGCTAGCCGATTTTAATTACTAAAATCGTTTAATTAGATTTTGGAGACAACTAGATTTATAACAGTATAACAAACTTTACAAAAGTATTTCTATCTTTTACTCACACGATTAGATCAACTTTCTCATAAACAAAATTATGAGCTACTCTCCTGAGTAACCTAACTTTATAAACTATACCATCAAATATCTCATATACCTTTCTTGATGGTAAAACAAAGCTTCAAAAGATTGAATTATAAACATGTGTTCCATAACCAGCCCCTTATAAAAAAACAACATACTTTAAAGATATAAATTCAGTTCTTAAACAAAATGAAAACAAATATAAATAATCCAACGACCTACTTCATTTCACTCCTCCTCCAAAAATCTTAATAATAGCCCATATTAGAGTCAAGCATCATCATTAACATCAAATCATCATTAGCCAATCAACACTTGAAAAGATAGCAATAATGAGCCGAAGCCTAGTACAATAGTAACACAGGCACATACGGGATGACAAACATACTTAAACTAATGCAATGCAATAAACATTAAGTTATTATTTTCATTTTAAAGTAAAATAAGCAGCACTGGAGCATTACATTAAATTAACTCAAAGGAACAGTGGTAAGTAGGGTAGATATTATCGCTATAGTAATGCTTAGCTTCTGGGGTGCAGATGCATCTACCAAACGATTGCAATTACCATGAAGCGATCACTTCAATCAACCATGGATGAGGTCACTTTAGCCTTTATTTTTCCAAATGGTGTTATGGCTTACTAAGCTTATTATGTAGTCACTTCAACTTATCATAGCTAAGATTGTTTCGATCTTGTAAGTGGAGAACACTAAATAGTGATGTTAGCTATATTCGTGTGTTCATAGATTATGGTGGCAATGTTAGGTACACCTTGACTTAGCCAAGTGCAATGCATCATGGTAGCAACAATAATTGTACCATGATGTTGGAGATTGCTCATCAATAAGACATAATCCTATTGTATATAGTGAGTCAAGATATTAGGCAAGCATCTTTAGCTATACTTCAGCCATTGTGAGCTTATGGTAGCAATGTTAGCTTTATCATGACTCGAAGAAAATTGCCCCCAACCATCATATATTTTTTCTCATGCTTATCTTAAGTGCTACAAGTATAAGTACAAAGCGAGTATGAAAGAAGATGGATAGAAAGAAAATAACATTACCATTACTATTTACTTTATTTCTTCTCATTACAAAATGAGAATAAGTAATAGGCATCTTTTGTGAAGAAAAATGAATTATGAAGAAAAATGAATTTCTTATTTTGTTGTTATATATATATATATATATATGCATGCTTCAATGGATTAAAAAAAAAGAAAGAAATCCTTATTTAAGACTAGTCAATATTATACATTAATTTACATTTATTTGTATTCTATAACACCCTATTTTAGACTAGTCAATATAATATATTAATTCACATTAATTTGTGTAAATAAATAAACTCTAATTTATATCTTCACAGTACCCCCTCAAGTTGGAGCCACAACAAGGCCCAAATTCGAAAAACAAACAAAGCTGAGTTGTAAAAATCACCTTAGTAAAATATCAACAGGCTAATGATGAGTAGAAATATAATGAGACTACAAAAAACCACTTAACCTAAGATCTTAAATAAAATGAATATAAACATCAATATGTTTTGTCCTGTCGTGCAAACAAGGATTTGCAGTAATCTAAATAGCAGATTTATTATCACACATTAAAGGAATAGGATGAGGAAGAGTAACATGAAGATCGTAAAGAATATAAGAAACCCATAAAACCTCTTTTTGTAGTAGCTGTAAGACTCTGATACTTTGCCTCTATGGTATAAGTACTAATGGTGTGTTGTTTCTTAGTTTTCCAAGAGACCAAGGCCGAACCTAACATGACACAATAGCTCGTTAAAGAGTGTCGATCAACCATAGATGACCTCTAATCAGCATCTGTGAAGACTTATAATTCCAAAGAATTAGAAACAGTGTAAAAAAGACTAAGTGAGTAAGAAGGTTTAAGATAATGTAAGATATGATTAGCAGCTTGCAAATGCAAAGAACATGGTTGAGAAATAAACTGAGAAAGAACTTGAACGACACAAGAAATGTCTGGACGAGTTATAACAAGATAAAGAAGTCATCTAACAAGTCTCCTATATTCAGTTGGTGAAGAAAGAGTTCCCTTACATTAGAAGCTAGTTTAAGACCAGTAGGCAATGGTAAGGAAACCAATTTACAGCCTGAAAATCTAGCATCAATCAATAAATCTAAAAGAAACTTGTGTTGATGAACAAGCAATTGTTGAGAAGTACGACATAGTTCCAACCCATGAAAGAAGCGAGCGAGGCTAAGATCCTTGATTGTGAAAGTATCATGAAGTTGTGATTTCAATAAGGAAATCCATCCAAATTGGTTCCCATAACAAGTAGATCATCCACTTACAACAAAACTATAGTAAACTCATTCTCAATTTGCTTAGTGAAGAGAGAATAATGTGCACGAGATTGAACAAATCCTTGCCTTAGAAAAATTGATAAATGTTCCATTGCCTAGAATTTTATTTAAGGTTGCAAAGAGATTTTTTGAGCTTATAAACTTGATCAGGTAACGCTTTTATATACCCATCAGGCGACCTCATGTAAATTTCTTCATTAAGAAAACTGTGCAAAAAAGCATTATTAATATCTAACTGATATGAAGGCCATCCTCTAGCAACCGCTACAACAAGCAATAGGCAAACAGTCCACAAACATGATATAGGTGAAAAAGTGTCGTGATAATCGTTTTCCTCTATTTGAGTATAATCCTTAGCAACTAGATGCACTTTATAGCGTTCAGTAGCACCATAAGGGTTATACTTTATTTAAAAAAACCATTTACAACCTATAGCACGTTTTCTTTAGGGAAAATTAGTTATATCCCTTGTGTCATTAAGCTTTAAAGCTTCCAGTTCTTTATACATAGCTAATACCTAATTAGGATCTTGTGATGCATGCAAATAACAACGTAGTTCTTTAGTTAAAACTTGTGCTATGAGGCAACATAATCTGAAGGGCAAGAAGAAAAATCATCGAGGGAAAATAAAGGATAGAGATGATGAGAAGAAACAGAACAAGTGGAACCAGTGTGAATGGAATGAACAAGCTCTTGGAGCCGATTGGGAGTCTTACATGTCCTAGATGACCTACTCACATCTAAACCAGAGACAACATAAATGGCAGTTTTAGGAATAGAGACATCAATATCAAGTTCATTCGAAACAAAAACAAGAACATTAGCTGAAATAACAGACAAAGGATTAAAGTCTAAATCAGTAAAAACATCTTCATCAGATGCAAAAACATGAACATGAGATGTAATTGAATTAGAATCAGAACAAATTTTATTAGATCCAATAGAAGGAGAAGCAAACAAAAAAAGGAACACCTGTTCATGAAAAATTACATCAGGACTAACAAAGATACTTTAAGTGTGAAGATTATAGAGTTCATAGACTTTTTGCTTAGTAATATAACCAAGGAAAACACATCTATCAACACAATTATCCAATTTATCTCTTATGTGTGAAGGTTTAGTAGCAAAACATAAACAACCCATTATGCATAAATGATCATAAGAGGGTGGCTTACCAAACATAAGCTCATAAGGTGTTTTCCAATTAAGAGAGGAAATAGGCATTTGATTTATAAGGTAAGTTTGCAGTAAGAACATACTCTCCCCAAAACTCTTTTAGAAGATTGGCATTTAAATGTGGAGCTCTAGCCGTGTCAAGTAAATGACGATATTTACACTCAACCCTCCTATTTTGTTGAGGTATATAAGCTATAGTACGTTGATATATAATTCCCACGTTATCAAAAAGGTTTTGACATGCATGAGAAAAAAAATTGGCGCCATTATCAGTACGAATAACCTTTGGTATGTAGAAAAATGATTAGAAACATAGTGCAAAAACTTGGATATAATCATCAAGTACTTCTAGTATAATCATCAAGAATTGTAAGGAAATACTTAGCACCATAAATGGAAGATATATGATAAGGGCCCCAAATATCTAAGTGCGACAAACGAAATCTAGATAAAGAAATGCTATCACTTTATTCAAAAGGAAGATGATGAGCCTTATTTTTACTACAAACTTCACAAACAAAGTCTTTGATAACAAAGGACTTACAAGCATCAACATGTTGAAGCTTAGAACTTGAAGTATGACCTAGTCTTAAGTGAAACAAGCAGAAGAAATCCATTTTATTACAAGTCAAATTGATAGAAGACAAAGATTGATGATGTGCGTAATAATGTAAAAACATAAACTCCTATTAATAAAAGACTTTATGATATACAGTCCATTACTTGATTCAGCCTTGATAATAATTTCTTTAGTTTTCTGGTCCTGAAAAACAAGAGAAGAGGAATAAATGAGAAAAACGTAAAGATTTCCAACAAGAGCCTTATGAATGGAAAAAAGATAACGAGTAAATTCTGGGATGTAAAAAACATTTGATAACATCAGTTTGTCAGTAAGAGGAACTGAACCAATGAGATGGACAGATTTCAATGTGCCATCTGGAAGACGAATGTTTATGGGGACAGGCAAAGTTTTAGAATTAACAAGAAGTGATTTAAAAGGTGTAATGTGGTCATTAGTACCCGAGTCAACTATCCAAGAACCAACATTATTATTCAGAATATCAAAACAAGATAGAGCAAAATGAGAAATTGAATCATTCTGATTTCGTCGATTATTATCAATAGGTAATTCCATTCTCAAAATGAAAAAACAAATTTTAGAAATCAAAACACAAGATTTATTGAAGAAAAAGAAACAAAATGAATTATCTCAAGCTTATGGGCTCTGATACCATGTGAAGAAAAATGAATTATGAAGAAAATGAATTTCTTATTTTATTGATATATATACATGCTTCAATGGACTAAAAAAGGAAAGAAATCCTTATTTAAGACTAGTCAATATTATACATTAATTTACATTTATTTATTTTTTTATAACACCCTATTTTAGACTAGTCAATATAATACATTAATTTGTGCAAATAAATAAACTCTAATCTATATCTTCACAGCTCTTGCCTCTAGTACAAAACTGATATCTTTAATAAAAATGCTATTCATTCTCTTTGTCTTTATCATCCATCATCTAAGCATCGTTGTCTTCAATAACCAGCTCCCCATCACTCGTTCTCTTTTGAAATATCCATTTCAAATTTTAGCATTCCTTAGTAGCATGGTTTACAACTTGATGATATTGGCAATATTTAGGATCATTCTTTTCTTGTATTATAGGTTCTCTACTAACCCTTGGTAGTTTGATATAACCATCTTTAATCCATCTGTCATGGATAATATGAACCTTGTCCATTGAGCATGGAAAATGTGGAACTTCTAAAGCACTATTTTTTATGGGTTTTTCATTGCCCTTGAAGCTCCTACCTTGAGTAGTACTCATTGATGGTTGTCGCTTCTTATTTGGGTTACCCCTTTATTTGATAACTAAATTATTAGTCCTTTGTTCATGTTCAACTAACATCGAGAAGGACATGAGTCATAAGTCTTCCAAGTGCATAACATATTCTGTGAACATACCTTAGATGCATATTTTGATAAGTTCCTTTTCATCACACATAGTGGCTATCAAAAGAGCGTTCTCTAAAGCACTCGATGTGCTCCATGAGGTCTTCCTTTGGGCATTGTCTGATATGCCCCATATCTGTCAATGTCACTCGTTCTGAGTTTTAAAGAACTTCTCAACAAACATTCTACATATAGTCCCTCATGAATAAATGGAATCGAGGGTAAGATTGACATACTAGGTGTATACCTTCTTTGTTAAGGATTTAGAGAGTTCCTTGAGTTTTAGACCATCATCAAGTCCATAGATTTCCAGAGTCTCAATGACCTTGAGGAGTTGTTTTTTGGTACTACCCTATTTTCCATTAAATTTGATAATCTTTGGACTAGTATAGTCTTTAGGAGAGAGTTTCTCCATAATCCTCTGTGGATATGGAAGTTTTAGGTTGATGACATCAGCAGTAAATGTAGCTTGCACCTGTCTCAAGTACTTTTCTAAGTCTTCCTTTGTTACATAAGATGCAGAAGCAGATGAATTATTAACTCCCACTTGATGAGCAAAAGTAATGCTATGGGGTATAGTTATGCTAGCTGTAATAGGCTGCACATTACATCTAGAGGAGGAGAAGTGAAATACTCCAAACCTTCACCTAAGTCAGAAATTGAAATAAGATAGTTTAATTTACACAAGTAAAATAAACAAAGAATTATGATTAGATAGATTAATGTAATTAAATTAGTAAATAAAATTAAATTGAAATTTGGGATTTCAAATCCTTAAACCCTTAAACAAGTTGTTTAAATGTTTGAGGGATTTCTAAATCCCTAATCTTTAGCCAACAATTTCTTATCCTTAATCCCGATCAATTTGAAATCACGTGCTTGCTTAAAAATATCAAATCTTGAGTCTAAACTCAAGTTAAGTATCTATTTGATATAAACCAATCTTCTAAATCAAATTCCTATTTCGAGTTCTTTATTTCTAACATATCGATACTCAAATTTTTCAAAACTAAAGATATCGATCCGAAAGTTCTAAAACTAATACCTTTATCCTAAAATATTTTAAAGGTCTTATTCCTTTCCTTTTTCTTTTTTTTTTTTTTTTGCTGCTTTTCCTTTTCTTTTCTTCTTCTTTACATTGCTTCTTTCCCCTTCTCTTTTTCTCTTTTATTCTCTAAAAAATCAACAATAAATCTCAATTTCAACAAGATCATAGAAGAGATTGAAGATAGAAATCAAGATGGAAATAAGAAACTAGCTTGAAGAAGCTACATCAACCTAGGATATCAAGGTGCTTCAGTTAGTTTAACAACTAACTTACTTAATTTTCTTCGTCTTGATTATTATAAATGCATGAATATGATGAATTATTGTTAAATATATGTAGGATTTATCATGACATAGGTAAAATAGTGATATATAAGCATATATGTTAAACCTTAGATGTGTATATATTTGTGTAGGCTAGGTGTTTGATAAAATGAATTGAAAGGAATATCATATAGAAATGTATATAAGAGTATGATAAGTTATGCAAATAAGCTTATGTTCTATTATTAAGATGTTGTGTGCTAAGTTTTGTAAATAAGACAGGTGAACAACTAGTTAAAATTAGAGTAGAAAAGGCAAAGGAAAAATGTTACTTGATTTTCTTGTTCATCATGGGAATGATATAGCCCATGATCTCCTCTGAATAAGACATTTTTCAAATAGACGGCCTAGATCAAGGCCGTAACAAGGGCGTGATTATCTCGGATCACATTTTCCTCCTTGATCTCGGGCATGATAGAGGGCATAATGGAGATCACAGCCTCCACCTCAACCGTTATAAGGAAGTTAATGATGATCACGACCCCCATGAAATATCGCAAACCTCCATCTAAGTTAGAAATTAAGTTTAGATAGATTAAATAAATCAAGCAAATTTAGTATGTAATTAGGCAATTTGACACAATTAAATTAGTAATTGATTAAGTTTAAATTTAAGATTTTAAATTCCTAAACCTCTAAACATGTTATTTAAATATTTAGTAGATTCCTAAACCCTAAAACTTTAGTCCAAATTCCAATTCATAAACCCCCACAAGGTTTCAGTTCGTTTGCTTGTCTAAAAATATCAGTTTTTAAGTCTCAACTTAAATTGAATATAAATTTGATCTAAATCAAGTTTCTAAATTAAGTTCTTATTTTAAGTTCTTAATTTCTAATCTATAGATTCTGAAATTATTTTCTAAACACTTTCAGAACTAAAGATATTGATATGAAAGTTCTAAACCTAATACCTTATCATAAAATATCTTGTAATTATTCTTATCTTACCTTTTTCCTTTTTCATTCCTCTTTTTTTCCCTTTCCTTTTCTTTTCCCTTTTTGTTTCCATTGTTTCTTTCTTTCTTTCTCTTCTTTTCTCTCTTCTATCTCTCTAAATCTCAATTTCAAGAAGGCTAGATCAAAGTTGGAAAAGAAGATAGGAAGTGGAAATCATATTAGAAGTAACTTTAACAACAAGAAAAGAAGATCAAATTGGATATATTTGCTAAAAGATAAGTATAATCGTTTTATTTTGTTTTGATTGTTGTTTCTGATTATATATGATGAATTGATGTTAGGTATAAGTAAGAATTAAGGTGGAACATGTAATCTTGTAATATAAGAAGTTGTATGTTAAAACCTAGTTGAGATCATGCATGTTAGAACTAGGATTAAGATGTTATATAAGGTAAAACATGGATATAGATGTCAGAGATGGTGATTCTAGGCTAGTATGTGGATTATAATGTTAGATGATGAAAAATGATGTAAAACAAGTGATAAAATAAGTGAATTTTTTTAAAACAATAACAAAGCAAAGAGCACGATGGAAACACGAGGAACCAAATTCAGTCATGCTCCTCACTTTTTCTTGAAAATTTTCGAATTTTACTCATCAAAGAAGAAACATAGTTGGAACACAGTCTTATGTATCACGTGGTGCTTCTCTCTAATTCATTTCAACAAAAACAATTTTAATTCCCAGAATAGCACGGCCAAAACACGGGATGATCTATCTCCCTATGTTCCTCTATATTTCTCGCATGTTTCATATGTTAGGGAAAAACAAGTCTAGAACACGGCTTATTCTATTTGACCATGTTTCTCTCTAATCTTTGAACACTTTGCATGTTAATTGAAACATGAGACAAATACGAATCAATGTATTAGGTCATGTTTCTCATTTGTGGGTCGTGTTTCTCAATTGTTTTCACTTAAGGAGAAGCACGACTAAAACATAGCTTCCTTATCTAACCATGCTTCTCCTTAAGATGAAATATGACTCGATCTTTGCATTGTGTTTCTCATTTATTTTAGCTTATAGAGAAACACAGCTGAAACATGATGTACTCTATCATACCATGCTTCTCTCTGAGTTTAAATTATAAATGAAACATGATGAGATATACGTTGAATTGTTTGGGCATGTTTCTTTTGTATGAGAAACACGAGGAAGTGCACTGTCATGTACCTACATGTGTTCTTCATAAAAATTCGAATAAAATAAAATGAAAAAGATAAATGATAGTTAATATGTTATATTAGTTAAATGATATAATTAAGAATGATTTAAGTGAATTAATGAGTTTAGTAACAAATTAGATTTAATATAGCTTTAAACATAAAGTGAAGCTTAAGCATAAAATGAGCTTAGTTAATAATCTTAAGTTCAACTTGACTGAATAGATTTTAATAAGCTAAAATGAATTAGATTGATTAAGTTTAATCAATTTGGCTAAGTTAAGTTAAAATAAACTTAATAGTTAATATTTGGCTTAGAATGGTATGTTAGGATAGATCATGAATTATTTGGGAAATATATTGTTTATGTATGCTTAATTGGAAAATATGAGTACTTCGAATATGGATGTTGTGATAATATTTTTGTAATAAATGATTTTAATCAAAGAGAAAAAAAACACTTTGACAGATAATAGAGAACTGTTCATATCTTGATGGGGTGATCTTTGCAACCATAAGGGTTTCCTATTTAGTGTTTGATCAACTAGGATTTTAAAATAAGTTTGATATAAATGGATAATCAATTTAATTTCTTATATGATTTTAATTCTTGAACAGATATGTATACCTTATTTATCTTCTCTGATAGCTTATGGTTTACCTTTTGTCTCTATTTGGATTCCAAATACATAAGATACACAGTAACTTGCATAGTGATTGTTAGGATAGGATTTTAAAATGGATTAAAACCTAAAGATGGACTTTATAATTGAGCATTGCTTGTGCGTGTATCATTTAATTTGGTCTGGGAAGCGACAACCTTGTACGGAGCCATGCATGGTAGTTAGGTGCTTAGGCTATCTTTTACCATGATGCAATAATATGCCATAATGCAATGACAATTCATAATTGGCTTAGCAGGTAGCTGATGGGGCAAATAGTATTGGTATAACATTTGCTATAGGCTTGAGGTGAAGTAACACGATTCGATTCATGTTTATGTGATCGGTTAAACTAAACGATGTTATCTATTGAGACAAGTAAAACTATGTAATGGCAGTGAATATTAAATGAGGCCATTTTCTCTTTCTTGGATAGATGTAGGAGATATAAGTATCTGAGCTGCTTATATCAATCTCCTGAACAGTTATTATTACTCAGAACCCCCAAATTCCCCAAGAGTATAATCGGAGTGTGAGTGCTTCAATATTTATTTGTTTAGCTTTAAATAAAAGATAATAAATTGGTGTTGTTGCACTCATGTATCATCTTGTGTGTGTTTATGTTACTGTCATACTAGGCTTTGGCTCATAATTCTTTTCTTTTCAGGTTTGATGTTGATGTTGATGATTTGATGATGATGATGATGATGATAGTGATGTTAATGATGATGTTTGACTCGAGTATGGGCGATTCTAGGAGGTATAAGAGGAAGAAGTGAAGTAAGGCTGATAAGGGCCTAGTAGAGCCAATATGTTTTAGTAATAAGGTTTTAGAGCTTTGTTTAAGTGGAAAGTCTTCAACTTGTATGAGTAGAAGCCATAAATATTTTTATAAAGTAATTTTCTAGTAACAAATCCAGTTGTCTCAAGAATCTAACTAAATAATTTCGGAATTTAAAACTGACTAGCAATGTTCATGATAAACAATCCTTTAAGTAAGCCTATGTGTGTAATACTTAAAGTATTATACATAGCCGAGGGATTTGGCATTGCCTGATGTTAGATTTAGGTAAGTCGGTTCCTTACACCCTATCATGGGCGTGATTCGTCTCCTGGTGCTGTTTACAAAAAAAAAAAAAAAAAAAAAAAGAGAAGATAAGAGAAGAAAAGAAAGTAAGAAAGATGAAATAAATAAGATGAATGATGAATGATGAATAATGTATATGATATGTTAGTGCTTGTATAATTAGGAATGAGTTAAATGAATTAATTGGATTGGTAATTAACTTGGGTTAACATAGTTTCTAAGCATAAAATGGACTTAGTTAATAAATCTAAGTTTAACTTGACTAAAAAGACTTTGGTAAGCTAAAATGAATTAGACTGATTAAATTTAATCAACTTGACTTTGTAATTGGATTAAATGATTAATTCTAATCAATTTGGTTAGGATTAAATTAAATTAAGCTTAATAGCTAATAATTGATTTAGATTAATAAGTTAGGATAAACCATAAATAACATAAGGAGTATGTTGTTTCAAATTTATGTTTGTTTAGGAAATGAATGTTGTAGAATTTGAATGATGTAATGATGTTTTTGTAATAAAATATTACAAACTAGGTGAAAAGAAATACAACAGACAATGGCAAACTGTTCGTATCTTGGCAAGGTTGTTACTTAGTGTTTGATCAAATAAGGCTTTAATATAAGTTGATGTCAGTAGATAATTTATTTAATTTCCTATATGAGTTTAATTTCTTAAACAGATGTAGCCTCTAATTTATCTTCTGAGATGGCCTCTGACCTGCCCCCTATCTCTATTTGGATTTCATATATACAAAAGTATGTAGTGACTTGTATGTTATTTGTTAGAATAGGCATTCCTAATGCATTAGTACTTAAAGTGGGCTTAATAATTAATGAATGTTGCTCATGCATGTGTCATTTAATCCAACTTGGGGAGCAATAACCTTGTTCGGAGCTGTGCACAGTAGTTAGGGGCTTAAGCCAAACCCATCATAATGCAAGGACATTCATAAGTGGCTCGGTAGGTAGCTGATGGGGCAAACGGTATCGCCATAATGTCTACTTAAGCTTGAGGTGAAGAAACATGTAGTTCAAGTTTATGAGCATGGCTAAACTAACTGATATTATAGACTCAGATAAGTAGAGTGTGTGTAACGGTTGTGAATCCTAGATAAGGCTTTTTTCCTTTTCGGTTAGATATAGGAGATCTAAGTATCCAGGCTGTCTATATCAACCCTCTGAGCAGCTGTTGTTACTCAGAATCCCCTTATTCCTAAGATTTTTCTAAAGTGTGTGTGCTCCTGTATTGATTTGTTTATTTTAATTTAAAGATAATAATTTGTTGTTGTTGAATTACACTAGATTAAGCTTGTGTGACATCTCATGTGTGATTGTGTTACTATGTACTGAGCTTCGACTCATTATTATTGTTGTCGTCTTCTCTCTAAGTGCTGTGATGATGACAATTTGGGTGTTGATGTGATGATGATGTTTGTCTTGGGTATTGGCGGTTCTAGAAGGTATGAAGGAAGAAGCAAAGCAGGGTTGATGGATTATTTGTTTTTTACTTTATTTTGTTTTAAAGAGTGGATTTAATCTTTTAAAGTCTGTATTTTTCTTTAAGGGCTTGTTGAAGCCTATATGTTTTGTAAAAAGCTTTTAAAACTTTATTTTTAAGAAAGTTGATCCACTCTTGTATGAGTGGAAGTTAGAAATATTTTTATAAAGTTGTTTACCACTACTAAATCCAGTTGTCTCTAGAATCTAACTAAATGATTTCAAAATTTAAAATCATCTAGTAATGTTCACGATAAATAATCTTTTGAGGAGGTCTATGCATGTAACACTTAAAGTATTATATGTGGCCAAGGGATTTGGTATTACCTAATATTAGATTCAGGTAAGCCGGGTCCTTACAAGGAGCCTCCAAGATGGACCTTAGCCTCTTCTCCAATAACAAAAGTAGGATCCTTTGTAGTTGGAGGCAGCAATAGCTGCAATTGCTCCTGCTAATGTCCCCTTTGATTTTTAGTAATGTGCATCATGTTGAGTACCCTTTGGAACAACAATAGCAACAACAACTAGTGCGGTGCCAAGTGCTTGTATTCCTAGTATAGATAAAGTTATCTTAGGAAGTGTATTTCCTGATGTAGTAGTGGCAATTCCAATCGTACTCGATAGAAATTGGATGAAGACATGAAAGAATTGGTTGAAAGCATGGGTGTTCTCTTGCATAGTGTATATCATGAGCACACTATTAACAACATGAATTTACACCACCATAGAAGTGGAATTGTCCTCATCCACATGAGTCTGCTCAACCTCATCAGGATGATTCTCCTGATCTTGGGGATTTTCTTCATGTCTAGCTCTCTTGCATGGAGGTGTCATTCTTGTAAAAAACTTACTCTCTCCCTAGTGGAGTTGCCAAATGTGTGATGTAGTTGTTGCTGCTGGTCAATCACGTGCAATAAATGCGGTGTTGACCTGAGAGAAGTCTTGAACTAACGAAACATGTATAGAAGTCATAGAGATATGCATGGAAGGAGGAATAGTCAAACTTGGTTTCTCGAGAATGCGAGTATGATAGAAGATCAAATCAGATAGATTTGATCGTTCTTTGTGAAGTAGTTGCTTTAATTCTTTCTAAAGTTATTTTGATAGAGTTTGCCATTGCTCTCGATCTTAGCAATATACAAAACGACCCAAAATGATAAGAGAAGTATCTTATTTATAAATGTTTGAGGTTAGTGGTAGCCGTTAGATGACTTCTAGATGAATAGTTGAAATGAAGCATTATTTGCAACCATTGGATAAAAGATCCAATGACTAGAATCCATCCCTTCTTTTATATATATGGGATGGGCTTTAATATAGGCCTAAAATAGGATGAATGCTTTTACAATATAAAACGATTCCATTTTTTTTTATTAAAATAGGTTATTTTTAATATAAAATATAAATAGGTTTGTTCTATTCTATATAAGCCCTATTTTAGTCAAACAAAGCTCAAATTAGCCTAAAAAGATAATTTTGTAATCTAATTTTCACGCACGAGAAAACTGAAATAGGCTAAGAGCAGAATAAATCGATTCAATGATCCTTATTTTGAGCTTATTAATCACGATTGCATAATCAAGAGGGGGAATTGGTTATGATGAAAAATTAAACTTTTTCAACTTAAATGAAATGTCCCCTTAATTTTGCAAGTAAATGGCTAGAAACAATGAAATACTAATAAAGTAAATATGTAGAATTTAAAAAGATAAGGGAGAAGAAGAATAGGGAGAGATATATAGAGGTTCCTTCTTATGAGTTATATATTCCATCTCCACGCTAGGGACCCAATTGTCATTACTAGTTGTGATCCATTATATCAAAAATAATTAAGAGTATAATCAAGCATTCTTGGTAAAGTGTCACTATTGAGTATCCCTAGCTATCAACTAGCTAAACACTCACTACAATGGTTAAATACTCCCAACTATCTCACACAGTGAAAATCAAAAGTGTCTAAAGATGGGCAAGTATAAGTTTGCTCTATAATGTAAGTTCTGTAAAAGGTTCTGAAACTATAAAGAATAATAGGAATTGAAGACTTTTTCTCAAATCAATACGCTTCTTCTTCATTTTTTTTAAAATTTCTTATTACTCTTCTTTCTTGGCATTTGAATAGGATCTTCTTTTATAATCTTCACTTGTAATGGTCAACTAGAGAAAATCTCCCAAATATCTCTTCACAATTACCTTCTTCTTGTTGTGAAAAATTGAAATTCAAAATTTGGATATTAGCTTCAATGATCCTGTGATATGAGAGCTTGTAATCTTTTTCTTAAAAAATAACCTTGAATTCATGATAAGGTTGCTAAAATTAAGGATAAAATAAGCAAGATATTATCCTATAAAAGCATAAAGATAAATCTTCCATGGATAAGGTTGTTGAGATATCCCATGATTTGATGAAGCATAATCTTCATTTATAACTACGAAATCCTTGTCTATTCTTATATGATATTCTTGAGTGAATCTTCAAAAAAATATCTTTAAATCATCCTTCTAAATTTGACGAAATAAATCTACTGAAATCTTGAACAACCAAATCTTTAAATGTTGATGATTATGATTTAATCTTTATAAAGCAATCCCCATGACACTTAATCCGATTCTTGTGGAACGCATCAAGCATATTACTCAAATATACTTGACAAGTGGAGCTGGGCCTTCATAATCATAAAAAATCCAATTTTTCATGAGTTTTATATTACTCTAGAAAAATTCGTAACATACTAGGTTGACGGTTCTGGATAAACTTCTAACTATGTTAAGCATTTATGTCTTCAAATACTAAACTTCTAGAGTAACTTTAATAGAACACCATGTTACTATTTTCCTTCTGATAATCTTCTACAACAATTTTTGTCAAACCTTTTCACCATAAAACATCTTTAAATCATCCTTAAACTTGTTCAAAATATTCTTTCTCATATTTAATAACTTAACTTTAATAAAGTAAGATCTTATAACCTACACTCATTAGATAAATAGGTTCAATATCTTTAACTATTTTTGTTATCATCAAAAGTCACTTAAAGAGAACTCAACAGAGCCTATCAAGCCAAATCTTTTTACAACATTTGTTATTAGATTGGGTCTTCTAAGCTCTGTTACTAGCGTAGACAGAGCTTAGAAGACTGGTCCATGATACTAAATTAGGCTTGAATCCTAATTAACGAAATGACCCTTTATAGTATATATGTTGAACTACATATAGAATAATATGACCGTATTAATATATGCAATTCATATTATACACTGTATATATGATATACAAATTATAATATAATATATAACACATTATAATTGGACATAGTATTTAATATGTACACATGTTGGTACCATACAATATATTGTTTTTAATATTATTACGTGCGTACGTTTATTGTATAGGAAATAATGCTTTAAAATTATGTAGCTACACTTTAAATTATAAAATCTATGTTTAGCATGTTCGATATAGATATTTAAACTACTATACAAATACATATACTTGGAGAGTAAAAATAATTATATTGAAATATTTAGATTTAACTCTTTGCAGTAAGTAATAGAATTTAAGGAGTTTGGCCTATATGATGGAACTTGCAACATAAATTATTTGCCTGAATCATTGTAACCCTATAAGTTCCTTATTTAAGAGGATGTTCAAAGATTCATAGAAATTGATGTCAAATTCAATTTATTTAAAACCAAACCGACTTGACCAATTTAACTTCGTCTGAGCAAAACCAACCTTGTTAACAAACTTGTCTTATACTAAAATTCGATCGACCAGTTCAACACCTGAAACAACCTTCATTACCTGCCAGTTCAATATTAAAAACCGAACTATCTATATTCGAACAAAAACCAAAATAACACAGAACTATCATGAGCTAAACGATGTAGCCAATTAAGCCGCAACTTAGGTAATCTAATTGAGTTGACCACTCTCATTATCCTTGAAATAACTTTAAACTTAATCTACCTTGAAGCTCCATTTTAAAGGCCCACTAGTGATGTAGGCCTTGTGCTAGCGAAAAAGACACGGTGTGTGGGACTTGGTATTTCAAATACAAGTTGAAGAAAATAACAAATATGGATAAATGTATTATAGCTTATGGTATTAGCTTAATAATCATATGTAGAGTGAATATGAAAGTTTTAATTTGTTGAAACTTACAATTTAACGTAATTTTATATTTCTTTTAAAATGTGAGTTACAATTTCTTTTTATTGATATTGGTTCAACTCATTGAGCTTCCAATTTTTCCAAGTCAACTCTCCAGACTGCATTTAACTACATTTGTTAGATTACAATCTCAAAAACTAAATAGAGATCAAAACAAAAAATATATTGTCTTTTTCTAAGTATCATGGGATTAATGTTGTATAGCTTATTCACATTCTTTTGTTGTCCTTATGGGTTATTTCCATGTCACTTATTCAATGTCAAGTGTAGCACCAAACATATATTACGTACACATGAGCACTGTAATTAGATCCACTCAACTATAATATATATACTAAAATAATATATATCATATAATACATCATATATGATTTGAATATACGCACGCTATATGTTGTATAAAAAACATGCATATTATATATATCCGTGTATCGTTTATTTACATTTAATGGTAATGTTTCATAGATAAATAATTTAAAAATGTTTTAAATTATTGCTTTCAGTAGTAAGTGTAGAATATATTTTAACATAAGCCATAATACATAGGATTAAATTTTTGTACATATATATATATATATATATATGATAAATAGTTTTCATACAAGTACACTATATGTAATATAAAGCATGTATATTATATATTTTTAATGCATGATATACTACATATAACTAATATATAACATATTATGATCATACTAACGTTTAAGTTGTACATATGTATATGTATTATGCAATATATAATTTAATTTTAATACATATAGTATCTATATATAGAAAAAAGTACTAATAAACATACAATATGTAATTTTTTCCCTAAATGCTTTAAGTAATAAACGTATAATAATATATAGCACATTTAGAAGTATATCATATAAAATATGTAATAAAATATATGTGATATTTATAATAATCAATAGCATAAGTGTGATTACTAAAAATGTAATAATCTTTTCAAAATTTAAAATGGAATCATGATTCTCCCTTAAAGTCCGAGAATAAAAATCCTACTTAAAGTTGGAGTTATCAAAATCGATTTCATATGTGTTATGTAAATACAATTTTGGCATATGTCATATGTGCAGTCATGAAAGCAAATTATTTTGGCAACTACTATTTTTACAATTAAGTGTGCTAAGATTTTATTCATATTTAGATATTATTGGAATTTTAGGGCTTCATCATGCTTTTGATGAACTAGTTTTACCAGTTTTTTAACAGCTTAAAGTGACTGACCTACTAAAATATTTAATATGTCAATTATTATATTTATTATAATAATTAAATGCTTGACTACACAATTGGAATTACGGAGGTTCCTTACATGTCATGTATCTACAAATATAACCATGATGTACAATTTGTGAGAAGATACATATTTATTTTATAGAGCAAGATTCTTTTTTTAGTTAGTTGTGGATCAATATTATTTTGACAGCTATACATATCTTTGTTAGGTTGTATATAGCATTGTACAAATATGCTTATCTTACTTTTCTAACAGAATAGAATAACAAATAATATTTTTTATGTTTCCTTTATACAAAACTTCCTCTTCGTTCTCTCTCTGTTCATGGAGATATGATTGTCGGTCTTGTGAGTTACATCAGGTGCTGATTTCACATGGTATAAGCGCAAAGAAATCGCATCTGGTAACGAATTTTACTACTCCTTCTTCTTTGTTCGTGATAAGTGTTGTTTGAGTTTTGGTTAAGGTTTCTAATCTCAGTTAGGGTTTTTATTCTTTATTCGATTTAATGGATCCTTTATATCTATCATCACCAGATAATCCTTCAATGGTGTTAGGAAACATAATTTTCAATGGTTCGGACTTTATGACATGGAGTCGTTCTATTCATATGGCTTTAGGGGCTAAAATGAAATTAGGTTTTCTTGATGGTACTATTTCTAAGCCTGAGGAAACCTCTAATGAATTTGTTAAGTGGTCTTCAAATGACAACATGGTGAGGTGTTGGTTATTGAATTCTATAATACCCGATCAGTCTCAAAGTTTTCTTTATGCACATTCTGCTCAAGAATTATGGAAAGAGGTCAAGGAACAGTTTGGTAATGCAAATGGTCCACTTATATTTCAACTTCAATATGAAATTGCAAATATTAGACAATGGAATAAGTCAGTTACAGTCTATTATAATAAGTTGAAGAGAAGTTGGGATGAACTGCATGCTTTAAATCCGTATCCTTCATGCCAGTGTGGTCGTTTTGCTTATTGTACATGTGGATTACAAGAACGTTTGGCAGAGTATAAGTCACAGTCGAAGTTGATGCAGTTTTTAATGGGACTTTCGAATGTATATGAGGTTGTTCGTAATCAGATTTTATCGGTAGATCCATTGCCTAATGTTAATCGAGCCTTTTATCTCATGTTACAAATAGAAAAACAAAAGGAAGTTTCTGTTATGATGACTGGAGACTCAAATTCTTCTACTTTTGCTGCTATTAGAAATGTAGGAGGAAGCTTGGTTTTAGATACTTCTTCAGTGAAGAAAGATTATAGGAGGAATAAAATTCGTTGTAGACATTGTAATATGGAAGGACATTTGATTGATTCTTGTTTTGAAATAATATGATTTCTAGATTGGTATAAGGGAAAGAAGGTGAAGAAATCTAGTTTTCGTTTTAACATGGCTATTGGCTCTATGAAAACATATGATGCAGTGTCTTCTATGTCAACTCCATTGGATTTTTGCAATTCACAAACATGCATGGATACAAATTTGGTGCACATAGTTTGTTCTCAAGTCTTGAAGCTGATGCAAGAACAACAACAAACTGGAAAAGGGGTAAATACAAACTCTGCTATTAGTTTTGCAAGTATGGCACACTCCTTTGTTAATCTAGTAGCTTTCTTTCAGCCACGTTAATAAGCGAAATGTCTTGTCTTCTGTTTCTTCTTTATCTTGTAAAGTTGGTTCATCAAACACTTGTCTTTATCTTTGTTTCATGCTCGTTTGGGACATACATCTATATCCAAACTTGAGCATTTGCCTTGTTGTAAACATTTTACTTTTAATGATTTTCACTGTGACATTTGTTCTTTGGCAAGATGCTATCGTCTTTCCTTTCCTAGAAATGAACATACTTCAAGTATTTTGTTTGGATTGTTGCATATGGATTTATAGGGACCCTATCATGTTGAGACACAAATGGAGAGAGATATTTCTTGACTATTGTAGATGATCGTTCTCGAGCAACTTGGACTTATTTGCTCAAATATAAGTCCCAAGTAAGTAATGTGCTGCCTACTTTCTTTGCTTATCTTAAAAATCATTTTGGAGTGTATCCTAAAGTGGTTTGGAGTGATAATGGGATGGAGTTTTTATCCTCACAGTGTCAGGAATTGTTTCATAAATTTGGAATTTTACATCAAAGGTCTTTACCCTACACATCACAACAAAATGGTAGAGTAGAACGTAAGCATAGACATTTGTTGGATACCGCTCGTGCTTTAGGTTTAGAAGCTGGTTTGCCCAAAGAATTTTGGGGAGATTGTGTGTTAACTTCCACATATTTGGTTAATAGAATGCCCATGGCAAATCTTTAATGGAAAACACCTTTTGAGATACTTTTTGGAAAATCACCATATTGCACTTCTTTAAGAGTGTTTGGGTGCTTATGTTATGCTGCTAATATTCAACCACACCTTGATAAATTTGATGCACGAGGCTTAAAGTGTGTTTTCTTGGGTTATGTAGCTAGACATAAAGGATATCGGGTTTATGATTTAGTTGTCAAGAAGTTGTATGAGAGTAGAGATATTGTTTTTGTGGAAGATGTGTTTCCTTTCAAAAATAAATATGATGTATGTTCATTTCCTTATGTTCCTTCTTTCCCATGTGTTATTTCTACTTGTTCGGATTTCATTTCTTCAAATATTAGTCCAAACATGTCTTCAAGTACTGTTGATCCTTCTTGTCCTATCTCCCATACTAGTACAGATTCCATTCGTCCTGATTCTTCTAGTGATCTTGTTGTCTCTGTTCCATCTTCTGATTCAAATTCTCTTTTACGTCGTTCGACTAGATCTAGGAGAGTTCCTACATGGCTGAATGATTTTGTTCATACAATTAATCATGATTCTGTTATGCCTACTATTTCTTTTTCTACTACATAACCTAAATATCCTTTGTTTGATTCCAAACATTTTATTTCTTATCCTCAAGAATATGTTGCTTTTCTTGCTAATGTGTTGATAACTAAAGAACCACATTCATATTTTGAAGCTTCTAAAGATGCACATTGGATAGATGCTATGCGTAGTGAATTAGATACCTTAGAATCCAATAACACTTGGATTTTGGCTACTTTGCCTCCGGGTAAGAAGGCAATTGGTTGTCGTTGGGTTTACAAAATTACATACAATACCGATGGTAGTATTGCTTGTTATAAAGCTCGTTTGGTGGCCAAAGGATATACCCAAGTAGCTAGTGAAGATTATCATCCTACTTTTTCACCAGTTGCAAATTTGGGTACTGTGCGTCTCCTGTTGGTAGTGGCTTCTGTTAAGCATTGGAATTTACATCAAGTTGATGTAAATAATCCATTTCTTCATGGTTCATTGGATGAGGAAATATATATGGCACCACCTCTAGGGTATTCTAAGGCTGAAAATGGTCAAGTTTACAAACTAATAAGGTCTTTTTATGGCCTTAAACAGGCATCACGACAGTGGAATTTAGAAATATCTCGATTTCTTATTCGCAAAGGGTTTTCTCAATCTTCTTATGATCAGTCTTTGTTCACACGTCATACTGATAATGGGTTCTTAGTGGTATTGTTGTATGTTGATGATATGTTGTTGTCTGGTGATGATGAAGTAGGGATTTTTTATTTGAAATGTTAGTTGCATTTGGAGTTTACCATTAATGATCTTGGATTGGCTCGATATTTCCTTGGTTTTGAAATTTTTCGGATAGAACAGAGTATTGCACTTAATCAATGGAAATTTATTACTAATTTGCTTGTGGAAACAAGTCTGACTACAGCTAAACCAAGTCGTATTCCTTTACCCTCTACTACTTTGTTCTATACCGCACCAGGATCTCCTCTTAAAGATCCTTCTTTATATCGTCATCTTGTTGGCAAATTGCTTTACCTCACTCATACACGGCTTGATATATCTTTTTTTGTTCATTTGTTGAGTCAATTCTTGGCAAATCCTTGTGATTCTTATTTACATGCAGTTTTTCATGTTTTGCATTACCTCAAGGGTACTATTGATCTTGGTTTATTTTATCCTAGTTCAAGCACTCTTGATTTGGTTTGTTATTCTGATTTGGATTAGGAAGCATGTGTTGCTGATAGGAAATCAATCTCGGGTTATTGTGTGCTTCTTGGTGAATCTTTGGTGTCTTGGAAGACTAAAAAACAACCTACTGTAGCTACTTCTTCTACTAAAGCAGAGTATAGAAGTATGTGTTTTGCTTCTAAGGAACTTCTTTGGCTATCTTATATTCTTCAAGACTTAGGTGTTTCTGTTCAGCTTCTGATCACACTTTATTGTGATAACAAATTTGCTAATCTCTTGGCTGAGCATCCTTGTTATCATAGTCGTACCAAACATATAGCTATTGATGCCCATTTTGTTCGAGATCAGCTCGCTGCGGGATTCTTATCTAGTTCTTTTGTCCCTTCCAAGTTTCAACTCACTGATTTTCTCACTAAAGGAGTTTCTGAAGCTCAACTTCTATATGCACGAAGCAAGATGGGCCTTTCTATGACACCATCTTGAGGGGGGAGTGTGAGAAGATACATATTTATTTTATAAAGCATGATTCTTCTTTTAGTTAGTTGTGGATCAATATTATTTTGACAGCTGTACATATCTTTGTTGGGTTGTATATAGCATTGTACAAATATGCTTATCTTACTTTTGTAACAGAATAGAATAACAAATAATATTTTTTCTGTTTCCTCTATACAAAACTTCCTCTTCGTTCTCTCTATTCATGGAGATATGATTGTCGATCTTGTGAGTTACATCAGGTGCTGATTTCACATGATTAAATCTTTTTTCAAAGTTATCAATTCTAAAGCATCATGATTTTACCTTTCAATGTCACATTCAAACTTAGGAAAAAACAGTTAGTTTTTGGAATTACCATTCAATTCTAGATTTATTCATATGTAGTAAATGTGCTATAAGAGAAATGAATGAAAATGAGTGAAAGTTTGTGTTTGGTAATTGAAAATAAAACAGGAAATTTAAGAAAATATATGGAAACGGATGAAAGTATTCACTTTGAAGTCACTGTGTTTCTTCCTAAAATTGGAGAGGAAGTATTGGAAATAGATTTGCAGTCATAAAAACAGATCATCCAAGTTTACTAAATAAAAAAGGGTAACAAAAATATATTTGGGTTTTTTGATGTTATAACTAACAAAGAAAAAAAAAATGATAAACTACTTATAGTCTCGCACTATTCGAAGATTTTAATATAAAGTATAAACATAGAATAATCAATTTACTCAAAATTTATCACAATTAACATAATAATAATGCATATTCGTAAATTATTTTAAAGATGTTACAATCACTTTCATTTAAGTTAAACTTGATTTTATATGATCATTATTGACCTTTCTCCACTTGTATATAAGATAACGTGTCCTTTATAAGATAAATGGAAAAGGATGTTTCTACATTTAGGTATGGGCATTGGTTGGCCTACTATCTTTTTACCTAGATTAATGGTAGAATCCAAAAGTGGTTAACTAAGCTGGTGTTGGTTAAATGTAAAACATTTTGAATGATAAAGCGTGCATGACGCATGTTTTGAATGCGTATTTATCGCATTGTTACCCTAATCGACGTGTGTATCTGATTTGTTATTCCCTTTTAGACCTTAAAATTTTTATTGCACTATATGTATAAGTAATAATTTCTAAGGCCAAATAGCCGAATTACGATAATAGGATCGTGTTGCTGCAAGCTCCGTGTATTTTTAGCTATGGGGTCTCCTAAGTTTCTCCTCCTCCTTGCCCTTGTTCTCTTTGCTCATACCATTCTCCCAGCATTTTCTGATGGTACGTAATTGTCAAATTGGTGATTCTATCGTGAATAGGAAGGTATAGAATCAATGGCATTGCATGAAATCATAAAAATCGATAAAATCATAAAATTATTAGTAAATTATATGAAAGTTCACATAATTCAATTAAATTGAGTATATCCTTGTACAATTGTCAAATTCGTGATTCTATCAAGGTACAAAATTAATGAAATCATAAATTTATAGATTTTGATACATTGAACTTATAATTCTACGAACAGTTTATATTTAAATAACTTTGTATCTATTTTATCTTTGATAAGATTTGTTAAATTATGAACTCATAGAAACTTGCGATTCAGATGACCACGAATTAATCCTTGTAGTGACCAATAATTTTTTTGACAGACTATTCAGACGAAAACCATGGAACAGACACTGAGATAGAACAACCTTCTACATTTGATGAAGACGGTTTGGTCAAGGGTTTAAACAGCCACAGGCAAGGTTTAAAACTCTCCCCCATAGCGAAGAACGTCCCAGCGGAATGCATAGCTGAAGAAGTTTCCGACCTGCAGCTTGGTGACCAGCCTTGCGGTGCCTCTGCCTCTTTGGTCTACGAAAAGGCAATCCCTGCTAGCTCTGGAGAACCATTCCCCAACTACCAAGAAGTCCTATCGAAATGCAACGTCAATGCCAATATCACAGCCAATTGGTTCATCCTCCCAGTTTGTGTGCCCAAACTAGACCCAAAAGTAGTGCTGAGCAAATATACTCAGACCCCATATGGGAAGTTATTGAGCGATCCTAAGTTTACCGGCATCGGGGTCGATTCGGTTGATAATTGGGTTGTGGTTGTGGTGAGCACCGGAACCCTACCGCCAGCCAATGCTGCCCGTGGAGCCATACCGCTATCGAGTGCTGCCGCACCGCATGAGAATGCTGCATTCTCGCCGCGAGGAAGTGCTGCCGCACCGGCACCGCATGGAAGTCCTGCCAGTGCAGCGGTTGGCATGGTTTCTCAAGTGGGTTCGGGTGTCTATTTAATGGCACTTTTGTTGTGTGTGGGATTGCTTCTAACAAGCTGAAGCGATAATCACTATTGACAGTGACATGCTAGAAGTATAAGAGGAGATTATAATTTGAAACGTGATGTTTCATATTGGAAACCTATTATTTTATTTTATTTTATTTTTTATCTCGAACCTATTCATTTTTCTTTTTTCAACTTCTATTTGTTTTTATCCTTTTCCCTGTTATACAATGTGTAATTAATAGTTGGCAATTTAGAGGTCGAGCTATACCCAACCTGGACCCACCAAGTATTAGAAAAAAATCAACACATTTGCTCCTTTCATTTTCAGATTCTAGTTTTCTTTTGCTTTGATATTATCCCCTTCCCCCGCCAGCGCCCCCCCTCCCCCGGTCTCTCATTTTGGGGTTGACTCCGGGTGTAACCCACCTAGTCAACGGGTTATGAATCTTAACCTCTTGTGAACTCTGCAAATGACTGAATTGTTTGCGGACCATGAACCGTACAACCATGTTAGACTCCGTTCATGCTCATGTCTCACATTGGATGGTAAGGGACAAACTAATTAAAACATAAATAATAAGATAATAAGTATGGATTGTCTTAGATCTTAAGACTTATGCATTAGATATATTAAACATAAAGCTATCCTTATTTAAGGTTGAGTTTGGATTGTCAGTTTTTTATCGGTATCTGTATCAATTTAGTATCAGCATTGGTTCAGTTTCAATTTAGTATCGGTTTGAAAGCTGATGTTTGGAAAGCTGTTAGTATCATTTAAATATCGGTATGAAAGCTCATGTTTGCAAAGCTGTCAGTTTTAGTTCAGCATAGGATTGGTATCGTGTTATTTTTTTTATTTTTTATTTTTTTAGGTGTATTTGCAAATTAACAAAACGGTTATTCATCATCATATTGTTAGTGTTAACATTTTTTTCATAATTATTTTACTTTCATTAGATTTTAGTGCTTTATGATTATCAAGTTTGTTGGCGATATCTGTATAAGTTTTAGTTTTAGCGTCCGTTCAGTTTTAGTTTAGTATTGGTTTGAAAGGTAATGTCATCTTTAGTTCCATATTAGGTTCGTCTCTTGTCATTTTTTTCTTTTTTTTTTTAGGTTTATTTTGAAATTAACAATGTACTTGTTAATCATCATATATTTTAATTTGACATTTCTTTTGAATTTTTACATTAATTTCATAAAATAGTATTACAACCTTTAATAACTTAAAGTTGTAATAACCACTTCATACTACCATCATTAGTAATGTAAACAGTCGGAGCTGATTATTACAATGACACATGAACAATGGAGTCAGAAGTCGTCATTACAACCGAAATAGAGAAATTATTGTTCTCCATGGAACATCTACCAACCCCGGCTATGTGATGTCAAAGCAGAAGCTATTGAATCACGTACAACATTGATCCACAAATCATTAGTTAAGTCAGGCGCACTACTACCATGTGGTTCGTCTTCATCATTAATATGATTAGACTCACTAGAACCCTCTTTTCCAAGACCATTCCTAATGTACAAATCATTAATATCATTTTTCGACAATGAAATTATGTATAGCAACAGTATCAACGACTATCTTTATCTGCTTTACCAACTTATACGTTGGCATGTTGTGGAAAATACGAAACCTATTCTTCCAGATTCCAAATGTTTGCTCGATGATATTTCGTAGTGACAAATGAATGTGATTGAATGCTTCTTTCGGACTCCATGGCGGACCACCCAATCGATATTCAGACCCATGATACTGCTCTCCCTTGTAAGGAGCCAATAACCCCTTCTTATTTGGAAACCCTAAATCCATCAAGTCGTATTTACCTGTAAAAAATTCCATTATGACATTCGCTAGCAAAGGTGTCTCATGACTTATAAAAGTGAATGTTCGGAAATCATCACTTATCGGGGGGAGGCACCGGAAAATTGTATCTCTCATCTCCAAGTACCATAGCCATCATATTTGCATCATGGCTCTAACCATCTACACCTGTGGTCATAAATATGAATCACTACTAAAATCACAAACAACCAATACATTTTGGGAAACTTCGTTGTTCTTATTTATATATATGATTCATTCGTCCGCTGGAATGTGTGCCATCACACGGGACCTATCCATTGCTCCAATGCAGCCTTAGGAAACAAATGAGGAAAAGAACATGAATTTGGTACTACTTCCATGCTATATGCATCTCATGCATGGCATATTATCCAAACCTAGAAAAATTTATAGTATCTTGTGTTTTGGCTAATTATTGCTGGAGTTTCACAAAAGTGAGGATCAATAGGTTGTATTATAGTATGTGAGAATGCCAGTATTGCGTCCAGTGCTTCATTAAATTGTCGGAAGACAGTTTCCGTCGAATGTTGAAACATTTCTTGCACAACTTTTGTAGATGCACCTTGACTGACTATTACTAAGAAAATCATGAGTTTCTCTTCAATGGACACACCTCTGCTATCCCGAAGGCCGTATTGTGCCAAAAGTCTTACACAATTGGCGGAATAATGTTGGACTCATTCGGAACATATTATGGCATCTTGTTGGTTTCGGATGGTTGAGGAGCTCATTGATAAATTGTGTTTCGGTTCTTGTGGAGTTGTAACACGAATTTATGTTGAACAAGTGTCTATCTATTATAAGATAGAGCATGCTTACTATCACATGCTCATCATATCGATCACCCGCCATTCCTATGTTGGAACAAGTGAAATTTATAACATAACCTTTCACAATCAATCCTTAAACAAAAAGGGAAAAAAAAAAAATCGAAAAACATTCCATAATTTTTTACCATAATTAACCAACAACAAACACAACAATACATACCACACATAATATAAATAAAACAAAACATGTATATTACATCCCATGTCTCTTTGCTAGCTCACGTAAGAGGAATTCGATCTTTAGGTTGATATTTAGACAAGCAAAATACAACTCCCTCATTTTCTCGTCCACAAAAATGTCAGTTGCCTTTAAACCTAGTGTGCTATTCCCTTGCACTGTTGGTAAGGCCCAGACGTCCTTCATAACTGCTGCGATGTTTGAAGGATCTTTTTTAGTGCCAATGGACATGCAACTGCTTGAACTTCGAGTTTATAGTGTGGCAATTAAATTACCCAAGTTGTTAATGAGATCGTCCCTTGAGTATCGACATTTTACAGTCTGTTTTTTCGCTTTACCAATAGACCGCTGTTTTCGTTTGGATGAGGGTTCACCCTCATGGGAGGAATGCTCAATCAGGTCATCTTCAAGTAAGGAAGTATCCATCGGATCAACAAACTATGGATCCCCACTGCCCTTAGGGCTGTCTTTTGGGGGAGATATGGAAGAATTGGGTGCCCAAGCTTTGTGATTTGTCCTCTTCGTGCTTTTGAACATCTCATTGAGTTGATCTTTATATCTTAACCCCTCCGAATGAAATTGGAGAATGCTTTCATTCTTTGTCCTCTTGTATTGCTACATCATTATACAAAAGGTGAATGATCAAACATCAACACATTTGTAAAATGATGGTTATATCTTTATACCAAATTCGCAGCCTCCCATCACTCATTTGGCGTTTCAAAGTTTGAGTGGTGTCGTTTTAATCAACTCCTGAGGTAGCATATCATACCAGCTAGTTCCATTTGACCACAACTTCCTTGATGTGTCCCATTTTGTACGAAGCTGCTTAGCAGTATAAGATTTCCCTCTACTTTGCTGAAGTTTAATGACTATTACTGCAAAACTGCTAGCCTTAGATGTCCACTAGCATGCTTCCCCAAACGAACTTGTTCAACACACAATTCAATAAAGGCAATTGTGTCACTTTTGCTCCATAGAGCCCTATCACTCATGCTTTGGATGACAATTCATTACAACATGAACATACATAACAGAACTTTAGTAAACTCCTACTGGAGCACTCTACATTTCACAAATAATTAGAAAATATGCATGTTAGAGGTCATATGCCATGAAAAGAGTATAATTGAAGAATACAATGGAAGACAAAAATAATAATACACAACATAACACAATAATCTCATATATATTTATATAATATACTTAACAAAATAATAAAATTATAAAAAGACGTAAAGAACCTTACTTTGAGGTCTTTTGCAAATGATTCAGATAATGATACAAATGATACCTGAACTCCATGAAAAAGAGCAATAAAAGTAGCCGTGTCATTGTCACTCCACTAAGCCCTTAGCAAGTTTTGACAAATCATTAAAGTAGAATGATAGTGCAATAATTATTATCACATGGAAGTATAACAAGAGGAAGTTGAAAACTTCTTGACAAATAGGAAACAAAAACGATTGTCGAAAGAAACTACTTTTCCAACATTTCAATAACTCAATGGGACTAAAATAGTTGCAAAAATTTGTGAATGCAATGAACATTTAAGTTACAACAATTCAACATTACATCTACATTCATGGACTTGCTCATGCTATTATAGAGCAATTATTGAAAAATAAGAATATTAGTCCTAACTTTTAAACACCTTCTTTTAGTCCTACAAATGTCATGAACATTTGAGTTTAACATTTAACATTTTCGAAGTGTAATCTTGTTGTCACGTAAATGCACAATAAAAGTCTAATGCCATATCTGTTGCTTTGAAAAAGTATGCTTTTGGTTGTCATTGTCTTTAAAGAAAGGTAATCGTCGAATTTTTTTAATTTTTTATTTGTTCGTTCTGGTTTTTTGCCATTTCAGCAGTTGCCTTAATCAAAGTAATCTTTACTCTACATAAATTATCTGAACAATAACAGATTTTCAATAGCTTCTACTGGATGTGTGATAGAATGTAGAAACCTAAAGTTTGTGTAAAATTAATCTCAACACTACGCAATTTACCAAAATAACTTTTCTCAAAGCATGTAATTTTAATAGTTTAGCTACCTTTTCTGTCTAATAAGACAAGATTATCACATGGTGTCAAAGGTATCAAATTCAATGTTAGAGAACCCAACATATTGGACACTAATGCAAAAAAAAGTAGCATTGTGAAATACCAAGACTAAAACTTGGATTATAGGAACCATTTGTTCAAAAAAAAATTTAGAAAATCATGATCAATAGAAGTCTCTTGTGTTTGTACAAACACACATAAGCCACATTGATCCATCAAGTGAAACATCCTGATGTTTTAGTAAGCCATTGCTTTCCATAGTTACAAAGATAGCCACATCCACACGCTGCACAGAACACATTTAACCCGCCAAGTACACACTCGCATACACCACTCCATGGCACCGAATACCACAGCCACGACACTCACACGCAAACTGAACAGACACAACCTACACCCCCATGCACAGAACATATACACACATTGGCACATCGAGAATACAAAACAGAGAAAAAATGCAACCCAATTGGAATTGAAGACCCATATTGATCAGGATAACAAGTAACTATATTGCAATTATGTAAAGTATTTTAGTTAAAAAAATAATAAAAAAAGGAATGTATCTTACCTTGTCAAATCAATTCATTGCGAATTGGGAGATCCAAAATGCAAGAGTTGATACGGGGGGAAATTGGAGAAGGCTTTGGCCTCTAGACAATTCGAAATCCTAGATCCATCAGTAAAAAATTTGTTAACCAAAAGGGCAAATCTTGCCAAAAAAATAAAAATTTAAGAACTGTGGTCTTATACTCACTCCTTTGATTAACGATTTACAAGACTACGTGAATCCAACTCGTCAGCCTCCTTCCTTTATACACTGATTTGCCACTATGTCACCCATGATGGATTTGATGAGCAAGTACTTTGGATGGAATCTCAACTGCTAAATGCTGAAAAGTCAAAAGCTTTTACACAAGGGAGGTGTGTCCAATAAAGATCGCGCTGAATGATGGTTCGTGGAAAGAGAAAAAAGTGGTACAATGGTTAGTAAAATGAAAGGCATAAGAGGGATTAGACTATATTTTAAAGGGTATTAATATAAGTTCACCCCATCAGTTTGGAATTTGTTCCTAGCCAAACAGCAGGTAAATTGCTAGCTTAAAACCAACATTGAACCAATGTAGAATGGATAATCCAAAGTTAGCCTAACACGACCTAATTCTAGATGATAGAATTAATGAAATAGTGACTCAAATAAGAGTTTATGGAGAAACTATAATCGATAAAAGGGTGGTAGAAAAAGGAAATGTAGCCACACCTCAAGGAAGTGCTGCTGGTGTAACTACACCGAAAAAGAGTGGTACCAGGTGAGGGATTGGTATAATTTTAGAGATGGGGTCAGGTGTTTATTTGATGACATTCGGTTATAGGATTTTTTAAGTTCATCATTTAGATTATGGTATGTTTATTTGAATCCTCTGTTAATTTTCTGCTTTCATATATTCCTATGTATAAAAAATGACGTCATAGTGATTGTATAAGGTAGTTTCAGAATTTAGACAATTTCAACGTCTTAACTTTTAAGTTTTAACAAGTCGATAGCACCATCATCCATCTTTTTAAGTGTTTTTGTTTCATGGTTCATGCGGTGTGTAGGTATTTGTTTATGTTTTTCCTATGAGGCATGATGCGCTAAAAACATCTTAAATGAGAAAAATTAATTATTCGACAGAGTACTCTTCACCCAAAATTTGACGTTAAACATTGAATTATCTTTGTATGATATGTCACACCCCACTCTTTACTGGCCCCATCCAGAGCCTTTTTAGGCAACTCCTTCAAGGCACAAAGAAAGTATTGTCCCCTATCTCATACGTAGGGTTTTGCTGTCTCACGTGTCCATAGCTTTCACCAGTTGAGCTAAAGATTAGCCTTCTTAATTTCAACCGAACGTGCTCTAACTCTGGTCTTTAGGAGAAGTTTGCACCGGCTTGCTATATCTTAAATATAACGATGATATTTAACTAATTTTAAATACAAAATTGTATGATTATTATTAGATGTTGCTTCAAATTTAACTAATATTGCTCTAATAAAACTGACACCAACGACATTAATATATAATAAATATATATGTAATACGAATTTTTGTATAATTTGAATCAAAGAAGATAACTACAAGCTCGTAAATGATAATTGTATGAAAATATGGATATACACAGTGATAGAAAATGTAACATAGATAACGTTCCAATTAAATTTTAAAGTAAATTCTGAACCAAATTTGATATCCACAGTAATTAAGCCCTATAAACTTAAATAAAGAAAAATTGTGACAACAAGTCATAATCACCATAAACCCAAGAAATACAACTAATAATGTAATTTAAGATCAACGGAAGCACATAATCATTACTTCGAAAGTTTATATTGTAATATATTTTGAAACACATAACCATTCGTCATAAAAAGATAAAATCAATGATGGTAAAACTTTAGGTTATGATTTTTTTACAAGAATAAAGTGGATTGATTTAATAATATATATGTCTACATACACATGGTGTATATTTAGTTATTTATTTGTGTGTGCGTGTGATATTTAAATTTAACAAAACCTTTAACATATAGTAGCAAAACATTTCGAGTCTTTTCACAAAAGCTATTGCACGCATGTCTAACATTATATCAAAGACTGTTTCACATATGCCCATGTTATTACGAAAAATATTAAAGTGTAATGCTGGATAGTTCTATTAGAAGTAAATTACGTCGGCCTATCCTTAAGACCATTGAAATGACGATAACTTTTTAATTAATACAAGATGGGATTAAAATAAAATATATATTACATGTTCGTCGGGTAATGAAGCAGTTCAATAATTTTGATAGGAAATGTAACTTTGATATTTTTTTTTTTTTTAATTTCATTTGAGATATGCTATTGTTATTGTCCTTTGAAGATTGTCCAAGGGTGTTCGGCCCAACATACTTGTTGTTTATGTTATATTTGGTTGAATAGAAGTGAAGAAGTGAAAGGAAATTATAAGAGGAAATAATGAAATGAGTGGAAATTTATATTAAATAATTAAAAATAAAATTAGAGATGAAAAGAAATAAAGAGAAATGGGTAGAAGTCTTTCAATTTGGAAACCATGGCACTTCTCTTTGAAATTGAAGAGAAAGCAAAGGAAATGAATTTGATGTGTTATATTTGGAAGGATACTATTTTCAGGAAAAAAAAAACATCTTTTTTAATTTCCTTTATGGAGATATAATGATGCAGTGGAAGAAGAAGCACATAACTACTTAGGTAGCATAGGATGAAGAGGAGGAACAAGCGTTGAATTCTACACCGCCGGCTTAGGAAAATAAGCCGCTAGCATTGGAGAATAATGCATTCCATAATGATTAACATAATATTTTTTTCAATATCTTTTAGTAGCTTTAATTGGATATTTAATATGATTTAATGTCTTTTGAATAGGATTCTTTTTTTTTAGTCATAATGTAAGAGAATATGTTTTTAATATCATTTAATGTCTTTTAATAGGTTTTTTTCTTTTCTAATTCCTTTTTTCCTTTTTTTTTTTTCAAATTTTAGGTTTTCTTTGTAAATGTACACCCTACAGTGAAAGAAAGACAGTCTTGATTATTGAACAGAATTTCATTAAATGTGTCTTGCTCTTTTCTTCCAAAAATTCAAATTTCTTATGATAGTTATCTCTCTTTTGCTTCGCTGCATCACATGGTTTGTGTTTCCTCCTGAGGTTAAATAGTACACTAAAAAGTAAAAAGAAAGTTGTATGCATGGAGGATGATAATGATATTGACAAGACCTAAACATAAAAAGAAGAACAACACCACCGCCTACTCAAGCTCATCAATTCCTATACATTCTCCACCAAAGGATGGGCTCACTTTACTCCCTGTGAATGGGGGTTTTGATCTCAAATATTTAATTGGTAAGCAGATTTATAAAAGTGACCTCAGTCCCCATCCTGAAAGGTTATCTATACCATGTCATTAAGTTAAGGCACATGACTTTCTTAAGAAAAAAGAAAAAGAGATGGTGACTTTGAAAAATAATAAAGGAATTGTGGTTTCTTTACTCATCCCCTTCATTAGTACCGCACAAGAAGAGCTTTCGATAGTGGGATATGAACAATTCATCCATTTACATCATTTGTGGTAGATAGTGTAATGTTATAAAGATAAATATCCTTAATGAAGGAGAATATATACAACTATGGTCGTTTAAGGATAATATTGGAAATTTGTATTTGGTCTTGATAAAGGAAAACCAGATTAACAAAAACACTATGTTAAACTCCCAAGGGACATCATTGTAGAGACTTTTGTGTGAAGATGAAGGTCAATACTTTAATATTCTCACAGAATGGATCATAATATGTGACTAAAGATAGAGTTTTTGTTTTATTAAAAACATATTCTATTGAATTATGATAAAAAAAATGAATCCTATTCAAAAGACGTTAAATCCTATTAAATATCCAATTAAAGCTGACTAAAAGATATTGAAAAACTATCATCAGAATCATTATTGACCACAATATTCCCCCCAAGTTTGGCAAAAAGTCTATCTTGTAGTCACATATTATTATCCATGACGTGAAATATTAAAGTGTTGATCTTCACCTTCACACAAAAGTCTATGTAGTGATGTCCTCTTGGATTAGGAGTTTGACACAGTGTTGTTGTTGATCTAGGTTTCCTTTATCAAGACCAAACACAACTTTCCAATATTATCCCTAAGAGACCATAATTGTATATATTCTCCTTCACTGATGATATTTCTCTTTATAACATTACACCACCCATGATAAATGACGCAAATGGATGAATTGGTCATATCCCACTATCAAAAGCTCACTTCTTGCCTGGTGCTAATGAAGGGGATGAGTAGAGAAACCACAATTCCTTTATTATTTTTCTGAATCACCATCTCTTTTTCTTTTTTTGTAAGAAAGTCAAAATTTGAGATCAAAGCCCCCATTCACAGGGAGTAAACCGAGCACATCCTTCAGTGGAGAATCTATAGGAATTTACAAGCTTAAGTAGGTGGTGGTGTTCTTCTTTCTGCATTTTTGGGTCTTCTCAATATCATTATCATCCTCCATGCATATAAGCTTTCTTTTATGTAGTGTACTGTTTAACCTTAGGAGGAAACGCAAACCATGTGATAAAGTGAAGCAAAAGAGAGATAACTATCACAAGAAATTCGAATTTTAGGAAAAAAAGAGCAGTGCACGCTCAATGAAATTCTATTCAATAATCAAGACTGTCTTTCTTTCATCTCGAGCATACATTTGAAAAAAAAAAGGAAAAAGGAATAAAAAAATAAAAAAAAACCTATTAAAAGACTTTAAATCATATTAAACATGTATTCT
The DNA here is from genome assembly GCA_024138025.1 of Combretum micranthum. Classification (NCBI taxonomy): domain Eukaryota; kingdom Viridiplantae; phylum Streptophyta; class Magnoliopsida; order Myrtales; family Combretaceae; genus Combretum; species Combretum micranthum. The sequence goes on from JAMXBD010000293.1 coordinate 656,481, forward strand.
CTTACATTATGACTAAAAAAAGAATATTACTCAAAAACACAAAATCCTGCTAAATATTCAATTAAAGGCTACTAAAAGATATTGAAAAAATATTATCTAAATCATTATCGATTGCATCATTCTCCAATACTGGCGTTAATTTAAATGCCGGTAGCTTATTTCCTTAGGCCAGTGGTGTAATGGCAGTGTAAAATTCAATGCTGTTCCTCCTCTCTATCCCACTTCTCCAACTAGTTATGTGCTTCCTCTTCCAATGCATCATATAGAATGATAGGTCCATTGGATACCTATGTTTAAAGGCATTCCATCTAGCTTATGTCATGTAGGAGTTTTCTTGATTACTCTATCCATTATACCTATCACAAATACAAAGGATTGAAATATAAATTCAATACAATTAAAAAAAAAGTAATTTCATAAAAGAAAATAAAAAAAGAAGTAATATAAAAATGAAATAACATTTTTTTTTAGAAGTTCTTGGGTTTAATTTTAGGGAACTATATACATATAAACTTACAGTTGACATGTTATTATGATAAAAACATAACCGTAAAATGTAAACAATTAAAACTATACAAGAAATAGGTGCATTAAGAATATAAATACAATAAATTTTGTGTAGTTTCCAGGTAAATCCTATGTGTAATGAACGGAATGAAAGGTATCTAGAGGATCCATTTCTTCTAGAATTAGGTATATGCTTTTCCAAAACCACCATAGATTCATATAGGTGGTTAAGTAGGATTGGAGAGATGTGAAACATTTTGAATGATAAAGCATGTGCGATGCATATTTTGCATCCATTGTTTGCCGCATTGTCAACCCCCACTAGCATATATCTATTTCATTTTATTTATAGTTCATTCTATATTGCAACACCTATACGTACACGATTATATTCTAAGGCTAAATAGCCAAATTACTAAAAAGAAAGGAAAAAAAAAAGACTCAAATTTTCACAATTTCTGTGCTAATACTCATTTTAGCATGAAATCTCTCAAGTTCCATCTCCTCTTTGCATTTGTTCTTATTGCTCATACTATTCTTCTATCTCATCCAACGTTTTCAGTGGTATGTCCTTACAACTCCATTTATCTTATTAAATAATAGATCACTTTAAATTTTAGAGATTGTACCGTTGGATGGCAACATTATTATATTCTTAATTGCATGAGGGCTATATCATTCAATGACAATTCATAATACATGTTATGTATAGTTGAAAAGATTTCCTACAAATGATGCACAAAATGATGTTTCTACCGATGATGTAGATGACAACAATGTTTCTATAGATGTTAAAGATAGTTTGGTTCAAAGTATAAACAGTCACCAAGGCCTAAAACTTTCCCCTTTAGTTAAAAATAAGCAAGTGCAATGCTTAGCAGATAAAACTCTTGGACCAGCTGAATGGCAAAGCCTTGCAATGCTCCTAAAACTTTTCAAAGGCAATCCTTATTAACACTAGGCAACCATTCACCAACTACTAAGATGTCTTAATAAGATGGAACATCCATGTTGCTCACACCGATGAGATCATACTCCCAGTTTGTGTGCCTTAATAGGTACCCACATTAGTGTTGGGTAACTATACTCAACCTCCAAATAGTAAGTATTTGAGTGATTCGAAGTTTACTAGCATTGGGGTCAATTCTAAGGAGGATTAGATGGTGGTTGTGTTGAGTGTTGGAACACCATAAGGAGGTGCTACCATTGGAGCCATGTCGCAAGCAGGTGCAACCACATCTCAAAGAAGAGCAATCAGTGGAGATCTTAGCATAGGTTTAGAGATGAGGTCTGGTGTTTATTTGATGACATTTTTGTTGGGTATAGGATTGCTCTTAACAAGCTAAATCCAATACTCATGCTCTAGTGACATGCTAAAAGTAATAAGAGCATATGGTAATAATTTGAAATATGATGTATCATATCCAAAAACTATTATTTTTGGAGTTGGACCCTATGTTAACTTCCCTCTTTTACATGTAACAAAATGGCATTACAATGATTGTATAAAATAGTTCTATAATTCAAACAATTTCAATTTTTTTTAATTAAATGGAAATTGACAAAAAGAAGGAAATAGAAATGTTCAACTTCTTTTATTTATAAGCTTTTACGTATCAAATTTTACTATGTCAGTGGTATCATCATCAAATCTTTAAATGTTTATGATATCGTGGTTCATGTGTTGTCGGGTGTCCTTCAGCCTTTTCCATTTATAAGGTATAATGTAGTTTTTCACACATTATTTTGAAACATATTTAATAATATAGAGCTTTTCTCCTAGTTGGTGTTATCCTAAGCTGTTTTTGTTAACTTACTTTGGTTCTGTTGTAACTCTTGAACCAGCTATGCTATGGATTCTGTCAAGTTTCATCTCCTCTTGCATTTGTTCATATTGCTAATACCACTCTCCCATGTCAGCTGGTGCTTTCTAGTGATGGTACATCTTTGCAACTCTAATATCTTCTAAGCTTTATTGTTTTTTGCTAATATTCGATGCTCGATTCAACTCAATAAATAGACTTTATGAATTAAAATGAATTAGATTGATTATTAATTAACTGACTTAATAATTGAATTAAACGATTAATCCTAATCAACTTGTCTGAAATTAGTTAAAATAGGTGTAATAGCTTGTAATTGACTTAGATGTTCTATAGGCTAAACCATGTATAATATGTGTTTGTCTGCTAGAATAAGTGTGTGAAAGTGAACAACATGATGTTGAGTTTTATAATAAATGATTCATAAACTATTCATATCTCGAGGACGATCTTTGCAATCATAGTAGGATTCTTACTTAGTGTCTGATCAAATATTTTTTTTAAATGAGTTTGATGTAAATGGATAATTATTTCAATTTCTTATATGAGTTTGATTTCTTGAACAGATGCTTGCTTGAATCTTCCTTTTGTCTTATCTTTAGGCCTGTCTTCTGAACTTCATTGGGTTTTATATATGGTACCCAATGACTTATAAGTTGATTGCTAGGATAGAAATTTAAAATGAATTAAAATTCAAAGACGACCTTCATAATTGAGTGGTGTTTGTGCTTGTATCGTTTAATATGGTTCAATGAATGATAATCTTGTCTGGAGCCAGGCACAGTAGTTAAGCTCTTAGGCCACTCTCTACCATGATGTAATGGTATGTCATGATACAATAATAATTCATAAGTGGCTCAGCGAGTAATTGATGGGGCAAATGGTGTCGACATAGCATCTATCTTGATTCGCCAAAAGTAATATAGTAGGGCTTACATTTATGGGATTGGCTGGGCCTTACTGTATTATGGATTGTGATGGGTAGAGTGTGTGTAACGGCTATGAACCTTAGATGAAGCTATTTTCTCTCTTTCAGTTAGATATAGAAGATATACGTATCTGGGCTACTTATATCAATCCTTTGAGTAGCTGCTGTTACTCAGAACCTCTAGATTCCCATATATTATTTCGGAGCATGAGTGCTTTAGTGTTGTTTATTTCACTTTAATTTAAAGATAATAAACTATTGTTGTTGCATTGCATTACTTTAAGCTTATGTGTACCTGTGTTACTATTGTACTAGGCTTCAGCTAATTGTTGATATCTTTCTAGGTTTTGATTTGATGATGATTGTGCTAATAATGATATGGATGATGATGATGTTTTACTCGAGTTTGGGTGACTCCAGAAGATCTTTTGTTGATGAGAGAGGAGGATTAGGATCATCGGATTTGTTTTTGTTTTTATTTGCTTAAAATTGGATTTATTCTTTTAGAATTTATAATATTGCTTTGAGGGCTTATTTGAGAAGCACATGTTTTATAATAAGCTTTTAAAGTTTTTCCTACCACCAAGTAAAGGTATAAGATAATTGATGGTATGATTTGATTGTGAAGGTTAATCTATTCATGTGACTATAATTGGAAATATTTTTATAAATTTTATTTTACTATTACTAAATCCAATTGTCTTCAAAATCTAATTAAACAATTTCAATAATTAAAATTGGTTAGCTAATGTTTGACATAAGCAAATCTTTTAAGGATGCTTGTGCATGTTAAGATATTATACGTGGCTAGGGACAAGGTATGTCTAAATTTAGATAGAGGCATGTCGAGTCATTAGAAGTTTATTATTAAATATTTGAAAAAAATAAGATTACTCTTTTTTTAGTCATGAAAATTAAATCAACTTTTTCTACATTATAATTTTCACTACTAACTCTTATTTTACAAGTTGTTTCATGTGTAATTTTTTGAGTTTCATGTACCTTTTCTTATTTTGTTTTACGAACCCATATTGTCGATGTTTGTCTACTAGTATATCTATAGATTGAAAGAACAAAGAAAATCCTTTTACTTGAGAATTTTTTTTCCTGAATACTTTGAGAGTTTATTATAACAAAATTGCATAATTGTTATATTTAGTAAGATCGTACCTCATTAATGGTTGTTATAAGCAAAGCTAATCAACAAAAACATAAAATAAAATACACTTGTTTTATAAAGATATGATAACACCACAAGGCACTTTTTTTTTTTTTTGGGTCATTACAACAGGAAGGGGGATTCAAACATGGAACCTCTCACTTAAGAGATAAGGGAGATGCCATTAGCTACAAAGCCATTGGCCACCACAAGCACTTTATTACTGTCATCATTCTAATTTATAGATCGACAAGTTATTAAAAGTGAGATAATCATAAATCTATATTTCATAATTTCGAGGTTGTAAAATTCAAATGCATTAATTAAATGACTACGTATTTCTTTACATATTTTGAAAATGGAATAAATTGTAAGATTTAAAATATAATAGAAATAAATTAAATGATATAATGACAAAGGAAAAACTTTTTTTTTTTCATTTTCCCTTAGAATTTCATTGCAAAAATATGGAATCCTTGACGTACAAAAAAAAAAAAAAAAGAGAGAAACAGTATTGGTACAAATGATTAATGACTACGACATAGAAACACAAACACTAGACAAGTGAAAGTTTAGTACATAGTGATAATGAAAGAAAGTTTTATTTATGAGGGCACAAAATTGTATAGTGAAGAGGTGGTTTATTTTTAATTAAAAATATTAAGATATTTAAAAATAAAAAAAATATTTGTAAATGAAAAAAAGGGAGAAAACAACGATGACATCAAAGAGAGATTAAAAATCGGGAACATAATGTTCCTTTTTTTTTTTTCCTATTATTGAATAGGAAAAGTGTTCCCTAAAAGTAGTAAGGGTATTGATACAATATAATAAATGATAATAGTCAGTTTACATTATGCCATGGCCCATTAAGTGTGTAAGGACCCAACATACCCTATTTTTAATATTCACGTATGCAATCACGTATAACACCTTAAGTATTATACGGACATGCCTCCTTTAAAGATTATGTTTATCTCGAACATTGCTCATCAATTTTAATTCATGAACTCAATAATTAAATTCTGAAAGTAACTGGATTTAATGATTAAAAATCAAACTTTAAAAACATTATAAGAATCTACTTCCATGAGTAAATTAGCTTTCATAAATAAAATCTTACCATCAATATCTCCTATACTTTAATAATGGTAAATAGAGCTTTAAAACTTTAAAATATAAAATAGGGGCTCTAAACCAGGCCCTTAAAGGAATAACAGGCCTTAAAAGACAAATCCAGTTCTTGAATAAATAAAAAACAAAACCAAATACATTTGTTGGCCCTAACTCATTTCACTTCTCCTCTAAAAGCTCTTAAATCAACCACAACCCGAAACAATCATCATCAACATCATCATCATCAATCAACAAAACAACACCTAAAAAGAAGACATCAACCACAATAATGAGCAAACCTTAATATTTTCTAAATACACAATAACACAATCACACACGAGATGATATACATACTTAAACTAAATACTATACATCAATCAACATTTTAATTCTTCAATTTAAAGTTAAACAAGTCAACATTAGAGCACTCACATTTCGATAACATGCCTTTGAGAATTGGGGGTTATGAGTAATAATAGTTGCTTTGGGGTGATATAGGCAGCCCAGATAACTACATCTCCTAAATCTTACTGAAAAAGAGAAAAATAGCCTCATCTAGCGTCACAGCCGTTACTTATCTTTACTTATCTCAATCCATAACATCACTTAGTTCAACTGGCCTTATAAACATGAACTAAATCATGTAACTTTACCCCACACTTAAGCAAACATTACGCCGATACTATTTACTCCATCAGCTACCCGCTAAGCCACTTATAAATGTCATTGCATCATGACGGGTTGGTCTAAGTACCTAAACTACCGTACCTTACTCGGGCCAAGGTTATCGCTTCTCTGACTAGATTCAATGATATAGGCACAAACAAATACGTTTAATAAGCTAATTTTAATTTTTAATTTTTTTATGATGCCTACCCCAACATATAACACGCAAGTTACTGCGTACCTTATAAAAACTGGATGGATATTAGAAGACAATCTAGAAGAAACAGAAACCAGATCCAAACATCTATGCAAAAGATTAAACTATATAAGCAATTCATTTGTTTTTTAACTTCCATCAAATTTCAAATGAAACCTTCCTTTTCATGTTTTTATTTGATTAAAAATGAAAATAGGAATCCTGCCATGGTTATGAAGATCGCCTTACCTTCTTCGTTTGTTAGACCTTAAAAAATGGGCCTAAACGGATACCTGAAGTTATCATATCACGTGTGCACCCACAATATGAGAACCATCTTACAAGTCAGAGTTTACAAGACTCTACCTGAATAATTACTTGATAAACATTTAATATGAAATTACATTAGTGATAAATAAAGGAAATACGAATTCTTACAGTTCACTAGAACCGCAAAAAATTGGTATCCCCTACCAAACAATAAAATAGAATAAATCATCTACATTTTACAAACTTGAAACTACAACACTACAAATCTAATCCATATTCTAACTTCTCATATCAAAATCGTTTCTATCTTCAAAGATTCTCCTCTATATAGACCTATCCCTAAAACCGATGCTTCAGTTATTTTTGCAACAATACTATAAGGGTATGAGCTCAATCATAACTCAGTAGATAACAAAACCAGATCACATAAAAAACAAATATCAAGCAAGTTTTTAGTTAACAAACATATGCAATGCACACTCATCCATATGATATGCATAGTTTGGATGATTAAAATCTAAACCAATGAAGATTTACGCCCTCTCTTGAGGATTGAAGGACTAAATACAAGCCATTCACGACCAGGAGAACTGTGAGCTAAGAAAAGGGGCATACTCAACTTGAGTCTTCAGCTCATATCTTTCTTAGTACAAAAATCATTTTTTTATACCATAGATATAACCATCAACTGCCCCTTTGATATAGCCAAGGAGAGGATTTCATTTTGAATACTTTTTATTGAAAAAATAACCTCTAACTTCCCTTTAGACTTAACTAAGGAGGTAGGATTTTCTTTTAAATCCATTTTATGGAAATATAGCCTCTAACTACTCCATAGACAAACTAAGGAGTGAAGACTTCTTTTTGAATTCGTTTTTGTGCATAGATCAAAATTTACTCTATCAAATAACCCTCCACTTCCTTTAGAACCACATAACCTCCCTAAGTAATAATCCCAAAAGCCGACAACCCTACAAGAAACCTCCATGCGGACTCACTAGTCCCATATCTAATACTACTATAGAATCAAAATATTAATACATAGCGTGAACCCCAACCAATGCAAATGTGATGTAATGCAATGCATGAAAGATTCAATTTAAAGGTCAAATAAGAATTATATCTTATTAGTTAATGTCCATATCATTTTCAAACAATCAACATTATATAAATCACAATTAACACCACACAATTGTTTTCACTTATGGTTTAGTAAGTTATCAATCAAATGCACTCATCAAGTAATAAAAAGATTCCCAAACCCCTTGCAAAATTAATTAGATTTATATTATTTCCAATGCAACTAGATTACAATCATAAGAAAGGTGAAGAGATTATTGTTATCCACCTGGCTTCCAAGCTAAGTCTTAACTATTCTCTAGGAAGATCAAAGCACCATCCCCATCAATCATCTAATCTTCAACAACATTATCATCGGCACCAAATCGTCATCATCCTACATATGAAATCCAAACAGGAAAAGAAAGTTGGCTAAAGGCTTTTGAAGTGAACATAATACAAAATCAAACATCTATTCAAGAACTTAGATTCATTTTAAGATCCTATTTGATCAGACAATAAGTAGGAACTTCGCCATGACCACAAAGTTCACCCCTCTAAAATACAGACAGTTCTTCATTGTTTGTTAAAGTATTTTTTTTTCTTTTTGTTTATAGTCTTTTGTTATAGAAACACCATCAAAACATTCATATACAATACATAATACACTCATTTCTGAACAATCTTATACTTGAAACAACACGTCCTCCTTATCACTTAAGGTATATTATATTACAATCACATATAAATTATTTACTCAAAGGATTCACGTTGACCTAAATTAATTATCTAACTCATTTTATCTTAGTAAAGTTCATTAAATCAACTAACTTTAGTTATATTACTATTTCATTTCATTTCTAAGAATCATGTTAACTCAAGTCCATTAACTAATTCATTTGATATGCATAGACCATATTAAGTCTCATTTAGTTACTATATTAGATTAAGCTAAGTTAAATATACTTAATCCATATAATTCATTTTCACTCATTCAAGTTCATTTAGTCAAGTTGAACTTAGGTTTATTAAATAGGTTTATCTTATACTTAACTATACATATTTAACTAGTAAACACAAGTTTTCAGCTTTATTTAGATATATAGTAGCTGGAAACAATTAAAATTTAGGCATTGATACTTTTATAATTTCCAAAAACATAAAACATAAAACATAAAAGTTTTATATCTCTTTTTAAGATTTACGTAACCTCTTGAATCACCTAAATCCGAGTTTGGATGAAAAAGTTACAATCAATTTACAAAAACATGTTGCTATAAGGGAATATACACAACCCCGTGTATGTCAGTAGTATATATCCATGCGCAAAGAATTTTGCCTACTATAGAGTCACAAGTAGATGTACATGACCCATGTATGGGTAGTATATATTTTGAATGCTTCATTCAAGCTTCTGATCAGTCACAGGTCCCCCTACACGACCCGTGTATCCCCTGTTTCACTGGCACGAAATGCTTTCCTTTTTTTTTTTTTTACATCTTTTTATCAATTTTTACACATTTTACTTCCATCAAAACATCATTTAGACATCATACAAACTAGTTTTCATACTTCTAACACTTTTATATCTAACCAACAACATCAAATATCATTAACTCCTCCATCAAACCCCATATTCATCATCTTCCTCAACACTATTGTTTACAATTTTTATCACAAACCCAACTTATTACTAGCTCTAATTCATCATTTGCATGCATAATCAATAACAAAACAAAGAAATACAAGAACTTACTTGTTTTAGGCAAAGCTCCAATATCCAAAACTCTATCATTCACTACTTTTCCTTAGCTTTGGAAGCCATTTCATACATGATTTCCAACTTCTATCTTGATTTTTATCTTTTATTTCTCTTTTGATCTTTTCAAACTTGATATCATGTGGTAGACTTGGGAGAAAAAGAAGAGAGGAAAAGGAGGAGGAGATGAAACCACGAAGAAGAAAATGGGAAAGGAGAAAGTGAATATATATATAATATATATATATGGGGTAGCCAAAAAGGAATAAAAGAATATAAATAGGATAATGATAAGGTAATTAAATTTATTTATGATTAAGGGTTTTGATTTAAGCTTTTCAATTCATTATCTTAAGTACTAAAAACAATTAGAAAGAAATTTTAGAATATATATAAGTAAAATCAATAACATGAATTGGAAATCTAGTTTAAAAAATTTAAGTTTGTAGAGCTTGATATTTAGTTGAGTTTGGGCTTAGAAACTAATATTTTCAAACAAGTAGATAAACTCAAAATTTATGAGGATTGAAAATATAGAATTTAGATTAATGGGGCAATATTTGATTATTATATAAATCTAAGTATTTGAACTTAAAAAATTTTAGATCATTTGTAGGTTAAAAGAAACGGGTTTAAAATTAAAATTGGTAAAGATAATAGTAAAATTTGATTTGTTAGAAAAAAAAACCTATACATCAAATTACTTATTTTAATTAAACTATCTAAACTCAATTATTAAATTACACTCTAAACAACCTTAAGATTAATTATCTATTGGTAGTTGACATTATATTAATTTAGTTTTCATAATTCAAAAGCTTTCAATCATTCTAGGATTTTATTCTTTTATGCACTCTTTCATTGTTTTATTCCAATTAATTTAGATTTAGATTTGTTATTTTTTTTACTCCCATTGTAATTTTGAATTATTTAATGATCTATTATTTATTGGGTTAATATCTTATATTTATGTATTTATTATCCAATTTGTTTAATATTTCTTGTTGATTTATACTTTCATGCTATTTTAATTTGAGGTTTGTTATAATATTTTTATTTCCATAAAATGTCTTAAAATTTAAGGTATATAAATTTTAGTATCATTCTTTTATAATTATTTATTTACTTGTCATTCATTTCTTTAATTATCTGGAATGTTTTATTTATGACTTTGGTTATTATTATTACTCACTTGAATCTCATTTTCTTTTATTTGCATCCATAGATTTTTAAATTTTACCCTTATTACTTTTGTAGAATTTTATCTTGAAATATAATAATTCAATTTTTTAAATAATCATTAAATTATTTAAATTTCAATATTTTTAGATTGTAAGAAATGTGGAATATGTTCCATGACTTTTCTTAATTTTTTTTCAATAATTTTTTTACATTATTTTCTTAATGATTATTATTTTTGAATTGTACGAATATGCGTTATTACATCCTTCCCCCTTTAAAAGAAGTTTCGTCCTCGAAACTTGCCCGAGTTTGGTTTTGTACTTCTCCCTTTATGAGAAATCATGTTTTGAAATCTCTGTACCATTTGTTTTTAAATATTTGAATAATTGAGTTTCATTATTCAAGACATTAGATTTCATTTTGTAATTCAAGACATTAGATTTCATTTGGTAAACTTGTTATATCATGATATTCGAAAATGTTCCACCAATTTATAAGTTTTGCATTTTTTTTTTCTCTTTGATTTCTCGATTTTGTCAACATATCAATGGATAACAATTAGAGAGAAATTTCCTATTTAATCTACCATTTTTAACAAAAAAAAAGTATTCATGCATTTCATACCATCACTTAAAAATTATTTCAGATTTTTAAAGGACTTAAGGGGCAAATCCTAAGGTTTGGCTAAATCATTTGTGTTCTACTTGTATTTAATCAGATTTGACTTAAATTCAGTTTCAAAATAATTGCCCAAACATATACTCATAAACATATCACAAGAAAAATAATTTAGGAGGCATTATATATATATATATATATATTACATGAAATCATTCGTTTACTGTAGTTAAATCTAATCTTAAGTAAATATTTATATAATAACATTCATAATCATATAACAATGAAAACATTTCATAAAAAAAATATGTATGTGTGTGTGTGTATATATATATATATATATATATTAATGAGCAAAATTTCATATAAGGCATTCATCATATGAAATTACACAATTACACAACATAACAAGCAATAAATTATGCATTACTCTAATTATATCTAGTTTAGGAATCAATAAAGTAGATTTAAGTCAAATTAATTATTTTAGCACAATTAATAAGCTTTATAAAATTTTAGGTAATTCTTTCAAACAAAACCAAACACATGATTCATTAAGACATGTTACATAAAAAAATGTTCATACATTTTAGCACAACTAAATTGTTTATCATGTCATGTTTGTGTTTATAGGAGCATCACTAACAAAAGCAATATTAAACCATAGCACTAAAGACATCTGAGATGAAATATATATATATATATATATATTGGAAACATTCAACATGCAATAATCATATAATTACTCAACAATTATAATGTATAACAAAACAATACATCTTATAAGAAATATATACTTGTATCATTACATAAAATTTTATCATAAAACATTTAACATTCAAAATAATTCAATTATTCTATGTTCATAATTGTATTATAATACAAAATGATTTTAAAAGACATATATATCTAATATATATATATGGATCACATAACAAAACATGATATAAAGTCTATATCATGCAAAACTATAGGAATTTCCAATATTAATGACTTTCAAATACAAATAATAAATAGATTTAAGTTTAATTGGTTAATTTAGCAAAATCAATCAATTCTACAAAATTTTAAATAACACTTACAAAGCAATTTGTGTCTACTTTGTATTCATAAAAGCATAATCAAGAAAAGCAACACTTAACCATAGCATTCAAAGCTACTCAGGATGATATATATATATATATATATATAGCTAGGGTCTAATTTTTTTTTTTTTTAGTTAACATTTTAATCTTTCTACCCATGTTCTACCCCCATCTCATCATTTGGTAGGTTACTTCTCTCTCTGACAACCTAAAGCTCTAATACCAAAAAACCACACTCTAAAAATGAGCCTAAATGGATAACCTGAAGTTATTTATTTTTTATTATTTAAACAATGTAAACTATACTCAAAGTTGACTATCTATTATATTATTTAATTAAACCATTTCTAAGTTAACTAGGTAAGGGTTTAAAGTATTTCAAAGGGAGCTTAGAATGCTTGTCCTATAGTTGTCATATAACTTATGAACCACAATATGAGAACCACCTTACAAGTTAATTAAAATGATTCTACCTATCTAATTGTATCTCACATTTAATAATTAAAAATACAGAATATTTATTCATCCAAATATTTCTATAAAACCATTAATCTACAGTTCACTAGAATTATGGAGAACTGATATCCCCTATTAAATAGTAAAAATGGGTACTATGCTATAAAAGATAAAGTCTCAAGTAAATTGTAATTTATCTATTTTGTATTTTAAGTTTATCTTAAATGTAACCTATCTTTTTGTTTTTAGGAAAAATTACATCGATCACCTTTGTAAAGTTTTGAAAAAATATTGGAATCCCACTTTTTTAAAATGCTTCAATTTTCCCCTTGCTTTCGTGTAGGCCTCATGGTACTTATTTATATGTCATATGATATGGATATATTAAGTTGACGTGGAAAAAATTTAAAAATTGATGGATTTCCATATCATTTTCAACTTAAAATGAACAGAAATAAAAAAAAAATTATCAAAATATATATTAAATAAAAAAATGCAATTAGTTAGCATCATATGTGATGTGGGATGAATATTTGTTGTTTCATTTTGCTAGCTCAATGTTGTCTAAACCAATCATTATTGAACATCTAACAGATTTAATGTGCAATATTTGTGTTAAATTATTTAACTTACTAACGTGTTATATTATAATTGGTTAAGATACAAATGGGACACCAATTTTGAGACAACAAACATTCACTCTCTTATAGGAAATTCGAGTTATTTCAAAATTTGAAGATTGAAAAAAAATGTTAATAAGTATGAAAGAAAAATATATTAAATATATGGAGTTTAAAACACAAAAAATCTCTTTGATTAAACATATATAAATAAAACTTAAACCTAGAGACATCCATTAAAAGATAAGTAGAAAACTGAAACAAGTTTAGTTACATCAAAGTACTCAAGTTTGCATCACAGATAATGTCCTAAAGGGGAATCTGAGTAAATTCATCATATGCAAAATATTAATAAATAAATAAATAAAACAACACTAAAAATTCAAAGAGAAAAAAGAAATTAATACATGGATAGGTAGAAGTAGACTTTGAAGATTTTACCTCATCTTTTATGGTAAGGCAATTTTTTTTTCCACAACCTCTTCAAATAAAGTAATGGCAAAATTAATTGAAATCCAAATTTTAATTGAAAAAAAAACACCAAATTTTAGCAGCACTTCCTCAACAAGGAGAAGTACATAGCACCATGAAAAATTTTAGAATTATAATTAGGAAAATAAAGAAGAAGAAGAAGACAAAAGAAAGAAAGAAAGAAAGTTATAGAAACGAGAAAAGGAAAAAATGTTTTTATTTAATATATATTTTAAAAGAAATTTATTCAATTTCATTTAAGTTTAAAATGACATTTAAATTCATCAATATTTATTTATTTTTTTTGCCATGTCAAAATTAATATATCCATATCGCATGCCATGTAAGCAAGTATCGCAAGGCCCACATAAAAAGTGAGGGAAAATTGAAGCATTGTTAAGAGGTGTGGTGTTGATGCAGTTTTGCCGTTTTTATATTTTTCAAGAGGCCCAATGTAAAGACACTCTCAATCATTCCTCACTTGTCTCCGCGTGCACTGCTCTTGCAAAAGAACTATAGGGGTATGAGTAAACCACAACTTAGTAAGTTTTCTCTTACAATTACAAGTCAAGCATGTTCATACAAATTTTATTATGTAAACATATGCAATGCTATGATAAGACATATAAAATGGATTAGCATACTGTATTAACCACAGCTTAGTGAGTTTTCTCTTATAATTACAAGTCAAGCAGGTGCATACAAATTTTATTATGTAAACGTATGCAATGCTACAATCAGATATATGAAATGCATTGCCTATAATCTATATAAAGCATAGATTTATGCTCTTCGATATTAGGATTTCAGGAATAGTGATATGTCATAGTGTTCGATGAATTGAGATTGGGGTTTTGATAGAGAAAAATGGTACCCCTTGTGCTTAAAATCATTAATACTCTTTATCAAGAACAAACCCTTTATCTTAGTTTTTCAAACAATGTTGCCTTAAGCAATAATCACTTCCTTATGCCCACTCAATGGATTGTGTTCCCTAATGTACCACTTAACTTCCATTAAGTAGGTGATGGCTACATCAAGAGATACCTTCCTCCCCTACAAACTCAAAAAGAGTCATGACATAGTAGTAGTGACCTATAATAATGTAGAGATTTAGCTGTGCAATGTATGGCTAGTAGTTTATTACTATAGCCAAATAATTATTAGTGTAATTATAAAGTGGTCATCTAGAAATTAACAAACATTTATCAATCTATTTAACATCATAACAAGTAAATAAAGAATTAGTAATATTATCACTTTGCATATAATACCTTGGCAAAGAAAACAAATCACCAAGCACATGTAAGGAATTTCCCAATCCACACATTGATTAAAATAATATATATATATATATATATTTAAAATAAAGCCTAATTACATTACATGCACAAAACAAATGTCGAAGGTTATAGGGGTATTCACTAAGTTTTTGCGACTAATCAACCGTAGTAGATTTTAATTAAGAAAACTTTATTGTTATATATATATACATATATATCTATATGGGTAAATAAACAAGGAGATTAATCTTAAGGTTTTGATGATAATAAAATGATTCATATTATGTGTCTAACAAGTTCGTTAAGTGTGTAGGAATAACAAAGCTTAAAAACTATGTAGATGAATATTTATTAGAATAAAAGATTCTGAATATGTGATAAGATTTTGGATGTCTAAACCTGGAATCAAAACCTAAAACCAAAATCGGGTTTAGACGAATGGATGCTATATACTTTTTATGTTAATTTGCAAGAATAAACCTAACTACAAGAAACAATGGAGTCATGATCACAAAAGTCATAGTTATAATATTAATAAAAAAGACCTCCGTTAGACCATGACTAAGACCAAGTGCAAGATATCACGAACGTCACCATTATAATAATAAAGAAATGACCACTTGATGCAAAAGTTGTTTCTTGATAAGATGAACAATGAAAAAGCTGTTTCCTTGATAAGATGAATAATGAGTTTACTTTTATGAAGGATTGTTAAAGCAAAGTTTTCGTTTCCATTTGGAGCTTAAAACATTAGGCTAGATGACATATTTTATACCACATATTTTTGTGATTTTTCTTTTTTTTTTTAAACTAAAATAATAAAAATAGATGCATACGGGTTATGAGCATAGTTAGATGAATTGAACTTAAGCTTATTAATTAAGTTCATTTTATACTTAACTTCTATGTTTCATCTAATTAGTTATTAGTCTACAAACTCTCTTAACTTATCCTTAATTATCTAAATTACTAACATATCATATTAATTATTATTTATCTATTTGATTTCATTTATTTTTATATTATTAGGATTTTTATGAAGAACATAGGCAAATACATAAGTTGTGTTTCCCTCTATACATGCATATAAAGAAGCACAACCAAATACAACATGTCATGCCCTCGTTGTGTTTCGCTTGATATATTAATACTCAAAGATTAGAGAGAACACGGTGGGGTACAATGAGTCATGTCCTGGTCATGTTTTGTTAATATACTAGGGTTCAAAGCTTAGAGGGAAGCACAGGGAGATATAGTATGTCGTGTTCTAACCATGTTCTATTAAAACATTAAACATGCATTGATTAAAAAGAAAAACTAGGAGATAGGGGATGCCGTGTTCAAGCCGTGCTGTTTTGAAAATGCATTTGTAAAATGAAATATAGAGAAGTACGATTGGATAGGATTGACCATGTTTCTTCTTATTGATTTAAAAACAAGGGGCACAACTTAATATAGTACTTGTGTACCCCTGTGCTCTTTGTTTTTTTTGTTTCTTTCGAAACTTAACCTATTTGAACTATTTCTTTTGCATCACAACTAAGCATCTAACATCTTAAACTCAACATATAACTTATTTTCCTACTTAAACACTTCTAAACATGTTTTTTTACTCCATATATCATCAAAATCATTCCATTTATTTCTAGCCGTACTTGCATGAACACCAACTAGTTTCTAGCTTACATGCTCCTATATCCATTGTTTACCAACTTTATCATAATTTCTACTTATATTTAACATTAATCCATCATATATATATATATATATATATATAACAAACCAAACAAAATAAAATAATTATAATTATCTTTAGCAAACACATGCACACTTAATCTTCTCTACACTTCTTCTCCGTAGTTAGTTAAGCTACTTCATGCTTGTTATTCCTCTTTTATCTTGTTTTCCATCTTTAATTTCTCTTATGATCCTCTTGAAATTGAGATTTGAGATTTGAGGAAGAAGAAGAAGAAGAAGAGAAATGAAAAAGAAGAAGAAGCAAACATGAAGAAGAAGAAGAAAAGGAGGCAGGGGAGAAGGAAAAAGAAAAGAAAAGAAAAGAATAATGGTAATTTAAAAGATATTTTAAGGTAAGAGTATTAAGCTTAAACCTTTTAAATCAATATCTTTGGTTCTGAAAATATTTAGAAAAGAATTTGATGATCAACATGTTAAAAATAAAGAACTTGGAATAGGGATTTGATTTAGGAGTTTAGTTTAGATCAAATTGATATTCAATTTGAGCTTGACCTTAAAAACTGATAATTTTTTATAAGCAAATAAACTCAAATTTTATAGAGATTAAGGAATTGTAATTTGGAACAAGAATTTAGTGATTTTAGGATTTCACTAAATATTTAGATTATTTATTTAGGGGTTTAAGAATTCGATAATGAGAGAAAAAGGAGTTTAAATGAATGATTGGGCAAAATGAATAATTTGATTCAAAAGAATATTTGAAATCTTAATTTCAATTTAATTTATTTACTAGTTTAATTATATTAATAATCTGATCATAATTCATTATTTATTTTACTTGTATCATTTAAACTATCAAATTTTGATTTATCACTTAGGTAGAGATTGAGAATATTTCAAAACTAAAACTACCGGTGTTAATCACATGTTAACAATCACTGTAGATGCCCTTCTTAGTGGCAAGGTATAAAGGGTAAACATACATTGAGAAAAGGAGAACCGAATCTTGACCAAAGTCACCATTATATATTAAAAAACAAAAAGAGAAAAAAAAAAAAAAAAAAAAGCTCATTAGCTATACTACTTTTATTACTTTAAGATAATCGTTCTCTTATTCTGTTTCAAAAATATTATATTATAATAATCCATTCAGTAGATAAGAGTTCCTTCCTTCTCCTCCGAATCAAAGGAATTGCTATCTTTTTACATAATATAATTAACTTTACACCCAAAATACTTAACACACTTATTTCTAAAACTTCTTTTCGAATAAATACGTCAATTTTTACCGACAATACAAATTATAGGTTCGCTAATTAAAGTGAGTATTTATTGCTGTTTTAATTTACTGAATGATAAGATAAATGAAAAGGAAAAGGAAAAGGAAAAGGAAAAGGAAGAGTTTATGTATGTGTATGTGTACTTATTGCTGTTTCAATTTACTAAATCATATTGGAGTACAAGCTGTTTAATGCCTTGCTTTAAAAGAAATAAGAAGCTTGAAATAGAAACCACACATGACTTATATTCTTTCCCAGATTACAGGGATTTGTTGCTATAATTAAATTAATAGTGTTAGTATCAAAGCATTCCGGTTACTCCTAAGTAATGTTATGGGAAACTACATTTTTAGTTTTTAACATTTTACTGTTTTTTAATTTAAATTCTAAAGTTTTATTTTTTATTTAAGTATTTAACATTTGTAAAATCTTTTAATTAAATTAAGATTTTCTTAACACCGCCAGTCTTTTCCATTAAGTTTTGACGCATGTCACATTTTCATTTGTTATAAATTAATTATTCAAATTAATAAAATAACTAAATTAACATAAACTTAATACGATAATTAAAAATAACTCAAAATTCAGAAAATTAATTTAAGACTCTAAAAATTCATTGGTACGGATATACTAAAAAAATTGAGAGCTCTTTAAAAGTTAAATTCAACCAACAACACTAAAGTTTTATAAAATAAAAACAAATTATGAGGATCTAATTCCGACTAGTGGATATGTAGCATCCTAGGGGTAGTCACAAATATGAAAAGAAAATCCTCATTAGGAGTTTTTACATAAAAAAAAAAAATCCTTTTTAGGTGATTTCATAATATTAAAAAAATAGTTTTTAGGACGTTTTAAAAGCTCTATTTTTACATATAAAATCACTGGCGATGATTTTATGATGGAAATATGCTTCAGAGATAGAATATTATCTCTAAAACCTAGTTTTCTTGTAGTGTATACAATGAAATAACTATTGTTTTATTGTAACTTTTATTCTTAGGGTATGTTATACTATTGGTATTTCTTATATCAAATTAAGTTTGAGAATAGTCAAATTAACCTATTACTATTATCAATATACTCATCCTTAATTAATAATAAAATAAGCTTATTGTTTTTTTTTACCGAAAAATAAGCTTATTGTTTGAATAAATCATTTTATTACTTAATATTTTAGTAAGTCATAGGTAACATAAAATTGTACAAAGAATGAAAGTCTTTTAGCTTTAATATAATAGATAATAGATAAAATTTACCGGAAGTGTTGATACTAACAATATGGCTTTTATCATAGCAACAAATTGGTGTATTCTGGGAAAGCATATAAGTCGTCATGTGGCTTACATCACTGAATCGTCTCTTTAATTGCGATCACAAAAGCATTATAATATTCTACTTTGTACTTAGGGCCTGTTTGGTTCGTCAATCCATACAGGCCTAATCACCCTTAAGAAGCATATGACATAAGTCCTGTGCCAATAAAATTAAAATATATAAAAAAGTATATAACATTTGTGTACATGTAATATCACTGAATTGTTTTTATTTGTGTTGAATCGGTTTGACACCGGTTCAGTATTTGTCCAATTTGATCATTTATGAGTAAAACGGTTGGTTTTTCATTAGCATCATATCAATATCGGTTCAATATTTGTCTAACGTAAAAAAAAAAAAAATACTAAAATAATATCAAAATGACGATCCAAATTATATAACTCAAAAGTCAAAGAATTACTCTATTGAACTTTACTAATTGATATTAATTTGCTATTTTATATATATATATATATATATATATATATTAAATCGTAAATGAAAGAACAGGATTGAACGTGTGTTGTTGGATTTAATTTGATCAGAGGGATTATCCAGGATTTTCGGCAGACGACTTTCATCGGACTTCTCGGCAGTTTTCACCGACACATTAATTTTCGGTTAAGGGTTTGTTTGAATGATATTATAAAATGAAGAAAGTTCACGAGAGAAAAAGAGTTTTCGAGTAACATCCAAGCCGACCTTTTTTCTTTTCTTTTTTTTTTTTTCTTATTTAAGAGGAATTGTGTAGTCGGAAGCTAAGCATTAAGATAGACATGGCATATCATCGAAAATACTGTCCTATAATGATGTTCTATTTATATCTCAACAAATGAGTATTTGACATGTATAAAAAGTAAAAAAATAAAACTCTTCTTAAATACATATTTGCTGGGACAGAAATGAGACAGCATCATAGGACAGCAATTTTTGTCCTGATGATACTGTCTCATTTGTATCTCAGCAAATGAGTGTTTGACATGTATAAAAAGTAAAAAAAAAAAAAAAATCCATAAAGTAATGCAAATAATAATTATCGTTTTAAAACACGTGTCAAATAATCACTTGCTGGAACAAAAATAAGACAACATCATGAGACAGCAAACTTTTATCGATATAATGTTTGGATTGTTTCATTTTCATTTGTATCTTTATCTGTATCAAAACGATATGTGTAAATATATCTGATTTGTATTTATTTTTTACTTACATTTGATCTATTTGATATTTTCATAAGAACTACCAACTATTTTTTATTTGTATATATTTCTTAATAAATAATTTGCTAAAAATAAGTTTAAAAAAATATCTGTATGTACCAGAGAAAAAGCTAAACAAACAACCCATAATGTGTCGAAAGTTCACGAGAGAAAAAAGAGTTTTCGATTAACATCTAAACCGACCATATATATATATATATATGTATATATTGTCTCATTTAGGAGGAATTGTTGTAGTCTGAAGCTAAGCATTAAGATAGATATGGCACATAATGTATATATTATTTTACGATTTGTTATTGACATCACTCCCATTATTATTATTATTATTTTTATTATTTATCAATAAGCCCAACATTTCATATTACTTTAAACGTATATTCATACAAGCATGATATCGGATAACAATAATACACCAACATGACGCTACTAAAATACTATCATGGACTCAACTTGAATTAACACATGTGAAGACATACGTGAATTTGTTATACTAGTGTATTATACGTATGGAATTCTTTAGTATACAATTTTCTTTTTCTTCTTCTTTTTCTTTTTCATACATATTTTTATTTGTTATAGCTTCTATTATCTAAACACACACACACACAGATATATAATATATATATATATCATTTCATTGATATTTATGAATCTATTCATTCCTTTTATTGTTGTGTTATTTTATTTTATTTTTTTACAAGGCTTATACTTTTATATTTTTTTGTTCATCAATTCGAATCTTCTTGTGCGATCATTTACAAGTCTTGATTTTTAAAGTATGATATTTACGTAACATGTGTGTCGTGATGGCAGGTTATCTTTTTCGTTTTGCTTTTTTATCCTAAACAGTTCTCCTGTCACCCTTATCCATGTCTTTAATTCATCCTGAGATGACACGCTTTGGACCGGGATCGAATAAAGATAATTATCCCTCTCCGGATGGCAATGTGATCATTATCCACAAATCTGTCCCTTTATTTATTTATTTATTTTTTTTTTTGTTTTCCAATATTGTCCTTGTGATTAGTTGTTATAAATAGAGCAAATTAAACCACCACAAAACACACACCAACCACTTGTCTTCTCCCCCATAAGCACCAAATAATTGACTAATTGATATATATATTTTCTTACGACCGACAGGAAAGCTAGTAGTGGATCAAAGCATGTTAAACAGCTTGCTTGCCATTTTCGACGATGAAAAGTTCATGAAAGAGATGGTGGGGACTCATGCCCCTGATGGAGGAGAAGTTGATGTCCAATCTCTTTTTATTCTTGTCGAGAACACCATCAGAGGTGCAACTGGAATCGTTGATGACGTTCTCAATTCTAAGGTATATATATAACATAGGCGAGCATAATTATTGTGCATGTACGTGTGCACGCATACATATACTTGCATGTCGTGTTGTTAGTGTATGAATTAACTAATTAATGACGGACACAAATTCTGATGGATAGCTTTCAAGACAAACAAAATTAAAATAGATCACACGCAAACTTATTATTAATAATTATATTATTTGAGTAATTCGTTTTTCTCTTTGCGATCTCTTAAGGGGACTTCTCGATCAACAAGTGGAAATGCTGTGTTCAGTCGTCCCAAAGAAGGGCTCATCTCACCTTTGTCTGCAATCAGGGAAGTGGGCTGTCAGGTATTGGTCATGGTCTTATACATATAAATGTGTGTGTACACAGTGAGTAATTGGTCATCCTGATACACGTTTTTCTAGCCATCATTATGCAGCTTTTCTCATAAACCTCTATTTTTTTCATTATTACACGTCAGATTATCTGGAAGGCTCTCGACACCAATAATGTGAGAGAAACAATGAAGACCATCTTTCATCAACTCAAAGGCTACTCATGGGCAGCAAAATCGGTGATCACTCTTTCAGCACTGGCACTCTATTACGCAGACTTCTGGCGTCTCGCTCAAATCCAACCATCCGACAATTTTGCAGAGTCTATGGCTACTTTGAAGGGCTTACCTGCGATCATCACCAAGGCTTTGGATTCACCAAACAATCAAGTATTTATTATGCTTAATGGTATGATCATAACCACTCTTGAAATGACAGAATGCATTGTGGATTTTGAGCATAATAGCAAAGATGTTCCCAAATCGTCCAATGCTATGGATATTGCACACAACGTTTATCGGATTGTCATCTGTGTGCTTGCTTGCTCAATCCTGTCCACTTCTCTGACTAGCTGTCTTGACGAGTACGTTTTACTTTATATGCTAATGTTCTCATATTTTAGCATGATATTGCACCAAAATCTTTTTGTTTCGATAAAATATTATCAACACTCAACAGATAAAAAAGGGGAAAAATTCTAAAGTAGATGCCTATGGGGTTGATTTAATCTTAACCAAAAACTAATCTTATGTCAATTAGGGTCCATAATGCTTCAGATATGAATGGTTCAATAAACGGTAGATATAATATCAATGGTTGGTTAATATTGAGATAATATCATAAATATTACCTTAATTTAGTAAAATATGTAGTTATGTACCTAAACTCTAAAATTGATCAGTTTAATATCAAAAAGAACTTAACGAAGTACTTTGATATGTACGAAAGTTATTTCAAAAACTAAATTGATCGATTTTAAAGTTATTAGGATATCCAATTGCATATTTTCAAAATTCTGATACCATTTTAAATATTAACCAGTCCATATTTTATCATGAGCTAGGCTTGTTTGGATTATCAGATTTTTATCAGTATTGGATCTATATCGGATCGGTATCAATTCGATATCGGTATCGATTTAGCATCATTCAATTTGATCAATTTATGAGTAAAACTGTCGATTTTTCATTAGTACCAAGTCGGTTTGACAACGATGCCAAAACAATATTAAAACAACAATCCAATCATGTAGTGATTCTAGGTGAAGGGGTCGTTATGGATTGTAGCTTCACACATAAAAGGTCATGAAGTGAATTTTTAAGAGCTCAATTATTATTGGTCAAAAAGTCCTGTATAATTTTCTCCCTATATGCACCCTTTGAATGGGAGTAATTCGCTAAAATACAAGTTTTGTAGGCTGGGTTTATAGTTTGATTAATTTGTTGTAATTTATGCACTTTTAATATTCTTAAGAAACACTAGACGATCAACACATGTCCTAAAATCCTGGAATGTATACGAAAAGTGTAACATGATTAATATGGTATTTTATGTTCTAACCTGTGAGGTTAATACTTGAGATTAAAATTGATTACCATTTGAGTGATCATTTCAGGTACAAGGGGGCACAGATCTTCCCACATTTACTAGTAAGGTCGACATGATCCATCATACCATCAAGACACAAATGGAAAATTTTAAGCAAAAGAAAGGTCGGCCATTCGAGATCATTAACAGTGACACCTATTGTTCTAGGAAATAAATTAAAACTGATTCCTAATTCCTTTTTTTTTTCTTTTTTTTTTACGTAGAGGAAAGAGAACATCAAAGAATTGAACGTCTAATTAATGCCCCAGCTGACAATGTGGAGCTCATAAGTTATTCTTATCAAGGATAACCCTCAGCCTTTATATGTTGGTTCCAAGAAGACTATGGTTAGTCTTTCGTTATTATCCATGCACAATTATTTCAATTCAAGCCTACAAGATTTATTGTTGTAGGGAGAATTGTGCAACCTTTTATTATACATTTGAGTGAACTGACGATTATTTTAATTCAAAATCTGTTTGAGATAAAAATTCATGTGAATTGATATATATGTATATATATATATATTAATTTTTTTTTCATTGTGCTTCATCATCATGGAAATAGGTCGAGGTAGAGTCCCTCCGAAGGAAGAATGTCTTGTTGCTAATCTCATATTTGCAATTGACTGATCATGATCTCTCAATCCTAGTGAAAATATACAATGAGCCTAAGTTTCATGCAAATCAATATGAAATTCTTTGGATTCCAATTGTGGAACAAGAAGGTGATGATGTGATGAACCAATTCAAGCAATTACAAGATCAAATGCCATGGTACTCGGTGCATAAGCTAAGACTAATAAAGAAAATTACCATTAGACTCATGGAAAAGTGGCACTTAGGCAAGAGACTCTTGTGGTTGTACTAGATCACAAGGAAACGTGGTGAACCAAGACGCTATGAATATGATCCGGGTTTGGGATGGGATGCTTTCCCGTTTACTAGATCCATGGAAGCAACACTTTGGAGCAAACATAGTATTAGCTGGCTCGAACTCGTGGTGACTGAAATGATCTATCCAAACATACAAGATGCGGTGAGCTACTTTAATCTTGAGTTATTTATTACATGTCACCACATCAAAATAGAGTAAATCATCATAATAGTTGGTCTCACATAATAAACAAAAATGCGGGTTGAATTTGTTTATAAATAGAAGTTATCCATATGTTGCTCAAATGTGTTTATATACAAGCTTTATTAGAAGATGCCCATAAATGAATAAATATGTGACCTTTTCATTATTCTTAGGGTATACTTGAATATAAACACTTTACTTATTGCTAAAGTTTGACATGGTACTCAATCAATGATTTCCCACTTTTCAATCAATTAGATTAAAGAAGAGAAGTACATTTTTCTATATGGTGGAGAAGACTCCAATGCCATGCATCAAACCAAAGAATATTTCGAGAAGATCGTTAGTGATGGAGTTCCCATTATTATCTTAAACATGAGCAAATCACAACTCTTTTGGAGTCGTCTTGAGAGTTGTGTGTTCTCTAAGTTACAAACAAGGGCAGACATCCATGATCCATTAATGCAAGATCTCCTTAAGATCTACGCTAGGTTTAAGAAAGATAGTGGATTTGCAGTCTTAACTAAGGGCTCCCATGTAGTGATCAATGGCAAATTAGCTACTGTAACCAACGTTTTGGCTCAATACGAGTCGTGGAAGGAGCAAATAAGCAAGAAGGGTTTTGATGGAGCTTTTAAGGAGTACCTTGATCAGGTCGATGTTCTTCCACAGTGCCACCACTTTTGCATACCAAATAGGGTTGGTTATATGCCTGAGAATGTGAAATGTCCCTTTTGTTCTCGTATGATGCGAAACATTGTCAAGTTTGAATGTTGCCATGGGGCTCATTAGGTAATATGAGATTTAAGCTTTTGTTCTTTTCGTTTGCTAGTGTGTGGGGATGCAATAATCGTTTCCAAAGATTGGTGTGTTGAGTTTGTCATCTTCATTAATGTTGCTCACTTGTGCCTTTGTGTTGTATTGATCCTTTCTAGAGATTTGTGTGTTGAGTTTGTCATCTTTATTAATGTGGCTCACATGCACCTTTGTGTTGTAATGAATAAAAAGGATGCTCTACTTTAATCTCCTTTATGAGTTTTTCTCATTGAATCTACTACTTTTGTAGATCAAATTGTAGCATTTAACTGGTAGTAGTCAATAAGTAAATAGTAAATCCATATTGAATTAAGACGTTCCAATTATGATATAAAAATATCTATTAATAACTCAATGATTTAGTAATTACCATTTTAGTTATGTCAATACAAGTAATATTAAATCGACCTCTAATAGTCAATGCATGTTTTTAGAGGAACTAAGGTGGAAAATGATAAGTCTACTTCTTCTAAATGACATATACGAATATTGCGAGCTGCATAACTTTATTCAAAGAACCTTATTTATAGTAAGCATCAAACATTCTTGTTATTTACTTATGGATATACATTATATAGATGGTTGTTAGATTTTTAGTCAAATTTAATGACATAAACCCATTTATTAGGCTTAGCGGCAAATTGTAGAAAACCAAGTCTAAATCGGGATATTTTAGGGAGATTCAACTTGACGAGCTTCAAATAGGGATTGTTAAATTGTTTTCTTACCATCAACCTTATTCAATTGTCTCACGCAAGAAAATTAAACTTAGAAAGATCATTTTAAGCTTATAGGCTTTGTTTATCTTCAAATGGCAATATATAGACTAATATAAGGTCATGAACAAATATGGAGGTAAGCTTTGTTCTTTTATTATAAGTCATTCAACTTATCGAAGCCCATCGACAAGCTTCCGTGCAAAAGTCTAAATCTATATGAAAAGAAGGGCTTCATCTTAAAAGTTACATTATCCAATCCGACCTAAAGGCTCCCAACAACTATAAATCTTAGCTATCCCTCTTAGTTTGACTTGATGATTGATATTAACCTTCAAAATTTATAAATAAGAGATTAATTCTCTCATTCATCAAAAACAAATCATGGGACCAAGAAAATAATAGAAATTATGCATGGAACAAATAAGTTCATAATCTAACCATTTTCCATTTGATATCTTATGGACTTCCTTTTGGTGAAGATGATATTATCATTACAAATTACTTTAAAAAAAAAACATATCAAATCAACAAATTATTTGCCAAATCAGAGTTAAACTAAAAAGGTTTTATGCAATTAAAGATTTGGCAATAAAATTGTATAAAAATTAATAAAGCTTTTATAGTATAGATGTTGATTAATTATTCGGAGGTATTACTTATATATTCTTCATAATTCTTATTTCATTCACGTGAGATGAACTTTGATTTAGAGTTATCCTTCAATTACTAGAATCCATAAATTCCATGGATGGGTAAGTGTACTCTTATGATCACTATACTTGCTTATGTTCATAGGAGTAGAATTCTTGTGTTTTTATATAATGATGTGAATAACAAGATTTTGGATTGATATTGAAATATGAAAATAGCTTAAATTTTTTAACAGTGAATGCTTGATTATTTGTTGACATAGTGTGGTCATTGCGAATGTTAGATAAATTACATTTTTTTAACTAGTAGATAAATTGCTTAATCACTGCAAAATACCCTAATTCAACTATATTTGACTTTAATAATTAAAATGTTATCCTGCATTGCACGATTGCATTATTGAAGGCTGTCACCACCAGGGAATGGATCGAATGGTCTGTGATCATGGAGGTCCTTCGCAAAACATGGGCCTTGCTCTGAGGATGAAACTAAGTGATATCAAGTATTGCGAACCATCTTCTATAGCATAAGTGTCATTGCTTTGGCAATTAACTCTTTCTTTGGGAATATATTTGTATATATATTATTTTACATTATAATAACGAAAACGTGTTTTGATTAGTTTGTTAGGTCCCATAGTGATAAGTTTTCCTAAGAGCTAATGGTAGTGAACTTTCCTTAACCTTTGCTACGAAGGGTACAAATTTGTTTTATATGTGGTTACTATTGACCACATGTATTTGTTCACTTGTTTGTCTGCATTACATATGCTTGTTTTAATAACTTGTTTATTACTGCTTGTGTCAAGACCCTAAAGGGGGTCTATTAGGATTATCCTAAACTTGTCATATCACATGCATACTCGCAATATGAGGGTCACCTTGCAAGTCAAAGGTTGCAAGACTCTAATTAACTTATTCTCTCGTTGTATTATTTATGGTTAAATTACACCAGAAGGTCACAACGTTTATGGAGTAGGTTCATTTGAGGTCACAATATTCCAAGTGGTTCATTTGAGGTAACAAGATTTAGAGAAGTGGGGTCAATTGAGTCACCACTGATATATGTCAACAAAAGAAAATTTTAAATAAAACTCAAAGGATCCGCCACCTTGTCAACAGTAACCTCAATTGACCCACTTCTCTAAATCTTATTACCTCAGATGAGCCACTTGAAACGTTATAGCCTTAAATGAACCTAGGTTTCAACTCTCAAACAGGTTTAGCCTGATATATTTGTAATCATCTACCTATTTTGTGGCACTTGAATTTGTATACACTCTGTACTCAAATCCTATTCAATTCTCAGCATTGAGTTACCAACAAAAATAGACTATTCTACATTTAGTTGAGTCAAATTCTCTCATATTACAGTTTCACGCATTGTTATAAAACAATTATTAAAAAATAGTTACAATGCAACAAACACATGAGCAAACATATGTAATCAACTGGCTAGATCGTATATGGTATAGATGTACAGCCTTTGTGGCTCAGGTTAGGAATGCGTGTATGTAAATCTATAGTCGTTTTCATGTGTTTTTTCCAATACTTTTCAATGGTGGTGTTGGTTTAGGTTGTTGACTTGTGGATCAATATAGTTTATACATTTCTCTAGATGTCTCTCATTTGCTTTCATTAGATGAATGTGTTGTATTTTTGAAGTTTTCTTCACAAGAATACATATATAAATGTTTTTGTACTTCAATCTAGTTATAATATAGTCTTTTTACATTTATATATATATATATATATATATATAAATGCTATTAGATAATATTTTCACTACTAAGTTGTTTTTAATAGTTTTGCTTTAACAATTTATAATACCTTAACATTCATATTATCATCTAATTATTTAGTAAACTCTTTATTTTATGATGGGTATTCACTTACGGTAAAGAAAGTTTATTATACTTCTTGCGTATAATAATATCAAAAGCCATTTCCAACATACTTTTATTTGATATTTCCAATGTTTTTCTATATATCACTTCTATTTTTATAGATTATAAGTGAACTACTTAGTATGTTTCCCTCTATGTTCTTTTGAGTTATATTAAAATAGAGATAGTCTATTATACTTCTTGTACATAATATCACCAAAAATCATTTCCATGTATTTCACATCACATATCAAAGCCTATAATTTGTAGTAAAAAGGGGGGAAAAAAAAACACCTTGTTCCACAAATCTTTACATCAACCATAAGTCATTTAATGTTTTTATTTTAAATCTCATAGCAACGTAAACTATGAGGTAACCATTTAATAAATCATATGGTCAACATAATACCTATGATTCTAAAGACCATTTGATGAATCAATCTGAAGTGAAGATGAGAAATTCTTTATATCCTTTCTAGGAGTTTCGGTGAGCATTCTAGAGGAGGAGGGGGTGGGGGGAGGATTCTTATTATTACTATGATTTTGTACATGTATATACATAAGTTTCATTCCACATAATTAAATTTCACATTAGAGGAGGTGTGGCTTAGATTACTAACTTGAAGTTAGTGTGAGGTTTGTAGAAGATATTATCTCCTTTTCCTTTCCTTGTGCTGGCATTGAGATCAAATGGAAAAAGAATATTAATATTAGGAAAAGGAGCACTAAATATTAGAAAAAGAAGCATGGATACTTACTACGTTACTCTCCTCCTTTTGTGTGACGTGGGCGTGAGGATTTGAGAAAAAAGACTGATGTTCGAGTAGAATTTTAGAGGGAGGTAGGGGGAACAAACAGAAGGAAATAAAGAGAAAAGCAATAGAAGTAAAATTGAAATGCTTGGAGAGAATGTGACCATGTGCGTAACTTTTTTTTTTTTTTTTTTTTCTTTTTAACCCCAATTTTAAGTAGCTTTGTTGGGGGCTTTGGTAGGATGAAATATTTGGCTATAGAAGGAGAAATGGGGAACGAAAAATTACTATTCTCATATATTTAAATTCCGTAATAGTTGAGTTGATATTTTGACTGTCCATCCAACGTTTATAATATATATATATATATATGTATATATATTGGCACCTGTAAACCCCTAATTTTTTCATTGCTGACTCGGGAAGTTGATTTCATCGACTTCAGACACCGAACATAAAATTTATAAGGAACAAGGCCCCAATTGTTAATACAACACTTGAATTTAACATCTCAAAATTGAACAACTACTGTAGAAAGACCTTAGAAATAAATTGGAAACTTTCAAATAAACTATGTAACTCATATAGTTCAGGTTCTATTGGATAACTTGAAAATATCAATGACTCAACTTTACTTTGTCACCCAACTGACAAAAATGAAATGAAACTTTAAACCTTTAACTTGATAACGACTTAGATAAATTCATTCTATTTTTTCCTTTCTTTCCCCATCTTTTCTATTTTTTTTTTTTTCACTTATATTCCATATATAATTTACATTCCTAAACTTCGGACATTAGTCCATCCTACTTCTTCCTTCCCCTCCTGTCTAGGTTTTCTTCTTTTAAACTATCAATTAGTACTCAAGTAACCTCTTCTCAATAAGTTGTACAACTTCACATCAAGAACGACACCGTCCTATGTGAATCAGGAAACACACTGAGACCCATTTGAGTACCAAAACCTGAGCTTGGCATTAACCTATATTCCTATACTCCACATGTGGTGCTGTATGTCCTTATTTACGGTTCCTTCCTTTTTCATTTCCTGTTCCCTTGAGAGTCTTCCCGTTATGATTCACATCCTCTACATTCGCTGGACAAATCAACCAATATATATATTCTGCATTTTTCTATCATTGGATGACTGTTTCTGCTTGCATTTTGCTATACAATGGCCACGACAATGGAAGTGATTTAACAGTCATGGCAAGTGATAGAACGATGAGTGGCAGCTCAATAAATGCTCCCTGTAATCCATAGGCATTGGCAACCAGCAATGGCAGAAACGATTCCTTGAATTCCTCATGTTTGGGACAGTGATACCTTGTGCACAGGAGTTAAACCATTTGAAAATTGGACAAGGTAGGGGAACGGGAGATAGACAACACAGGTGGCAACGGCCAGAGCTGACCAACACAGAATCCTCTCATGTTCATGTATTCTTGTGCTCACATTCTCTCAGCTGGATACAAGCATCATACTATCGCCAGCTCAAAAATATTGCAGGGCAAATTCGCCAAAAATATTAAATCATTTCAAAAAAATAAATTCCTTTGAGGCGGCTTTTGCTTCAATTGACAAAATAAAAAAAATTTCCTTTGAGGCGATTTTTGCTTCAATTGGAAAAATAAAAAAATTTCCTTGCCTCAGCTTATTTTGAGGCAACATTCGTGTCTGTCCATTATATGAGGTGAATTTCATCTCTGTTTTTCAAAAATGGTAAATTTTTTCATGAAAAAAACTGAGGCGATTGTAGACTTACTTAGACGATTTTTCATGCGATTTAATTCGCCTCCAATCTCATATTCATACCAGTGAAATACCATAGTGATTGTATAAGGTTATTTCAGAATTTAGACCATTTCAACGTCTTGACTTTTAAGTTTTAACAAGTCGATAGCCTCATCATCCATCTTTTTAAGTGTTTTTTGTTTTATGGTTCATGCGGTGTGTAGGTATTTCTTCAGGTTTTTCCTATTAGGCATGATGCCGTAGTTCAAACATTATTTCAAAACATCATGAATGAGAAAAATTAATTATTTGACGGGGCACACTAATTAACCCAAAATTTGACGTTAAATATTCATTATCTTTGTATGACTATTATTATCTTTAGCCTTCTTAATCGTTTCGAGAGCTTTGTAATTGTAATGTCTCCAACCGGATCATCATACGAAGCAATTTCAACCGAACGTGCTCCAACTCTGGTTTTTAGGAGAAGTTTGCACCGATTTTCTATATCTTAAATATAACAATGATATTTACCTAATTTTAAATACAAAATGGCATGATTATTATTAAATGTTGCTTCAAATTTAACTAATATTGCTCTAATAGAACTGACACCAACGACAACGACAATAATATATAATAAATATATATATGTAATACGAATTTTTGTATAATTTGAATCAAAGAGGATAATTCCAAGCTCATAAATCATAATTGTATGAAAATATGCATATACATAGTGATAGAAAATGTAACATAGATAACGTTTCAATTAAATTGTGAAGTAAATTCCGAACCAAATTTGATATCCACAATAATTACGTCCTATAAACTTAAATAAGGAAAAAATTGTGACAAGAAGTCATAATCACCATAAATCAAAGAAATACAACTAATAATGTAATTTAAGATAAACGGAAGCTCATAGTCATTACTTCGAAAGTTCATATAGTAATATATTTTGAGACACATAATCATTCGTGATAAATGTGTTTGTTCATAGGTATATACTATTATATATATACACACTCGTGATATGTGTGCATAAAGTACAAGAGTAAAAAAAAAAAAAAACTTTTAAAATAGTGAAAAATAAAGTATAAAAAACTTCATGAAAAATGAAAACGATTTTTTGCCTTATTAACAAAAAACTGACCAAAAAAATTAAAGAATAGAAGGCAATATCTTTCAATGCTAAGAATAAAATATATAAATTTAAAAAACACAGAACACGAAAAAGCATGTTTTGGACAAATACAAAAAGGAGATAAAAAGATAAAATCAATGATGGTAAAAAGTTAGGTTATGATTTTTTATTCGAATTAAGTGCATTGACTTAATAATTTATATGTCTATATACACACGGCGCATATATATATATATATATATATATATATATATTTATTTATTTGTGCGTGTGATATTTAAATTTAGCAAAACCTTTAGCATATATTAGTAAATCTATACATTTCGAGTCTTTTCACAAAGTTATTGCACGCATGTCTACCATTATATCATAGCATATGCACATGTTATTACAAAAAATATTAGTGTAACGCTGGATAGTTCTATTAAAAGTAAATTACATCGGCCTATCCTTAAGACCATTGAAATGACGATAATTTATTAATTAATACAAGATGGAATTAAAAATAAAATATATATTACATGTTCGTTGGGTAATGAAGCAGTTCAATAATTTTGATAGGAAATGTAACGTTGATTTTTTTTTCTTTTTTAATTTCATTAGAGATATGTTAATGTTATTGTCCTTTGAATATTTTGCAAGGGTGTTTGGCCTAACATACCTATTATTTATGTTATTTTTGGTTGAATAGAACTAAAAAAGTGAAAGGAAACTATAAGAGAAAAGAAAAAAAATGAGTGGAAATTTATATTAAATAATTAAAAATAAGATTAAAGATGTAAAGAAATAAAGAGAAATGGGTAGCATTCTTTCAATTTTGAAACCATGGTACTTCTCTTCAAAATTGAAGAGAAAGCGGAGGAAATGAATTTGATGTGATATACTAGATAGAAGGAAGGATACTATTTTCAGAAAAAAAACATTTTTTTTTAAATTTCCTTTATGGTGTTATAGTGATGCAGTGGAAGAGGAAGCACATAATGACTTGGAGAAGTAGCATAGGATAAAGAGGAGGAGCAAGCATTGAATCCTACACCATCGGCTTAGGGAAATAAGCTACCACGTTGGAGAATGATGCATTCAATAATGATTCGAATAATATTTTTTCAATATTTTCAGTAGCCTTTAATTGGATATTTAATAGGATTTAATGTCTTTTGAAGAGGATTCCTTTTTTTTTTAATCATAATGTAAAAGAATATGCTTTTACTATCATTTAATGTCTTTTAATAGGTTTTTTTCTCTTTTTTTATGTCCTTTTTCTTTTTTTTTCCCCTAATTTTAGGTTTTCTATATAAATATATGCCCTAGGGCAAAAGAAAGGCAGTCTTGATTATTGAATAGAATTTCATTAAGCATGTCCTGCTCTTTTCTTTTCAATATTCGAATTTCTTGTGATTGTTATTTCTCCTTTGCTTCGCTACATCACATGATTTGTGTTTCCTCCTAAGCTTAAATAGTACACTAAAAGAAAGGTTATATGCATGGAGGATGATAATGATATTGAGAAGGCCCAGAAACACAGAAAGAAGAACACCACCACTATCTACTCAAGCTCATCAATTCCCATACATTCTCTACCAAAGGATGTGCTTGCTTTAGTCCCTGTGAATGGGGGTTTTGATCTCAAATTTTTAATCCGTAAGTAGATTTATAAAAGCAACCTCATCCCCCATCTCGAAAGGTTATCTATACCATGTCATCAAATTAAGACACATGACTTTCTTAAGAAAAAAGAAAAAGAGATTGTGACTTTGAAAAATAATAAAGGAATTGTGGTTTCTCTACTCATCCCCATCATCAGTAGCACACAAGAAGTGAGCTTTCAATAGTGGGATATGAACAATTCATCCATTCACATCATTTGTGGTAGAGGGTGTAATGTTATAAAGAGAAATATCCTCAATGAAGGAGAATATATACAACTATGGTCTTTTAGGGATAATATTGGAAAGATGTGTTTGGTCTTGATAAAGGATAACCAGATCAACAACAACATTGTGTCAAACTCCCAATCTAAGAGTGACATCACTGTAGAGACTTTTGTGTGAACATGAATATCAACACTTTAATATTCTCACAGCATGGATAATAATATGTGACTACAAGATAATTCTTTTTTTTTTAACATTAAAAACATATTTTCTTGAATTATGACTAAAAATGAAACATATTCAAAAGATGTTAAATCATATTAAATATCTAGTTAAAGCCTACTAAAAGATATTAAAAAAATATTATCGGAATCATTATTAACTGCATCATTTCCCCTAAGTTTGACAAAAACTCTATTTTGTAGTCACATAATATCATCCATGCTGTTAGAATATTAAAGTATTGATCTTCATTCACACAAAAGTCCCAATAGTGTTGTCCCTCTTGGATTGGGAGTTTAACAAGGTGTTGTTGTTGATCTAGTTTTCCTTTGTTAAGACCAAACACAACTTTCCAATATTATCACTAAAAAACCATAGTTGTATATATTCTCTTTCATTGAGATATTTCTCTTTATAACATTACACAATCTACCACAAATGACATAAATGGATGAATTGTTCATATCCCACTGTCGAAAGCTCACTTGTTTTCTAGTACTAATGAAGAGGATGAGTAAAGAAACCACAATTCCTTTATTATTTTTCTGAGTCAACATCTCTTTTTCTTTTTCCATAAGAAAGTCATGTGCCTTAACTTGACAACATGGTATTGATAACCTTTCGAGATAGGGGTTGAGGTCGCTTTTGTAAATCTACTTACAAATTAAAAATTTGAGATCAAAACCCCCATTCACAGGGACTAAAGCAAGCACATCCTTTGGTAGAGAATGTATAGGAATTGATGAGCTTGAGTAAGCGGTGGTGGTGTTCTTCTTTCTGTGTTTCTGGGTCTTCTTAATATCATTATCATCCCCCATGCATATAAACTTGAAACACAAATCATGTGATGCAACGAAGCAAAAGAAAAACAACTATCACAAGAAATTTGAATTTTGAGAAGAAAAGGGCAGGACACGCTCAATGAAATTCTATTCAATAATCAAGATTATCTTTCTTTCACCCTAGGTATACATTTATATAGAAAACCTAAAATTTGAAAAAAAAAAAGGAAAAAAGGAATAATAAAAGAATAAAAACCTATTAAAAGAAATTAAATGATATTAAAAAACATATTCTTTTACATTATAACTAAAAAAAGAATCTTATTCAAAAGACATTAAATCCTATTAAATATCCAATTAAAGGCTACTAAAAATATTGAAAAAATATTATCCAAATCATTATTGAATGCATCATTCTCCAAAACCAAGAGTGTTTAATTAAACACTGGTGGCTTATTTCCATAGGCTGGCGGTGTAATTGTGGTGTAGAATTCAACGCTTGTTCCTCTTCTCCATCCCATGCGACTTCTCCAAGTATCTATGTGCTTCCTCTTCCACTGCATCATAGAGAGTGATAGGTCTATTGGACACCTATGTTTAAAGGTGTTCCATCTGGCTTATGTCACATAGGATTTTTCTTGATTGTGTTATCCATTATACCTATCACAAATATAAAGGATCGAAATATAAATTAGATCCATTTAAAAAATAAAAATAATTTTATAAAAGAAAAATAAAAATGAAGTAATATAAAAATGAATTAACTTTTTTTTGGGAAGTTGTTCAGTATACATATAAACTTACAGTTGATATCTTATTATGATAAAAACACAACCGTAAAACGTAAAACTATTAAAACTATACATGAAATAGGTGCATTAAGAATATAAATACAATAAATATGTGTATTTTCCAGGTAAATCCTATGTGTAATAACAGAGTGAAAGGTATTTAGAGGATCAATTTCATCTAGAATTAGGTATATCCTTTTTCACCAAAACCACCATAGATTCATATAGGTGGTTAATTAAGATTGTAGAGATGTGAAACATTGCGAATGATAAAGCGTGAGCGACGCATATTTTGCATTCATGTTTGCCACATTGTTAACCCCAACTAGTATATATCTATTTCATTCTATTTATAATCCGTTCTATATTACAACATCTATACGTACACGATTATATTCTAAGGCTAAATAGCCAAATTACTAAAAAGAAAGAAAAAAAAGACTCAAATTTTCACAATTTCTATGCTAATACTCATTTTAGGCATGAAATCTCTCAAGTTCCATCTCCACTTTGCATTTGTTCTTATTGCTCATACTATTCTTCTATCTCATCCGGCGTTTTCAGATCGTATGTCCTTACAACTCCATTTGTCTCATTAAATAATCAATCACTCTTATAAATTTTAGAGATTGTACCGTTGGATGACAATATTATTATATTCTTAATTGCATGAGGGCTATATCTTTCAATGCCAATTCATATAATTCATTTTCTGTATAGTTGAATTGACAAAGATTTTCTACAAATGATGCACAAAATGACGTTTCTATCGATGGTGTAAATGACAATAAGGTTTCTATAGATGTTGAAGATAGTTTGGTTCAAAGTATAAATAGTAAAAGGCAAGGCCTAAAACTTACCCCTCTATTTAAAAACGAGCAAGTGCAACGCTTGGCAGATAAACTCTCGAACTAGCTTAATGGTAGGCCTTGCAATGCCTCCTCAAACTTTGCAAAGGCAATCCCTATTAGCATCGAGCAACCATTCACCAAGTACCAAGATGTCCTAACAAGATGCAACATCCATGTCACTCACACCGACGAGATCATACTCCTAGTTTGTGTGCCTCAATTAGTATCAACATTGGTGTTAGGTAACTATACTTAACCTCCAACTGGTAAGTACTTAAGTGATTCGAAGTTTAATAGCATTAGGGTCGATTTTGAGAAGGATTGGATGGTATTTGTGTTGAGTGCTAGTACACCATAAGGAAGTGCTGCCATTGGAGCCACGCCGTAAGCAAGTGCAACCACATCTCAGGGAAGTGTAACCACTGGAGGGTTGGCATAGGTTTAGAGATGAGGTCTGATGTTTATTTGAAGACATTTTTGCTGGGTATGGGATTGCTTTTAACAAGCTAAATCCAATACTCATGCTTAGAGTGACATGCCAAAGGTAATGAAAGCATATGGAAAGAAATATGACGTATCATATCCAAAAACTATTATTTTTGGATTTGGATCCTATGTTAACTTCTCTCTTTTACATGTAACAAATGGCATTAAAATGATTGTATAAAATAGTTTTAGAATTCAAACAATTACAACATTATTTTTAATTTAATGGAAA
Organism: Combretum micranthum; assembly: GCA_024138025.1. NCBI lineage: Eukaryota > Viridiplantae > Streptophyta > Magnoliopsida > Myrtales > Combretaceae > Combretum > Combretum micranthum. Next base: position 694,448 of record JAMXBD010000293.1, read on the forward strand.
TTGACAAAAAGAAGGAAATAGGAATGTTCAACTTCTTTTATTTAAAAGCTTTTACATGTCAAATTTTCATATGTCACTGGTATCGTTACCAAATCTTTAAATGCTTATGATATCATGGTTCATGTGCTATCAAGAGTCCTTCAGCCTTTTCCATTTACAAGGTACAATGTAGCTCTTCACACATTACTTTATTTGAAACATCTTGAATGGGTAAAGTATTTGGCAGAATATTCCTAACCTAAAATTTAACATCAACCATTGATTATAAGCACTATCAAACATGGGTAGAATTGAAAATTTATTATTTCTAGTCTGACTTAGATGATAAATATCTTTTGTTTATATGGTAAGTTTTTTTCAATGTCCTCTTATCAATTTTTGCATTCAATCCAATGGAGAGGCTCTTAAGTAAGATGGGATATAAGGTTGAATACATATGACAAAACGATATACACATAAGCCTCTTATTTTGTAATATTCTTTTGTTCTTATCAATGTAGTAATAAATTGTGGCTAACAACCTAATATTTATTAATTTCTTGAGATTGTGGTGTACAACATGTTAATAAGATCCGTATGTCAAAATAGATCATATTTGACAACTGATTATTTTATGTGACCATGAGTTATATAAAAGGCATTGAATTAATTTATTATTTCATGTCTCATATTCAAATAACATTATATCCATGTAATATGGCAGGATTGTAACCATTACTTTCTATTAGCCATCAATCTCTTCCATAAACATTTCATCGCTGGAGTAAACAAGTCTTTGGTCCTATTCACCAGCAAAAATGGCATATCCTCAACAGCCTTTCTCATATTACGTAGAAACTATCTCTCTCTCCGTCTCCTTAAGTAATCATGGAGGAACATGACTGTCGAACTCAGCTCACCACAATCTTTGATCGTGAAGAGAATTTGTGGCATATGAAAGCCCATAGTAAGTGGATTATGGATGGTGAGCGTAATACTAAATATTATCATGCTCTCACTCTAGCTCATCGATCCTGTAATCGTATTCTCATGCTTCAAAATTCTGTTGGTCAATGGATTTAAGACCAATCCTCCATTCGTCAACATTTTCTAACTTACTTCTAAACTCTTTTTACTACATCCAAGACTTCTATGGCCTTTTCCAATCCATGTCTTATTAGCTGGCAACATGGGTTAGGCAACATGGGTTAGCTAACTCTTAAATTCAAACACTTACAAGGCCATTATCTAATCAAGACATTTTTTTATGCCTCATCTTCCATCGACTCATGGAAATCCCTAGGAAAAGATGGCCAATAAAGTTATTCTCCCCAAAATCAAACGAACTTAAGTGGTCTTAATTCCTAAAGTTCATCAATTTAGACTAATTAGTTTGTGTCAAACCATCTATAAAATTGTTGCCAAGGGTCTTGTTAATCGAATTCAGCCTTTTTTGGATCAATTGATTCATCCTTCACAAACCAGCTTCATTCCCGAACGTAAAGCTCATGATAACATTATTCTAATTACATGAACTGCTTCATACTTTTCATCATCCCAATCTCAATGGTCAATAGATGATTATTAGATTTGGCCAAAGTTTATGATTGTCTCGAGTGGGATTTTATTCATTGGGTTCCTTCCAATTTGAAATTTCCTAAATGGTGTCTTAAATTGATTGATAGTTGTCTCACTTCAACATCTCTATTGTGGCCTTTATTAATGGTGTTGCTTCCAATCATTTTTTCCTAAGTCGTGCCTTGCGTCAAGGGGATCCTGTTTAACCCTACTTTTTTATTCTTGCCTTAGAAGTCTTGAGTCGAGCTATTGAGCACCAGATTGAACAAGGGGCGTGGATTCCTGTCAGAGTACGTGGCGGCAATTTCTCTCTTTCACATCTTATGTATGCTGGTGATATAGTCCTAGTTGCTAAAGCTAATAGTCAGAACGCTTAAGTCATTGCTTCACTTTTGCAGGATTTTGGTGAGGCTTCAGGCTTGCAAGTGAATTTTGAAAAATCAATTCTATACTCTCAAGCTATTCCTTCTTCTACTAAGGCCTATGTTGCACATTGGTTAAATTTCAAAGATGTTCATTCTTTTGGTCGCTACTTGGGTTTCCCATTTGATAAAGGTCAGAAACCTTCTCCTTCTCTTTTTCAATTCTTAATTGGTAAAATGAGTCAAAAGTTAAGCGGATGGAGGACTAATCATCTTAGTATGGCGGGTTGTTTGGTTTTAGCTAAATCAGTTTTAAACTCACTTTCCACATATTATATGCAGGCTGCAACTTTGCTTGGGAAAATACTTGATAAAATGGAATCACTTACAAAACACTTCATGTGGCATGGTTCCTCAACTGGCCATAAACCTCATTGGGTTTCTTGTAACAAAGTTACAATGCCTAAACATCATAGAGCCCTTGGACTATTAAACCTACATACTCGGAACAAAGCTTGCCAACCTAAACAATGGTATACTTACAAACACCACGGCATTCATTGGACCACTTTGTTAAAGGCGAAATACACTCGTCTTCGGAATAATTCTAACCCTATTGCACCTTCTAGTGCATCTTTTTTGTGCAAAGAAGTGATTGAGTCAACAACTGATGCAGCATAGGATGAAGAGATGAAAAATCCTATGCCAACAACATATGTTCTACACTGCCCATGTTGGAGCGGCGTACTTTACATGTCTTTTGGATTTCTCAAATTCGTAATTAATAATGTGGTCAGTGCCTTTAGAATATCATTTAATATTTCTAAAGAATAATTTTTAGTATCATTTAGTAGGATTTTTAATAGGATTTAATGTCTTTTAATAGAATGTCGGTTTCATAGGATTTAATACCTTTTAATAGGATGTCAGATTTAGTTTTTCCTTTTAAATGCTATTTAATATTATTTAATAGGTTTTAGTTCTTTTTCAATTATGGCAACTTTCAAGCTTGCCTATATATATGTAAGCCTTATGGCATATGAGAATATCTGTTTTTTGAATGAAATTGTTTGAGAGTGTTCTCTCTTTATCCCAAATTCGTAATCTTGTGTAGATTTCGATTTTGATGCCAAATATCTAGGTATTCTCAGAATCAATGGATATTTGAAGATCACAAGCCGGTATTGTGCGCAAATCAACGTCTTGCGATTGTTCCCCTTTCGTATTCCGCTGCGTCTTCCGCTGCGTCAGTTGGTATCAGAGCCGCATTTGCTCTTGGAATATCATGGCGCCTCGCAGACAGGTTAACCAGCGACATATAGATGAGATTTATGAGCGTGAAAACTTAGATCAGAGGATTGGAGCTATGATCGATGAGAGGTTAGAACAGAGAGATAAGACAGATGATCGATCGGCGACTGGATGCTGCAGTAGCCCAGATCACAGAAAGGATGGAGGCACTTTTGGTGAATCAGAATAAAGGTAGCAACCCTAATCTGATCTAGTGCTAATTCTGATTTGATACATGAGGTTATGAGGAATCAGATGATTACTCCTCTTTTGTTAAGGAAGATAGTAGTTGTAGGGAATTAGGGATGAACACAAAATCCTGAAATTTGATAATAATTTCTCTTCTATTGATGGGACAACTATGATGGAGAACCAATATTTGACACTTATGAAGATGATGAACCTATGTTTGAAGTTGTGTGCGATGGAGGACCTGCCTTCAACATTGAGAATCATGAAGAAGAATTTTTCTCAAAATATGATGATGTATTTAAGGTTGAGGGAGATAGACGACTTATTTTTGATGAAGAGTATGAAGAGGAAGAATTTTCGAAAAAAGATGAATTTTTTCAGCCTATTGGGAAGGAGGTTAATGAGGATGTAGCAATACCTGAGTTTGAAACTATGGTTGTAAAGGAGTTCCAGGATGTGTTTTTTTGAAGAGTTACCAGATGGATTACCCCCATTGAGAGACATTCAACACCAAATTGATCTTGAACTAAGTGCAACCCTTCCAAATTGTCGTCGTCATCAAATGAGCCCTACAAAACATGAAGAGTTAAGGAGACAAGTTGAGGACTTACTGCATAACATGATTAAAATTCGAGGTCGAATTTTGTCCAGCTTGGAGAGGATGATTGGTGGGTGTCGAATCCAACAAATTATAACCTACTCTAAGATTTGTGCATAGTGGTGAGCAGGATCGTCTCCACAGGAACTAGTAAAAATCTATTTCTATTTGAGTGATAGGAAAAGAAGAATTGGGGGTTTTTGAATCGATTAGGTAAACTATATCTAATGCTATTGAATACAAATTCTAGGGTTTTAACAAGATTGATTGGTTTCCAACCAAGGTATTCACTACAGTTCAATTCTCAAGATTGATCATAGATGCAAAAATCATTGTTCTTGTTTCTGAATAAATTGGTTATGATTGTTAACAAGCTCTAACAACCTATCTCTCCTTATTTTATCGATAACTAAAACAAGCTCTTTAGTTATTTCTCTTCTCAACTAAACAATCCTAAACAAGCTCTTAGGGTTTAATTTGTTGAAAGCATGAAATATGAGAGAGATCACCAATTCTAATTAACAGTACAAATGTTTGAACCATTTAAACTAGATCATAAATCATCATAACATAAATCAATCGCCTATTTTGTAATCAACTATGCTATTGTGTCACATAGATTATAATAATTGAACAATTACGGATTCAATACCCTAATTGACATGCAATCGCTTTGCTAACTGAAAGGACAGGCCTAAATTCTAATCAACCAAACAAAACAATAATTTCAATAAGAACAAATGATATATGAATATTCAAGAACAAGAACAAGTAATAAAAACTATTTAGATCTCACAATCCTTGTTGAATCGAAACTGCAATTGAATCCCTTGGCTAGATTGGATGTTTAGCTCCTCATGATTCTAAGAAAACTCTGTCTAAACTTCTAATTGAATATTGAACAAGTCCTCCCATTGACCTAGCCCTAATAGCTTATTTATAGACAAAAACAAAGAGGGATTTTCGCACAAAAAGTGGGCTAGCAAGGTGAGCCGGCGGCTCACTTCTTCAAAGGGGCGGCTCACTTTGCATTCTTATGTATAGAACAATGTGGGCAGGCGGCTCACTTTTGTGCACAGCCGGCTCACTTCTCTGATGATGCAATTTTGGCGTTTTCGTCATGTTTTCATCTCCCAAACATGTTGTGTTGACCTCCTATTACCATTCCATTGAATTTTTTGACTTTATGGGCCTTCAAAAATCGATTCCATAATTCCATCTTTGTTCAAATCTTGTCATATTTACTCTCAATTGCTTCATAATCGCTCAAGTCCTAAAATAAAATATTAAGCGTATATGAGTACCAATTCCTTATAATTTCTATAAAATTAATAACAAATAAATCAAGTTTAATCCGATATAAATTGAGTAAAATACATCTTAACAATGATGCAGCATAGGATGAAGAGACGAAAAATCCTATGCCAACGACATATGTTCTACATTGCCCATGTTGGAGCGGCGTACTTTACATGTCTTTTGGATTTCTCAAATTCGTAATTAATAATGTGGTCAGTGCCTTTAGAATATCATTTAATATTTCTAAAGAATAATTTTTAGTATCATTTTGTAGGATTTTTAATAGGATTTAATGTCTTTTAATAGGATGTCGGTTTCATAGGATTTAATACCTTTTAATAGGATGTCAGTTTTAGTTTTTCCTTTTAAATGCTATTTAATATTATTTAATAGGTTTTAGTTCTTTTTCAATTATGGCAACTTTCAAGCTTGCCTATATATATGTAAGCCTTATGGCATATGAGAATATCTTGTTTTTTGAATGAAATTGTTTGAGAGTGTTCTCTCTTTATCCCAAAATTCGTAATCTTGTGTAGATTTCGATTTTTGATGCCAAATATCTAGGTATTCTCAGAATCAATGGATATTTGAAGATCACAAGCCGGTATTCGTGCGCGAATCAACGTCTTGCGATTGTTCCCCTTTCGTATTCCGCTGCGTCTTCCGCTGCGTCAACAACATGGCATACAAATAATGGCTTTACTATTTTAGGTAATGGCTAATCTACTTCTTTTTTGTTTGACTGGTGGATGGGGGATGGACCGCTTAATCACTTTTTTTACGAACCTCTTCTTCCTTCTTTTTCACTCACAGTAGCAGATTGTTAGATTTCTACAATCCAATGGAATGAAAACCTTATTAGTTACCCCAGCTCACGTTATCTATCCTCTTTTTGTGGTGCCATTTTTTTGAGACCTAATTGCAGTGATGACAAAGGTCTTCATCCTCAATAGAGGAGGGAGCCATCTCTTAAAAATATATATGACCATCTCCATTTCTAACACCGTGACCCTACTATGTCGCATATGAAATGGATTTGGAGAATATTTTCCTCCTAAAATCAAAGTTTTCTTATGGCGAATATGGCATATTAAGATGGATGCCACATGTCCTCAATGTGGATCTCTTGATGAAACTACTATCCACGCATTAGTTACTTGTCCTTGTCTGAGAGAATTATTTTCTAGTCAAGGTTATGAGAGATTCCATCCCATTTTTCATCTTGGTTTGACTTTCTTGGATAGATCCAAAATTATAGTTACATTTCTTCAACTGTGTGTTGGCATTTGTATCCACCACGAGGCTTTAAGTTTGTCATTTTATTATAGTGCATATGGTATTCTCGCAATGGTCTAATTTTTAGAACAACCTCGACTTCAGCAGAATTAGCTACTTCTGTTCAAATTTCAGCCTATGAATTATGGTCTTTTTTAAGACTTCGTAGACTTTATCATGTTGAGAGTATAGTTCTCTTTTTGCAGCACCCTTCTCATGGTTTTGTGAAATTAAATACAGATGGCTCATGTTTACAAAGTACTAGTTAATCTTCTATTGGCTTAGTTGTGCGTGATCATCATGGCAATTGAATGTTTGTATATGCAAGTAAAATGAGTTTTCTAGAAATTTTGTTAGTGGAACTCTAGGCTGTTATTTATCGTTTATCTTTGTGCATCCAACATTCTATGCTTTCTATGGAGATAGTTGTTGATTCTCAAGCTGCTATTTCTCTTTTGACATCTTCTATTAGTCTTAAAATAAAGTATTATCATGTCTTTGGCTATATGCAGGGAAAGGTTGTCACAATTTCGGCAAGTTAAGATCACATATCAGCTAAGGGAAACTCATAGAATCATTGATGCTTTGGCACATTTTGCTCATCATATGGAAGAAGACAGTATCTTTTGCTATATCATCCGTATCATCTTTTGTCTCTTTTGTTTTTTCGATAAAACCTCTGATATTTCCAGAGACTTTTGATCTATTGTTGTAAGGCCTGCTGATGGTCAGACTATGCTCCGTTGAGCTGTTGTATCTATGTTTTAGTTTACTACAATTTCATCTATCGAAAACATTACATCCATATCCTTTTTACTTTTACTTCATATAATAGGTAAAACCCCATAGATGGCCTCTTTCATTTACACTAAAATCATAAAAACGCAAAACGTTCCAATTTTCACATTGGCTTTGGTCTTTATGTTATGCCTTGAATTGAATCTTGGATTCATGGCAACCATTGTGTATATATAATTCTTGCTCTGATTTCACTATATGAGTGCATCCTTGTTAAAATTATGTTCAAATAATACAATGATTGTGTGTGTATATACACAGTTGGAAATACCTTAAATATGGTCATACATCCTTACATTTGTTTAATATAGTTTGACAAGATAAGTAAAACATATTTTCATTATATTATAAAGCGTGTGTGAGCATATTCTGCATGCATGTTTGCCACATGTTTACCCCAGTAGATGCATACCTGTTTCCTTCCCTTTACACTTGGACTATCATTGTAGCACCTACAGTAAAAAAAATTTCTCGAAAGGCCTATAAGCCAAGTCCCAAGAATCATTATCGAGTATCTTACCCACATAAACTTCATCTAGTAGTATTAATAATATAGAGCCTCCTCCTAGTTGGTGTCATTTCAAGCTAATTTTGTTAAATTGCTCGGGCTTTTGATCCAGCTATGCTATGGAGTCTCTCAAGTTTCATCTTCTCCTCGCGTTTGTTCTTATTGCTAATGCCATTCTCCTATCTCATCCGGTGTTTTCTAGTGATGGTACGTCTTTGCAACTCTAATATCTTCTGACTTCTACCTACGGTTGCTGAAATTGTGAGCTAACTATACAATTTTACTAGTTTATTTATTTTATAAATTGTTTCTTATTTAAAATGAATGCAAGAATGTTTTGGTGCGAATTTCATATAAATTATCAGTGTACGATTCTATATAGGTTTACAATTTAACTGATTCTGCACGAATTTATATGATTCGTGAATAGTAAAATTGCAATTTGAAAATCTGCCAATTGTAAAATCGACGGTGGCGGGTCATGTGGGTTAGTTCTTGTATGAGCTTGTTTTTATCGATATATTAGATCAGTGCACCCAAAAGTATACTATCTCTAATAGATTCGTATTACTGAATCTGCATGCTTAAGGAAAATCCAGTTACATGTAGATATATACATTTTCTAGTTTTTCTCAAATGAAAAGTGAAGCTTAAGATAATTCATGAACACCATAATTTTAAGGACATTATCGGACAGTAATTTGTAACTCGTTCAAATTAGTACTTAATATATTAGACAGGTTATTAGAGTATAACTTAATTTTTCAAAAACTGTATTCATTCAACGACACTTCACATAATTTGTGTAAATTAAGTGCATCCTGGTATACTAACAATGTTTCCACAGATGAAGAAGATAACCTGATACAAGGCTTAAACAGCTACAGGCAAACTTTACAACTCTCCCCACTATCGAAGAACGACCAAGCACGCTGCCTGGCGGATAAGCTGTCCGACCAGCTCGATGACCAGCCTTGCAGCACCTCCACGTTATACGCAAAGGCGATCCCGGCTAGCTCGGGGCAACCTTTCACCGACTACCAGAATGTCTTATCCAAATGCAACATCGATGTGAATCACACGACTGATGGGATCATACTCCCAGTTTGTGTGCCTAAATCAGTCCCAACATTGGTGCTAACAAACTATACTCATACCCCATATGCAAGATACTTGAACGATTCCAGGTTTACCGGAATCGGGGCCGATTCTGAGGATGATTGGATGGTGGTGGTGTTAGGTACCAGTACGCCGCAAGGGAATCTTGCCAGTGCAGCGGTTGGTTTAGTTTCGGAGATGAGGTTGGGCTTTTATTTGATGGCACTTCTGGTTAGTGTAGGCTTGGTTTTAATAAGCTGTGCAAGTACTTAAAGGACTAACATGTCTCAGCAAGAGCAAATAAGAATTTCACAACCCTTGATGGATGTAATTTCTCTTAGGTATTAAATTCTTATTTGTCTGGTTTCATAATTCACGCGGCGTGAGGTTGTTTCGTTTTTCCCTGGTGCTGTAGTGTAGCATTTGTGATCCATGATTTGTTGCATAAAATTTTAGACATACAGTCAACAGAATACAATGTTGCACCTATGTTCTATGTTCTTTGAAGATGTATCCTTCAAAAGTTGTTTTCTCTAGTTAAGTCCCTTCAAGATTGTAGACATATAAGGATGTATAAATTTACAGCAATATACTTAATGTGAATTGTTAATCGCCGCCCCAACCCCCACATTCCATTCCCCCCCACACCCACACCCCCCCCCCCCCCCCCCCCCCCCAACAAAATCCAACAACAAAAGAAAAAAAAAAAAAAAAAAATGTGCCTACTGTATTATTAGTGAAAAATAACCATAATTATCTTGGAACATTAGACCATAATTCTAATTAGAACATTACACCGTAACTTTAATAGGGAACCGTGGGAGTTGCTTGACACAATAAATCAAGGCTGCAGTGTTTACTTAAAAAAAAAAAAAAAGGAAAGTTTTTTACTCTCACTTGTAAAAGAATTCACCAATAAAGCAAATAGTTCTCAATAAATAAAGTTAAGTTGCTTAATGATATAGCATTCTAATGATGGTCTTAGTACTACTGTGTGTTTATCTCAGTTGCCTTTTTGTGTGACAATGATGTTTTCATATTTGGAGGAAAGTGAAGAGTGGAATTCGTAGATTGTTAATTTGGATTGAATTTTGCCCCAGGTGGTCTGAATTTGAAAATTTTGTAGACTAATAGGAGTCTGTTTGGATAGTCTACTTTTCGGTCTTTATGTATCTGTGTCGAAACGATATATGTAAATATATTCGATTTATATGTATATTTAATCTATTTGATTTTTTCATGAAAACTGTCAACTTTTTTTATCAGCATCTATTTTTTGATAAACAATTTGTTAGAAAAAAAGTTTGGAAAAGGTTTATGTATCTATTAGAAAAAAGCTAACCAAATAACCTCTATAATGTAAATATCATAGATGCAAGGTTATTTCTAATGTAGTCACATCACACATGTGTGATATGGATTTTACGTTTTGCACGTGATCTCAAAGTGTTGTTGAAGAGATGATATGTGATAATAGGATGGTTTGGAGAGAATAATAGGAAGGAGAAACGAGTAATCTCAGCTGCTCGAATGTACAAGTGATAGATAAGGAAGTTTTAGTAGATCTCGCATATCAATTATATAGTTCTTGAATAAGTAGAATGGTGGTTATTTGAGCTGCCTCTTGTTTGATCTTTTTGTGGATGAAGTTTCCATTATAAAACATTGTTTGTCTTTTCTTTTAAAAATTTTAAAATGAGGATGACTAATTGAATATTTATAGGCACTTGGCATAAATAATGATAACTATCAGATCATCTTAATGATTAATGGATGAGACAGTCTCCCTCATGAGTCAAGACCAATAGTCATCTCCTTTGTGCATGAGCTTGCCTGAGAGAGATAAAGATGCGATAGACCAGTTCAACTATCCCTATTTCGAGTCCATCAAGCCAAATTTTCTCAAATCATCCTAATAAAGGAACCGAGCTCACTAGACTATCACTCAACATATAAGTATGCCCAAAATAAATAATAATACATATTTTAAAGTCTTAGTACATGTATATATGGATAAATATTTGTTGTTCTAGGAATGGTATCTTCATTGTCCAGTAAATAAATACTTGGCATGTGTTAAATAAATTTAAAAAATAAGAATATCTCTCAACTAAAGTAAACAATTATTATCACTTTATAAACACATGGCAAGTATTTATTCGTTGAAATAGAATAAAAATAATATCCTTGGAAGAGAAGTTTCCATCTCGATATATATATATATACATATATATGTTCACTATAAGAAAATTGACCTTTAGATATAGAAATTTCTATCTCTGGAAGTGGAAAATCTATCTCTATAAACTTTCAAAAACAAAATTTCCATCGCAAATTTGTTGCAAAAGCCATCATCACTAATTCTATTTAGGACCAATTAAAAAATTCATCACAAATTTTGCAACAAAAAAATTGTCTCTATTGCCTATAAGTTCCATCACAAATCAGTCATCCAAGTTTACGACCAAATAATTTAAAAACAATATTTTTCATCTCTAATTTGTCTCAATTATCAATAATATGTTTTTAATATTCCGTCACAAATCTATTCCAGTTTTTTTTTTCTTATAAATTATAATAAAATCTATTAATTTTGCAAATCTGTCACAAATTCATTTCTAATATAATCATTAAAGCAAGTGAAAAATTGATTATTTTGTAAATTCCATCGCAAAATCTATCTTTGTCTAATACCATTATAATAAAAAACCTACTTATTCATAACTTCCAAATAGAACCTATCATAATTCATTGTATATTAAGTATACTCCTATCTTCTAGTAACTTAAACTTGCTTATATATATAACTAAATTTCCACTTAAAACTCAATAAAGATTCAAAATAAACCATGAAGATTCTCATACATTCAATTGTCATAAGTCTTAAAAAGCAACATCATATCCAAACCAGTCAACATTAAATCTAATAGAGTCAAAACAAAAGAGAAGTAAGCCAAAAGCCTAATAAAGTTATAAAGTTCGCATATGAAATTCCATTTAGTTTGTCAATATCATTTCCCTCAAAGCTTGACAAGTTCAGCTAATATACTTTGCATCTATTTTCTCAATCATGCCTTAAATTCTTTTTCTCTTTTCTCTAATTTTGCTTCAAACTCTCGTTCTCTCTTTTTCATTTGCTCTTGTTCTCTTTTTCTCCATTTCTCCCTGCAACTCCTACTCTCTTTTTTCCATTTGTTCTTGCATATCTTGTTGCATCTTTTCTAGTATCTGTCCAAGTTTATCTGAAGTAATGATAGATGATGATGAATCACCATAATTTGAACTACCAAATGATGGACTTCTACTATTCCCAACTATGTTATGTGGTTTTTACCTAACTCCAAATCCATATAATTTTCCATGACGAGGACCTCCAGTTATGTCTATTCATGCATCTGAATCAAAGCCAGGAAGTGATGATGAATCTTTACCATAATTCACTTTTAATGACTCGGTATATTTTTCCTAAAAAATCCATTCAACATATTAGTTATTAGAAGTTTTAGAAAATGAAATCAAGAATATGCATTGAATAACAAAATAAACTTACACTCTTGTCAATATATTCACTCGTACCATTCTCCTTTCTATGTGTACAATCAAATAGTTCAAGTTGAGAGATAGATTGCTTTAAAGTATTTTCCAACATTAATAATATTGAGCCATCTCAAAAGAAAAATCTCAAAAATTATTCTTAACCATATATTTAATAATTAGGACATGTATTACGTCAAAATAGCCAAAGAAAGTGAAATATGAGCATACCATGCTTCTAGGATGCAAGGAAAATGAAATAAAACATGTTAAGTGTTTTGAAATAGATCATTCGTTAATTGTAAGTCTATTATTACATGTCGCTTCAAATTTCTTCTCCCATTAAAGGCCACTCCAATAGTCATCAACTAACTTATTCCATACTTCAAATGGTATCCAACTCGGTCAATTTCCCTTTGTATCCTCTACTTTTTGTTTACCAACCTTTACACATGCATCCTTTCTAGCCCAATTAAGTGCATCACTAAATCATCTAGTTGCTATAGCATTCTATATTTCCTTTACCTTATTCATCTACTGGATCCCAAGTATGTCATTTCTAAACTTCATCAAAAGTTATTAACACGAATTGCAAGTTTAACATTGAGAAAAAAAATGTACAATAAATCAATTTTTTTACCTAAAATAAGTCCCACAATACTTTCTTATCTTTGATACTAAGTTTTTTCCAAGATGGGCATGCACTGTGAAAACTTCCTTTGATAGCATTAGTAATAGCTCAGGGTACTTCAACATCATCAAAACTATTATGTAGAAATCATAAGAGTAATTATTGTAATTCTAATAATATTGTTGCAATGCTTTAATAATTAATCCAAACCACAAATCTATCGCCAACAACTCTAAGAAAGGTGCGGTCAGTTGAATTTGTGAAGAGAAGAGTCCCTCGATAAAGCCCTCATGTAATGGGACACTCTTATGATGTTTTAAATCTTGATTCTCTAAACCAATAGGAAATTCTAAAGCACCATTTTCTTGCAAAGGTATTTCCACATGTGATTATTGTCCTAATTCCACCATTGTGTATCCTACATTAGTTGTAGTATTTTCTACTTGAGATGATTCTAGAGTGCATTCATCACATATGATTTATGAACGTGGTGGTCTTCCCTTGCCAATGTGCTTGTTAGTTACCTTTTGCATCATATCTACAATTAAAATGTCAAAAAATATCCAAAAAAGAATCATATTAAATATGGAATATGAATCATATTAAGTAGTAAACTTTGATAAGTCTACTATAAAAGTGACTATATTTTAGAATGAGAAAGGAAAGCAATACCTACAATAGAAGCAACAACAATCATAACAATGGTATGAACATTCAATAAAAGTATTTATGCTGAAAAAAACTAAAATTACATCATTTAGCTAAACTCACACATATAAAATAAAAAGCAGGGAAGTCAGTGCTTCTCATATATTATAAATGTTTAAGTACAATAGCACCAATATTTGAAGATTTTCACATGTCATTATCACTAGTATCATAATCAAACTCTTATTCAACATTTTCTTCATTACCACTTGAGGAGCTAAGTTCATAATCTTATTGATTCTCTTCATCTTCTTGACCAACTATATTGTATGAACTTCATTTGGATCTACTTCTTCTAAGTATCCACAATCAACAAGAATTCTTGCATCATCAAGCTTTAAATTTGCATTTACCAATGTGGGTGCTTTCATTTCATTGTCTTGATGATACTTACTTCTTATCACTGAAATACTTTCTTCTTGTTCTTCATTTAGGAGGAATATCAATTGGGCTTCTAAACAGCAAAAATAGCATCCGCATCCATCACATATGTGAGTTTTAAATGATAACCAATCTATCATATCGTATAACAGCAACTTGCAAAGGTGCAATCCTAATTATCAGTATCCAATAGCAATACCAGCCAAGATAAAGCAACCACGATGAAAGCACGAAACCTTAATTTCAAATCACAAAAACATAATAATGGCAGCTCATGAAGCATACAAAGGAAGAGAAAGCAAACAACATGCATGTGGCTTTATTAAACAAGACCATGTAAAGACTCAAAATTTAAGGTGTACATATCCATTTTTTCTTAATCCAATCAAAACCCTTCCTTTTTTCAACTATATAAGTAAATTCATCTTCATTTCCAACCCAAAGAAAGGGGAAAAAACCGAATAACCCATTTCACAGAACTAGATTGCCGATGTAGATATAACTATAGAAAAAATGAAATTTCACTACTAAATTCTAAAAAAAAATAACACCCATTAACCCAATTATCACAAAAAGGCAACAGTATAAGTAAAAAAAAATTAAGCAAGAAACAAGATGGTAAAACAAATGAGGTAATAACCTACCATATACATACACATATATACACACACACTCATATGCTAGTACGACATTCAAACCCAACAACTACACAAAAATCGAAACTTGTCATAATGTCTTTAGTAGCTCTCAGAAAAGAGTAACATCATATAGTTTAATTAAAATGTCAAAAAGAAAAACAATTTATATCAATAAATCCAACTAAATTCTTATGACATAAATATCTATATAGGTCATGGAAGTCAAATCGTGTTAGGAAAAGCTTGATCATTTTCCTCTTACCGAAGCGATTAACCAATAATTCAAACAAAAATAAAACAATCAACACAGATTTAATGTGGAAAACCCCAATGTGGGGAAAAACCATAGGACTGCCGTCGCACTAAAATCCTCCACTATCTGAAATAATGGGATACAACACAATCTTTACTAGTCCCACTAGTGGATCACACAATCTCACCACAAGCTAGTTGATTTACAACAATTCCCTCTCTAGATCTCTCTCTAGGTTTAGGAAAATATAAAATTGTGTTTCTCTCTCTTTGTGTTTAAAAGAAACTTCTAATATATAGATATATACTAGGGTAGGCCGGCCTATAAAGGCTGACCTTTTAAATTCCTCTACAAAGACTTACGTCGGCTCAAGTTTGGCGGCCTTGAATGCCTACGCTGGCGACATACAATTCTAGGCTGGCCTTAGATGATCTTCAACAATTCTTCACATATTGAAGACTGGCGGTGATCCAACCCGTGTGTGACTCGATTTCATCAATTTCCTTGAGTTACACACTATTTCTTCTAGGTATAAACTATATACTTAGGATACCCTTGGATACAAACCCATATGTGTTAGATCTATACCCAACAAACTCCTCCTCCAACTCATATGGGGAGTTCCATCACTCCTATAATCTTCCTGCAACAATCTTCTCCTTAGGTAGAGCTTTGGTCATCATATCTGATGCATTGTCATTAGTATGGATCTTCTCAAGCTTCAACTACTTGGACTATAACACATCTCTAATCCAATGGTACCTGACATCAATATGTTTGGATATGGAATGGAACATTGGATTCTTGCTGCGATGAATGGTGCTTTGGCTATCACAAAACAACTTCAAGTCTTCCTGCTCTTGACCTAGTTCTTCCAAAAACTTTTTCATCCACAAGATTTCCTTGCAGCCTTCTGTTACAGCAACAAACTCTGCTTCAATGGTGGAAAGTGCAACATATTTTTTGCAACTTTAATTGCCAAGACACTGCTCCCCTTGCAAAAGTAATCAGAAACCTGATATGGACTTCCTAGATTCCAAATCACCAACCATATCAGCATCTGAAAACCCTTCTAACACAGGCTTACAGCTACCACCAAAATGCAAACAAAACTTAGAAGTGCCCTTGAGATACCTGAGAATCCATTTCACTGCAGACCAGTACTCCTTCCTTGGATTTGAGAGATACCGGCTCACTACACCAACAGCATGAGCAATATCAAGTTTTGTGTACACCATAGCATATATTAGACTCCCAACAACTGAAGTGTATGGGACCTTTTTCATATCCTCCTTGTCTGCCTCACTTTTAGGACGCTGAAATGAACGCAGTTTGAAATGTCCCCAAAGTGGAGAACAAACAGATTTCGCTTTGCTTATGTTGAATCTCTCCAACACTTTCTCAATATACCCCTCCTATGATAACCACAACTTCTGGCTCTTCCTATCTCTAATAATCTTCATACCAAGAATGTGGCTAATAGGTCCTAAATCTTTCATGGAGAAAGATTTACTTAAGGCAATCTTCAACTCTTTAATCCTCTTGGCATCTCTGCCAATAATCGACATGTCATTAACATAAAGTAAAAGGATAAGGAACTCACCACTGGAAAATCGTTTGATGAAGACATAATGATCTGTGGCAGTCCTAGTGTAACCCTGATCAAACATGAAGGAGTCAAACTTCTTGTATCACTGCCTTGGAGCTTGTTTCAGCCCATACTAACTTTTCTTCAATCTACATACAAGATTCTCCTTCCCCTTGATCTTGAACCCTTCAGGCTGCTCCATATAGATCTTTTCCTCCAAATTGCCAGTGACAGTCTTATGTCTCTTAAAGATCTCCTCAACTTAACCTGCTGTTGAGGCTCTTAGATCTCTTCACTTGTGTCTTCAATAGTTCTTCTATTAGTAGTATCAGTAGAAGATGCAGGATCTACATTTGTGGGAATCTGGCCTGAGGATGATGACTTCTCAGCCTTCTCAATATCTTCAATTGTTTGGTCTTCAAGAAAGACCACATCTTTAGCTTTGATGACCTTCCTGTCAATAGGATCCCACAATCTGTACCCATATTCATCATGTGCATACCCAAGAAAAATACATTGATTGGAGTTAGCATCAAACTTCGCTCTCTCATCCTTTGGAATATGCATAAAGGCTCTACACCCAAAGACACGTAAGTGATTATAAGTAATATCTTTACCTGTCCAGACCTTCTCTGGGATATCTCCATCCAAAGCATATGAGGGAGAAAGATTTTATCACATCCACAGCTGTTCTCATGGCCTCTCCCCATAATGACTTAGGTACCTTGGAATGAGATAAAATGTACTTTACTCTCTCAGTAATGGTGCGATTCATTCTCTCTGCAACACCATTCGGCTATGGGGTCTTAAGAACTATCTTTTCCAGTTTTATCCCATGATCTATGCAATACTGCTCAAATGGTCCTCTGTACTCCCCACCATTATCACCCTGATACAAATTAACTTTCTACCAGTTTCACGCTCCACTCTAGAATGAAAATGTTTGATATATAGTCAACACCTGATCTTTAGACTTTAAGGCGTATGTCCAAAGCTTTCTAGAGTAATCATCAATAAATGTAACAAAGTACAATGCACCAAGTCTATCTTTCATATAACACACATTAGTGTGGATCAAATCTAATATATGAGATTTCCTACTAGGTGGATTTCTCTAAAAAGCAACCCTATGTTGTTTACCAACAAGATAGTTAGGTGCAAGGTCTTAATAGAGTACCTTTCAAATCAGGTAGAAGTTGTTTCTTCACAAGCATCTGAAGCCCCTTTTCACTCATGTGACCAAGCCGTCTGTGTCACAGCTCCATAGTAACATCATCTATCAAATTCAGATCTCCTTTACTTAGCTTTGGTGGCATTAAGTAAAGGGTGTTACACTTCCTTCCCATAGCTACAATCAAGGAGCCTTTGGTGAGCTTCCATTTACCATTACCAAACTGACTGTGGTAGCCTTCATCATCTAGCTTTCCTGCTGAAATCAAGTTCAGGCGAATATCTAGTACATGTCTCACATCTTTGAGAATGAGTTTGCAACCTATGTTAGTTTGCAAAATAATATTTCTAATGCCTATAATCTTTGAAGTTTCATTATTTCCCATCCTAACATTGCCATAATTACCAGCAATGTAAGATGAGAATAACTCACCATGTCCAGCCATATGAAAGGAGGCACCAGAATCAACCACCAAGACACTATCATGACCTGCAAGACTAATACAACCCTCATCTTATGTAACCACTACCTCACCATCCGTTGCTGCAACAATGGTGTCTTCATTTGAATCATCACCTTTACCCTTACCATGCTGATTCTTCCACAGTCTACAGTCCTTCTTGAAATGACCTGGCTTGTCACAAAAGAAACACTTGAGGTTTCTCTTACTCCTTAACTTAGATCTTCCCCTTGACTTATCAAATATGTCATATTTATCATTCTGCCCTCTATGCTTGCTTTTACCCTTCCTTTCAGATTTATCTGCAACAAAAGCCCTTGAATCTGAACCAACACCCACATCTCTCCTTTTGGCCTCTTCATTGATCAAACTATCATTAACCATAGCAAGTGTCAAGGTTCCATCTAGAGCAGAATTACCAACTGATAATACAAGTGTTTCCCAACTCTCAGGTAATGGACTCAGCAACAAGAGTGCCTAAATCTCATCCTCAAGCACAAGCTTCATCGCTGTTAGTTGATTTACAAGCCCTTGAAAATCATTCAAATGCTCAGTCATGTTAAAACCTTCCTTATATTTCAAATTAACCACTCTCCTAATCAAAAAGGTTTTGTTCAAGGTTGTTTGCCTTTCATATATAGATTCTAACTTTTCCACAAAATATCAACCCTAGTCTCCTGAGCAACATGATGATAAACCCTCTGATCAACCCACTGTCATATAAACAACAGTCTTCCTATATAGTATAGCCCAATCTGCATCAGATTTATCTTAGGGTTTTGCAGTATCACCCCCCAAAGGCAAATACAGTTCTTTACAATATAAAAGATCTTCCATCATAGATTTCCAGATAGAGTAATTTGAAGAATTAAGTTTGATAATTATACCTAAAGATTCAGCCATGTCTAGAATCAAGAAACCCTAACCTCAGTGCAGCGAAACCCTAATTTTCTTTGAGAACCTAGCACTCTAATACCACTTTGTTAGGGAAAGCTTGATCCTTTTCCTCTTGCCGAAGCGATTAACCAATAATTCAAACAAAAATAAAACAATCAATACCAAGATTAACGTGGAAAACCCCAATGTGGAAAAATAGCATGGGACCACTGCCACACTAAAATCCTCCACTGTCTGAAATAATGGGATACAACACAATCTTCACCAGTCCCACTAGTGGATCACACAATATCACCACAAACTAGTGAATTTGCAACAATTCCCTCTCTAGATCTCTCTCTAGGTTTAGGAAAATATAAAATTGTGTTTCTCTCTCTCTATGTTTAAAAGAAAAACATCTAATATATAGATATATACTAGGGTAGGCCAGCCTATAAAGGCTGATCTTTTAAATTCCTCCACAAGGATTTATGCTGGCTCAAGGCCGGCAGCCTTGAATGTCTACGTCAGCGGCATACAATTCACGGCCGGTGGCATTGGATGATCTTCGACAATTCTTCACATATTGAAGACTGGCGGCTTTCTTTATCAAAGCTAGCGGCGATCCATCCCGTGTGTGACTCGATCTCATCAATTTCCTTGAGTTACACACTATTCTTCTAAGTATAAACCATATACTTAGGATACCCTTGGATATAGACTCATATGTGTTGATTATACCCAACAAATCGGTCATCATCTTATCCACTGCCATGTAACAAGTCAACATAAATAATATAATAAGGAGACTTCCATCTTTTAGTCTAGTAATCAAATGCATTACCATCCTTCATGTCCACTTCTAGAAAATAAGTTAGTCAAGCTATCATTAGAAACCCTAACAATAGGATCTATATCTCACAGAAAAAATTTTGTAAATCTAAAATAGAGGCCAGTAGGGAACCATAGTGGGATCTATATCGCATCCGCACTTCATCATACATCTAGTAACTATATCAAACTAATATCTTACTACCTTAGAATAAAGAACATAAACTAATATAAAAAGAGAAGAACCAATAACATTCCTCTCAAAACGATTGTAGAATATGTAACAATAACAGCACATCTAGAAAACTAAGAATGCATCAGAGGATCAAAGTCTTACCTTTGCCCAAGAATTTTACTCAATCTTGAATATAAAAGCATCTTAGCAATCTTTGAGTTATCAAACCCATGTGGTACTCATTAAATCTAGACAAAACTAAAAGAGACCACATTAACAATCAATACATACGATCCTCTAGTCACGAAATCACTTGCAGATAAAATGCTAGGTTTATAATATAAGTATACAACAGCTGTTGATTTCAGGAAATGCACATCAAAACTCATAAACATTAATGGCTTATCCATCAAAACACAATAATAAAGAACAAAAGCAACTCATCATGCATATTGATTTCATGAAGAAGAGATTATTCCAAAACACATCCATTTTACAAAGAACCTTTACCTTCTTAGGATTGCCTCTTTATCAGGATGTAGCTTTCATTTCTTCAACTCATTCTCCGAAGTGCTCATCATTGTCACGATAAGCTTTCTAGGATGTGGGAGTAGCGTTAGGGTTTTCAACTTTTAGGTTTCTTGAAACAAAAAGATAAAAGGAAGGACCGAGTATCCTTGGTCTGCTTTTGTTAAGATACTAAGTGTGTTTTTGTTTATGTTTATTTATTTATTTGATAAAAGCAATCAAAGGAGTAGATTTGTATAGACGTGTTTATCTACATTATTTAAGCAAAAACCATTTCATTCGTCTCCACATCACATTAAAAATTATTTCCTACATGATATACACTTATTTGACATTAATTTTTGTCAATATTTACATTAGAACCACCGTATTACTTTGAGTGAAACTCTAACAATGCATGAGGCTATTTTTATAATTTCATGGTACATCTTCATATCTATCCAACTCCACTATCTTGGCAGTTTATTTTTCAGACGGTTAATTTCTAAAAATCTTCGCTCAACTTACTTTGAAAAAGTTTTTTTTTTTTTTTTTCATCTTTTCTTCTTTTCAAATCTACGATCTTCCCCAAACCATCTTCAATTTTTTTATATACACCAAATATGAGAAATTTAATTTGTGCTTGCTGTGCACTTCCTAGAAGACAAATCTAAGGGGAAGTTTACAAAGAGATCGATAATGGTAAGATTCTCTACATGTATTTTTTTCCAAAAGCAGAATATTAGTTTTAGATGGTTTATTTGCAATTCACTTTGTCTCTTTTATATTTCATTGGATAAAAGATGTTTGTTCAAATGGTTTCACAGTATTAACTATATTCATTTTAGTATGTTGGTGGAAGCAAAAGTTTTTTTGCCTGCTTTTTTATTTTATATGCAAAATATATTTTATCTTTTTAAAGTATAAAATCAATTTTCTTTATATGAAATTTCTCTTTCTTTCCTTTTTTTTAATTTATATGTTTATCCATATTTAGTGCTTTGTTGCCATGAATTTTATAATTTTTATCTTCATTGTCTATTCTTACAAGTGTAGATGGAACTATATGAGACAAAATACTTTTCTACAGCATTTCAAAATTCTTTCCAGTAGATTTCAATTAGTATGTTTATATATATTTAATGCTTTGTTGCCATGAATGTTATAATTTTAACCTCATTTTCTATTTTTACCGGTGCAAAGTAATTGAATAGAAAAGTGGCAAAAATATTATATAAGTAAAATAATGATATCTCCATGAATTTAAAATTGTTTTAACTTTTGGAAATTATTTTGTCATATATCATCCTTTTATCCACATATGTTTTAATTTCAATTTTACATTCATTATATTTAATTCAATCATACCTCATCTCTCCACCAAACCATTTATATTTACTACCAAAGACTGTGAATTGGATCACTTTAACCCATGCTTCTCTTTCTTGTATTCGGATAACAATAGTCTCTGGATGATGAATTTAGAGAGAATCCACAGAGAGAATATTAAGGGTCTTATGATTTTTGTCATTTTAATTTGCAATTTCTAACAGCAATGTAATATTCATTGATCATTGTATAAATAATGTGACTGTAGTTTTTTATTTATCTATTAGTTCAATTTTTTTCTTTTGTTTCTAACTTTTTCCAATTAATCCCCATTTCATATCATGCAATATTTTGATTTCCTTTCTTTTTCCCATAGTAATTACATGCTACATATTTGTTTAAAGATTGCAATATAAATATAAAAAATCTATGAAAACCAACTATCGATTTTTGTAATTTTACACCTTTGACATAATATATCCATGATTAAATTTAAACAAATCTTTTATAGTTATTAAGTACAAATTTGTTCATGCAATGTAAAAATGGCTTATTGTGTTTTCCAGTAAAATTATGCATAGCACTTTATTAGAACAGATTCAATATTGGTATTCCAACCCCGTCAACTATTTGTTTATGTACTTATTTGTCACTTTCTCCTTTTTCTTTTTTATTTTTTAAAAATCCTAAATTTTGTACTTTTTTAATGTCATTTGCAACAAATTTGTATATTTTTAACTAATAATAGTTTATGTTTCAAACATTTTAGTATTCTATTTTATTTAATTTATGCACATGCAATGCAGGTGCAGCATCACTAGTATTATTTAATCTGAGACACATTTCAATCTATCTCTAAATGTCGCATGCATATTTGCATAGCTATGGATATATGTGCATATATAATTTTAATTTTAGAGATAGATTTGAAACAAAATTTCAAAGAAAAACATAGCACCAACAAAAACTCCCTTCCCACTAAAGAATCTGAGATAGATTTCCAACAAAATTAACTTTCTCACAAATCCATGATAATCCGTCGCAGGTTCCATCGCTAATACATATAAATAACAAAAATTCCTTCATTATATTTCCATGCAAATACATTGCAAATATGATGCTAACCAAATTATTTAAAACAAAATATTTCGTTGCAAAAATTCTGCTTCTAAAGGTGAGCTTTCTTATCGTGGCTCTTACATATGCTACATACACTTTTAAGGTACAAACAAATAAAAAAGAAGCAGTGATAAAATTTTTAATATGTTTGTGTATATATTGCGCTTAAGATAATTAGCTATCCAATTTTATCTCCACATGTGTTTTAGAATTTGTTATTCATATCATATCCCAGTTATGGGAGAATAAAAAAATTGGATGGTATATAGTAGGTTGCAGAGGACATCTATTTTTGGCAACTAGTTGTATTTACAGGAAAATGGCATCTTTAGATGAACCCTATCCAATAAGGAAAAACATCATACAATAGCATTGAAATAACGCTTATGAGAGTAAATACTTATCGGTCGAATATGGCATGTACGAGTCTATTATTTTCGTAATTAGGAGGCGATCCCATCATTTAATTTTTGGTTCTTTGTCTGTTGTACGCTTCCTTTGAATTTTTTGTCCGTAATCATATTAAAATCTTGACTTTTCGGTTTCTAGCATGATGGTTGGATGTTCCTTCTCTACTTTATCCTTAGGACTATATCCTCTTCATAATGAAAATCGGAGATTGAACTGGAATTCACATCTTCTTTTTTTTAAGTGAAAATGTTAATTTATCTATTGGCAAAAAAATAGATTTTATTTTATTTTTTACCACATTACCAAATCTGATTATACAAGTGTTGGGTTGTGGAGCCTGAATACTGTACACCTTTGAAAAGTCATAATTCTTCTCAATATATATGCGAAGGGACATGTTTCTTGTATATAAAACAATGTAACTTTTCTTGAAGGGGTATATAGAAGAGTTGTAACTCTTCCCAAAAGGCATTATTATTGTTAGTAAGGGTATTTTAGGCAGTTCACGTAAAATTGTCATTAGGGTTTTTTATAAATAGCCCATCTATGTAATACACATCTCTCTCTATATAGTGAATATCCTGGCTTGGTAGCGCCCCCAGACGTAGTCACAATCCGTGACGAACTGGGTAAACAATTTTGTGTCTTTGTCATTTCAATCTTTATTTTTCGTCTTTATTATTTCATAACAAATTGGTATCAGAGCAAGGTTCGGTGGGATAGATATGATGGGTGACGGAAAATTGCCGATTGAAAGGTTTGACGGAGCAGATTTCGGATTCTGGAAGATGCAGGTCGAGGATTATCTGTATGGTAAAGATCTGTATCAGCCTCTGGGTACAAAACCAGAGGATATGAAGGACGAAGACTGGAAATTGTTGGACAGGAAGGCGATGAGCGTGGTTCGCTTGTCTCTGTCCAGGAACGTTGCGCTTCATACAGCAAAAGCGAAATCCACTAAGGAGATGTTTGAGACGTTATCGGAGATGTATGAGAAACCATCAGCAGCAAACAAGGTTCATCTGATGCGGCGTCTCTTCAACCTAAAGATGTCAGAGAATACTGTGGTTGCCGATCATCTTAACGAGTTCAATTTGATCACAACCCAATTAAGCGCTGTGGATATTGATTTCGATGATGAGGTCCAAGCCCTAATTTTGCTGTCTTCCTTACCGGAGAGTTGGAGCGGAACAGTTACAGCTGTTAGTGCTTCATCGGGGAAAGAGAAGTTGAAATTTGACGAAGTAAGAGATCTGATCATTAGTGAAGAAATTCGCAAGAAGGAATTAGGTATTACTTCAGGGTCAGTTTTGAACACAGGAAATAGGGGCAGATCTGATTCGAAGGAAACGAATCGGGGTAGATCGAAATCAAGAGGTCGGAACAGGGGAAGAAGTGCATCGAAAAGGGACTTGAGTAAAATCAAGTGTTGGAACTGTCAGGAATTTGGTCACTTCAAGAATCAGTGCACAGCACCGAAGAAAAAGAAGGAGGCAAATGCAACAGTAGATGAAACCGAAGATGCATTAATTTTGAGTGTGAGCAGTCCATTGGAATCGTGGGTTTTGGATTCTGGAGCATCGTTTCATTCTTGCAGTGGTGCAGAGTTAATGGAAGAATATACTTCTGGTGATTTTGGAGAAGTCTATCTTGCTGATGACGAACCTCTGAAAATCGTGGGGAAGGGAGATGTTCAGATCAAAACACCGAATGGATCTGTATTACAGTTGCATGGCGTGAGACATATCCCTGGGTTGAAAAGAAATTTACTCTCGGTTGGGCAGTTAGATGATGAAGGTTATGATGTAACCTTTGGCTGCAATAATTGGAAAATTACAAAAGGAGCCATGGTGGTGGCTCGAGGCAAGAAGGAGGGTACATTGTATACGACGACAAATCTCAAGGATAGTATTGCTCTTACAGGAGCATACAGTGATGCAGATTTGTGGCATTGCCGACTAGGTCATATGAGTGAGAAAGGGATGAAGGAGCTGTGTTCAAAAGGAAAACTGCCGGACCTCAAGACAACTGAAGTCGGATTGTGTGAGGAGTGTGTACTCGGGAAACAGAAGAGGGTAAGTTTCTCGAAGGCTGGCAGAACTTTGAGAAAGCAGAAGCTTGAGTTAGTACACAGTGACTTATGGGGACCAGCGCCGGTGACATCTCTTGGTGGTGCGTCATATTACATGACTTTTATTGATGATTCCACTAGAAAGGTATGGGTTTATTTTCTAAAAAATAAATCTGATGCTTTTAATATCTTTAGAAAGTGGAAAGCTCTGGTAGAAGTTGAAACAGGCCTGAAAGTGAAGTGTCTGAGATCTGATAATGGTGGTGAATATGAGCTCAGTGAGTTTAAAGAATTTTGTGCTAATAATGGTATTCGCATGGAAAAGACTGTGCCAGGAACTCCTCAACATAATGGCGTTGCAGAACGCATGAACAGAACACTTAATGAACGTGCTAGGTGCATGAGGCTGAAGTGTGGGTTATCCAAGATGTTTTGGGCAGATGCAGTCAACACTGCTGCCTTCTTGATCAATAGAGGACCATCAGCCCCTTTGGAGAACGGCATAACAGAAGAGGCTTGGAGTGGTAAAGAGGTAAACCTGTCGTTTCTTCGAGTATTTGGCTGCACTGCTTATGTTCATGTTGATGCTGCTGCTAGAACCAAATTAGATGCTAAATCTGTTAAATGTACGTTTATTGGATATGGTGGTGATGAGTTCGGTTATAGATTCTAGGATGAACGTAATAGAAAAGTTATTCGTAGTCGAGATGTCATATTTAATGAGCAGGTTCTGTACATGTCACGACTCTAATATGGGGGCCTAACAGGATTTATCTAAAGCCATCATATCACGTGTGCACCCGTAACATGAGAGCCGTCTTATATGTCAGAGTATACAAGACTCTATTTATTTATAAATGTTTGTCATACAAATGATATAATATATTACAGTATTTCAACTATGGAGTTCGATTTTCCAATTTCCACCAAGATCGCAGAGAATCGGTATCCCCCACCAAATAGTGAAATTGGGTTTCCAAACTACAACATACAAAATTTAGAATTCATCTAATTTACATTCTAAGTTTACCATGTCCTATATCTCTATCTTCAATAGAGTTTGTTGGAGAAGCTCTCTTCACACATTCCTAGCCAATCCCAGCTAGTAATAATCCTGCACAAAAACTGTTGGGGAAGCGAACCACGGGCTCAGTGAATAACCAGACTTATCACAACAAGCAAGTTATTATCATCATATGTAATGCATCAATCAAACATATGAACAATTACAAGCTTGGACAAACCGGAATCCAAACAGATGGAGATTTACGCCCTCTCATCGGGTTGAAGGAACCAATCCCTGAATCACCTACCCAGGAGAAACTAAGCATACAGGAAATCCACAATCTTCACAATTATTATCTCTTTATGTAATGATGTTTTAAACACCCATTTCCTGTTTTGCGCCTTAGAAACTCCACTAAGTGTTAAACATTTCACAGCGATACCATGGGCGGCGTCCTTCGTTACCAGTTAGTTCCCATGGAACCGACAGAACAAAGGTAAACTTGCGTAGAACTAATAGCCTCTGCCTAGAAAAACCAAGTATTACCAGAGAACCGAAATTCTAACACGTAGTAGGCATTCGTAAAAATAATGCAATATATGCAAATCATGTTATGCATGCACACAATTTACTTATGAGTTCGATAATTTTTAGTCAGATTATAAGTGATCAACTTCATTCAAACACTCAACATGCTTTACATACAGTAATTTCACCGCCATTCACTATCACTTTTGATTAGTAGTATTTATCAAACAAGTAATTTCAAACAACAAGCAAGTCCCATAATCCCTACACACGAGAGTTCATTATTATCTTTGTATTTTAATGCAACTAACTACAAGCACAAACAATGTAACAAGTCTAAGTTACTCACCTGTGGTCCTCTAAGCTGTTGTATAAGCTACCGGAAATCCGAAATTGATCTATTTTCCTATGAAAGAAATAACAGAGATTCATTATTGGATTGGTTCTGTAAGAGAAGTCTTCCTATAATTTAAAGGTGTTGATTCTAATCGCCGAATATTAGACTGCACTCGTAACTTTAATTATTGCATCGTTAAATAATTTAATTAAATCATTTTAGATACCCAAGTATTCCGTATCGGTGTTTGATATAGTTTTTATTAATTGCTAACTATATTTTTATTCAAGGAGTTTGTCTTTTCTTAAGTTGTACTGCTTTTAATAGAAGGTTTTTATTTATTAAATCGTTGCTCGTCAACCTTATCTGTCTCTCAAATTAGTGTTTTTATTTATTTAAGGGTATATTCTAGTATCTATATCTCTCAAGAATTATAAAAATCGTATTTAGATATACCAAGTTTCTATTATACTTCTGTTTTATTTTTGTTACAAAATAAGCTAAGTTTAATACTATAATATTATTAGTAATATTAGTATTGAAAAAGCAATATCAGTATTAGATACAAGTATAATAATAATAACAATTTTTAGATAGCTAGTAAATAATACCATTGGTGATAAAATAGAATTGATGGTAGTATAAATGTAGCGACTTTGATATAAAATAACAGTATTGCTAACTCTAATGAAAATATTAATAATACGGAATACTATAAACAGTAGTAATAATAAGGGTAATAATTAAACTATATCAATAGAAACTTCAGTAACCTTAGTTTTGGTTTATTGAGATTGAAAATTGAGTGGATTTCTATTTGCGATTTCTTATTCGTTTTAAATCCGATTTCGTTGTATAAATAGTCGATTTGGTAGTACTCGAAGAGTACTTTATAGTAGTGAAATTATTTTCAAGAAAAGAGACTTGTATAATTTTTAAATTTATGAATAACATGCATAGGTTTCAAGTGAATCCTAACAGTTGTAGTCCAAACTTGTTTTGATCATATCTAACTCATTTCTAATCCGTTTTCGATGAATAAATAGTCGTTTTCATAGTATTTTCCGAGTACAATCCATTAATGGTCTTAGTTTTATCAAATAAAGTCATTAAGGGGACGAAAAGTACAAGAACAGTCCGCTCTGTTCGTGTAGATCTGGCAGCAGAAATTTCTTTTTTTTTTGTAATATCTAATTCGTTTCTTATCTTTTTAACAAATAAATAGTCGATTTCATAGGATTTTTCGTGTTCTTTCCATTGGTGGGGTCGTTTTTGGCTTAAAACAACCACATAAATACAGTTTATTCATTCTTCCCAATGGTTTCATGAGTTATTAAAGTTCAACTTAGTTTGTTGTAATTGAAATATGGTTTTGGTTTTCCTTTTCTAAGAATTGAATTTCTACACTTATAAATTTTCAAGTTGATGCATTTATCTCCTAAATAGTCTAATTAACATCAATATACTATTAGATTAATCTTGATAAATTTATAAGACGAATTCTTATAAAGCAACGTAACGAATATTTAAACTTAATGTAATCCTTACCTTGATTGGATAATAGATGGGGTTTGACTCCTTCTTCTCGATAAGATAATGATCTAAAGAGGAAGTTAAGACGATAAGTGACTAAGGAAAATTAATTTAGTTAACTAGCATGTATGTTCATTCTATTTTCTTACCTTGTTGAGCTTTAAATTCCAACTTTGGATCTATGGTAAACCAAGGTTATTTAATTTGGTTTTGATGTTGTTTACGGAAGGGGTTTGGTGTTCTTAAAGTGGTCGATATTTACATAAAAGATAGGAAGGAAAAACAAGGGTTTTCTACTTGGTTTTAGGTCTCTTCAAAGCTGTCCAAGTGAGGGAAACACCAAGGAAAGGGCTGTTCGGATTTCCTTTTATAGCTAAGTTTTTAGAGTAGATTTGTGGGAGTTGAGAGCTAAATTTGTGGCTAACTCAAACATATATATATGTACTAATGTTAGGTTAGAGTTAGGACAGAAAAGAGGGCATTTTGGACTTGGGAAAATACAAATTCCAGCTGTTATTCTCGGGTAGAATTGAAATGTGAATTTAAGAACGAATTTTGGATAAATTTATGTGAGATTTGTGGCTGATTTCAAGAGGAATTAAATGTGTTTGTTTGGTAGCTAATTAAGGTTGTTTATGTGTGTAAAATAGGGGCTCAAGTTACAAGAAAATCGGATAAAAATTCGTGTGAAATCAGAGATCAAATTCTAAGTTTGCTGCTGCAGTTATGTTGATGTTTCCCAGCTGGTTTATATGGTTTTGTGGTCAGGATTTCTTTGTTGTTTTCTATCTAACAATTGGTGTTTTAAGTGGACATTTGAAGGCTTATTATTGGTCTTTACTTAGTCAAAAATTTCAGCTCAAATGAGCTAGGAATTTACAAAAATCGGAATTCAAATGCTGCTGTATTCTTGTTGGTTTGTCCCCTGCTGTAGCTGCTAGTTTGAAATTTTCTAGCAGATTTGGAGTTGTTTGGGTTGCATAATTGAGTTGGAATTCTTAGCATTAAATTTTGATCTGATGTGGATTTTTTAATTGGATTTTATGTCATTTTCGTGTTGAATATTGGAGCTCAAAATTCGGATCAAGGTTGGACATGAAGGTTGAATTTCTCCTCTGCTGTTTCCTCTGTCCAAGGGTGCCCTGTTTTCAGCCGAGAGCTTTGTTGTGCGTGTGGAAGGTGTGTGTGTGTGCTAGCCAGCTGCTGTACGTGTGTGGGGAGATGTGCCTGGAATAAACTGCAGCACGTGGGGAACATCAGCTGCAGCATCTCTTGTTCGTGGAGCTCCTGCTGCGCTACTTGCTCGCGTGTGAGGGACTTCCTGTGCGTGATGTCCAGCAGCACAACTCATGTGTTGTGTGCGAAGTGTGGTGTGTGGAGTGCTGCTCGTGATCACGTGGAGCTGCTGCTGCGTGGATTTCTCCTGTCCGAGCTCATCCTTAGCAGCGCCTGGGGAGAGAAGGGACGGCAGCATCCTTGCTGCTCGTGGAGAATATTCCATGCGTGGAAAGTGGCTTCGGTTCCAACGTGAAGCTCTGTTCCAGTTCTCATTTCATTTACAGATATATATATATATATAATAATAGAATGTGAAACCACTTGAATTGTTGGACTTCCGTGGTTCCTCTGTCCGTAATTCTGCTCCTTCGTTTTTTTTTATTATTATTATTATTATTATTATTATTATTATTATTATTATCTAATTAATAGTTAACTAGAATAATTTAACTAATATTAATTTATAATCATATGTATTATTCATTACGTACAAGTTATCTCGAAATAAAATTTTCTAAGTTATTACAGAAACTCTAAATTATTTATATTTTCAAATTTTTAGTTTAAATGTTACACAATTAATTAGTTTTAGTATTTTAACTTACACGATTAAATTTTTCAAGTTCAATAAATTAAATTAGGAACCAAGCCTTAATGAATTCATAATTCCTGACAAGTATAACAGCGAGTTTGAAACTTTTATTTTAGATCTGGATTAGTATTTATTGATCGGTGTTAATATCTATTATGTTTTTATAATCCTAGTAATTTATCTTCGGTTATTGTTTTGTACCAATATGTTTTGTTATTAGACCATATCTTATCGGTTTTGAAATTTAGAGCTACTTCGATTTATATCTTGAATTATCAGTTCAAGATACAAAATCTCCTTTTTGGTATCTATTAAAGTTAAGAAAATTTTTATTCGGGCTTTTTCAAGCTATGAATAAGTTTATTACAATTCATAAATCTATTTTAAGATTTTTGTTGAATCATATATTTGATATTAGTTTCACATTTACCACTTTGTTCATTTTCCAGTTATGAAAATTACATTGACAACTCAGGATTTTAATTTTTAAAATCTCTAAATTTTTTTTAATTAGAATATTAGTGTAATTTAAATATTTATTTAAGATCTAGATTCTTAGATATTGATCTATTTTACCAATATTATATTTTACTGTATAGAGTCTTATTAGCAACCTATTTTTATATAGGGTTACTCAATATTGTTAATAGATAGCTTGAACGCTATTATTTCATTATTTAACAAACGTAGGATTCTAAGTATTGAACTTAAGGAAAAAGAATTCAGTAATTTATATTAATGATTGCTTTATTGTCGTTTTATAAATTATTTGAGATCACATTAGTTACAGTTTGTATTTCGAAAAATTTTATTAGTAGAGATTTTAATCTTTCTAATTATAATCAAATTCATTTGCACTTTAACATTTTTAAATCGAAAAAAAATTTGGAGTGATTTTTACTACTTGTTTCCAATTATTCAGTATGATTCCATATAATTCATATTATATTTTTAGTATTTGTTAAAATTAAATTATGTAAAATTTGGGGGATTACAGTACAAGGACAGATTGGATGCACTAGATTCTAAAGTGTAGGTACCCAGATTGTTGAGTTAGATATTTCGAACTCAAGTGGGCGCAAGGCTGTTCAGAATGATGAGGTTGTTATTGAGGCAGAGCAGAGTACACCACTGCCCATAGCTCTCGCTGCGGAGGTCTACCAAAGTGTGTGGTTCACCAGACAGGTATTCACCGTCAAGTTATTACCTGCTGTTAACTGATGGTGGTGAACCTGAATGTTATGCAGAGGCTACCAGGGACAGGATCGAGCCAAATGGAAGCTTGCGATGGATGATGAGATGGAGTCATTGATGTCCAATGATACTTGGGAACTAGTCGAGCTTCCAAAGGGCAAGAAACCATTGCATAATAAATGGGTCTATAGAATTAAGCAGGAGGTTGATGGAAGCAAGCGTTACAAGGCAAGGCTGGTTGTGAAAGGGTTTCAACAGAGACATGCTGCAGAGAACTTGCTATTGGAGCAAATGGATGTAAAAACAGCCTTCCTTCATGGTGATTTAGAGGAAGATATATACATGAGCAACCAGAAGGATACTTGTCAGAGGGTAACACTAACCTTGTGTGTAAGCTCAAGAAGAGCTTATATGGCTTGAAACAGGCACCGAAATAGTGGTACAAGAAGTTTGATGGGTTTTGCAGGAGATTGACTTTGTCAGATGCAATGCCGACCATTGTTGTTACTTCAAGAGATTTGACCAAAGCTATATCATTCTACTGCTGTATGTAGATGATATGTTGATAGCAGGGTCAGTGCTCGAGAAGTGAGTAAATTGAAAAAGCAGTTATCCGAGAAAATTTGCTATGAAGGAACTTGGAGAGGCTAAGCAGATTTTAGGTATGCGTATCATTCGAGACAAAGAGGCGGGGAAGTTGTATCTTTCACAGGCTGAGTACATCGAGAAAGTATTAAAGCGGTTTAATATGCAAGATGCTAAGCCAGTGAATGTCCCGCTAGTGGTCAGTTTAAACTATCTAGCAAAGAGTCGCCTAGGAGTGAGGAAGAGCGAACCCATATGAAGAAGATTCCCTATGCTTTCGGCGATTGGAAGCATTATGTATGCCATGGTTTGTACGAGACCAGATATTGCGCATGCGGTGGGAGTTGTTAGCCGTTTTATGAGCGATCCGGGCAAACAGCATTGGGAAGCACTGAAATGGATCCTTAGGTACTTGAAGGTACCACAATAGGAGTTTGTGTTTTCAAGGCAAGGATTGCGAGTTGGCAGGATATGTTGATGCGGATTTAGCATCTAGTGATCTAGACAAGAGAAGGAGTACAACCGGGTATGTATTTACTTTAGGTGGTACAGCAATATCTTGGGCTTCTAAGTTGCAGAAGATCGTAGCCTTATCAACCGCAGAAGCAGAGTATGTGGCAGTGACAGAGGCAAGTAAAGAGATGGTATGGTTGCAGAATTTCTTAAGTGAATTGGGGAAAAAGCATAAGGATGGTACCCTATACAGTGACAGTCAGAGTGCTATTTTTCTTGGCTAAGAATCCAGCATTTCATCAAGAACAAAGTATATTGATTGAAGTATCACTACATACGGTATCTCTTGGAGAGAAAGATCTTGCAGCTAGTGAAGATTCAAGGGAGCGAGAATCCTGCTGATATGTTGACTAAGGTTGTGACCTTAGAGAAGTTGAAGCTATGTATGGCTTCAACTGGGCTTGAAACTTGAAGAGAAGTCTTGGCGCTACCATTTGGTGCAAGTTACTGATGAGAGATTGAGAAGTGGCTTACAGAGATTCAGTCTCCAGGTGGGAGATTGTTGGGTTGTGGAGCCTGAATACTGTACACCTTTGAAAGTCATAATTCTTCTCAATATATGCGAAGGGACATGTTTCTTGTATATGAAACAATGTAACTTTTCTTGAAGGGGTATATAAGAGTTGTAACTCTTCCCAAAGGCATTATTATTGTTAGTAAGGGTTTTTAGGCAGTTCACGTAAAATTGTCATTAGGGTTTTTTATAAATAGCCCATCTATGTAATACATATCTCTCTCTCTTATATATAGTGAATATCCTGGCTTGGTAGCGCCCCCAGACGTAGTCACAATCCGTGACGAACTGGGTAAACAATTTTGTGTCTTTGTCATTTCAATCTTTATTTTCCGTCTTCATTATTTCGTAACAACAAGGATTTACGGGCTTGCGAATGATGAGTTGAATATCGAGGCTTCAGCTTAGGTTCTTCAACGAGATTCTCTTGTATTGATGTTATTAGAGTTGACATAGGGTCCTTCTTAATGATATTACTTTTTAAGGTTTTTGTGAAAGTGAAGAGTCCTTTTTAAATTTTTGAGATTCACAGGTAAGTTCCCTTACAATATATTGCTATTATTTTATAAAAGTAAGATTATTTTATAAAGTAAATGAGGCCTATAAAAGTATAAAAAGATATGAAGGATCCATGCAAAGAATCTTACACATAAAGTGATGAGTTCTTTCAAGGAAAGAGTTTCTTGAAGTGCTGATATGATATTTTAAGGATCTCATGGAGGATCTATCAGATGATAATACTCTTAGCGAGTTTAATAAAACCTAGGAAAAAGCAACATATGTCTTTTTTAATCTAAAAGTGGAGGTCCAATCGACATAGCTAGGATTTGTACATACTTCTTAAAAGGAAACTTCATAAAGAAGTAGCGTATTTTTAGTGTTTTGGTTAATTTTATAAATTAAGATTTTTTATTAGTTCTTTCAAATACTATGATAAAAAAAGAGTTAATTATAAAAATATGACATAAGTTTCAATAGTTTTACAAATAAGTTATCTGAGTTTTGATTTTTGATAAATATATAGCCACTACAAGAAATTTTGGCTTTAGAGATAAAAAATTCTGTCTCTAAAAGTAAAAAATCTGTCTCTAAAGATTTTCAGAGAGATTTTATGTCGTAAGTTTCTCTCTCAAAAATCATCGTCGCTAATTTTTTTAGAAATAGATTTACTTTTCCGTCGTAAATTGCTACAGAATTTCCGCCGCAAATCTATCACAGTTTTATAATTAGTTATTTTTAAGTATCCAATTACTAAATATTAAATAAAATTATTCCGTCACAAATTTGTCTCTGATTCTAAGACAGATTATTAAAAAAAATACACATTTGTCTCCTTTTTATCCTTCCTAAGAGGTCACCCATCATAGAATGCTCCATACTAAGTACACTTAACATTAAAGTTTTCACAAGCACTAAACCAATAAATCAATTCATATCTTCATGTGTAAAGTTCCACTACTATTTATTTAACAAATATCACAATTTACATTATTATATCTATAAAACATTTTACATATCTTTTATAATTTCACTTTGCCTATTTATTAAGGATTTTTCAATAATATTTTATTAAAATAATATATAATATTAAATATATACCACATTTACATTTTATAAGAATTATTTTAAATTATATATTTAATATAAATATAATATTAAATATAAACTAATATTATACTTATAAATTTATATATATATAATTATATATATAATAATGTACTTTTTACATCACATATTTAATATTTTATTAACTTAATAAATTCTATATTTTAAAATAATATGTTTTATTTTTTTATATAGTATAAACAATATAAAAAAATATTTTTCATTAATATGTTATAAAATAATATATAATATCAATTTAAATATATTTAACTAATTATTTTATATTATATATTTTATTATCTAAATATACTATATTTTTACGTGGTATATTATTTTTCCCCTAATATGTTATTATATTTTAAATAAAATATAGTATGTAAATTAAATTATGTAAGATATATATAAATAAAATTTTATATCAATAACAATGTGAATAATTATAATAATTATATAATAAAAATAATAAATATATGAATAATTTTTTATTAATAATTACTAAAATATAATATATTATTTATATAATTTATATATGTTTAAATATACTAATTTACATTTTATAAAGTAATTATTTATTTTACATATTTTATTATTTAAATATACTTTATTTTTAAGTAGTATTTTATGATATTACTTATATATAACATATTATATTATTGTTTATACTATTTTATCGAGTTGTATAATTTATTTATTTTAATAAGTTATTATGTAAAAAGAATAATAAATAAGATGTAAATATAATATTTATATTTTAAGTACTATTTTCTATTTATAATTTAAATATATAAATATGTAATATAATAAATATATTATAAATAAAAAATATATAATTAGTTGTAAAAACATATGATTATAACATGTTATAGTTATTATATAATAAAATAATTAATTTACGAATATAAGATATGTCGTTATTATATAATGCGCATTTATATATAATTATATTAAATATTATAATTAAAACTAAATTATAAACATAAATTATATATGCATACATCTATATAATAATTTAGTTTAGAGACAGATTTGAAACATAATTTAAAAAAAAAGAAATTGGCGCTAAAATAATTTATTTCCCTCTCAAATCATAGACACATTTGCCACGGAAAAATTTCCATCGCAAATCATTATGTAATCCGTCGCAAATTCTATCGCAAAAGCATATAAAAATTAAAAGATTAGTCATAATTTATGTCATCACAAATCTGTCGCAAATCTGTCTCCAATTCAATTTTTTTTAGATAGAAATTTTCCATCGCAAAATTTTCTCTCTAAAAGCTATTTTTCTAGTAGTGAGCCTATGTTTTAATATTTGATAATCAAATGATCTATATTTTGACTTTTATAACTAAATGACTTAAGTTTTGGCTTTTGATAAATACATAACCCGTGTTTTATAACTTTGTGTTAATAATATTACTAAGGTAATTTAATCAACCAATGAAAAAAAAAAAGCAATGTGACAAAATCAAGTTATATATTTGTCAAAAAGTCAAAACTCATGTCACTTATTTATAAAAGCACAATACACATATCATGTATTTATTAAAAACAAAAAGTATTGGGCTAGTTAGTAATAAAATATATTCTATAATAAGAAATTGATGTATCTAAATTAAAGTATTAAAAAAATTAAAAGTAAATATTGTGGGGAGTAAATGATTGATAGATAGAACTTAAATTAATATAAATGACTCATGCTTCTTATAATTTGTAAGTTATTTTAATTGTCTTAAAATCATCTTTGAATGAGTTTCTATTTTTTGAAAAGGAAAATGTTTTCCAATAATTATCTTACCTTTCTTTAAATAAATATGAAAAAATAATATATATATATAATATATATATATATTTACCAAAACAAATAGAACCTCTGTTTCAAGAGAAAGTGTGGCCGTAAAAGTAGTTGATTCTAACTTGATTGCCAAACTTACTTTCATTTATTGAGCATAAAAATAGTAAAGAAGAAGGGTGAATCGTGGGAATCTGTCCTGAATATCTTAAAAATCATGCAGATCCCTTTCGAAAAGAGACCATGGAAATTTAGCTTGTTTAGCTGATTTAGTCCTTATTGTGATTTAATCATCAAATATTTTTTAAAAATTTGAGAATTTGGAAAGTAAAAATGATAAAAGAAAATCTGATAAGGAAAAGCAAAATAAAAGCATAAACTAAATAGATAACAACTACACAAAAACCTAACTGAAAAAGAAAAGGAAAATAATAACTTCTTGACGATCCCTTATATATCGAGTGCAGGCAGGAGTGAATGTAGGATCAAACTATATTTTTACCATAAAAAGTACATAATAAGGTTTCATTTCCTCTAAATGAACTTTCATTGCAATGCTTCCATTGAAATTGGGATTTGAAGATTTCTTTTTTCCCTTTTTTTTTTTTTTTACATTATAACGACAGAGGGAGATTTCAACTCAATGCATTCGATTAGAAGACCTCCAATAATGCCATTAGTGTTACTAAGTCACAATGCCACCGGTAAAGTTGAAGCATTAAATTGTGAGATTATCATTTACCATGTATGATACAGCTTATAAAATGATTGATTTTCTATAAAGAACCTTTTATTGTAGTAAGCATTGGAAATTGGGATTCGACGGATTAATATGGGGACTACAGCTTCGGAAGAGCATAGGCTCGATCATTTGAATCGTAGGAAGGAATCTAGATTTTGACCCCAAAATAAGATTCAAAGGTTATCAAGAGTTCATTTTAATCAATACATCATTATTAATTTTGAATTTTAAGGTTTTCAATTTCAGATTTTCCTTTTTTTTTTTTTTCCATCTTCTTTCTTTAGCTCACAGTCTCTAGTTTTAGTTTTCAAATGTGATGAGAGAGAGATAACTAGAGCAAGGAAGGAAGGAAGGGAAGCATGACCCGCTTTAGGGTGGTCAACAACCATTCCCATCTTTTGGTGGTGACAACCACAAGCATACTATAAATAAACTTGATATATTTCTTT
Source organism: Combretum micranthum (assembly GCA_024138025.1). Taxonomy (NCBI): domain Eukaryota; kingdom Viridiplantae; phylum Streptophyta; class Magnoliopsida; order Myrtales; family Combretaceae; genus Combretum; species Combretum micranthum. The sequence continues at coordinate 732,776 of JAMXBD010000293.1, forward strand.
TCTTCTCTTTTTTTTTTTTTTTATTCTCCTTCTTTATTGAGATATACTCAACATGTAATATACAAATAAGTAAGTTACATTGAAGGGCAAAAGTATCATTTGTTGATAAATAAAGGGTTTTATGGTCCATCTTAATATGTATACATGTGTTATGTTAAATGGCAGACACGTGAATAAAGATAAGAGAAGATATCACAAAGCTGCCTCAAAGCCACCGGCCTTGAATAGGTAAGCCACAAGCCTTGGTATGTACGCCACCAGTGTTGGGCCGGCCATCATTGGCAAGAATTTCATCTTTGAGAGTTTAGGTCGCTAGCTTATATTCCTAAGCCGTCAGCCTTTCCTATTAGGAAATTTTAAAGGGTTTTTCCAAGTTTCATTATAACTTAGCCTTCCTCCTTCTTCAAAGGTAATTATAGAATGATAGGGATCATGATCTATAAATTAATCATGATGTTAAAAAGAATCACAAGATTCTAATAACATAGTCACCACAATCTATATGACATAAGAATTGATAAGAACTCAGAATAAAGAGAATGAAAACCCAATATTCAAATCACCACAAAGGGTTTCACACTTAAAATGCTATCAAATATCTCAAAAGATATGGTAAAAACATCTTTATCTATCTTAGTAATTACTAGCCTTTATATATAGGCTTATTACAAGATAGTTACGTAACTGAAAAATATAATTGTGGCAGTTAAACAACGTAACTTGTAGTAGTTAAGTAACTAAAAAAACATAATTGTGAATAATTCCTACATTAATAAGAACAAAGAAATTCAAAAAATCACAAAGGAAATTCAAAAAGACACCAAAATAATTAAAGGCTAGCATATAAGGCTTTAAGGATTTAATCCTTCGTGTCTCAAACTATTTTATAAGCTTCCTTAATTCGCTTGACTTGTATTTTTTTCCTTTGGATCTCCGGTCATTGAGCCTCTAATTTCTTGAAATTGATTGTTGAACTTGAACTTGGTCAGCTTTAAGCATGATGCTATCAGATTCGCATTAGTTTTAGGTGTTCTACAAGCAAGAGGCAGAAGAAGAACCAAAAAAATAAGTGATTCTTCTCAATTCTTTTGTGATGTAAAAGTAAAATCTTTTCTAAATTTCTTAGTGGATTTTGAAGAAAATCAAATTTTGGGAGAAAATTTAGAGAAAACCATAAGATTGGTGAATTTTGTGGTTTTACAATCAAAGAAGAGAAAGTGTGTAAACCTAGGGTTTTTTTGCTTTTCGATTTAGAGTTTTACATGATGATGGAATTAGCCTACCTTATGAAAAAAAACATGTTTTGAAATAGTTTTGCTTATGTGATCAGGTGTTTTGGTGAAATTAGGGTTTCTCCTAAAATTGATTATGCAACCTTATCTTATTTGTTGTTTGTATTTATAGGATTAGAAATTGTAAACTGATTAATTTTTATCTAGCTTTAAATTTGATTTGCTGCTTGTCTATCGCTGGTCTATATATTGGAAGGACCATTGCTACTAGGACGATGCCTTAATGATTTATGTGTGGCATTGTCCCGAGTGGAGATGTGCACATAGATTATTCCTATAGTCCAAGAGTGGTACAAGTACGGTACTCTGGGTGTGTGGGAAATTCCCAACACCAATATATGTATATATCTTACTATTTTCCTAGCTACTTGTTTTTACAGAGTCGTGAGTTACTCCGAGTTTAAGACTAATGGCTAATAGTTCTAAACTATGTTGTTTGCCTGACTAATCAAAGATAATAACCTATTGGTGTTGATATATTAACAGTTTTTTATCTGTTGACTATGTCTATGTAGACTTGGGGAAGACGATAGTGAACCGATCTTCTTATTGAGCTTAGATATTCTGGTTTGGAGATAGTCAAAATTTGAAGATTTTATGAAGTTTTATAATGTTTTTATAAATCTAAAGTTTTTCTAAGATTTTTCTTAATGTTTTAGTTTGATTTGAGTTGGCTTTTGGTTTAGGCCAACTAAGTTGTTCAGAAGTTTTGTTATATGAAATGTTTTTAGACAGGTATCCTTTACATTAGAGTTTAATGTTATATGATTCCAATTGTGGATTAGTGGAATAATAGCCTTAGCATATTCTTCTCTAGTAAGGACACGTGGCGGGTTGCAATGCCTTCAGATTAAGGCATTACATAACTTTTAAAATGAAATTGTATAATTATCACATTCTCGTGTATAAATTTGTACATGCAAATCAAGACACAAAAGATCATAATCTCACATCACTTCCAATTTCTTATCTTAAAAGGGGAAAAGCTCGCTTTAAAATCTTTCTAAGATGTTGCTGAAATTATAAATCTATCCCTATTTAGTTGTTTTATTCTGAAAAACAAAGGGATTGTTTTATCATCATCGTTGTCTCCAATATTTGCCTTTTGAAATTTTCAAGTTACATTTTTTATTTATTTCAAATTGAAGTGTTTTTTGGTGGGTCCATACGGCATCTAAACCTACACATCACAAGCTACTCTTTAAACTAATCCATTGGGTTGGGTCCTAGTGTAGATCCTACCTAATTAAGGTACAGTGCAATTTTGCATTGTTACAAAAGAAAAATTACAAAGAATGAAACTAAGAGAAATCTTTAGTGTTTTTCTTATCGTGATTGTGCTAGATCAAGGGTGGTTTAGTTGAATAATATCTTTAAGGCTATATTTGTTAAGAGAGTGGCAACGTATTAGTTAGGGAGAGAGAGATCAAATTCATCATTTGTTCATATTGAATATTGATATCCCCATTACTTATGAGACAACCATAATAGATGGAAGCTCTAAGTTTTAACATGATTATCTTATCGCATCTACAAAAATATGGGAAATTCTATGGTTCTATTATTAATTTTGACAGGGCTGGTCCCGTTAACTATCCAACGGCTCATACCTTATCCAATTGTGATCGCACCATTAAAATAATTAATATTCTAATTACTATATTCACTTAAACGATTAAATAGTTGACTAGAAAGTTCTATTGATAGGATGTAGAAGTTCTCTAAAAATATATGAGATTTTGATATGATCTTTATAATTTCAAGATAGAATCATATAATTGAAAATACTTCTATTTAAGATCCTTATTGAAATTAATTACTTAAATAAAATTTAATTAAAATTAATTATCAAAATAGATATATCGCATGTCATTAATACAATGTAAAGTTTCAAAGTATATCGCAATACAAAGATGCAGTATTCACTTCTTCTTCAAAACTCTAAACTCATTATTCTCTGGAAGTGATGGAAAGCGTGATTGAATTGCCATTCATTGATGGATTTGGTGTGGGAAAGGTTTAAGGGATGGACAATGAGATGAGTTTTACGCATAGGATGAGTGAGAGGGAAGTGTCAAGCTTAAAGGAGTCTTGGATAGATTAATCGAATGGCTTAAAGCATCACATCTCTTGCTCTTTCCATAGAAAGATACGTATTGTCGTACATTCAGCAGCGAACAAAAACGATAGAAGGAGTGACAGCATAAAAAGAGGAGAAAAATGACTACACAATTTAAAAAAATTATTTGTAACATATCGTACACATAGAAAGATATGTATTTCGTACTTTCAGTAGCATGATCTGTTTGGTCAACTTTTTTTAGCATATATAGGTATTTTTTTTCAAACTTTATTTTAACAAATTGTTTATCAAGAAATAGATACAGATAAAAAAAATTGACAGTCTTCATAAAAAAATCAAATATAAATAAAATATAAAATTAAAAATATTTACCCATGTCGTTTTGATGTACATGTAGATACAAATGAAAAACAGACTGTCCAAACAAACCCAAAACCAACGGAAGGAGTGCTTGTAAAAGAGAGAGGAAGACTACTACACAATTAAAATAAATAAATTGTGATATGCTATTTAGCACTTGGAAATTGCAATATATGTGTATCGCATTTAATAGACACTCCAATTTTAATAGTATATATATTTTTCGCCATTGATTTTAATAGTATATGTCAAAAAATTATTTTAACACGAGGCGTTAATAATAATAATAATAAAACGTGTATGCGCATATTTTGCCCATGTTAACCCGAATTGACGCATCCCCGGTTCCTCAATTCCCTTTACAGTTGGACTACTGTTGCTGATACAAGCAAAGAATTTGGCAAAGGCCAATAAACCTGATTCCCAAGAATCATATGGAGTGTTTTAGCCATAAAAGCTTCATCTAGTACTCCCGACAACTTGGTTTATCTTCAGCTATTTTGTCTAGTCTAGCCATGGAGTCGCTCAAATTTCATCTCCTCCTTGCGCTTGTTCTTATTGCTAGTACCATTCTCGAATCTCATCCGGGGCTTTCTCGTCATGGTACGTCTTTGCAACTCTAATTTCTTTGGCTCCTGCCTACGATTGCTGAAGTTGTGAGTTAAATATATGATTCTATACGTGTTTATGATTTTATAAGGTTGTTTTAGGTAAAATAGATACAAAATATTTTTTTAAAAATACAAAATTTTATAAGTTTATGATTCAATCAATTCAATTTAATTTTATATGATTTGTAAAAAGTAAAATCACAGGTTTGAAATCGCGCTAATTATAAGACCTCGGTGGTGTGTCATGCGGTAAAGTTCTAATATGAACTTGTTTATATATCGATAAATTAGAGCATTGCACCCAAAATAAATTATGCTACCTCTAGTGGATTCGTATTAATGAACATTCATGCTTGAGGAAAATCCAGTTATAAGTTGATTTATATATTTTTCTAGTTTTTTTATCAATTGAAAACTGAAGCTTAAGATCACCATTATATTTTAAGGACATTATTATTTGAAAATAATTTGTGACTCGTTTAACGTGGTACTTAATTTACGAGACAGGTTATTAGAGTACAACTTAATTTTTCAAAGCTTATTTAACAACAATTAACAATTCGTTTAAATTTAGTGCATCCTGGTACTAACAACGTTTCTACAGATGAAGAAGACAATCTGATTCAAGGCTTAAACAGCTACAGGCAATCTTTACAGCTCCCCCAACTATCGAAGAACGACCAAGCGCAGTGCCTGGCGGATAAACTGTCCGACCAGCTCGATGACCAGCCATGCTGCAACTCCAGGATCTACGCGAAGGCGATCCCGCTAGCGAGCTAGGCCGGCTAGCTCGGAGCAACCGTTCACCGGCTACCAGGATGTCCTATCCAAATGCAACATCAATGTCAATCACACGACCGATGGGATCATACTCCCAGTTTTGTGCCCAATTAGTCCAAACATTGGTGCTAGCAAACTATACTCATACCCGATACGCAAGGTACTTGAACTATTCCAGGTTTACCGGAATCGGGGCCCGTTCCAAGGATGATTGGATGGTGGTTGTGTTGAGTACCAGTACACCGCAAGGAAACCTTGCCAGTGCAGCGGTTGGTTTAGTTTCAGAGATGAGATTGGGTTTTATTTGGTGGCACTTCTGGCGGTTAGTGTAGGCTTGGTTTAATAAGCTATCCAGGTACTTAAGGACTAACATGTCACAGCAAGAACAAATAATAATTTAACAACCTGTGTAATTTATCTTAACGTATTATATTCTTATTTGTCTTAATTTGTCTATGGTTTTATAATTCACGTGCTATGAGGTAAATACCGTATGACCCGTTTGGCTGCTTTCCAATGATCCATTTCTGGGTTGGTTAAATATCTTCCTAGTATTCCAACAATATATACAATATTTGGACGCATACAAGTTTAAGCATGCATAAGACTTCCAACAGCTGAAGCATAAAGGATCTTCTGCATTTTGTTAATTTCAAAATTATTCTTGGGGCATTGGTCAACTTTAGTAACAAGGGTGTCACCTAGTTTACAATCTTTCATGCCAAATCTCTTAAGTGCCTTTTCGATATAATTCTTCTGTAATAACCCAAGAATACATTGAGAATGATCCTGATGTATCTGAATTCCTAATACAAAGGAAGCGTCACCAGGATCTTTCATTTCAAATTTGTTTGATAGAAATTTCTTGATTTCGTGCAATAAGCCTACATCATTGGTGGCAAGTAATATGTCATCAGCATATAAAATCAGGAAAATGTACTTACTTCCACTAAATTTGTGATATACGTAATCATTAACAACATTTATCTCAAAATCAAACAAAATAACTACTTAATGAAATTTGTAATACCATTGACAAGACAATTGTTTGAGTTTATAGATGGATTTCTTTAATTTTCATAGCATTTGATTTGAATCTCTCGAAACAAAGTTTTCTAGTTGCTCCATATATATTGTCTCATCAATATCACCATTGAGATACATAGTCTTTATATCCATCTGATGTAACTCAAGGTCAAAATGAGATACAACTACCATAATTGTCCTAAAAGAATCTTTCGATGAAATTGAGTGAAAGTCTCTTTATAATCAATGCCTTCTTTCTGTATAAAGCTCTTAGTGAAAAACGTGCCTTGTACCTTTCTATGTTCCCTTTTGAATCTCTTTTGATCTTAAATATCCATTTGCAACCAATGGGTTTCGCACCTCCAGCAAAGGAACAAGCTCTCATACGTCAATGTCCTTCATGGATTTTATCTCTTGATTCATGGCACCAATCTATTTTGAGAGTTATAACTTTCCATGACTTGATGGAGTTGATTGGATCATCTTCACCATTCCAATGTTAGCCTCTGTTGTTGGAGAAATATAATATAATCGTTCGGAATCACACTTCTCTTCTCTCTAGTAAATCTCCTTAACGGCACTGGTTCATAAGCTTTAGAGTTTGTTATTCTAGAATATTTTTTGGAACTTGAATAAGAGGTTCGATGACAATGTCCAAATCTGGAGTTGCCTCTTGAACAATGTCAAGTATAGTAGCCTGATCCTTATCACTACAAATGGCAATTGTAAGGATGCAACGGGGCGGGTTTGGGACGGTTTTTGAAACCCGAACCCAACTCAAGTCTTAATGGGTGTCCCAAAACCTGACTTGATAGGGTCTTAAGGAACCCATAACCCGACCCGACCTAACCCGACTCCAAGATTTTCAATTTTTTTCTTAAAAAAAACAAAAGAAAGAATTTTATTTTAAGTTATTAATGATACAAACACTTATATTGAAAGAATGAATTTTAGATAATAATATCATATAAAATGATGCAAACACTTCATTTCCACTTACTTTTACATACATAGAATATAAATGGGATCCTTACCTTAATAACTTAATATTTTGAATTTATGATGGTCGAGTTTTCCTAACGGGTTACATAACAAACCCAAAACCTGACCCATAACTTATCGGGTTTTTTTTTAAATCCCAAAACCCTATAAGGTTTTTAGTGGGTTTGGGCGATCAGGTACCCTATAACGACCCGCCCCACTTGCATCCCTAGGCAATTGGAGGAATGGAGATATATAATAAAATCGTCTAAATTGCACTTCTCTTCTCTTCAGTGGATCTCCTTAACGGCACTGGTTCTTAAGGTTGTAGAATTTGTTGATCTAGAATAATTTGTGGAACTTCAATAAGAGGTTCAATGACAATGTCTAAATCTGGAGTTGCTTCGTGAACAATGTCAAGTATAGTGACCTGATCCTGATCACTATCAATGACAACTAGAGGAATATCAACATATTCCTTTGCAAAGACAAAGTCCTTAACTCTTTCTCCCCCCGCAAACTCAACATCCTCAAAGAACCGAGCATTTTTTGTCTCAAAAATTGACCTGGTTGTGGGATCATAAAACTTGTAACTCCTGGATCTTTCAAAATATCTAATAAAATAGCAACCAATAGTCCTTGAATCCAGTTTCTTTTCGTCAGGCCTACAAGGCCTTACTTTAGTTGGACATCCTTAAATATGTAAGTGCTTCAAACTAGGCTTCTTGCTCGTCCAAAGCTCATGAGGGGTCCTATTGGTTTCTTTAGTTGGAACTCTATTAAGTAAGTATGCTACGGTCTTTAAAGCTTCTCCCTAGAGTGATTCTAGTAAGGTCGAATGACTAATCATGCTCCTTACCAAGTCCTTAAGCATCCTATTTCATCTTTCAGCAACACCATTCATGGTGGGTAAACCTGGCATGGTGTATTGTGGGACAATATCTCATTCCTCTAGGAACTTAGCAAATGGTTATGGACGTTATTCACCTAATCCATCATATCTACCACAATATTCACCACTACAGTCAAGTCTAATGCCTTTAATCATTTTGCCAAGTTGGTTTTTAACTTCAAGCCTGTAGCTTTTGAACATGTCCAATAACTATGATTTCTCATGAATGAGATATAGGTAGCTATAGCTTGAAAAATCATCTATAAACATTATACAAGACTACTGACCATTCCAACAAGCTATAAGGAATGGTCCACATATGTCCGTGTATATAAGTTCTAAGACTTCTAAAGCACTATTGGCACCATATCTCCTAACATTTGCTTCCTTTTATGTAATTAATGCACATATCAAAATAAGTAAAGTTAAGGAGATCAAGAATACCATCAGACACAAGTCATTCCATTCTTTTTTTAGAGATGTGACCTAATCTTTTGTGCCAAAATGAAGTCCGAATTCTCATTGGTTAATTTTCTCTTTAGACTTCGAGTATTAACATAAAAGGGTTCATTAAAAGAGGCAATTGTATCAAGCAAATATATATTATCATAATATGATAAAGAACCGGTACCAACCAATTTTAAATCATAAAAGAGACTAAACTTGCTATTTCCAAATGAACAACAATATCCAATTTTGTCCGAAATAGAAATAGAAACCAAATTTCGTTTAAATGACGGTACAACAAAAGTCTCATTCAAATCTAAATAAAATCTAGTTCTTAGCAATAATCTAAATTTTCCTATTGCCTCAACCTCTACTGATTTGCCGTTACCAACATAGATATATCTTTCACCATCACTAGGCTTTTGACAACTCATGCAACCTTGCATAGACACACTAATGTGAGCCGTCGCAGCAGAATCTATCCACCATGTGAGTCTAGGTACTAAAGTCAAATTAACCTCAGAACAAACAAAATTAAGAAGCAGATACCTTTTTTTGCATGCAATGCGTGATTATTGGTACACTTCTTTTTCTTATGATCCTTAGGTTCTCAGAAGAAACAAGCATCCTCAATTCGTTCCTTTTGTTATTTCTTTTACGGTGTTGATCCCACAACTTTCTTACTTTTCTTTCTTTTCTTTATCCTTTTGTCCATAAAGGTACTGGCTAAGTGAGCACTTTCAATCTTCTCATGTTTTAACCTTTTCTCTTCTTGAACACAGTATGAGATAAGCTCATTAAGGGACCAAGAGTCCTTTTGACAATTATAGCTTACTTTAAATTGACTAAACTATGGCAGAAGAGATACCAAAACCAGATGCACCAATAATTGCTAAGGTAGTTGTGCCTTAAGTTTTGAAGGAAGTTGAGATATTTTCATAATGTACTCCGTTATGTTTCCTTTCCCTTTGTATCTCTTTGAGATAAGGTTTGCCAAAAGTGTACTAGTTTCAGCCTTTTCATTTTCAGTAAACCTCTTCTTAAAATTTTCAAGGAAACCTTTAGCCATATCAATCGCAATGAACATAGTACCCCTAAATGATTCTAGAATAGCATGCTTCATGATCATAAGACTCATGTGGTTTGATCGTTCCCACTTTTCCATCTCCCTCTTTTAATTAGAAGTACTCTTGTCTGTAATAGTAGGAGGTTGATCAACCCTTAATGCAAGGTCTAGATCCATGACTCTGAGAACTATCAGTAAATTATCTTGCCATGCCTTGAAGTTAATGTGATTAAACATAGGAATTGAATTTATACTAGTTGAGATATTTCCAATAGAACATGCAACTAAAGAGAGAACAAAACAAACAAATCAAAACAAAACTCACATAACCACCAAATTATGCAAATAATAAATTTAAATTATGGTAGGGCCTATCACAAGATAACTAGCACAATATTGATATTTATTCTTTGAATAGAAATATCAACTAATTAGTAGTACTCTTGGTATAGTGATCAAATAGACGATAAACTCCTATCAAATAACAAGCCTTTCTTTGGACCAATTTATTATTCACATTAAAACCCTAATAATTGTCACATATTTATCTCCATAGGTACTATGTAAATCACCAAATATTAATCTTCCTTTGGGCCAGCTAATACTCACATGACTCACATATACACAACCATCTTTATATTCCAAAGACAAATAGAAAACATATCATTTCAATCAATTATTTTGGAATACTAGACATCCAAAATAATTACCAAAATTTGAATTTAAATTGTCCAAATTTAATTGTCAATGGTCAACATTAACGGGTTAGTTGTTGAACCGTCAAATCAAACCAATTGGAATCTTATCCAACATTTTTTTAAATATCAAAAGCCCATAAATAAAAATTTGACCAAAGAAATTAACCAATTCAAAAAAACATTAAAATAACATAAAGGGCATAAAGAATTAATATTTATAGTCCAAAAATTCTTCGGTAAAACTACTGTTAGATTAATATATGTATCGCCTTATTGCCCCAACTTTCCCCTTTTCCTTCCTTTCATGTATATATAATATATATAGAGAGAGAGAGAGAGAGAGATAGATAGATAGATCTAAACATAAACTTTCAAACTATTTTATAGAATATATAATATTCAAATCTCCGAATCCATAGTTAAATCGAGAATGTAAGATAAATGAAACTGAACGGCAATAAAAGTCCACGATTCAACAATTCATGAAATCGGCACATTTATTTCTGAATCCTTTGAACCAAAAAGAACATGAAACAAGGAATAAAGGCTAAAACAAAAGGGACACGCCAATGGAATTCACCAATCAACATGTATGTATGCAATTGGCAAGAATCTTAATCCACATGTGAAGAATTATATGCAGATTCATACAGGTGAGAATTTCTTCATGTCGGCACGGTAATTTTATTTCAATTACATAAAGAGCGAACACGACGGACAACATTCATAACTTATAATCTACGTAAACAACATTCATGTCTTAAGCAACCATGAAAAGCCACCTATTAATCATGCATCCATAAACGACATTTAGGTCATAATCATCAATTCATTATCTCAATGATCCAATCATGATACAACAGTGATACCACTTGTAGGAATTTTAGAATAAATTTAAATATAAATTCAGAATGAACTTGATATAGAAGCGTACCTGAATCTTTTGAAATAGTATGATTAGGACTTTGTAGTAACTTTAGCCTTTTGCCTTTCAAGAGAATTTTTTGGTTATTTTGACCTTCTAAGAGAAGTTTTAGGTTTGTTTACTCTTCTTAATTATGGGATGTCTAAGAAAAAATCATTGTACTCTCTTAAGGACCATAACGCCATATTATATATATATAGAAACAATATTTTAGTCTCTGCACATATAAGCCCACACTTTATTCAAATGCACTAAAGCCCATGACTTTGTTAGACCACTTAATTGGGCTTGGCTTAATATGATAGTGCGTAATATGCAATAATTAACATATTAGCCCACATGGTTAGTTTATTAACCCAATATTACATGTATGATACAGATTATAAAATGATTGATTTCTTATAAAGAACCTTTTATTGCAACAAGCATTCGAAATTGGGATTTGGAGGATTAATTTGTGAGATTGCAACTTCAAAAGAGCATAAGGCTCGATCATTATAATCGTAGGAAGGAATCTACACTTGGAATCAAAAAAAGATTCAAAGGTTATTAAGAGCTCATTTTAAATCATGTGCATCATGATAAATTTTGAATGTTACGGTTTTCTAGCTTATAGTCTCTAGTTTCAGTTTTGAAATGTGATAAGTGTAATCCCCCAAATTTTACGCAATCTAATTTTAACAAATACGAAAAATGTAATATAGAATTATATTGAATATTTGGAACAAGTAGTAAAAATCACTTCAAATTTTTCACGATTTGAAATTGTTAAAGTATGAATGAGTTTGATTATAATTAGAAAGATTAAAATCGTTACTAATAAAAAAAAAATTGAAAATACAAACTGAACTTCTACGATATCAAATAATATAAAACGACGATAAAGCAATCGTTGATATAAAGTTACTGAATCCTTTTTGCTTAAATTCAATACTCAGAAAATAAATTCTTCACTTGTTAAATAATGAAACAATTGTATTGAAACTATTTTAAATATGTTGACACTATTAAGTAGCCTAGACAGAATACGCTATTATTAACAAATTAGTATAAACAACTCCTATTCAGTAAAACATAATAATTGGTAAAATAAATCAATATCTAAGAATCTAGCTCTTAAATAAATATTTAACTTACACTAATATTCTAATTAAAGGATTTACATATTTCAGTAAATCTGGAATTGCCAATATAACCTTTAAAAATTTTCATAACTAGAAACGAATAAATTGGCAAATGTGAGACTAATACCAAAATATATGATTCAACCAAAAATCTTAGAAGAGACCTATGGGATGTAATAAACTTATTCCTAATTTGAAAAACCCAAATAGAAACTTACGTGATCTTAATAGATACCAAAAACAAGATTTCGTATCTTGAACTGATAATTCAAGATATAAATCAAAGTAGCTCTAAAATTCAAAACCGATAAGATATGGTCTAATAATAAAACTTATTGGCACAAAACGATAACCAAAGATGGATTACTAAGATTATAAATACATAATATATACCAATACCGATCAATAAATATTAATCTAGATCTGAAATAAAAATCCCAAACCCGCTATTATACTTGATAAAGAATTCCGAATTCATTAGGACATGATTTCTAATTTAATTTATTGAACTTGAAAAATTTAATTACGAAAGTTAAAATACTAAAAATAATTAATCATGTAAACTAATAATTTATTTATACAAACAATCTAGAATTTATTTTGGAACTTAGATAATTTTACTCCGATAAAACTCTTGTCTAACCATTATAAGTATATGTTATAAATTAATAGTGGTTAAATGATTTTAATTAGTTATTAATCTAAATAAATAAAAAGAAGTGAAATGGAATCACGTTAGCATGAAACAGAGGATAACATTCTGTATAGAATTCAATATTCTCGGCTGCAAGTGGGATTTTTTTTTGCTGCAGAATTCCTTCACGAGCAAGGAGGAGACGGTGGCCACAAATTCTCCACGCCAAAGCAAAATCCATCACGTGAACAGAGGAGTTCCGTGCAGAAATTCCTTCACACGGAACAGAGTAAAATATATATATATATACAATCCTCAGTTGGAATAGAGTCTTCACGGTTGGAAATTTGGTGGAAAAGTCTTCACGATGAATCGCGAGAATATAGACGGCGCAGCAAGTTGGATATCCAGCCGCCTTCCCCATACCCTCACATATAATTCTCGCTGGAACGAAAGCTATTTTCCACAAGGCAAATGGGTTATCGGTGCAGCAATTGAATCACGACCAGCCAATTTAACAACTTCCAGTTGGACTCATGCAGTGAAGAATTTGTCACGGCAACAGACTTCACGAGGAACAAAGCAACTCCTTTTCCCACGCACAGCCACGTCCAACAGCTGGGACATCACGCACACACACACGAGCAAGGCAGCACCCCACATCCACACACACACGCACAGCACAATGCTAGGACTGAAAACAGAGCCCATAAACAGAGCAGCAGCAGCAAGGCAAATTTCGGCTGCTTCATCCCAACTTTGATCCGAATTTGAGTTCTTAATTTCAAACGAAAATGACATACAATCCAACCAAAATAAACCACATGTAATAAACATTAAATACCAAGAATCTCAGCTCAAGAAAACAACCAAAACACTACCGAAATTGTCTTCAAATAACCAAACAAACCAGTTGCAGCAGGGGACAAACCAACAAGAATGCAGCAGCAATTTCAACTCCGATTTTTGTAAATTCCGAGGCTCATTTGAGCTGATATTTTTGACTAATTAAACTCCAATTAAAGGCCTTCAAATGTCCACTTCAACCACCATTTATTAGCTAGGAAACAACAAAGAAATCTGAAGAAAAATCTATGCAAATCAAGGAAGAAATCAGCAAACAAACTACAGCAGAAAATTCTGATTTTGACCTCTGTTTTCACACCATTTTGACCCGATTTTTCTTGCAATTTGAGCCTCTATTTTACACACATAGACAACCTTTATTAACTTCCAAACAAACACATTTAATTCCACTTGAAATCAGCCACAAATTTCATACAAATTCATCAAAAATTCATCTTCAAATTCGCATTGCATTTCTACCCGAGAAACATCAACAGAAAATTGCATTTTTCAAGCTCAAAACACTCTCTTAAAGTCTCCTAACTTAGCCTAACCTTAGTACATATATATAACCTTAAGTTAGACACAAAAGTAGCTCAAATTCTCTCCAAAAACAAGTTGAAATTGTGGGTAGAAAAAGAGTTGCGACCAGCCATCTTCACCTTACATATTCATCCATCTAAACAACCTTTGAAGAGTTCTAAAGTAAATATGAACCTTACCCTACTTCATGTATCATATCTAAGCATCAACCACATCCATAAACATCAATTCCCTCTTTCAAACAACCTCAAAAACCAAATTAAATAACCTTGATTTACCATAGATCCAAAGTTGGAATTTAAAGCTCAACAAGGTAAGAAATAAAATAGATATATATGTTAGTTTAGCTAGATTAATATTTCCTTAGATACTCATTTCCTTATTATCCTTTTTAGATCATTACTTTCATCAAGGAGGAACTAAACCCCATCTATCATCCAAACAAGGTAAGAATTATATTAATGCAAGTGTTAATTTTGTTTTATCTCTAGAAATTATCTTATAAATTACCCAAAATAGATCTAACAATATATTTATGTTATTTAGACTATTTAGTATATAAATACAACAACTTAAAGATTTTAAGTGTAGAAATTCAAGTCTTAGAAAGGAAAAACCCAAAACCACACTTCAATTACAATAAACTAAGTTGAACTTCAGATTACTCATGTATATACCTAGAAAGATTGAATAAACTGTATTGATATGTTTGTTTAAAGCCACAAACGACCCCCACCAATGGAAAGAACATGAAAAATCCTATGAAATCGACTACTTATTTGTTAAAAATGGATAAGAAACGAATTAGATATTACAAAAGCAAAATTGAAAACACTGTTGATTTTTACGAACAGCACGGGCTGTTCTTGCCTTTTCGTCCCCTTAATGATTTTTTTTTTATAAAAATAATACCACTAATGGATTATACTCGGAAAATACTATGAAAACGACTATTTATTCGTCAAAAACGGATTAGAAATGAGTTAGATATGATCAAAACAAGTTTTGACTACAACTGTTAGGATCCACTTGAAACCTATGCATGTTTTTCATAAATTTAAAAATTATACAAATCTCTTTTCTTGAAAAATAATTTCACTACTAGAAAGTACTCTTCGAGTACTATCAAATCGACTATTTATACAACGAAATCGAATTTAAAACAAATAATAAACCACAAATAGAAATTTACTCAGTTTTTACTCTTAAACCAATATTCATGTTACTGATATTTCTATTAATATAGTTATGATTATTACTGTTATTATTACAACTATTATAGTATTCCGTATTATTGATATTTTCATTAGATTAAGCAATACTGCTATTTTACGTTAAGATCACTATACTTATACGAGCATCAAATTATATTTTTGTTACTACTGGTATTATTTACTAACTGTCTAAAAATTATTGTTATTATATACTTGTATTTAATACTAATATTGATATTGATTTTTCAATACTAAAATTACTGATAATACCACGTCATTAAGCTTAGTATAATTTGCAATGAAAATGAAATCAAAGTATAATGAAAAAGTTGATATATCTAAACTCCATATACATACATATGGATACTAGAACATACCCGTAAATAAATAGAAATATCAATTTGAGAGACAAATAAGGTTGACGGGCAAAGAATTAATAAATAAAAGTCTTCTACTAAAAGAAATAGAGCGTAAGCAAAGACAAACCCCTTAAATAAAATACAAATAAATATCCTCTACTATAGGGATTAAAACCTTAATAAAAACTATATCAATTACCGATACAGAATAGTTCGGCACCTATAAGGATTCAATTAAATTATTTAACGATACAGTAATTAATATAACGGACTTAATCTAATATCCGATGATAGAGATTAACACCTTTAAATTATAGGAATACTTCTCTTACAGAAATAATCCAATAGTAAATCTCTGTTATTTCCTTTCATAGGAAAATAGATCAACTCCCGGACTGCCAGTAGCTTATACAACAATTTAGCAAGGACCACAGGTGAGGGAATTCTGATGATCTACTATTTGCTTGTGATTGCTACTGTTTGCTGTTATGTGATTGAATTGCTTGTATGAATGACTGATTGATGTGAGTGTTATCATCCGCATGATCACCTGCATAAATGGATAAAGATAATTATTCGACTAAACTAATTGGATATACTCGTCGCATGTGCTTGATCCCCTTGTAGGAAATGTCCCAATTTTGAAATCAAAAGTATTTCGAAATGTATTTTAAAGAAATCCGACTTGGAATATTCCAGGTTGTTTTTTAATCCTTTAAAAAGGAAGAATTTGTGCTAAAAGAGTTTATGAGATAAACATGGGACATTTCCGAGTATTGTTGTGACAGTGGATGTTGCCTGAATTTGGGTCCACTGGTCAAGTGGCGATAGATGTTACCTGAGTTGGGGTCTATCCGTCGGATTCACCTTTATAGGTGATGGTTCGTATTGGCAGTAGATGTTACCCAAGTGGGGGTCTACTTGTGCGATTCACCATAGATTGGTGATGGATTGTAAGAATGGCCATTAAATTGGCATTATATATATTTAAATATGAACCAGCGTAAATCACGTGAACACGTTGGGGAATATTTGTTGTTACCAATGGCAGTTAAGCATTGGGTGAGTCTGGATGGACGCAACCACCAGGCAGCCTCGTACGGATAAGGCGAGGTGTCCCATGCAGGTAAGTATGGGAGACAACTGAAGTGTAGACAGGTAAATCTACATCGTCTATGGTTCCGGACCCCCATAGATGTGTTGCTTGCATTCATCACGTATGCATTCATATTGTGTGTAGATAGATTTGCATGATTGTATAATTAATGTTTGATAACTTGCGTGACCGGTAGTAGTGAGGAATGAACTCACTGAGCCCGTGGTTCGCTCACCCCCCTACAGTTTTTGTGTGCAGGATTATTACTAGCTGGGATTGGGCTAGGAATGTGTGAAGAGAGCTTCTCCAACAAACTCTATTACAGATAGAGATGTAGGATATGGTAAACTTAGAATGTAAATTAGATGAATATTGAATTTTGTATGTTGTAGTTTGGAAACCCAATTTCACTATTGGTGGATACCGATTCTCTGCGATCTTGGTGGAAATTGGAAAACCGATTCCATAGTTGAAATACTGTAATATATTATATCATTTGTATGATAAACATTTATAAATAATAGAGTCTTGTATACTCTGACATACAAGACGGCTCTCATGTTACGGGTGCACACGTAATATGATGGCTTTAGATAAATCCTGTTAAGCCCCTATATTAGAGTCGTGACAATAAAAGGGAGATGACGAGAGTGAGGAAGGAAGGAAAGCATGACCTACTTTAGGGTGGTCAACAACCATTCCCATCTTTAGGTGACAACAACCACAAGCTTACTTTTTTTTTATTTAAACTTGATATTTTTTTTGCTTCACTTTTTCTTATTTTCCTTCTCGTTAAGATATATTTAACATTAAAGTAAAATTGTATAATTATCACAATCTCAGGTATAAATTTGCACATGCAAATCAAGGCACAAAAAGATCATAATCTCACATCACTCCTAATTTCTCATCCAAAAAGGAGAAAGAGTTTTTGTAAACCCCGAAAATTTTCACATTAGTATACAGTAGTAAAATAGAAAACGAAAATTAGATAGTAAATTTAGAAACCGATAGAAGTCCTAGAATTGACCTATGAGTTGTGAGAAACTCATTCTTAGTTAGAAAAACTCGAATAAAAATTTGTCTCGATCTTAATAGATACCAAAAACGAGATTTTGTATCTTGAACTGATAATTCAATATGTAACTAGAAATAGTTTTAAAATTTCAAAACCAATAAGATACAGTTTATTTATAGAACTTATCGGTATAAAACAATAGATTATAAATACAAACAAACACTAATACCGAACAATAATATCAACTTAGAACTAAAAAGAAAATTTCGAACCCGTTGTTTTAACTGTTAGGAAATTAAAAATTTACTAGGACTTAGTTCCTAATTTAATTCATCGAGTTTGAAAATTTAATCACGTAAATTAAAAATACTAAAATAATTAATCGTGTGAAGTTTTAACTAAAAATTTGAAAATACAAATAATTTAAAGTGTTGTAGTAACTTGGTTAAATTTTATTTCGATACAACGTATATACGACGAGTATAAAAATACGTGAATAATTTATATATATATATATATTTTTTTTTTTTAATTATTTCAGATAATAACCATTAAATACGTATGTATGTATGTATATATATATATATATAATATATTTATAAGAGAGAAAATCAAATTTTCTCAATCGCGGCACAGTTGGAACGTTCAGCTGCTGAAGCTCACCTCCACGCGCGCTAAATTCCTTCCGAGCAACACAGAGCTTCTTCCCCACGCGCACAGCAGCTCATCAACACGCACGCTGCAGGAGCCAGCCAACCGAGCAGCAGCTCCCCTCCACCGCACACGAGCAAGCTGTGTTCCAGCAACAGCAGATTCAACGAACACAGCGGCCATTCCAGCACACCAGCAGCAGAAGGAAGGAGCAGCACACGCACGCTGCAGGAGTCCTCGAACAAGACTTCATCTCCACGCACGCAGCAAGATTGCATCGAGAAGGAGCCCACCGAGCATTTGAAAATCCGCGCGCCAACAGCAGCAGGATGACCGACCAGCTGGAACTCCTCAGGCGCGCAACCAAGCAATAGCAGCAGCACTCCACACAGCCCCACACACGCACAACATCAGACAAGTGGAAACAGAGCACCTGAAACAGAGCACTTGGAAACAGAGCCCTAAGGTTTCTTGTCCGACTTTGATCCAAATTTGAGCTTCTAAATTCAAACAAAATTGACCCAAAAGCCAACCAAAACACTCCACATGTGAATAACATTAAATGAGGAGAATTTCAGCTTAGAAAAACAACCATAACCGTCCCAAATTGTTGGCCAAAAATCAGATATTACAGCTGCAGCAGAGGAAAAATTTCAACAATTACAGCAGCACATATCTCCAAATCCAACTCCGATTTTTGCAACATTCCTAGGATTAAATGAGCTGAAATTTTGACCAATTAAACACCAATAAGGAGCCTTCAAATGGACACTTCATACACCAAAAATTAATAAGAAAATCGATCTCAAATTCGTCCAAAAATCAAGGTGAAAATTGTTCCAGAAATTCCAGTTTTCACACTTCAAAATTCAACAAATTTTGACCCGATTTTTACACTAGTTGATCTCTTATTTTTACACACATAAATAGCATTAATTAGCTACCAAACAAAGATAATTAAAGCCCTCAAAGATAGCCACAAAAATCTGTCAAAACAAGTCAAATTTTGCATCCAAATTTGCAAATTCGTGTAGAAAATTCCAGCTGCATTTACATTTTTCAAGTCCAAAACCAACTCCAAAGCCTCTAAAACTTAGTCTAATCCTAGTATAAGTATATAAGCCTAAGTTAGACACACTTTGAGCTCATAAACCCACAAAAACACTCTCAAATTCCAGCTGCAAACCCAAGTGCGTCCAGCACTTTTTCCTTTCCTTTTTCCATTTCCACCTTCAACATAGAAGCTTAAAAACTTTGTGTGAACAACCATAAACCCTAGCCTACTTCCATACCTTATATACACACACTAAGCTCATCAATAACCACCAAAACCGAATCAAAAATCCTAAGTCATCCTAGGGTTCAAGAGGAGGAGTTTAGCTTGTCAAGGTGAGAAAATTTGACTACAAGTGAACTTGTATTTTAGTTAATGTGTTTAGTTAGAAACTCATCATCTAATCTTTGATTTAGGTTTAATTCTTGCTTTAAGAGGAAGTTGAGCAACCTCCTTCCATCCAATCCAAGGTAAGCTCCAAATTACAACCTATCCTTGTTAAATTTATGAATAGATCCTAGGATGATTATTGAGCTTTGAAGAAAGTTTTGTGGTTGATAAAGGTTGTAAATCTATGATGAATTCAAGAGGATAGATGGTTGATGTGTTGAGAATGCATAGATATTGTTGGAAGAGAAAAACAACAACTTAGAAGTCTTATAATTGTGGTAATAGTAAATTCGGATTTAAGGATGAAGTGAACAAAACAAGACTCAAACTTCATCAAATCTAGTCTAAATGCATGTTTAAAGCTTCTAAGACCTTATATGAACATAAAGCTTGATAAAACAAACTTTACAAGCATGATTAGAAGTCCTTTAGTACAAGAAAAGTGTTATGAACAATTTATAGAAATTGTACATGCCAAGACTTCTACAAATTATAACGAATTTAAGATGTAAATGGAAGTTAAATAAATCCTCCATAATACATATATACTCAAAGAAACTTAAAGAACAAATAAAAATTTATTTACTTTAAGAAATCGCTATAAACCATAGGAATAATACCAAATACCGATCTAGGACACTTAGTCACTTATAGGAATTTAATTTCTATTTATAAATATTATTGACAAATACTTTATCTTAATAGGAATCTCGATACTGTTGAGGATTTCCCGTTGATTACTACGACTGATCAGCATGAGCAGGTGAGTAACTTAGACTTGTTACATTGTTTGTGATTGTAGTTTAGTTGCATTAAAATACAAAGATAATAATGAACTCTCGTGTGTATGGGATTATGGGACTTGCTTGTTGTTTGAAATTACTTGTTTGATAAATACTACTAATCAAAAGTGATAATGAATGGCTTGTGAAATTACTGTATGTAAAGCATGTTGAGTGTTTGAATGAAGTTGATCACTTATAATCTGACTAAAAATTATCGAACTCATAAGTAAATTGGTGCATGCATAGCATGATTTGCATATATTGCATTATATTTTTACGAATGCCTACTACGTGTTAGAATTTCGGTTCTCTGGTAATACTTGGTTTTTCTAGGCAGAGGCTATTAGTTCTACGCAAGTTTACCTTTGTTCTGTCGGTTCCATGGGAACTAACTGGTAACGAAGGACGCCGCCCATGGTATCGCTGTGAAATGTCTAACACTTAGTGGAGTTTCTAAGGCGCAAAACAGGAAATGGGTGTTTAAAACATCATTAACATAAAGAGATAATAATTGTGAAGATTGTGGATTTCCTGTGTGCTTAGTTTCTCCTGGGTAGGTGATTCAGGATTGGTTCCTTCAACCCCGATGAGAGGGCGTAAATCTCCATCCTGTTTGGATTCCGGTTTGTCCAAGCTTGTAATTGTTCATGTGCTTGATTGATGCATTACATATGATTGATAATAACTTGCTTGTTGTGATAAGTCTGGTTATTCACTGAGCCCGTGGTTATGCTCACACTCCTACAGTCCTTACAGGATGACACTTAAGCCTTGGTTGGTGGCTTCTAGGAGCTTAGAGCCGGTATGATTCTAAAGCTTGAAGAGTTTTGGAAACAGGGAAAATAGTTTCTTTATTTATATGTATTAATTGATGTTAGTGCATCAATTTTACTATCTGAGAACTTAGATAGTTTTATGGTTTGTAATAGTTATTATTCAGACTGTAGCATTTAATTATGGTATTGTGATTTTATTTACTTTCATCGTTTCTTACCACGCAACCAAAAAGATCCTGTTTTGTTAAATATACGTCACTTTCCAAAGTAGTTCTAGTAAGAATATGTGTATTTGATATCGTCTGGATTATCAGGCTATATCTTAATATATATATTATTACTAGGGTACTATTGGGGCGTGACAGTTTTCTTTAAAATCTTTATAAAATGTTGATGAAATTATAAATCCCTCCCTATTTAGTTGTTTTATTCTTAAAAAAAAGGATTATTTTATCATCATCGTTGTCTCCAATACCTACTAAAAATTTTCAAGTTACATTATTTATTTATTTCAAATTGAAGTGTTTTTCGGTAGGTCCTTATAGCATCTAAACCCGCACATCACAAGCTACTCTTTAAACTAATCCATCGGGTTGGGTCCTAGTGTAGATGTTTCCTAATTAAGGTATAGTGCAATTTTTCATTTTTACATAAGAACTATTACAAAGAATGAAATTGAGAGAAATCTTTAATGTTTTCCTTATTGTGATTGTGCTAGATCAAGGGTGGTTTAGTTGAATAATATCTTTAAGGTTATATTTGTTAAGGGAGTGGCAACATATTAGTAAGATAGAGAGATATCAAATTCATCATTTGTTCATATTGAATATTGATATCCCCATTACTGTTCAGACAACGATAATAGATGGAAGCTGTAAGTTTTAACATGATTACCTTATCGCCCCTATAAAAATATTGAAAATTCTATGTTCTGTTATTAATTTTGACGGGAGCTGTAATCCCCCAAATTTTACGTAACATGATTTTAACAAATACTAAAAATATAATATTTGATTATTTAGAATAATTGGAACAAGTAGTAAAAATCACTCCAAATTTTTCTCGATTTAAAAATGTTAAAGTGTAAATGAATTTGATTATAATTAGAAAGATTAAAATCGTTACCAAAAAAATATATATATAAATAAATAAATAAAAAATATAATTTGAAATACAAACTGTAACTTCTATGATCTCAAATAATATAAAACGACAATAAGTAATCGTTAATATAAAGTTACTGAATTCTTTTTCCTAAGATCAAAACTTAGAAAATAAATCTACGCTTGTTAAATAATGAAACAATAGTGTTCAAACTATTTTTAATACGATGACAATATCAAGTAGCCTAGATAAAATATGTTGTTATTAACAAATTAGTGGAATAGTTCCTATATAGTAAAACATAACGTTTGATAAAATGATCAATAGTCTAATAAACAAATCATAGTTAATAGAAATTTAAATCACAATAAAAGACGATTAATTTTCAAAACTTGCAAGATATAAAAATATAAACTGAAGACAAATCACTAGAATTACAAAAGATACGATAAGATCACAACTAGACCAATATCTAAGAAACTAGATCTTAACTACATATTTAAATTACGCTAATATTCCAATTAAAAGATTTAGAGATTTTGGAAATTAAAATCTTGAATTGTCAACGTACCCTTTAATAATTTTCATAACTAGAAGATGGGCTAATTAGCAAATGTGAAACTAATACCAAAATATATGATTCAACAAGAATCTTAGAATAGATTTATGAATTGTAATACACTCATTCGTAACTTGAAAAACCCAAATAAAAATCTCCTTGGCTTTAATAGATACCAAAAACGAGATTTCGTATATTGAACAATAATTCATGATATAATTAGAAGTAACTCCAAATTCCAAAACCAATAAGATGCAGTTTAATAATAGAACTTATCAGTATAGACTAATAACTCAAAGAGGAAATACTAAGATTATATATATACATAATATATACCAATACCGAACAATACTTATTAATCTAGATCCAAAATGAAAATTTCAAATCCGCTGTTTTATTTGTTAGGAAATTCTGAATATATTAGGACTTGGTTCCTAATTTAATTTATTGAACTCAGAAAATTTAATCACGTAAGTTAAAATAATAAAAATAATTAATCGTGTGAAGTTTTAACTAAAAATTTGAAATATAAATAATTTAGGGTTTTATAGTAACTTAGATAATTTTATCTCGATAAAACTTGTACATAACGGTTATTGACATACGTTTATAAATTAATATTGGTTAAAATAATTTAATTAACTATTAAGCAAATAATAAACAAATCAATTAATATATGTGTGTATATATATAATATATATATATATAAAAGGGAACCGTGGAATTTGAAATTACGGTGGAGAAGGGAGCGGCTGCAGAGTCTTCAACGATGCAGCACGAGAAGAGACCGAGGCAGAAGGATTGTTCCACGCGCAGGAAGCAGCAGCATCAGACAAGCAAGGGCTCCACGCTGAAGAAATGCTCGGATGGGAACAGAGCAATGCTCGGCTGAAAATCCTCCACGCGCTGCATAAATCTTCCACGCACGGTACAAGTGAAAATCTTAGCTGCAGCACCTTCTCCACGCACGGACAGCATCACGTCACAGCAACACGGCGCATTCTCCACACACACACCTTCCAGCACTGCTCGAGAAAAACAGAGCACTGTGGAGACAGAGCAGCAGCAGGAGCTTCTCGGTTGAACCAGTTGATTTTCAACCAATTTTGTTCCGAAATTAAACACAAAATTTCAACTTGAAAAGGACAGAATTTCCAATCAAAACAATCCACATATAATCAACATTTAATACCAAGAATCTCAGCTCAAGAAAGTAACCAAAACACTACCGAATTTGTCTTCAAATAACCAAACAAACCAGCCACAGCAGGGGACAAACCCACAAGATTACAGCAGCAATTTGAATTCCGATTTTTGTAATTCCTAGGCTCATTTGAGTTGATATTTTTGACTAAGTAAAGACCAATAAAAGACCTTCAAATGTCCACTTCAAACATCAATTTTTAGATAGAAAACAACAAAGAAATCTGATCACAAAACCCTGTAAACAAAGATGGAAAATGTCAACAAACACTGCAGCAGAAAAGTTGGAAATTTGCTTTTGTTTTCACACAAATTCTAACACGATTTTGACCCCATTTTTCTTGCAATTTGAGCCCCTATTTTACACACATAAATGACATTAAGTAGCTACCAAACAAACAAAATTAAGACCCTCAAATATAGCCACAAAAAGCTGTCAAAACACAAGCCAAATTGTCATCCAAATTTGCCAAATTCGTATGGAAATTCCAGCTGCAATTGTGAGCCTTTTTCAAACCCAAAACCATTTCCTTAGCCTCTAAAACTTAGCCTAGACCTAGTATAGGTATATAAGCTTAAGTTAGACATAATTTGAGCTCATAACTCTCACAAAATCCTCTCAAAAACACAGCTATGAAGAGAAGTGCGTCCAGCCCTCTTCCTTTCTCTTTTTCCATTACAACCTTCAACTTAGAAAGCTTAGAAAACCCTTGTAAGATCAACCATAAATCCCTAGCTCACTTCCATACCCAATCTATACACCAAGCTCATCAAGAACATCAATTTCCCTCTTCAACAACATCCAAAACCAAATCAAAAGTCTTAAGTTACCCTAAGGATTCAAGAGGAGGAAGCTTAGCTTAACAAGGTAAGATTTCTTGTTAAAATTAGTAAACATTCATTATAGATAGTGTAGTTCTTATAATTTAGTTAGGAACTCATCATCTAACCTTTGATATAGGTTCGATTCTTGCTTAAAAAGGAAATTGAAAATCCTTTTTCCATTCCAAGCTAAGGTAAGTTCTAAACTATCAACCTATCTTCGTTATTTTTATGTATGGACTTTAGGATGAATGGTTTAGTATTGAAGAAAGGTTATGTAGTTGAAAGAAGTTGCTAATCAATGGATAAATTCAAGTGGATGGATGGTTGATATATTAGGAATGTTTAGATATTGTTGACAAAGGAATACAACAACTTAGAAATATTATAAAGGTGGTAATAGTAAATTCGGATTTTGGAATAAAGTGGACAAAACAAGACTCAAATTTCATCTAAATTAATTTAAATTCATATCTAACACCCCTAGGACCTTATATGAACATAAAACTTTATAAAACAAGCTTTAAAGGCATGATTAGGAGTTCTATATTACAAGAAAAATATTATGAACAATTCATAGAAATTATACATATTGATAATATTAGAAATCATGAATGAGCTAAAGAAATAGATAAGAGGATTAAATGATGGTTTTAAATTATATAGTTGAACGAATGATGATACATAAATATTTAGGGTTATAGAAGCATCAACTTGAAAGTTAGGACTCTAAGCTTTAGGAAACTAGGAACCAAAAGAAATCAAATAGAGAAGAATGTTCAAAAGGTCAAATAAACTATATTGATATACTTGTTATAAACCAAAAACGACCTTATCAATGGATTGTACTTGGAAGATACTATGAAAACAACTATTTAATCGTCAAAAACGGACTATAAACGAGTTAGATATCATCAAAACAAGTTTTGACTACCGTTATTAGGATTCACGTGAAACCTATGCATGTGTTTCATAAATTTAAAAAAATTGTACAAATCTCTTTTCTTGAAAAATAATTTGACTACTATAAAGTACTCTTTGAGTACTATCAAAACGACTAATTATACAACGAAATCGGGTTTAAAACGAATAAGAAATCGCAAATAGAAATTCACTCAATTTTCAATCTCAATAAATCAATACTAAGGTTACTGCTGTTTCTATTGATATAGTTTGATTACTACCCTTATTATTATTACTGATTATAGTATTTTGTATTATTGATATTATCATTAAAATTCATTAGGATTATTAATAATGTTATTATTTACGTTAATATCACTATATTTATATTAACATCAATACTATTATTCTCTTTGTTATTAATATCATTATTTACTAATGGTATGAAGATTATTGTTATTATTATACCCGTATTTATTACTAATATTGATATTAACGTTTCAGAACTAATATTACTGATAATAATAATATTGTATTAAACTTAGCTTGTTTTACAATAAGAATGAAACTGAAGTATAATAGAAATTTGATACATCCAAACTCCATATACATACTTATAGACACTAGGACATATCCGTAAATAAATAGAAATACTAATTTGAAAGACAGATAAGGTTGACGGGCAAAGAATTAATAAATAAAAGTCTTCTACTAAAAGCAGTAGAACTTAAGAAACGACAAACCCCTTGAATAAAAATATAGATAGCAATTAATAAAACTGTATCAAATATCGATACAGAATAACTAGGTACCTATAAGGATTCGATTAAATTATTTAACGATACAGTGATCCATATGATGGACTTAGTCTAAAATTCGACGATAAAGATCAACACCATTAAATTATAGGAAGACTTCTCTTACAGAAATAATCCAATAATAAATCTCTGTTATTTCCTTTCATAGGAAAATAGATCAATTCTCGGATTTCCGGTAGCTTATACAACAACTTAGCGAGGACCACAGGTGAGTAACTTAGACTTGTTACATTGTTTGTGCTTGTAGTATAGTTGCATTTGGAATAATATATATATATATATCAATTGATATGCATGCGGGATTGGGATACAGCATGATGCGTGGTGTATGATTGAATGGCAAATTATCCTAATATAAGCGATAATCCTATTGAATGATAAATATTGTATGAAATATGTTGATGATTGTCTGTAAATTGTATGATCGCCTCAAACTTGATTAACAACTGTCGGTACTATAAATGAAACGGACATGCATTGCACGATTTGCATAAACTGCATTATGTTTTTACGAATGCCTACTACGTGTTAGAATTTCGGTTCTCTGGTAATGCTTGGTTTTTCTAGGCAGAGGCTATTAGTTCTACGCAAGCTTACCTTTGTTCTGTCGGTTCCATGGGAACTAACTGGTAACGAAGGGCGCCGCCCATGGTATCGCTGTGAAATGTCTAACACTTAGTGGAGTTTCTAAGGTACAAAACAGGAACTGAGTGTTTAAAACATCATTAACATAAAGAGATAATAATTGTGAGGATTATGGTTTCCTGTGTACTTAGTTTCTCCTGGGTAGGTGATTCAGGGATTGGTTCCTTCAACCCCGATGAGAGGGCGTAAATCTCCATCCTGTTTGGATTCCGGTTTGTCCAAGCTTGTAATTGTTCATATGTTTGATTGATGCATTACATATGATTGATAATAACTTGCTTGTTGTGATAAGTCTGGTTATTCACTGAGCCCGTGGTTCGCTCACTCCCCTACAGTTTTTGTGCAGGATTATTACTAGCTGGGATTGGGCTAGGAATGTGTGAAGTGAGCTTCTCCAACAAACTTATTGAGATAGAGAATAGGATATGGAAACTTAGAATGTAAATTAATGAATGTTGAATTTTGTATGTTGTAGTTTAGAAACCCAATTTCACTATTTGGTGGGGGATACCGATTCTCTGCGATCTTGGTGGAAATTGGATTCCATAGTTGAAATACTGTAATATATTATATCATCTGTATGATAAACTTTTATAAATAAATAGAGTCTTGTATACTCTGACATACAAGACGGCTCTCATGTTATGGGTGCACACGTGATATGATGGCTTTAGATAAATCCTGTTAAGCCCCCATATTAGAGTCATGACAGGAGCAGTCCCGTTGACTATCCAACAGCTTATACCATACCCAACTATGATCGCACAACTAAAATAGTTAATATTCCAATTACTATATTTACTTAAACAGTTATATAGTTAACTGGAAAGTCCTATTTACAAAATCATATAAGCTACCTAAAAATATATGAGATTTTGATATGATCTTTACAATTTCAAGATAGAATCATATGATTGAAAATATTTCCTTTTTAGGACCCTTATTGAAATTAATTACTTAAATAAAATCTAATTAAAATTAGTTATTAAAATACAACATTAAAATCACATGCATAAAATAGGTATATCGCATGTTATTAATACAATGTACACTTTCAAAGTATATCGCAATACAAAGATGCAATACTCACTTCTTCTTCAAAACCCTAACCTCATCATTCTCAAGAAGTCATGGAGAGCATGATTGAATTGCCATTCATTGATGGGTTTGGTGTGGGAAGGGTTTAAGGAATGGACAATGAGATGAGTTTAACGCGTAGCACGAGTGTGAGGGAAGTGTCGAGCTGGAAGGAGTCTTGGATAGATTGATCGAATGGCTTAAAGCTTCCCATCTCTTGCTTTTTCCATAGGAACATACGTATTGCCGTACATTTATCAACAGCGAATAAAATCGATAGAAGGAGTGACAGTATGAGAAGAGGTGGAAAACAACTACATAATAAAAAAAAAAAAAAAATGTTGTACCATATTGCACTTGGAAATTGCAATATATGTGTATCACATAGAAAGGAAGATATGCATTGTCGTACTTCCAGTAGCAAACAAAACCAATGGAAGAAGTGACCGTAAAAGAAGAGGAGGAAGACTACTTCACAATTAAAATAGATAAATTGTGATATGCTATTTTGACACCTGAAAATTGCAATATATGTGTATCGCATTTGATAAACATGTGGTAGACTCCAATTTTAATAGTATATATATTTTTCACCATTGATTTTAATAGTATTTGTCAAAAAATTATTTTAACAAGGGAACTTAATAATAATAATAATAACAATTTAATAGTAAAACGTGTGTGAGCATATTTTACCCCTGTTAATTACCCCGAATTGACGCATACTTGGTTCCTCAATTCCCTTTACACTTGGACTAATTATTGCTGCATACAAGCAAAGAATTTGTAAATTGCCAATTAAACCTGAGTCCCAAGAATCATATGGAGTGTTTTAGCCATCAAAGCTTCATCTAGTAATAATATAGAACTATATATAGAACTCCCGACAACTTGGTTTGTCTCCAGCTGTTTTGTCTTGTCTAGCGATGGACTCTCTCAAATTTCATCTCCTCCTTGTGTTTGTTCTTATTGCTAATGCCATTCTCCTATCTCATCCGGTGCTTTCTAGTGACGGTACGTCTTTGCAACTCTAATTTCTTTTGCCTCCCAACTATGATAGTTGGAATTGTGAGTTAAAATATAATTATACACGTGTTTATAATTTTATAAGGTTATTTTAGTTAAAATGAATATAAAATATTTTTGTCAAATGTATGATTTTATAAGTTTATGATTCAATTGATTCTATATGATTTTATATGATTTGTAAATAGTAAAATCACAAGTTTGAAATCCCGCTAATTATAAAACCTCGGTGGTGTGTCATACGGAAAGTTCTAATATGAACTTGTTATATATCGATATATTAGAGCATTGTACCCGAAATAAATATACCATCTCTAATAGATTCGTATTAATGAACTTTCTGCTTGAGGTCCAGTTAAAGTTGATTCATAATTTTTGTTGTTTTTTCTCATTGAAAACTGAAGCTTAAGATTACCATAATTTTAAGGACATTAATTATTGGACAGTAATTTGTAACTCGTTTAACTAGTACTTAATGTACAGATAGGTTATTGAGTATGTATAACTTAATTTTTCAAAGCTGTAATGCATTTAACAACAATTTAACAACTCGTTTAAAATTTGTGCATACTGGTACTAACAGTCTAACAATGTTTCTACAGATGAAGAAGACAATCTGATTCAAGGCTTAAACAGCTACAGGCAACCTTTACAACTCTCCCAACTATCGAAGAACGACCAAGCGCACTGCCTGGCGGATAAACTGTCCGACCAGCTCGATGACCAGCCTTGCAGCACCTCCACGGTCTACGCGAAGGCGATCCCGGCTAGCTCGGGGCAACCGTTCACCAAATACCAGAATGTCCTATCCAAATGCAACATCGATGTCAATCACACGAGCGAAGGGATCATACTCCAGTTTGTGTGCCCAATTTAGTCCCAACATTGGTGCTAACAAACTATACTCATACCCCATACGCAAGGTACTTGAACGATTCCAGGTTTACCGAATCGGGGCCGATTCCGAGGATGATTGGATGGTGGTGGTGTTGAGTACCAGTACACCGCAAGGGAGCCTTGCCAGTGCAGCGGTTGGCCTAGTTTCCGAGATGAGGTTGGGTTTTTCTTTTGTGGCTTTTCTGGTGGTTAGTGTGAGCTTGGTTTTAACAAGCTATCCAAGTACTTAAGGGCTAACGTGTCACAGCAAGAACAAATAAGAATTTAACCACCCTTAACGCATGTAATTTATCTTAACGTATTGAATTCTTATTTGTCTTAATTTGCCTATGGTTTCATAATTCACGTGGTCTGTCTGAGGTGGTTCTTCTTACTGGTCTTTTCTTTGTGCTGTAGCATAGTGAACTATGATTAGTGAGTTATGTACAAAATAAGGATGGAAATTTGCTGTCTCGAAATAAGATTGTTTGATTTATTATAGATTTTTTATAAATTTTTAAATTTATTTAATACGTGATAAATATTTCTTTTCTGGGATAGGATTTACTAGTATACGATAGGACACAATTTTTGAACACCAAATATTATTTATCATTCAGGATACGTAGCATCTATGTTCTATATTCTTTGAAAATGTATCATCTAAATGGTATTTCCGCGAGCTAGTCCCTTCAGGCTTCAACGGTTACGAATATAGTGAAAAAAAAAAAAAAGAAGAATAATAAATTAATATGCACATGCTTGAAAAGTTAACATTATTTAGTAGTTTTAGGAAAATGTATAAAAGGTTAACTATTATTGTCTTAGAATTTTAGTACGGGTATAGTACATATCTATCAACTTTGTAAAAAAATAAAATTACTAAAATATAAATTATAGAAAATTAATCATCATAAACCCCACTAGAACTGGACAAATGGGCCATAACCCGTGGGTTGGCCCGTTTAACCCACTTTTAAAACGGATTAGGGTTGATTTTTTTCAACCCGTTTAAAAGCGGGCTAAAAAAACCTAGCCCGTTTAACCCACGGGTTTAAGCGGGTTAACCCGCAATGGGTCATATGGGCCCACTTTTTTTTTTAGATTAAAATAGGTTTTAAACTTAAATTGAAAGATGAAACGTAGAGAGTACATTTCTTTTTACGTTGCTTGGTAAGACTCGTACAAAGAAAATGATCGACAGGCCATGTCTTATCTCAATTGGTCGGCCCAAATCATAGGTCACCATCAATGTCATTTCGACTAAAATTGCCGACGTGAATAAACCAAGCACTTGCCCACCCCAACCTAGCGGGACCTTTTCCTATTTCCTTAGGCGTGCCCATGTTTTACATTGCTGATGCCCATCTTTTAATTCCCATTTTGGATCGTTGGAGAAGACTTGGATATGGGCCACACTCTAATTTTACTTACATTCCTCGCGGCTCGTAGGTTATATTCATTTAAAATAAAAACTGATAATCCATTTTCCCATGTGTTTGGCATAATTTATGGGTTAATCGGTAATGCTAATTTTTTCCTTTCTCAATTTGCAGTACATATTACAATTAATAGGAAAGGATGAATCGACCTTGCTCCATCCTATCAGAAAATTAGTATTCAACCCAAGCAAATGTAATATATATTTTTTCGTTGAAATGGGGTATCCAATATTAGTATTTTTCACTTGAAAAATCATGAGAGATGACGTTAAATTATAAGACTATTAGTATAATATTGTTCTTTTGTTAAATTTTAAATGAGTCAAGTTAGTAGGCTGGCCCGTTTAACCCACCAGCCCGTGTGAGTTGGATTAGGGTTATCAATTTTGGCCCGTTTATTAAAGTGGGTTAAAATTTATTGGCCCGTTTAACTCACCAGGCCGCATGGGCCGGACCGGGTTAGCCCATTTAACCCACTTACCCAGCTCTAAACCCCACCAATCGGAGGAAAGGGAGTGTGGAGGTGGGGGTGGGGTTGCGGAGGGAGGAAGTTAATCATCATAAAGGCCATTTTTCTGTGTTTTTTTTTCTTTTGCAAACTTCATAGTAGTAAATGCGATTTGAAAAAAAAAAAATGGCGATTATTGTCTTTGTCCGGGATTAATGGCATGCGATCACATTTATGGGTATTTATAGGTAAGAGTTGTTGTATTGTTAGTCTAGACAAAATTGAATTGGGCATCCAAATTTATCCGCGTCTGTTTTTGAATTTGTTATTCATATTATATCCCATTTATGGGAGAACAAAAATTTTAGAAAAAGTTTGATGTCTCATATTTGCTTTCTCCATTAAGTTCTTATAAATAACATTTGACACGTATTAAGAAGTGCTTCTCATATTTTAAGAATTTATAAAAAAATTAATTTTTTTAATATGTATCAAGATGTTGGATTCAACAGATACTTTTCCAAAATGTTGGACGGTGTAGGAGGGACCTGGGGACATCTATTTCTGGCAACTAGTTGCATGTACGGGTAATATCCTTAGACAAGCCCTATGATCGCATGCCAACTGCCAAGTCCGTTCTTTCATAAATCACGAGGCGATCCCGAGTCATCTATTTTTTGCTTCTCGTCCGTCGTAGCCCTTTTCTGAAATTTTTTGTGTGTAATCCATATTAAAATCTTGCGTTTTGGCGAAATTGTTTGGCAACTATTTGATTTTTTCGGTTTGTAGCATTATAGTCGGATAGGGTGTCCTTCCTATATTTTATCCTTAGGACTATATTTTCTTATTTATTTCATCTGCAAGAGATTCGTTAATAAAATATGGGTAATAAAAAGAAAGGTAAATATCGTGCGGATATGAATATCTTAAAAACTATACGGATCCCTACTTATATTTAAGATGATTTGGCAAATAATGAAGAAATTGATGTTCGTGCGTTACTTAATATTACTTAATTCGATTCCGCTTTTGAGAAGATGGAATCGCGATTCCATTCCACTCTTATTAATTATAAGAATGTAATTACTTTTTTATCTTATTATGTATTAATTTTTTATATTTATTACTAAAGGCATTCCCCATAATTATACTTTTAGTCATTCCATTTCATGTAATCTTCCAAACATAGGAATGGATTTATCATTATCAAACTCATTCCATTCCAATTCAATCAATTTCATTCCAAATCATTCCTGCTGGGGATTTAGGAGCAAATTATCTTTACCATGGAAAATATATGATGCGTGGTCAATAATAATGCAATTAATATTCTTTTAATATCTTTTAACAGTTTTTAATTGGATATTTAATAGTTTTTCATTAATGTATTTTAATAAGATTTTTTTATTCAATTTAATAGAATTTCTTTTTTAGTTTTTTTCTTTTTTATAGCTTTCAAGCTTGCCTATAAATGTATGGCATAGGGAGAATATCGTGATCATATTAGACATACAAAATTGAGTCATCTTCCTTTTCTTTTCCTAATTTTTTTAAATTATTTGTTATTTTTGAATTTGGATGCCAATTACTAAGTATTTGCAAAATCAATAGAAAATTAAATATCATTTTCTGGTATCATTGGCGAACCAACGAAACATGGTTAAGACCTTAATTTCTTTGGCTTCATCAATATATAATAATGTTGAACCTTTCATTGCAATGCTTGCATTGGAAATTGTTATTGAGGGATTAAATTGTGAGATTACGACTTGGAATATTTAGCATATAAATAGAATATAAATATTCATTTCCTCTAAAGAACTTAATTTCATTGCAATGCTTGCAATGGAAATTGGGATTTGAAGAATTAAATTGTGAGACTAAGGCTTGAAGAGGGCATAGAGATGAGGAGACACAATCGTTTGGATCATAGGGAGGGATTTAGATAGTATTTGATTGTAAGAACTATACTAAACAATAGTTGCTAGATAGCACAATATAAGAAGGACTAGATTATACAATTCACTAGGATTACGTTTGATATATATGGTAGTAGCAAGGGTTTTTACATTGTTTATTGTTTGATATTACAAGTGCAGAATTAGAATGCTATAAAATGATTTGAGTTATTCAGTGAAAAGGGATTTATCACACATTCTTTACGTGATACTATTTTTCTTCAAATTTATTCGATACTTTTAAAGTTTGTTGTTTGGTGTTCAAACCCATTACAATAACTAAACAAGGAACTAGAATTTTTGTCCATTATGGTCTCACAAGTTTATGCCAAATAAATGCTCCCTTAAACTTGATTCTGGAATAACACAAGCTTTTTCATTTACTCGAATTTGATTTTTCTTTTTTTTTTCCCCTCTTATTTTCTATTTTTACTAAGATATACCTTAGCATTTGAAGTGAAATTGTATGACTGACACATTTCAAGTATAAAATTATATAAGCAAGATATAGAAGTTCATAATATCACATTATCCTCGTTGCTTCTCGTGCGAAAAGGGGAAACACTTTTCTTTATAATCTACTTGAGATATGGATGAATTTTTTAATCTCCTTCTATTTAGCAGTTTTATTAATAAAAAAAAGAGTTGTTTTATCAACATCATTATAAGTGGAAAATTCAAACTTTATTTTTAATGCTACAATCACATAAAAACATAAACTTTAAGGCCCAAGAACTAAATATATCTGGTAATTAAATCATGAGTTGAGGTCATAGAGAGCATAACCCCATTCCAAAATCGCATTTTCAACCACCCTGATTGTTTTTCAGTTTAAATTTTTTAAGTTACTCTATTTTTTTTTTTTTTTTTTCATATTAAAGTACAGCCCGCAAGCTCTCATAGCAACCAGGCTCGTGCTTCACAAGCTAATTCGCTCAACCAATTCACCAGGTTGGGTCCCAATTAGGGTAAAGCTCGATTGTGCTTTTTTATATAAGAAACATTACAAAGGATGAAATTGAAAGAAATCTTTAATATTTTTTCTCATCATGGTTGCGCTAGATCAAGGGCCTTAGTTGAATAATACCAACAGGGTGGCATCTGATAAGGGAGCGGGAGTGAGTTGGTTTAGGCCTTTGTGAGAAAGCTTGCAAATGGAGGGGCAGTTGTGTTGCCTAACCTTATTTTTAAAATGTTGAAAGTGAATGAAGAAAAAGGGAGGGAAAATCTCAAAGTTTTGACACAAACACCTTCTCACCCCCATAAAAATGGAGGAAAGGAAAAAAAATTAAAAAAATCCAAAAATCAGAATTTAAAATATTTATATTGGAAATACAGTCACAATTGCATTCTAAATAGACACAAAAAAATAAGTAGTTACATAGTGTGGTGGCAGGCATTCCATGAGTAAATAGAAAGAGCAGGTACAATATTTTCCAATTTTATGTTGCATGTGTTATTTTATTTTTTGAAATTCAAAAGAGTTCGGTTTGTGTTATTTTGAATGAAGCGCCACTGAAAAACAATAACTTTATTACTTCACTAACTTGAAAAGTAAGAATTAATTTTATTATATTAAAAAGCAGCAACTTCTATGAAAGTATTTTAATGTTATTATATCTTTAATTAATTAACAAAAAACATGGTAGTAACATGATGACTACATTGAGTGTAATCCATGACCAATCTAGGTATTTTGAGACTCAATTTTATGTTACTTCTAACTAGCAATATAGTGCATTCATTATTTAAGCATTTAGTATAAAATAATGATTATTGCTTAATGTGTTAATGTAAATTGTTAATGAAATTGTATCTGGAGTAGAAGGTCTTATTGGGTTTGAAGAGCGTGAAGAAGAATCCTAGATGGCATAACAAATAGAAACAGAAAAGTACAATGAGAAACAGAAAGAAAAAGGTAGATGATGCAGTGGACAAGATAGCAAATAATTATTTGGAGAAATGGCACAGGATTTGATGATAATGGCAGTTTCGTAAATTTGGGAGTTTTGGATTTTTACCGAGCGGGACCATATTCTGAAGGGAAACGATCCAACGAACAGAACTCACCAGCTCGCTCGTGACCCAAGCCGGTTTTCGGTCAAATTCCTTCGTTTAGGCCATCAAAACCGCGTTTTTACTATTTTTAGTAATTTTTCTTTATGTCTTATCTTTTCATTGGATAATCTTTTTTATATGCCGTCTGTGGCATTAATCTCGTCCATTCATTTGTTTTCACCTTAGGTATTATTTAGATAGTTTCCTTTTTTGGTAAAAATAGTATATTATATATTCTAGGGTTACAGAAGAGACAGAACAGATTGTTTTGAATGAAATTTTATTGAGAGTGTTCTCTCTTTTTCCAGAATTCGTCATCTTGAATAGATTTCGATTTTTGATGCCAACTATCAAGGTATTCTTAGAATCAATTGGTATTTGAAGATCACAAGCCGGGTATTCGTGCGCGAATCAACGTCTTGCGATAACCCCTTTCATATTCCGCTGCGTCAGTAGATAATGGAATAAAATAAACTTTTGGGGTTATTACGCTATCATCTATTTTTAACTTAATGAATCCTGCCAGATATGTACCAATCATACTTGTGTAAAAATTAAATATGGTAATTTATCAAATTTGAAGTTTAAGATAATTATTAAATACATAAATATTATGGAAATTTTGAAATAGGTATCTACTTAATGAATATATTATAATACATAATTAAAGATATTACTTGAATCTTTAATTTATTTAATAAATATATTAAATTAATACTTATGATTATATTTGTAAAGACCCGCTCCTCTAAATCCCGAGACTTAGAGTATCGAATCCCCAACCGCATATAACGTTTGCACATTATACGCAAGGTTGTCCTAAACTAACAGTTTATGAAAATTGTTTGATCAAATCACTAAACTTTGTAAAGAACTTTTTAAATAAAACAAGATTGCTAACAAAAGCAATCTATACATATAATTACATCAAATAACCATTGCTTTGTGTCATTATATGACACAACAAAACAAAATACATGGCTTCATAAAACATGAGGATCCTAAAGGATCTTAAGGTCATTACAAAAGAAATTGGCTTAACTAACAAGCCTTCTATACATAGCTTGTTCTAAGCAAAAAGTCTTCTAAAAGTCCCGGGTCATCGAATCCTATTCATCCCATTCGTCCAGAAATCTTTCGAAATCGGACCCATAGCCCAAGTCATCGTAATACTCGTCTCCAATACCTGCAAAGCAGCAAAAGTGAGCCAGAGGCCCAGTACACAATAACCAATGCATATCAAGTCATCCAATTCATGTGATGCACCATAGAACAAGTGGTTATCTTTATTACAATTTGATTCACAGATCAACAAGAGGGTATTCAAACCCCGGTCACACTTCGGGAATCCAGGGATCCTGAGTAACAGCAGCTGCTCAGGGGGTTGATATAAGCAGTCCGAATACTTATATCTCCTATATCTAGTTCATGAAGACAATAGCTTCATCTAGGGTTTAAAAGCCGTTGCCCGACTCTACTTAAACTCAGTCCATAACATGAGCCTAGTTCACAAGTTCCCATAAACCTTGAACTAAATCATGGTATTTCCCCCTAAGTTTAAGCAAACGTTACACAGATACAATTCTCCCCTATCGGCTACCCACTTAACCAAAAGAATCGCTATTGCATCATAGCGTACCATTGCATCATGGTAAAGTCATTGCATCATGACTTGGTTAAGCGCCTAGCTAACATGTCATTGCATCATGACAAGTTTGCTGCTCCTCGGACCAGATTAAACAGCATAATAGACATCCAATTCATCCAAATGTTAAATCGAATCAATTTAGGTCAGTTTAGAAATGTCTAGTCCTAGCATAAAAATCAAACAAATTATTGCGTACCTGAACCCGTTAGTATAAAACTAGGATCTCTCGATGATGAACTAACCGAAGACTCCTTAACTGTAATGGAAATATCACAATAATTAATAAATCACAATTACAGATCTCATTAACACAAATATATACATATTATATCCATATATCACAATTTATTAAAGAAATCTAAATAATTGAATACAAGGTCATGAATAATCATTTAAACATCCTATTATGTTCCAAATCGCTTAATAAAACTCAATTGCTCAAATAACAAACTTAGGAAAATTTTTGGAAAAAGTTTTTGAATTTCAAAAGCACAGAGGATAGGCCGGCAGCCAAAGCCGGCGGCTTTGGGCCGGTGCTCAAAGTTCTGAAAAATCACACTGCAGCGCTGGCAGTGTACAAGGGTACACCGTCAGCCTTTGTATCCTACGCCGGCGGCCTTGAGCTGGCGTAGAATCCAAAACCAGAATTTTCAAAAACGTCCAGAGAGGTCTAAGCCGGCCGCTTACTCAGATAAGCTGGCGGCTTTGACAGATACGCCGGCGGCCTTAATTTCCACTGCCAGCGTTCAACATGACAGAATGAACGCCGGCTGACTTTCCAGCGAAAGCCGGCGGCCTTCAGCCAGCCTTAAAAATTCTGAATCCAACGCTGCCTATAAGCCGGCGGCGTTGAATTCCCAGGTTGCCGGCTTACGTTCTAAAAACAAGATTAAACGAGAGAAACTTAAATCCCCTGTTTTTCAACTTTACAAAATCATATCATAATACACTTTAATCCTTCCTCCACCACCTTTCTAACATCTTAGCCTTACTCATATCTATACTACTCAATTCTAGCAATTCAAGGCATGAATTCAACATCATTAAACACTTCAAAACCTACTTCCATAAATTCTAAATTCTCCTACACAAATTCTCTTAACAACCTCCCAACACTTCATAAACATACAACAATGCATACACAACCTCACACACTCATGTAACACTTCTCAACTCATCCCATGCATGAACAAACCATTTGATTAACTTTAAACTCAATTCATCCAATGATCCATGCATCTATTTCAAGAAAAGAAATAAAACCACACAACAACCTCAACTCAATTAATTCAAGCATATATATACCTTGCCTTGGGAGTAACTTTGATTTTCAAACTTGATATAAACCTTGTCTTAAGCTTGGAAATGGAGATGGAAATGGAGGAAGAAGAAGAAGAGAAAAAGAAGAAAGAAAAGGAAAAATTCGGATAAAATTTTGAGCTGCCCCAAAAAGTAATCAAATTAGCTTAATTTTGACTTTTACACTTCCAAATTTACCCCTTAATGCATATATTAACTTTAGGTTGCATTTCACTTTAATTTAAGTCTTATTTGGCTTATATTTGAGGCATAAATGCTACTTAATTACCAAGAACTATATCAATTAATCTTTAACAAAATTAGAGTTGATTTATAAATCTAACTTAACTTAACTTTTTAATGTACAAAAGATAACATTAATAATTTCATTACTCACACATTAATGCATATAAAACAAACTATTAATATCAACATATACACATACAAAATCTTATATCTTAGACTACTAACAACACAATCATACTCATTCAATTCAACTCCTTAAAATAAATTAATAAACACATGGAATTTGATTAAAACGTAAATCTAGGTCATTTCAATATTAAATACTTTTATAAAAGTTACTTGTTTTTAAGATAAAGTTAATTGTTCCTTTACAAGGTAATAAAGCTATTGCTTTTCAATGGCACTCCATTGAAAGCAGCACATACTGAACCTCCTTTAACTTCAAAAAATAAAAAGTATATATTAAAAAAAAAACACATACAGCAAAATATGATAATATAAAGTTAAGAAGCATCAAACCCTAGCATTCATGTACACTCATGGAGTGTATGGTATAGACACTTATGTTCTTTTTTTACATTTTTCTGCAAATTATGAGTTTAAGTCATGATTTCAGTACAAAATGAAATATTGACTTCAAGTGCTGATTTCAAGTGCTGTACTTTCAATATTTTTTTACAAGATTCTAATTTTTGGAATTTTTTTTTCTTTTTTACATTTTTTTTCCCTTTTCCCCGTGAAAACGTATGAGTTTTCGTTCTAATCCTTACAAGTTCAAAATAACAACCGTGTATACTCCATTTTAATAGAACGTATATGTTAAAAAATATATATATTAATTTAACACGGTACCTCCTTCTCCTCCTTTCTATTATTATTATTATTTCGTAGGTATAAAACGTGTGTGGGTATATTTTGCCCCTGTTAACCCGAATTGACGCATACCTGGTTCCTCAATTCCCTTTACACTTGGACTAATATTGCCGCATAAAAGCAAAGAATTTATCAAAGGCCAATAAGCCTAAGTCCCAAGAGAATCATATCGAGTGTTTTAGCCATATAAACTTCCATCAAGCAATAATATATAGGCTATAGAGCTCCCGACAACTTGGTTTATCTCCAGCTATTGTTGTCTTGTCTAGCCATGGAGTCTCTCAAATTTCATCTCCTCCCTGTGCTTGTTCATGTCGCCTTTATCATTCTCCTATCTCATCCGGTGTTTTCTAATCATGGTACGTCCTCGCAAATCCGGTCCTTTCTTTTTTATGACACTGCCACTTTCCAATGATAAAATTAGTTGTGGTGGGGTAAAATTCAAAATATGAATTGGTTTATATCGACAAATATACGCCGTTATATCATCATGAATATTGTTATTTCTAAGATGTTCGTACGGATAAATTTGCATGCCTTAGAATAATCCAGTTATATGGTAGGTTTACATTGTCAAAACTTAAGATAATTTGTTGACACCTTAATTTTGAAGCATTATGGTCAATATTTTGGAGCTTGTATGAGTTAATACCTAATATATGAAACAGGCACTAAAGTAGCTTTATTTTTTCAAGATGTATTAAATTATTTGATCCATTGTTAGAGTAAATGATTTTATACTTAAAGTAAATTATATCAATAGTTATCAACGTTTGAGAATAAATTAATATAAAGCCTCAACATTTATAATTGTTAAAGGAAGAAATCAATATTTCACAAAATTAGTTATATTTCGTCTAAATGTTGATACCTCATGATGTAATTAACCCCATTTTCCTTATAGAGTGACACTACTTGGGTTAGCTATGTATTCTCATTACAGTATTATTTCTTTTGAAAACTTATTTTGGTATTTAGTTGCTTGCAATAATGATTTCATAAATAATTCTTATTTACAAAAAATAGGGATAATGACAAAAATGATACCTAAATTTTTACAAAAAGGACAATTAGGTATATGAAGTTTATTTTTGAACAATTTTGTACTTGAATAAATTTTCGTTGACTTTTTTCATATCTAAAGTTTGGTTTTGATAATTTTGCCACATAAACAAACTTTTCATGGATTTTTCTCATATCTCATTCACTTACTTCCGATATGAAAAAAGTCAATGAAAACTTTGTTCAGATACCAAAATTGTCAAAATCAAACTTTAAGTTTGAAAAATGTCAATAAAAACTTTATTTAGGTACCAAATTGTTCAAAACCAAACTCTAGATATCTAATTATTCTTTTTGTGAAAGTTCAGGTACCATTTTCGTCCTTAATCCCAAAAAATATTAAATAGTCATTTATTATTCAAATCTTCAAAATGTAATTGAATGCTAGAATTGATTTTTTTTAACAAAATTTCCTTATTTAAATAAAAAAAATTGAAAATTCAAATCCTATTACAACTCTATTCCTTTTTGTCAATTTCATTACAATTTTATTCATTCAGTAAAAATGAAGTAATAAAGTTTTGCAACATTACCTAACAAAGAAAATATTATCCATTGTTTCATTTAATAACAATCAACATCATTCATGGAAATTTAATGTATCCTCGTATTAACATTAATGTTTCTTCATATTGTTACTACTTATGTAGAAGAGAGTCTAATCCAGGGCTTAAACAGCTACAGGCAAAATTTAACACTATCCCCATTATCAAAGAACAACCAAGCGCATTGCCTAGCGGATAAATTGTCCGACCAGCT
The DNA here is from genome assembly GCA_024138025.1 of Combretum micranthum. Classification (NCBI taxonomy): domain Eukaryota; kingdom Viridiplantae; phylum Streptophyta; class Magnoliopsida; order Myrtales; family Combretaceae; genus Combretum; species Combretum micranthum. The sequence goes on from JAMXBD010000293.1 coordinate 775,253, forward strand.
TGACAAACAGCCTTGCAACACCCCTGTGGTCTACGCGAAGGCAATCCCTGCTCGCTCGGGGAAACCGTTCACCGACTACCAGAGCGTCTTGTCGAATTGCAGCATCAATGTCAATCACACAATTGCCGGGGTCATACTTGCAGTTTGTGAGCCAAAATCCAACCGAACATTGGGGCGGACGAATTACACAGCATCGGTGCTGACGAATAACACTCAAACGAAATATACGAAGTACTTGAAGGATTCCAAGTTTACAGGCATTGGGGTTGATAGCGAAGATAATTGGATGGTGATCGTGATGATTTCCAGTGCCCAGATCGGTTTAGTTTCGGAGATGAGGTTGGGTGTTCTTTTGGTCACACTTTTGTTTAGTGTAGTCTTGGTATTAACAAGCTAAAGTTGATATTTCGGATCGACATGCCATGTAAAGCGTTTGTAGATTGGTGCAAATAAGAATTCAACTTGTCTAATTTTCTTATGTATCAAATTCTTATTCATCTATGATATCATGATTTACGCAATGTTGGTCATATCTAGTTTAGATTTTTTTTTCTTTTTGTCCTTTTGTTTTTCCTTGCTTTTGTTGTATTGTGATTTCAATCTGTTGCATAATATTTGTAGAAGGCTGAAATTTAATTACTAGCTTTAAACCCAATAGCCACTTGGACCTGACTCTCTAAGTTGAGTGATAGAGATCAAGAAATCAAATCTATGAATATGTGATGACTAAGAGATATTCGGCCTATTAAACTTCAAGTAGGAACTATTAGACTGCAACTTGTTTATTCTTAATATCTCTAAGGAGATATATGCACTTAAAGAGACTTCTTATGAATTTGAACGTAAAAGAGTCTATAGATGGATCTAACAATAAAAACTTCTTAGCTGTTAATTGTCAATACAATCTGATGGATGTCATAGATAATTAAGCTTTCTAAATACACAAAGCTCCTCCTCATTTGGAGGGTCAAAGATTGAGATAAAACATTGATGTACTATCGAAATATTTTCATGAAAAATTGAACAAAGCTTTGAACGAAAAACACATTGGCTTTCCATAAGAACTGTGGGGTTAATATATTGGAACTCCTCAACCCGTCACTAGTGTGCTCAAGTTTCTTAAGATTACCTATTTTTTATTTCCACCTTCTTATCTTTAGACATTCCTCACGTGTGCTTTCATGTCACTTCTTTGAGACCGTATACAACAAGTTACGTATGCTAAATGCACATGACAACTGCAACCAAATCTAATCCATTATATTTTGGCAACTCTATTGGAGAGAAAGGACGTTGACAATTTAATAGTGATGCCTAAAAAATAAATAAATAAATGAAATATATGGTCCTGCTAATAGCAACAACCAAGAACATGAAATTAATCTTTGATTCGCTTATCAAATCATGCTAACACTGGAGGATGTTAGCCTTGCTACCAACATGCAAAAAATATCGTGATAGTGCACAGATAATGCACGCGATGTAAGAGAATAGTGCATGGTTAATGCGTAGAATGTAAGATAATACGAATACCTTGAATAAGTAAATAGCAATGTTTTCTTAACACATGACTGACATGGGTGCCTTCATTACCATGCAATAGGGTACGTCTTTTCCAAACCCTGCTATTGTTGTGTGTGGCAACGCACCCGTAAACATCTCATTCAACTAATTCCAATGGAGGACATTGCTCTTAAGTTAAGAGTTAACTCTTATACTAGATTCCATGGTCATATTGCAAGCTATTCCTAAAGTGAGAGGCATGACAACTGAACTTGGAGGTTCTTCATCATCACACGTTGCATTGTAGATGGTAATTACAGGACTTATATTGTTCATACTTCTTCTATTCCTGCTCTAACAATTGCCGTTTTGGATATGAATGATATTCGCATTATTACGATGATTCGAAGAAGAAAAGTGAAAAATAAAATTTATAATTTGCTAATATGAACTAAAATTTGACCCAAGCTACATACACTTCTCGTATATAAACAAATATGAAAGAAGGGATCGATTCGACTTATATTGGAAAAAAAAATATTTTTGGGGGAAAACATTTTCTCCATCTATATGTTTGTTGGACTAAAATTGTAGGGAAAGCATTTTCCTCTTTATGGGAAAATCTTAACATATTTTAGAAAATCAACTTTACGTTTTTAACATGGGAAGTCATTTCCAAAATACTCTCCAAGAAAAAATTTTCCGTCCATATACTATATTATTTTTACACAAAATTCATATCAAACATTGAAAAAGTCTTTTTAATATTTTTACAAATATAACCAAACACAAAAATATATATCATTTTTGAGAAAATATTTTTAATGAAAAATAATTTTTATTGATAAAAGATTATTCTTAAAACAGAAGGGCCAAATTATTATTTATTTTACCTATAATATGCGTTTAAGATAATTTTGTTCTACTACATGGGATCACTTATAGACCAGAAAGTCCAGCAATGCACTAAGCTTATAATGACCACCGACCAGAGCTGGCAGAGCTGGGGCATTCCAATGTCGGCCTGACCAATCTGAGGCAGTTGCCATCAGCGATCTAAGCTGTTTATTTTGGAACCAAGAAGAGAAAGCTCCACACAGCACCGATCATCCAAAGTTGAGCAAATCTAAGCACATTCTGATGGAGCACACCACACAGGCAAAACCGAGCTACCACTAACAGATCAGAACCAACCGGCCTCCAACTGAGCGAGCTCACTGTCCATGTCTGACCTGCAACGCAAGCATGAGCTCCTTTGTGCAAACTGGAGCGATTCTAACATAGCAGCTGTCAATCAGTCGAGCCTCTCACGCACAGACAAACTGAACTCCAACACAGCAGCATCGACCTATTACGCCATAAAGCCGAGCTTAACCGAACAACAGAACACACCGTCCAAATTTGAAACACACGTTAGGCCTAAAGTTCTTGCCAATCTGAGCTCTTGCAGTGGAACGAATACGTAGCAACAACAGCTGCAAGTCCACAAAAAACAGAAATGGAGTGTCTATAATCTCCAACCTGAGCTCCAAGCAGAACAATCGCCACCAGCCTGACCATAGAGTTCAAGCTACTGATCATGCCTATCTTAAGAGCAGAACTAAGCATGGTGCTGAATTTTGATAAGAATGAGAAACAGCAGTAGCTTCAACCTAGCAGTCGAGCTCCATTTCACCACCGACCTGTGCAAGACACACTGAGCATGATTGCTGCAACGACGTACCGACCAAGGAGTCTATTCCAAACGCTCATGTGTGATCTAACGAGCGCCCACACCAAGCTGGAGCACGCCACTCATGAATAACAGCAACAGATACATGATTGAGCACTCTAAGTAGAGTCCAATCCCGACTACCAACCAAACAAGCAGCAAAGGAGCTCCCATGTTTTGCAAGAACCAAGCTCCATCCGAGCTATTCCTCACAAACGACCTGAGCTCAATTGAAGCAGGTGGATTAGCTTCACCAACTTGACGAATAACAACATTAACCCGAGTAAGCATTGAGACACCAGCAGTAGCAAGGGCAAATCCGTCCAAAGTGCCGCAGATGAGTAACATTGATCCGAGCAGATGAAACACTTTAGGATAGCCAAGCTTCTTCTACTTGCTCATCAACCTGACCTATGACACGTTGATCAACCACTCACTCTCAATAACGTGTTTTCCTTGGTTTTTATCTCCTTTTTAGTTTGTACTTTTTACAGAATTTTGAGGATCCACTCCATGTACCTATCAAATCACAGCCATCAAACCCAATCAATTTTCACATCACCATATCTTCACTTACCAACTCACAATTCAGACTCTATATATACCATTTTCATCTTCATTTCCCCTTGTCCTTCATATTGGAGAGACCAAGTCTTGGTCACGCCCCCTTACTCCGACCCTTTTGGGTCTAGACATTCCATCACATACACTTTTCTTCATTCATCCACTTCACTACTTTACCTATTTCTGGCACTATTCATTCCGAATCATCACCGTGAAGTTAGACCCTAGAATTATTAGAAAACATTCTGCAATTTTTAGATGATTTCTCTTCTTTATCCCTTGTAATAGATTGTGTTCAGATTTATATGAATGAAATTCCACCTTTCAATATGAGCTAGAATTTATCTAGTGATATTGTGTGATGGTTATGGATTTTTTGAGTAGATGATTAGTATCTTATAACGGTTTTATTGATTTGGAATTTTGGTTATTTCTATTTCAATGTTCACGAGGTAAAATTTTGTCTATGGATTTCTTGTGAGCTAGAGCTTAAGACACTCAAGAGGGATTCTAAAACTTGATTGAAATAGAAAATATAACTTCTAAACCAACGCGGACATGAGCGGTTTCTATTCAAGTTATGGAACTCACGCTCTTTATGCGATTGAAATTATGGTTTATTAACATAAACACATACTTGAACCACAAATTCAATAAGAATAACATAGCTTGTAAACAGAGTGTGTTATTTAACTGACCATTATAAATAGGTTACTCAAGAGGGATATCCATGTTATAGTTAGAATCTTGCAACTCGAGGGAAAGCAAATTCTTGTGAGTTTAATTAAAATATAAATGAACAAACCTGATTATAATTATAACGTAACAAATAGAAATCTTAACCAAACCACTAAATAATCCCACACCTATTCACTAAAGGAGTTTCACCTCGTTGTTCTAGCATTCATTTAGTTTCTAGTGGTAGATTAGTTATAAATTTGTAGTTATAGTTTCAAGTAGTTTAATTATTTTAGAAATCTAAAACACCAATTTGGTTGCCTTGCTTAGAATAAAACCACTATAATCTAGTACTTAGTCAATTAGCTCATGTACACTTGCCAATGGCTTTCACATTCAAATTGATCATTTTTTTTAAAACATGCATTTATAATTGTCTGACAAATGTAAAATCCAAGTGAGAGCAAAAACATTTCAAGCAGATATCTAGAACTTTCTCTCCAAAATTGGAGAGAAAGATGTGTGAATGAGTGGAAAAATAAAATTACAAAAATACCCTCGAAAAGTTGGAGGGAAAAAAACGCAAGAAAAGGCTGGACATAATACCATTTGCCGATAGTGATAAAGCAAAGCTTCATGAAGCTACTGCTTGCAAACCCTCAAAGCAAGTAAGTTCATGTCTTTTTTCTCTTCTTTTTCATTAATAAATTCTATAATAATTAAGGTAATCATAACATATAGGGAAATCACAAAATTCTAAAGAAGCTACCTTGTAAATCACCTAAACCAGGTATATCCACAATTCTTCTCTCTCTCTCTCTTTTTATTTCTTGATTATTATTGGACATCATTTTTTTTTTCAATTTTTTCCTTTGATGTTTTTTGTGTAATGTAACGTATTAAAGTGGGTTTTTCTTTATGTGCATTTTGTGTGAAGAAATATTCTCTTGCATGAACTATTATGAACGTGCTTATGCATTTATAGTCCATAATTGTTGTAAATTTAGCATAAAAGCATAAAAATTATTCTTCAAATTTTTTTAAATTGAATAATTAGGAAAAGTAAAAATATTAACAAATTATTGGTAATATAAGTATCAATTATAGGAAAATGGTGAATAAAAAAATTGGGGTTAGATACAAAGAAAAAAACTTTGATCTATCTTTATATATATATATATTTTGGGTAAAGAAGATAAGTATGAGAAGGTATTATTTTATAGAACATGTATAAGAGTTTTATTGCACACCTTAAATAATATAAATAAAAAAAATTGTCAAATGGATAATAAAACACACAAAATGAAGGTGGATATTCATGTTATCATAGCTTCAGACTTATGGAAATTCATGTTATCATCATCTTTTATTTTTGAAGTTTTGTGTTCTAAATGAATGTTTGCATCTTCCATCTATTTCGAACTTTACAATTTCTCACTTTAATAATGGAAGATAGTACATATAATGATGATTTGAGGAATATTTGATTGAAGATTGGATAAGAATGCGATCAATGGTGATCGTACAACTGTTATGCTATTTGATGGAAAGAAGGAGTAAAGTGCATAAACATCAATGCATTATTGAAAGACTAACAAGGAGTACCACTTTGTCATTAGAAAGGGATTTAATATGACAAGAACTTTTAGTACAACTAAAAGATGATAGGAAATGTCATAATATAACATGCATGAGTTATATGGCTTTTGAAAACTTATCTGAAATGTTAAGAAGCAGTAGACGTCTTAGAGACACTTCAATTAAAGAACAAATTGCTAAGTTTGTCCATATTCTTGCACATAATGTTAAGAACCATATAGTGTCCTTTTTCTTTCTTTGCTTGGGTGAAATTATGAGTAGCATTTTCACAGTGTGCCTAAAGCAATAATCTCTTCTGAGGAAGATTTTCTCAAGCAACCCGATGACACGATGGTATCACAAGTAATATTGAATAATGGTAGATTCTATCCTTGTTTTAAGGTAAAACACTATGAATTATTTCATTATTATTAAAGTTGAAACTTTACACTTTGATGAACATCCTTTCATTAATGTATTAGGATTGTATCGGTGTCATTGATGGAACACATTTGTGTTAAGTTACCCGCTTCTGAGGTATCTCGTTTTCATGGTAGGAACGAATATCCAACGTAAAATGTTCTAGCGACTTGTTTATTTAACTTAACATTTACATATGTATTACCTGAGTGGGTGGGTTTAGCTACGAATTTTAAAATAATTAAAGATTCTTTTTCTAGAGAAGATAATTTAAAATACCACAAGGTAATATAATAAACTACAATAGTAGTTTTTAATAAATGTTCTTCATTCATTAATACATTTTCATTCAATAGGAAAATATTACCTTGTTGATGTCGGTTTCATGATAAGAAGTAAACTAATACCTCCTTATAGAGTTGTGTGGTATCACCTTAAGGAGTATTCAATATGTGCACCAGAAAATCTCCATGGGCTATTCAATCATCGACATTCATCTCTATGCAATGCCATTGAGAGAGCATTTAGGGTACTAAAAAAAATGGTTTCCTATCATATCAAGTGTCATAGAGAAACATTATATATTTGGAACATAATGTGAGATAATTTTAGCTTGCTGTATATTACATAACTTTTTAATAGGCGTTGATCCAGATGAAGCACTCCTATCTAAGGTTGACCATGAGCTTTTAAATTTGGAAGTAGAAGATCATGGTCAGGTATGGGATAAAGACACACAAGATGCTAGAATGGGAAAAATTTTAAGAGACAACATTGCAGCATAAATGTGGCATGATTATGTTTTAGATAATTGAAAAGTTTATCTTTTTGAACATGTATTCAAGTATTTTTCCTTTTTGCTAATGTTTTGTGAGAGATCATTTTTCATGTCTTATAAGGGATCAACATTTGCTTTATTTTTGCATATGTATTCAAGTACTTAGCTTCTTTAGTATGTGTTGTAGAGGATAGATAATGTAATTTTTGGGGTTATAAAAGGAGCAGCTTGGCTTTATTGGCGTTTGTATTCTAAGTACTATGGTTTCATGAAATATTTGTAGTTCATGTATATTTTTTTTAATAGGAAAATGTCTAAAGAAAATGATGCTCATCAGGATACGAAGAGTTGTGGTGGGAAAAAGGACAAATCTCCTTTAGACAAAAATAATGGATGAGTATCTGATTAATGTTTTTTACAACCAAATGGTTAATGAGAATAAGAAGGACAAAATTTTCACTTTATCAACTTATGACAATGTTGTGATGGAACTTCACACGAAAATGAAAAAATGCTTCTATTGCCAAAGAGAAGGTTAAGAATATAATAGATGCTTGAAAACTATAAAGCCTACTTTTCATGAAGTGTTCGATCTTTTTAATAATTTAAGTGGTTTTGCATGGAGTTCTATCACATGTTTATTCAAGGCTGAACCTAAGGTTTGGCGAGCTTCAATAATAGAGGTATTGATTTTTGCATAAATTACTAAAATACATCCGCGTTATGTTGTTTTCCAAATAATGTAATATACTTATTTTTTAATTGTTTAGGAAAAAAAAACAAGCTGCAAAAAGGTAGATGACTAAACTAGTAATGCATTATCATAGACTTCGAGAGATATTTGGTAATGATTAGGCCACTGGCTAAGGTGCTGAAACAACAAAAGAAAAAACACTAAGATGGATTTGTAAGAAAAATGAAGTAGAAGCTTCAAAAATATCTTAAAATACATTGTAGGAGCTTTAAAGTATAGAGTTGATGTGTGCTAACTTTCAATAGCAATTGGAATAGGAATTAATAGCAACAACACCAAGTAGTTAGAGCTTAATGATAAGGATTTGAGTGGATTCACCATGCTGAGCCCGATCTAGTTTTCATACTGAGTAGGAACTCTTCACTAAAAATAAAGTCCCTACTAAATTGATCAAAAGGCGAGCTATAAATTAGTAGTAGAAGATCAAGTTCAACACATCAACAGTGTTTTCACTAGCATCAGCCATGCTTGAAGGACCAAACCAAGCAACACCGAATATCAAGACCTGACAGTTGAAACATGGTTTCGTAAAATAAGCATGTCTCTCTCATCAAAACTCCTATTGAGATGATTAAAAATGCTATTGAAAGCTAAGAGAAAAATATTCATTATCTATGTTTTGAGTTTGGCAACATTCGAAAAGTATTAAGATCAAAATTTGTCACGAAATTTCCGCACATGTAGTGGTGGCATTTAGATTTTGCAAATTCGATAGAGTTTGGTAAATTGTAGATATTTCTCTCATCCAATCTTCTTTTGATGTGATTAAAAATCTTATGGAAATCCAAGAGAGAGACGATAACTTTTATTTTTTGACTTTTGCAAAATTATGAAAGTATCAAGGTTGAAAACTATCTTAAAATTACTGCACATGCAATATAGTGCCCAGAGTTGTAGCTTGACATATTTTGGTAAATTATACATATTTTCCTTATCCGAGCTCAGTTTAACTTGATTTAAAATCTCATGAAAGAGGAAAGAGATCTCTAAAACTTTTTGTGCTTTGTGTTTTGAGAAATTACAATCAGATCAGAGTCAAATTTGATCGTGAAGTCTCTATTAAGAATTGATATGGACTAACCTACAATCAACCAAAACAAAGTGGAATGGAATAATTGTAGCAGAAGCTCTCACCGAGATGATATGTACGTGCTCCATGACAAGTGCCAAGTCTTAAGCGCCACAATTGTAGACTGAGCAGTTTTCAAATGACAAAACCAACAACTCAAATCGAGCATTCACGCGTGATCTCTAGTGGGCTCATCAAGCTAACATGGAGCACCTACTTGAGCAAGCAAGCAGTTGCAACAATCATCTTCATTCCGAGCAGCTTCTACACTAGCCCAAAATAACCAGAAGTAGGTGTTTGAACTTCATGATTGTCAAGTTGCTGGCTTCAACTAAAGGATAAATCTGAGTTTCAACAAACAAAAAGGCACAAGCAATGTCCAAGCTGATTCATTTGCAACTGTTATGTGTAGGAATGAGTCTTTTTTGTTAAAGCTCTTTTTTTCTTAGTTGAAATAAAATGAAAGGGTAATTTTATACATTACTTATTTTGTTTCTTCTCTTTTCACTTTGTTTGGATTTATCAAACAAAGGAAAAGGAAATATTTTCACTCATTTCTTTTCATTTCCAATTTTCATATCCAAACATGGGTAAAATTTTCTCTACTTTAATTTCCTTTCTTTTCTTTTCATTTTCATAACTTTCCACTGCTTTCTACTTTTTTAAACAGTTGCCAAACACAGTGTAAGCAGGATGTTGGTTTGGGGATAATCACTTTCTTAACCTCATAAAAATAATGCGATGGTTTGTTCTAATCTTTACAAGTTAAAGATAACAATCATACTCATTTTTAATAATTTATTTAAAAAGAGAAAATTGTATTATCTTATCATATTTTTTACGAAACCGTCCCGTTAGTTATTTAATAGATTTATATCCAAATACTAAAATACTTAATATATCACTTATTATATTTATTTTAATAGCTAAATGATTAATTATACAGCTTTAATTGAACCGTAGAAATTCCCATTTAAAAAGACGAATATTCTCTTTTTATAGTTCTCCCCATCCACTTGCAATTTTTAGCTCCTTCGAATGCACACCAGGTTAGGAAAAAACTTAATTTAGTACAGCACCGGCACTGCACCTCGTTAATTCGATATTGGCCTTGATAAACTCATTCGATCGATCGGGCCAGTAAAACATTTTCATGACTTTGAAGTGTGCGTGTGTCATGTGTGAGCATATTCTGTTCCTGTTAACCCCAACTGACGCATACCTGGTTCTTAAATCCCTTTACACATGGACAAACCTTGCTACAGCTACAAGCAAAGGATTTCCCAAAGTCCAATTAGCCATGTCCCGAGATAACCATGTCGGCATGTCCGCTGTTGTAGCCATATAAACCTAATCTAGTAATAGTAACTTAGAGCTCCCGACAACTTGGTTTATCTTCTGATCTGAGGCTGTTTTGTCTAGTCTAGCCATGGAGTCGCTCAAGTTTCATCTCCTCCTCGTGCTTGTTCTTATTGCTCATACCATTCTCCTATCTCATCCGGTGTCTTCTAATCATCGTACGTCTTCGCAACTCCGGTCTCTTTTCTTGTTTTATTTATTTATTTTTTCCTCTGACACCGCCAACTATAATATTGGTGGTGCATTATATGAGAAAACTCTAATATGAATTGGTTCATATCAATATATTCGAGTAAGGTATTATTTTATATATATTATTTATTTCTAGTAGTTTTGTATGGATGAATTTGCATGTCTCTAAGATACATCCTGCTATATATGGAAGATCAAAACTTTAAATAATTCATCAAGACCTTAACTTGTAGGACATTATGGGAGAATAGTTTGGAAATTATATGAGGTAATATATGAGACAAACCCATAAAGTTACTTGATTTTTCAAATATATGTATTCAATTATTTTTCCCCCGCCCTTTTTCCACATACCAATTAAATATAAATTATCCAGCACACTGAATAATATTTTATTTTTTCTTTTGGGTTTATAATCCCTGAAGAAATTAATTACCGCAATAAAATCTGTACAAAATTAATTTTAAACATGTGGTTTTGTTTTCAATGAAATCACATGAAGAAGATCCAATAATTTTGCGACAATAAAAATTTGTATGAGTCACATGTTTACACTTAGTTTATCTTAAGAAATCATATATTTTAAATGCAATTTTACGATATTGTAAAATGGTAATTAATTTTCAAAGAAACACATACGCATGTTATACCCATAAAATTTTCAACATCTCTAGTTGGACTAACAATAATGTTTATGTTTCTGCATGTGGAATGAAGTACAAGGCCTGATTCGGGCATAAACCGATACAGGCAGTTGAATGGCTTCCCCACTCTAAAGAATAACAGCCAAGCATATTGCCTGGCTGATAAACTGTCCGACCAGCTTCACGACCGCCCTTGCAATGCCTGGCGGAGAAAGTACGCGAAGGCGATCAATGCTAGCTCAGGGCAACCACCCTTCACCGACTACAAAAGTACCCTATCGAAATGCAACATCGACATCGATAACTCGACCGATGCGATCATTCTCCCAGTTTGTGCACCAAATGTAGACCCACATTTGGAGCAGAGACATTACAAGAGATATTTGGTGTCGAATTACACTCATACTTATGGGAAGTACTTGAATGATCCAACTTTAGTGGCTTCGGGATCGATTGCGAGGAGGATTGGATAGTGGTTGTGATGAGCACTAGTACACCGCAAGGGAGTCTTTCCAGTGCAGCGGTTGGTTTATCTTTGGAAATGAGGCTGGGTGTTTTATCGGTGGCACTTCTGCTCGGTATAGGCTTGGTTTTAACGAGCTAACCCTGATTCTTAAGAAACTGATATAACAATTGTGGCATCATGCATTCTTTTAAATATTAAATTCTTATTTGTCTATGTAAAAGTGTCGTGTCTGAGGTTTTCTTCTCTTGTTTTTTCCTTTTTTTTTTTTTTTTTTTCCTCTTGGTGTTGTAGCATTGTGTGTTCTTAATTTGTTGCGCAGTATCGTAATCATAATGCACTGAATCCCGTGAAGCATTAATTTTCTTGAGACAAATGGTTTTAAAGCATCTTGAATGGAGTCAAATTATATAATTACTGTTGTATTAGGATATACTATTATTTCTTTATCTTAGTGATAACGGATTTGCCATTTTGGGTGTGAATGATATTGCGATTATTATGATGATGATTTGCCAATTCCAAGGGTCGTCAAAATAATAGATCGCATCACAGAGCCAACCGAATTGAATCAAAATAGACAAAAATTTCGGTTATTTTTTAAAATGATTTGATTCATTGTTTAATTCAGGATTTTAAACTCAATTGAACCGTTTTATATATTTAAAAAATATATACAAAAATTCAGACATACATAAAAGGGTTTGTACGTTTATGTTGCTTTTACATCATGATTTATCAATCGGTCATTGATGAGATCTTAAGTGTTGTGGTGTAAGTTGAAGTCCTAAAATATGCTAAATTAAAAATACAAGTTGCTTAAACACATGATAAAAGGTTCATTTTCTTTTCTTTTGAAAACTATAAAAAGTAGGTTTTTATTAACGCTGTTCTCTCCTCTAATTATATAGTATCATGTATATAAGGATACCATCATTTATTCATTTTGTTACATGCCAAAAAAACGTCTTAATTAAACTTTGTCTCATGTAATTTTGCTTTTTAACCTTATGATGACAAGTAAGGGACAAATCAAATCCCATATTTTAACAGCATCCCTATCTATACGAGAAAAATGTTTTGTTTCTCATTCTTTCTAATGTTATTTATGCTTTATATATTTCTATTTTTCTATTACACACCAAAATTTAATGAGGAAATGGGTAAATTACGTATATTCTTTATAGAAGCTTTCAAATTGTATTAAACTATCAAAGTCCAACACTATATGCAGATTTTGTTCTAAAGAATCACAATACTATCTAAAAATAGTTTTATTTTAAAAATCAGCTCAAGTAACATTATAGTAACAAATACTCATTGATTGTTATATATATTTTTTGGCCGTACTTATTGATTGTTAATATACATTGTTTGAATATTGTTATTCAATTATAATTCTTCTAAAAATATACATTGAAGAACTCGCATTATGCCTTTTTTTTTTTTAAACTAAGGATCACTCTTTGTTTAAATATTCAATATAAGAACCTATTTTGCAACCTCATAGAATCATTTTATAATTTGTATCTTCTATAATTTACTGGTAATGGCTTTTCTACTAACATTTTTTTAAGTGTGATATTATTAATCATCCACGCTCAAAACCGAAAGATTCAAGCAAAAAGTTAGCTTTTTTAATCTAAAACAAAGGTTTCGATTATATTTTAATGAGATAGAAAAAATATTATTGAAAAAAATTACTCAAATGATATTATATGATGTTTAATTAACAAAAAACAAGTATGCAAAAAACGATAGTAATACCAAAGTAATTGAAAATTATGGGAAACTCAAAAAAAAAAAAAAAAGCTTATATAATATCCTAAGATTGCTAAGAAATCATCAAGGAGTAAACAATGTGTGTGTATATATGTTGTGAAAATATGAGGGAAGTGGCAATAAAGATGTTTATGCATAAGGGACTAGTAAGGAAAAGAAGATGCTGAGGTTGTACCTACCGATGACATTAAGTTCGTGGGTGATATGATTTTCTTGAACCGTGTTATGTTGTTAATGCTCTAATCATCCCTAAAGCTAATTGCTTATACGTACTTGACAACAAGTCCTAATACTGGTTCCTATCAGTCAAAAGGTGGGTCATGTCACAAAGTTTCTTTTGACTATGTGGGGACTTAAGAAGAGTGAAGTCACTTACTTAACTACCATGTAAAGTAAGGAACAATCAAGAAAGGAGGTATAGGTCTCTACTATAGTATGGGAGTTGTTGGAAGAATTTCATGATGCGATGCCTCTAAAATTGCCAAAAAAAATGCTTTCTTCAAGGAGGGAAGTACATCATAAAATTAAGTTGGAACCATGAGCTAAACATCTTGTAGTTATGCCATATTGAATGTGACTCTCAAAATAAGGGAGCTAAAGTGCCATCTTAAGAAACCATTAAAAGTTAGCCATATTAGATTCTCAAAGGCTCCTTTTAGAGTCTTTATACAATTCTAAAAGATACGAGTACTCATTCCGCTTATGCATTGCCTACCAAGCCTTGAATAAGGTCATTTTAAAGAAGCACAGTGGAATATGTAACTTGCCTACTATCCCATTCAACTACATTTGTTCCTATAATCCATAGGATCATATACCATCAGTAATAGACCTCTTTGATTGGTTAGGTAAACCACAATGTTTCTCCAAATTAGATTTACGATTAGGACACCATTAGGTCAAAATTGTAGAATAGAATGAGTTGAAGACAACATACCTCACAATATATGGTACTTTTGAATTCGTAGTTGTACCCTTCGGACTCACACATGTGTTTTATACACTTTGAATAAACTTCTAGTGCCATTCCTTAGCTGGTTAATGGTTGTGTATATGGATAATATAGCAATTTACAGCAATTCAATAAAGGAATATTGGAGCACCTATGACTAGTATTGTAGATGTTACAAAAGAATGGGCTGAATGTGAAAAGGGAAATATGTGTCTTTACTTAAGAGGAAGCAATGTTCCTTGGGTATGTCATGGGTTAAGGTAAATCCAAATGGAAAGCAGGAAGATCTATGTCATCCATGATTGGAAGGAACCTATTAAACCTATTGAGTCATTCTTAGGAATTAATATCAATAGTTCGTTCAAAAGTATTCAAGGATTACTACTCCCTTAATGAACCACTAAAGAAAAATGCTCCTTTTTTATTGAGGTTAGCGGGTGTAAGAATAGTTTTATACCATGAAGAATGCAATTATATAAGAATCGGTCTTAGTACTTCCTAACTTCACCATCAAGTATGCATTGAGACAAGTAATTGAGCCATCAATAGGATCTAAATTTGAATGTTTGTAGTTGAATGGGATGGAAAGATGATACTCTAGAGAAAGAAATGGTAGTTATAGTGAATATCTCCCAATTTAGAGGCATTATCTACTTTGTAAGAAATTTGTGGTAAAGAATAGCAATGTGCTAGGCAACTACTTCTAAACCTAGAAAAAACCTTCACCAAAGCAAGTTAAGTGGGAAGTGTATCTAGCAAAGTTCGACTTTGACCTAGAATATAAACAAAGAAAGTCAAATATTGTAGCAAATGCTAGGAAGGCAGGGTTGAGAGTCATCGATAAAATTAAAGTAGATCTACTAAATCACATTAAGAAGGAGACCACACAAGATAAGACAGATAAAATGCTATTGAGCTAATGTAGAAAAGGTAAGACTAAAAGATTTTAAGAGGAGGCGAGTTGATATACAGTAAAGGACATTAGGAATATGTACTTTGGGCTTCCATTTGAGGAAGGAGATACTGAAGCCTGTCACAATTTAAGAAAGGAGATACATAGTTCAAGCTATGCTTAAACTAACGTCAAATTATTACTATGGACATAATCACTCCCTAATTTAGCAATATTTTTAGAAAACACATAAAAATTCCCAAATTTCACAATTAAATATTCAAATTCATCTAATCTCTTATTTATTCCCAAGTATCTCAATTATGCTTAAATTTTCTAATAAAATCGACCTATTCTCCACCATTGATATATAATGCTCTCAAAACTTTAAATTATGACCATATATCATTGTAACTAAATTATATTCACACTTTAATTATCAAATCCATACAACCCATAACATTAAACCCACTTACACAACACATTCAAGTTATCGATTCCACAAACTAATGCCTATGACCTCACATAAGCACATATGGACCTAATAGATTATCAATTCCTATTTTTTGACACCAAATTAATCACACCCATTAAACATCAATTTCAAATTTGGGCACATTTTATTTGGATCAATTCAAGCGATTGAAATCTCCAATTAAGGTCATATTAGCTTAAATCAACCGCCAATCACTCTTTATCACCAAATTCACTTGTAATTCAATATGTAACCAATAAAAAGTTCTTAGGCATAAATTCAACATTAAATAATATTAATTCCAACTCAAACACACTTCATGCCTAAACGAAGCTCAACCCACCACTTGTATAACATATACTTACACATATTTCAACTTTCAATAAGTTAACCAACTAAATAAGTTTAGAATCTTACCAAACTTGAAATAAAAATTACTCTTGAATTTTCTTCCAAGCTACAACGCAAAGCTCTAAGAACGTTAGAGAGTGATTTACTTGGATTGTCAACCTAAACCAACATACCCATAATACTTATAAACTTCATTAAAATCCTAAATACATACTTAATCTTCACTAATTTACGTTAACATTATTGGAATTTTTGAAAATTTTTATTATTTTAGCTATAATTTGATTTAAATTAACTTTGTATCATTTTAATTACTTATGATTGGTGCTTAGATGATTTTATTTGATTACTTGCCTAGATTTATATTCCACTTGATTTTTCACATAAGTATGTTGAAGCCTTATTATGAGCATGATGAAGATCCATGAAGGATGGTGTTTCAAAGAGCTCATCTAAGCATTAGAAAGTCTTCTGATGGTGAAATAAACAAAATCCTAACTGATCAATAGAAGCATCGCAACGAAAAACATGATCATATGGTTGTATGGAAGGTTTATCTAAAGTGAAGCAAGTTGAGACCCAACTAAAGCATTATGGCAATATGAGGACATTATCAGAATGTTCCATGGAAAGGATGCAAGCCACACAACAAAAATGTTGCAAAATGAGTGGGGGAGAATCGATAGACTAGACTCTCGAGGTCCACCAAAGCCTAATAATAGAGAAGTTAGGCCTAAGATTAATTAGAAGTTGCACAAGATTTTAGAAGACTCCATAAGATCTTAGGAAACTTCATAATGTCTATATCCATTGTATTGTTATAAATAAAACAAGAAGATACAACTACTTGAAGTACAAAGGATATATTTAAAATTGTTATATCAAATCAATTTTAGCAACTCAATTTCATAGTCTATTATTATATATAAGGGTGGTCTTCTTAGTTGTAATTTATTTAGATATTTTAGTGAATTCAATTTATATCAAGAGTTCTTCTCTTTACTTTCTTTAAGTTTTTGTGTGTGAGACTTAAAGTGAACTTAGCCAACCTTGGTGTTTTAAGATTGCTAAATACCTTACAAAGTGCTTAAAATACCAAGTGCAATCACCTAAGGAACTTCCCTATGGTCAATTGAGATGCTATTATTGTAGATGTAGGGAGAAAATAACTATATTTTATATAACTGCTGTTTAAGTTACGTTAATTTCACTTACGGTACTTGATCTTTTTTTATTATAACTGAAATATACCTAAACAAAAATTCATCACAAAAAAAAACTAAACTTTTTAAATCTTTTACTCATGATACCTTTGAACGGATTCCGTCTATTTGCTAATATGGCAAGCGAACCCAATTAAAATATTATTTTTCCATCTATATTGGCATTTTTTTTTATTTCTACTTTTCCCCTCCCCCTCTCCTTTCTCTCTCCATCTCTCTCTCTCCTCCTTCTCTTCTCTCTCCTCGTGCATTGTGGCCGCTACTATCGTCGCTGCTTCTTCTTCTTTTTCTTCTTCAAACATTCTTTGAATTAAAAAAAAAATACCAAAAATCATAATCAAACTTCAAATAAAATACCAAAAATCATAATGATATAATATTACCGAGATTTTGAAAATTTATAAGTATTTTAGAGAAAGAAAAGGAAAAAAAAAAGAAAGAAATCTTTATCTTCTTGACTTAAAAAATTTAGGAGAGGAAATAAAAATAAAATAAAATAAATTAAGACTAAGAGTTGAAAAACCATCCCCTTCCTGAAATCGTGATCCAGTCAATCCATCCCAATCCCATTTTTTCTCATCTTCCCCATAACCAATGCCTTTTTATTTCAACACTTTCACACACATGACACACACAAAAATGAAGAAAAACAAAATAAGAATAAAACTAATTACCAATTTCAACAAGACAAGTAATTGTTAAAAAATAAAAAATCCCTTCAATTCAATTTCCAATTAACCCCTTAGAAGAAACCCTAGGTATCGAGTTTGATAAACTCTAGTTATTTATCTACCATCTATATCCAATTTCAAATTCCATGATCACATACTCTCTCTCCTATTACAGGGATGATGATGAACAATTCGACGAGCAACGATTTGATGTCTGGAACATCATGATCTTCCTTGTCCAATAATGTCAAGATGACACCATCTCCTAGTCTCAATACCTAGTTTAAGATCCTTGAATGCAAAATGGTTTTTGGGCTTGTGGTACGCACAATGGATGCTAGGTGTTCGTGTCTGATGTTTTGGATTCATGAATTTGTGTGGAAAGAGATGGTTACATGTGGGAGTCTATTGTAAAGTGGTTGTTGGTTGGTGTTGGGTGCAGTAGCTTACGGTATTAGTTTGGTGATGATGATCGTGATCTTTTATAGAGAGAGAGAGAGAGAGAGGTCTTGAGAGAGAAAGTCCTTAGTCAAGAAGGTTAAAGAAAAAAATTAGGGATTTTTTATAGGCCTCAACAGATTTTTAAAATTAGATCCCAGTCATCTATATATCGATGAGTTCAAATAATTAAGTTTCTATAACTTTCTTCTCAATTTTAGTGACCATAATAAAAAATGAAAAGTTGGTTTTAACGACAGTGCAAGAGGAGAGAGAAGGAGGTTAGAGAGATGAGAGATAGGGGAAAAGTAGAAATAATGAAAAAAATTAAGAGTGCCAACGTGGACGAAAAAATAATTTATTAATTGGGTATGCTTGCCACGTCAGCAAATGCTCGAAATAATTGATTGAATCCATCCAAAGTACTATGAGTAAAATATTTAAAGAGTTTATGTATTTCCTTATAACAAAATTTTGTTTAGGTATTTTTCTATTATAATAAAAAAAGTTCAGTACCGTGAATGAAATTAACTCGTTCAAGTTTATAGCAATAATATGAGATTAACTCTAGTTTAGCTATCAATTTGAAAATAATAAATTCCATAAATGCAATTTAGATTAAAAATTTACACAAAAACCAATGTTATCTAGGGATTTCATATGCAAGTCACACTTCAAAAGTGCGATATATGTGTATTGGTCGTTTATCACACTTTTATGTTGATACCTATATAACATATCAAACATGCTATTCACATAAATCATTCCATAGTTTGTATGAGTACATTGTTATATCGCATTTCAGTCATTTAATACACGTGTAAACCACAGTATCATGACTCCTAAATGTGATGCATTGATTGAATTTTGGTAATATTTTTTTATTAAAATTTGTATTTTTTTGTATTTCTTTAGAATATGGTAGACATGTTTTTTGGGAAAAGGAAAAAAATAACATAGTTTTTTTTAATGACAAAAATGCCATTGGAATGAAAATAATCTCAATTTTGAGCAAGTTGACCTCGTCTCTTAAAAAAACGAGGTCATTAGTGCCTCATTATTTTTTGGACGAACCTTGTCTTTAATGGCCAGAAAAAAAAAAAAAAAAAGGGATAAGGCCAATGCCTAAAATAATGACCTGATAAGGTTAGTTGGTATTATATTTGCCCGCAGCTTCTTCTTCCTCATTTTGCGCAACCCCTTTCCCTCCTAAGTCCTAAATATGAAACCCTAACCCTAACTTCTTCAATTGCGACAACGAAAACCCTCAAATCACTACATGATTTTGAATTAGATCATCACCAGGCGTTGTCAAAGTAATCTGATTGTGAAAAAGCAAAGAAATTCATGTGGAAATTTGCCAAATTTATGCCGAACTTGATAGGTAAGTGGTTTGATTTTTCGCTTAAAATTTCGCTATTACTAATGTTGGATTGTTGAATATTGGGTGTTGAGATCCTAAAGTTGATGTCAATGAGGTTGCATTGTGTCATTATTGTTTGGGTGTTGAGTTCTTAAGTTCTCGCGTGTTTTTTTTTTTCGTTTTTTGACCTTTCCAAGAAATTGACTTGGAATGAACTTATATTTTTTTTTATTTTGGTTGGATTTTTTTTTTTTTTGTCAAATGGTGAAACACATTAGATGTTAGATGGGTGTTGTACGTAGTATTAGATAAGTTGTATTGTGGAGTGGGAATGTGATTTGTTTGGTAATCATATGTGTCGTTGATGCTGCCTTGTAGACAATGTCTGATATAATTATGATTATACCCTATAGTTTTTTAATTTATTAACCAAATTATGAGGTCAGAGCGATTGTGCGAATTTCATGAACTCATCCTATGTTTTATGAGATGACCGGATATGTGAGGAAATAGATAAGGCTAAGTTTGTACTATTTGCTCATGGCAATATTATGGAGGAAAATGATGGTTTTGGTTATGATAAGCAGCCAGTTGCGGTGGTTAGTGTTAGGAACTTAACATATGAGCAAATACTTGGCATACTTTGTAATAGACTTACGGTAAATAGGTCTACACATCGGGTTGAGTTGTATTATAGGGTAACTATTGGAGATAGGACGCTACGCTATGATGTTATTTCAATGACTGAAGATGATGCTGTATAGGAGATGTTGGTGTACACTTAATGGTTAGTGCCTGTGTATGTGTAGATATTTGAGAACAATTTACCATAGGCACCTGCAGCCGCAGTGGGAATTGATGGAAATATTGGCAGTCAAGGGTTGGTAGACTCAAACTCTACTCCAATTCATACAATAGGTTGCACATAGGTGCAGATGGGTAACTTTAAAATTACTGCATCGGATTGGACATGTGATTACGAGACTGATGTGATGCAAGACTCATTGGCAAGTGAATCCAGTGATGACTATGATGATGATTGAATGATAATGTGGAAGCTTCTCCTTAAGAAGATGCTGCAATAAGGGTACAACATAATAGAAATGATTGGCAATGTTTTGTGGCTCCCACAGATGTTGATGTAGTATGAAACTTTGCGCCAGCACCTTTTTTCACTTGTGATGTTGGTAGTAGTTATACTACATTTGATGATGAGTAGGAAATGAGTGCTGGAAACTAGGGTTTGAGCAATGAATTTAAGGTTGGGATGTGGTTTGAGACTAAATATCATCTCATCCGAATAGTTAAAATGTGGCATATATTGAATTATTATAATTTCAAGGTGGTAGACTCGGACCTGAGGTCATGGGTAGTTAAATGTACTGATATCCATAATACAGGTTGCCAATAGAGACTCAGAGATAGTTACAAGAAACATGGTAGGTGGTTTTACATTATTAAATATGAAGGACCCCACACCTGTTTGGATGAAATCACTAGATAAGACCACTCTTAGCTAGACTCCACTAGCATGTCTAGGTGCATTATATTAGAGATTCGCAATTCTTCGGATTTGAGAGTGAAGAACCTCCAATTGACCATCTTAAAAGAGTTTGGATACAATGTTCAGATGAAGAGAATTCGTGAGGCGAAGTGAAAAGCTATTAAGCAAGTGTGTGGAAGTTAGGAAGAGTCATATGTGGAGTTCCTACTGATAACAAAGGTAAATCTAGGAACAAAGGTTGAGTGGAGAACTGTAGATTCAAATACAACAGGACATGTCTTCCTTGATAAACTCTTTTGGGCATTTGCTCCTTGCATTGAAGCGTTCTAGTATTGTAGTTATGTTTTGAATACATGATTCAATTTAGTTATAAATTATTGATATCGATGAACTAAGTTATAATTGTAAATTCTTTGCGAACCAGTGGTCACAGTCGATGGCACTTTCTTGCATGGCAAGTATAAGCAGAAACTGCTCATCGTAGTGGCAGTAGATAAGACAAATCATATCATTCCACTTGCGTATGCCCTTGTTGATGAAAAGAAACAGGACGCATGGAGTTGGTTCCTTAGAAAATTGCTGGAACACATATCAAGGATCACTTTAACATTTGCTTGATATTCAATCAACACGTCGGTATTAAGAGTGCAGTTGAAGGTGAGAATGTTAATAACAGAATATTAATGCAATAATTTCATATTATATTTTATGAGTTTTTAATTATGTTTGTAGTGAAAGGTGAATGGATTATGTTTGGGACGGTGAATGAATGAATTAGGTTTGGGACTGTGTTTGAATGGATTAGGTTTGGGAATACTATTTAAGTTGGGTTATGAAGTTTGGAAGTTGGTGGATGCCTAATGAAATGTTTTATATAGCTGATTGCGTATGACTTTGACAAGTTATTACAATAGGTTATTTACAAGAAGTGATTTTTGTGGGGAATGATAAAGTGGGAATATAATTCTCTTGATCTCATCTCTTAAAGAGACGGGGTGAACTTGTCTAAAATTGAGATTATTTTTAATTCAGTGGCATTTTTATAATTTTTTCAAAAATAATTTTTTTTCCTTTTCCCCATTTTTTTGCTCCAATAACATTATCCTTATATAAAAAATAGAAAATATTTGATATTATGAGTGAATCTATATTAATAACATTTTTGTGAATTCTTCTTTTCCTCTTTCATATAATTATTTTTTCACTATTTAATACCTTTTTTTTTCCAGCAACCATTATTAAATTAAATTATATAATTGAAAAAACAACATTGAAAGTATAAATATAAACATGGGCTCTCATTGTATTCATTTCATTCGTTGTTGTTATTTTTTTTTAAATGTTATGTTATTTTATTTTGTAAAATACCAAGATAAAAATACTATTATAAACATAGTAGATCTTGAGAAAAGGAAATTAATATGGTTTTTTTTTTAATTACAAAAATACCACTAGGTTAAAAATAATCTCAAGAATAGACAAGTTGACCTCGTCTCTTCAAGAGACGAGGTCAAATGAAGTCATCTTCAACCTTGTCTCTTCAAGAGATGAGATTAACTTGCCTATTCTTAGGATTATTTTTTGATTCGACATATTTGTGTAATGCTTTTTTTAAAATGATTATTTTTTTTCCTTAACCCCAGTAGATCTTTAGAAATTTAGAGGAAATTTCCTGATTAAGATACGAGTTGGCATTTTCTTAATTTTGATAAATTAACCTTTCATTTATAAAAAAAAAAAAAAAACCTTCCATTTATAAAAGGAAAAACACAAATTAGCAATCTCTCTTTCTTTACTGGAGAAAGAAGAAACCCCCACCCCCAACCCCTCTCTCTCTCTCTCCTCTGACGACACAAAATCCGCAGCCCTCAGACCACCAACATCACACTGATGTAAGGAAGACAGAAGACAAGTTGATGGGCTGAGCTCATACAAGCAATAGGATTGTAGGCCTTAATGTTTGGCTATGGCCCAAACAAACTTATAAATAATATCTGTAGGCCTAGTTATTATGCTAACTGCATTCAGTTATATAGAGTAAGGGAGCATGTGGTACCTTGCCACTTGTCAATCAATTAAACATAGAAGAATATTTTTTGTTATACAGTCATTATATATACTACTTGTAATAGCATTAGAAAGATATGAAAATTACACCCAAAAACATTGTTTTCATAGTTCCCGAATCTGGGAATAGTCTGCATTCAACTTTATTCTTAATTTTGTTAACAATATCTTCGAAATTTTCCCCACCATACTTCAGTGGTATCAGAGCGAATAGGAGAGGTGGATGGTGAGGACTCGGGAAGCAGAAAAAACCGATAAGATGGAAGAAACGATGAAGACTTTGCTGAAAGAACAAGAGGATAAGTTTGCTGAACTCTTCAAACAGCAGCAAACGATCCTAGATAAATATGGCTCCGCTATTGTAGACCTGCAAAAGAAGTTAGCAGACTCAGCAATTCAAAACAATTCGCCATTTACAGTAACCTCAAATGAAACTGGAAATACTAGCAAAGCGCCATTAACCTGGCCTTCGACATCACGGGAAGGAGACAACCAATACCAGGTACCTCCTAGATCTACACAGTTGGATTTTCCTATGTTTAAGGGTGACGACCTTAAGTCATGGTTAATTAAGGCTGAGCACTATTTTGAACTCGATGAAACTCCTAGTAGTCTGAGAGTTAAAATAGCGTGAATACATTTTGAAGATATAGCATTGCATTGGTATCACTCCTTTGTCCAAAGTTGGGCACAACCAAATCCCATTACATGGGAAGATTTTGTATTAGGACTGCAAACATGATTTGGATCTAAAACCTTTGAAGATCCAATGGCAGCCCTTAAGGAATTATTTCAACAAGGAACCCTAGCTGATTATTGGAATATATTCGAGTATTTGATAACCTTATTCCTCTAAATGAAAATCAGAGAGTGAGCTGTTTCCTTAGTGGCCTTAAACCAGAAATTCAATTTCCAGTGAGAATGTTTCAGCCTTAGACTCTTTAACATGCCTTAACCTTAGCTAAATTACAAGAAACCACAGTAAAAGCCAGCTAAAACGTCCAAAAACACATCCGCAACCAAACCCCACTCCTAAACACAATCCCAAACCCATACACTCCACCCACATACAAAACCAACCAATACCCCAAACCCACCATAGACACCAGGAACTTAAACACTACACACACTACTTCAAGACAAGTTCCATTTAGAACCCAGAACCCTACAAACACTCTATCCAGGATTCCAAAGAACCGACCCTAGAGGAACTAGAGGACAAACGAAGAAAAAAACAATGCTTCTGGTGTGATGAACCGTTTGGACCAAGGCATAGGTGTAAGCAAAAATCACTACGGGTTCTAGTGGTTGAGGAGGAAGAGGAAGCTAAGATTGAGGATAATAACCAATCTGAAACCTTCCTGGAAGAGGAGCTGTCCAAATTGACTTTGTGTGCTCTTAAGCACAACAAAGAACCCAATGCAATGCGTTTCTAGGCGCATCACAAGAAGAGAAAGCTGGGTGTTTTGGTAGATTGTGGGAGTTCCTTGAATTTCTTGGATGCTAGGGTTGCTAAGGGAATGGGTTGTCTACTTGAACAGGCTGCACCCATTAAAGTGGTGCTTGCGGGTGGAACCACAATGATAACTCAGCAACAAATATTGCATCTCGAGTTAAATATCCAAGGTTATTGTTTCCAAGTACATGTTTACATCTTACCACTTAGTGGCTATGATATAATTCTTGGGATTCCTTGGTTAATGCAATTAGGAGACATCAGCTGGAATTTTGCAACTCTTACTATGGAGTTGCACATCAAGGATTAAAATGTGTATTGAGGGGAATGAAGGATGTAGTTAAGGTGGTTGAGAGTAAAGCAATGATCAAGTGGCTTGAGAAGGAAGTTCATGATTCTGATCTGCAATGCTGGACATGACTGTGTAAACTGTAGAAGCAGACAAAACCAAGGAATCATTGGTACACCCTCGATTGCTAGACTTGATTGAGGAATATTATGACTTATTCGCAATTCCCCAAAATCTGCCACCTCAGAGGAGCCATGACCATAAGATACACTTGCGCGAAGGAAGTAAGCTTGTCAACATACGACCCTATAGACATTCCTTAGCACAAAAGGATGTCCTTGAAGAGATGGTTAAGGAAATGTTGCAGCAAGGGCTTATAAGACACAACCACAGTCCCTACTCTTCTCCAGTTGTGTTGGTTAAAAAAAAGGACAATACCTGGAGAATGTGCGTGGATTACCGTGAGCTGAACAATGTTACTATCAAGGATAGATACCCTATACCATTGATAGAAGACTTGTTTGATGAATTACATGGAGCTAGCTACTTCAGTAAGCTAGATTTGCGGTCGGGTTATCACCAAATCAGAATGAATGAAGATGATATTTACAAGACAGCTTTCAAGACTCATGCAGGGCATTATGAGTTCTTGGTTATGCCATTCAGCTTAACCAACACCCCATCCACATTTCAAGGACTAATGAATGACTTGTTCAGAAGTTTTTTAAGGAAATTTGTGCTTGTGTTCTTCGATGATATACTAATCTTTAGTAAAACCATTGAAGAACACAAACAACATTTGCTAGCTGTCTTCCAGATTTTAAGAAAGGAGGTGCTGTTTTTAAAGAAAAGCAAGTGCATCTTTGGTGCAACACACATCGAGTATTTGGGTCATATAATCTCCAAGCAAGGAGTTACAACAGACCCGAAGAAGGTTGAAGCTGTTAGAGAATGGCCAGTACCAGCCAATATCAAACAATTGAGAGGGTTCCTTGGGTTGGCTGGGTATTACCGATGCTTCATACAAGGTTTTGGTGTAATCTCTAAGCCATTAACCTTGTTGTTGAAGAAAAACAGCTTTAAATGGTCCCATGAGGCCATGGTAGCCTTTGAGCTCCTCAAAACAGCTCTCACATAGGCCCCAGTACTAAGCTTACCAGACTACACTAAACCATTCATTATTGAGATAGATGCCAGTGATGAAGGAATTGGGGCTGTTTTAGCATAAGATAAACACCTTATTGCTTATTTTAGCAAAACTCTTGGACCAAGACAAAGGGGAATGTCCATATATGAAAAAGAAATGCTTGCTCTAGTACAAGCTGTGGACAAATGGAGACATTATCTTGTGGGACGACATTTCATCATCAAAACTGACCATCAGAGCCTCAAATATCTCTTGGATAAAGACTCACTACTCCTAGCCAACAAAAGTAGCTGACTAAACTGCTGGGAATGGATTACGAGATTCAATATAGGAGTGGTGATTCTAATAAGGCCGCTGACGCTCTGTCTCGTGCAGGTTTTGCAGGGTTGAGAGCAATCTCTTACTTACCTACAACCCCTGAGTTGTTAGATGCCATTAAACAAAGCTTGAAAGGGCACAAACACTTCCAGGAGATAATCACCAAGTTGCAAAATGGCCAAGAAGCAGGGAAGTACTCCATGGTAGATAGGTTGCTGAAAAGGCAGGGGAGAATTGTGGTAGGCCAGATTCAACTCTCAAACTTAAACTCATCTCACTTTAATATGATGGATCAATGGGAGGTCACTCAGGCACCCAGGCAACTTATAAAAGGTTGCATTCAACATTCTATTGGTCTGGTATGGAAAGGGAAGTACGCCAGTAGGTGAGGGAATGCATTGTTTGTCAGAGGTGCAAGTACGAAAATGTAGCTACACCAGGCTTGTTGCAACCACTGCCCATACCGGAGGGATGTTGGACAGATGTGACAATAGATTTTATCGAGGGACTACCTAAATCACATGGTAAGGATGTGATCATGGCGGTGGTAGATCGTCTGAGTAAGTACGCTCATTTTATTGGATTAGCCCATCCCTATTCGACTCCCCAAGTAGCTAAGGCATACATTGATAATGTCTTCAAGTTACATGGCTTTCCGAATAACATCATTAGTGACAGGGACCCCACATTCACTAGCCATTTTTTGAAAGAATTTTTTAGGCTACAAGGGGTGGATATAAGACTATCTACAGCCTACCACCCCCAAACCGACAGGCAAACGAAGTTGTGAACAGGTGCTTAGAGACATATTTAAGGTGTGTCACTGGGGAGAACCCTAAGCGATGGGGTGAGTTCTTGGCCTTAGCTGAGTGGTGGTACAATACTAACTACCACTCTAGGGCATGCTCTACACCCTTCGAAATCTTGTACGGATATCCACCTCCGTTACATTTGCCCTATGTCAAGGGAGATTCTAGGAATGACACGGTGGATAAAATGCTGAATAACAGAGAAGAAGCCCTAAAAACACTTAAGTTCCATCTAAGGCAAGCTCAAAACCGTATGAAGCAGCTAGCCGACAGATCTAGGACATAAAGAACTTTTGCACTAGGAGATAAGGTCCTAGTGAAGCTACAACTGTATAAACAGCACTGTCTCAGAAGGAACAATTCATAAACTCAGCCCTAAATACTACGTCCTTATGTAATTAAGGAAAAGATCGGAGAAGTGGCGTACCTTTTAGATCTGCTAGCTGAAGCATGCATCCACCCACCTTCCATGTCTCACAGCTCAAACGTTACATCCGCGGACACCACACTCCTTAGAGCTCCCTACCGCTGGTTGATGATGAAGACGAACTTAAACCCGAGGCTCTCTTGGAACGAAAACTGGTCAAGCACGGATTTGCTGCTGACACCTTGGTCTTAGTTAAATGGAAGGGCAAATCTCACATGATTTGACCTGGGAGTTCTTTTCCGATCTAGAACTAAGGTTCAATCATTTGCCCTCGTGGTCGAGGGTTTCGGAAGGGGGGAAAAGTGATGTAAGGAAGACAAAAGACAAGTTGAGGCTGAGCTCATTCGAGCAATAGGATTATAGACTTAATGTTTGGGCTATGGCCCAAACAAACTTATAAATAATATCTGTAGGCCTAGTTATTATGCTAACTGCATTCAGTTATATAGAGTAAGGGAGAATGTAGTATCTTGCCACTTGTCAATCAATTAGACATAGAAGAATATTTTTCTGTTATATAGTCATTATATATACTTGTGATAGCATTAGAAAGATATGAAAATTACACCCAAAAACATTGTTTTCATTGGTCCCGAATCTGGGAATAGTCTGCATTCAGACTTTATTCTTAATTCTGTTAACCATATCTTCGAAATTTTCCTCACCATACTTCACACATCACCTAAGTTAGGGTTTTTGGTGGCGACCTTTTTGCTTTTCTGCTCTTGCTTTTCAACAAACCTTACTTCGGGTATGTGAAGAAAAACCCCTTTTTATCTCCCTTCATTTTCATGCTTTTAGTTCCCAAATCTTCACTCGTGTTAATTTCATTTTTTTTTTTTGTAATATCGCGTTCTTTCTCTTTTTTGCTTCCTAATTTGAATACCCATTCATTAGAACTACGATTTCAGTACTGGATTTTGATTAAGTTTGAACCTTGAAGTTCACTAATGTAGAAATGATTCATCGTATGCATATTTAATGTCAAATACGATGCTTTTATATTGTTATGAGCTGACTTTACCGTTACCATGCTGTGATGATGCTGCAATTTTATCTGTAAATGTGTTAAAATTTTGATCTTTTGAATTGGGTTTTGCTCCTTCCTGTATTTGTGTTAATAATTTTAAATTTTGTGTATGTGGGTGTTAGATTAGATGGCAAAAACTTCTTCTGGAAATGTTGGGCCTGGGGGTAAGACCGGTGTCCGAATCGTAGTTGCTGGTGATCGTGGTACTGGGAAATCGAGCTTGATTTGTGCTGCTGCCACTGATCATTTTCCTGCTAATGTGCCACCTGTATTGCCACCTACACGGTTGCCTGAAGATTTTTATCCTGACCGTGTGCCCATTACGATCATGGACACCTCCTCGAGGTAGATTTTCATCCTCCCTGCTCATGCATTATGTTTTATCATAGTTCTACCGTACTGGGTTTTCGAAGAATTATTAGATTTATACAAAGTGTTCATGTGTCAGATGACTGAATTTAAGTTTTATATAATATATATATATATATATATATATATGTTGAAATGCTGTAATAATTAATCGGAGTGGAAGATAGTGGTAAGCTGGGAGAAGAGCTGAGACGGGCAGATGCTGTTGTTCTTACTTATGCTTGTGACCAGCCTGCAACACTTGATCGTCTGAGCGCTTTTTGGCTTCCAGAACTTCGTAGATTGGAGGTTAGTGTTCTGTGTAGTTAGTATTCTTTCTTTTTTGCGATAAAAGGTTTGTACTGTTTGTTTCCAGTAATTGTTTTGTCAAAAACAGTAGAACTTGGAAATGACTATGCTATTGGATGTTTCTCCCTGTCCTGTTGTCTCCACCTCTAACTTAGTTATTAAAGCAGGGGTTGGGCTATTGGATGTTTCTTCCATTGTGTTCATACTTCTAACATGGCAGATTCATTGTCCAGGTAAAAGTTCCAGTTATCGTTGTGGGCTGCAAGCTTGATTTGAGAGATGAGGTGCAACCTATCAGCTTGGAGCAGGTCATGTCACCGATAATGCAACAGTTTCGAGAGATTGAAACTTGTATTGAGTGTTCTGCTTACAAGCAAATTCAGGTAAATTACTATGCTTTACTGATGGCTTTGTTCCTATTGATATTTTACTCTTTCTAATATTCTAAAGAAATATTCATGGGGTGAATAAACCTGTTGATAATTCGCAAGTCCTAAGTTAACCAAAATTTCCTTTAGGGATGGGTTCCAAGTGAGGTTATTCCACATGCATAGTGGCATATTTAGTGCCTTTCAACAAGAGGAGTTATTTCATTATATGTGGAGCTTCTTTGATTTCTCAGCCTATCTTTTTATTTGTGTCCCCAGATTCCTGAGGTTTTCTACTATGCTCAAAAGGCAGTGCTCCATCCGACAGGTCCACTGTTTGATCAAGAAATGCAAACTTTGAAGCCTAGATGTGTCCGTGCTTTGAAGCGTATCTTTATTCTATGTGATCATGATAGGGATGGCGCACTCAGTGATGCAGAATTAAATGATTTTCAGGTTTTTCCTTTCCATAGATAGTATTGATGTAATGGATTATGTTTGGTGTCTTAAGTGAAATTTTCTCTTCCTTTATGTAGTAAAACAATGGCATATACTGTAATTGCATGTGAAACAAAACCTGATTCCATGTGCGGGAAGATTGATTATTATTATTTAGAAGTTTTGATAATTCTAGACTTTTAATTGTAATCTGCAAGCATCTCTTCTCTTGAGATATGTATGTTTTCTTCCATTAACTTATTGCATGGGGGAACAGGTAAAATGTTTCAATGCGCCTTTACAACCTTCTGAAATTGTGGATGTCAAAAGGGTGGTGCAAGAGATATTGCCTGAAGGAGTCAATGAGCGTGGTCTTACATTGACAGGGTTCCTCTTTCTTCATGTACTCTTCATAGAAAAGGGTCGCCTTGAGACAACATGGACCGTTCTAAGGAAATTTGGTTATGACAATGATATCAAACTAGCTGATGGTCTGATCCCATCATCAGTTAAAAGAAGTCCTGAACAGGTAACATCTTGGGATAGAAAAGAATGTTATAGTTGCTAACACTTGTGTCTTTTACTATTTTGAACTTCTATTTTCACTTGTTATCTTTGGCTGAGGTGAGTAGTTCAAAATTTTTAATAGAACTGCAGAATTTGTTGGGTTTGGAGCCAATGTCAAAAGAGCATTGTGAAGCGACTTATGAAAGTATTGTTGGTGACCATTAAAATTGGCTGGAGAGCATTTTGCATTCAACCTCATTTGGACTCTCAATTATTACTTGTATTTACTCCATAGAAGATTCTCAATGGGCTGAGATCTTATTGAAAATAGTTTTACTAGTATAAATTACTTTTATTGATGGAATAAGTTGTGTTAAAAGTAGTTATTCACTATCTTTTTCCTCTCAGGAGTGAGGACTTTCTTTTCTGTAGACTAAGTTTTGAAAATGTTAACCTCTGATCTTATTTATGCAGAGCGTGGAGTTGACAAATGATGCTATTGAGTTTCTCAAGGGGCTCTTTGATTTGTTTGATGGTGATGGTGTACTTCTTCATCTCTACTCTAATAAGTTTAAGTTTTTTCTTTTCTACTCTGAAAGAACGACGCTCCTCTATGGAGTTCCCTCATTCTTAAATTCTCACCTTTAAACTTATACTTATCAGGATGGAGCTTTGCGACCTACAGAAATCGAGGATCTTTTTTCCACTGCCCCTGAATGGTAGTTGTGTTATAAAACCATATGTTTTCTTTGATAATGAAACAGCTGATTAACTGTTAATTGCTATTACTTCCAGTCCATGGAATGAGGCTCCATACAAAGATGCTGCTGAGAAAACTGCATTGGGAGGGCTTACACTTGATGGGTTTTTGTCTCAGGTAGGACTTTCATGATGCCTGTTATTCCTCTTTTCATTAAGATGTGTCATCTTCTGGTGCATTGTAGTCACTCTTGCATAGCTATCGTGAGTCATGAGGATGGATTCAATGTCTCTAGCTCCATATCAGTGTTTTGATTGTGCTATTGCTTTTTCGCCAGTATCTTTTGATGGAAGATAAGCAATACGAACTCCTCCTTAGGATATTACCTCTATCTCTAGCTGTGAATGTGAAGATATGATTCTGCCATATAATGTTCTTGTTTTCAATATGGTTTTAAGCTTCTATTAAGCGAAAGGCATCTTTCTAATTTTTTGCCTGCACAGTAGATTTAACACTAATGTGTTCTTGCAGTGGGCCCTCATGACACTGCTAGATCCAGCTCGGACGATGGAGTATCTTGTGTATATTAGCTATCCCAATGATCCATCTACTGCTGTTCGTGTGACTAAGTCTAGACGTACAAATCGAAAGAAACAACAATCAGATAGAAATGTGTTTCAATGTTATGTTTTTGGGCCTAAAAAGGCTGGAAAAACAGCATTGCTCAATTCTTTTCTGGGCAGGTATGCCCCTGGTTTAACTTTTATCATTCACTGGTATCTGTGTTATGTTGTCAGTACCTGGTCCTTCATTAATGTTTGTACTCCTTTTTTTGTGGGTGCAGGCCGTTTTCTGATAATTACAATCCAAGTGAGGGGCGGTATGCAGTGAATGTGGTTGATCAACCTGGAGTAAGTTTTAACTAATCTGTCCAAATAATTTTTTTATCCTTTCAGCCTGACCCCAAACTTTCATCCAATGTAGGGAATCAAGAAAACCCTTGTCCTGCGTGAAGTTCCTGAAGATGAAGTTAAGAAATTACTTTCGTCAAAGGAGTCTTTGGCTCAGTGTGACATAGCCATCTTTGTTCACGATAGGTCAGTGAATGTTTAACCTGGTTGAATGTCGAGCTATTGGAAAATGATGTCTTTTGTTTTCTGTATGTATGAATGCTTTAACTGCTTCCACCCTTCAGATGACTTTAGCTGATATCTGGATGGCTGGAATGAATATCTTCTTTCTGTGCTTTCGTAGTTTTTGGTCTTGTGGGATTCACCTGTAGTCATGCTTGTGTTTGTGGATGTAACAGACAAAATGATGAAACAAAAAGGGAAAACATTTATCAAATTCTAGGGTTATGTGTAGCTTATTAGTGATATGTAAAACATATTTTTGGTTTCCTCACAATAGTTTAAAATTTCCTTGCATGAACTGTTTGCAGTTCTGATGAGTCCTCATGGAAGAGAGCAACTGAGTTGCTTGTTGATGTTGCCAGTCATGGTGAAAATACTGGCTTTGAGTTGCCTTGTCTCATCATTGCTGCTAAAGATGATCTTGATCCCTTTCCTATGGGCATCCAAGACTCTACCAGGGTAATGTCTATTTATTTCCTTTCTTCTTGCACATTTCCATCTGGTTTTCTGAGCAATGATTCATCATCTTCAATTTTGCAATTGGCTTCTTAGTGGCTTAGCTTTTTGTTGCATGCAATGACTTTATATGGAAATTCTCTCTCTCTCTCTCTCTATATATATATATATATATAAGATGGCAGTCTAATTATGATGCTTATAATCTGGCATTTCATCAAAAAATAGCAAAAGTAGTTATGATGCCTTTTTGGTATATGTAAGCGTAGAAGTAATGTCTTGTTTTTTCCCCTTCCAACTGTTGCTTTTGTAGCAGTCAAATGACTGATATTATGAAGCTTTGAGGAGTGGGGATACTTCACTTTGGCAACATAATTCTAAATATTCTATTTTCTCCTTTCTTTGTAGGTGAGTCAGGATATGGGAATCGAGGCTCCCATACCTATCAGCACAAAATTAGGTGATTTTATTTGTGTCTTCCGTCGAATCGTTAGAGCTGCAGAACAGCCTCATTTAAGCATTCCGGAAACTGAAGCTGGGAGAAGCCGCAAACAGTATCATAGACTGATAAATCGCTCTCTAATGGTAGTTTCAGGTATGTTGATCCGTGACAATCATGCAATAGTAAAATACTTCAGATCCTGAGGAAATTTGCTTTTGGAATGAAAATCTTATGGTTATTTCATCAAATTCAATTAATCCACCGTTGATTCTCTGGAATACTTTATACTTGAGGAAGCCTATGTTTTTGGTGCATGTAGCTTTTAAACCAATACTTGCCACCCAAAAGTTAAAAGAAAATCATTCTTAATTAAACCTGGAATCAACAGCACATGCATAGAGCTGAGATATTATCTAATTGGAATGTCTTGGTTAACCTTAAAATAGTGTTCCATTTCAATCTAGCAAGGTAAATAATATTTCCAGACAATGTAAGCCCATTGGTTGGTAACTGTTTCGGAATCTTCTAATGAAAGACGGTTAGGTGTTTCCTTCATTGATTTCATAATACCTAGGATAAAACAACCCACATTGGTGTCTAATTTCTATATATGGGTCCTGATATGCTACATATTAAAAAATGAAAGGAAGAACCATCCAGAAAGGGTTGGTCCCGATGCCATAGGAACTTTTGCTGTTCCTAAATGGTTGAGATAATTGTTTCCTGTCTTCCCTGATACCTTGATCTTTTATTTTTATGCTCTGCTTATTTTAAGTACGTTTTTTTTTCTTTTTCTTATTTTTTTGGGGACAGTTGGGGCTGCCGTAGCTGTTGTTGGACTGGCAGCTTACCGAGTCTATGCTGCCAGGAGGAACACTTCAAGTTGATTGATCCAAAGAAGCACATCAATGGATATTGGATCCCCCATGCCATTTCCAGGGCAGGCTATCTGCACTTCAATTCTCCATGCATAATCTCTTGGTTTCATGAGATCACTGAAAAATTTGCACTCCGCACTCGTTCTGTATGTGCGATTTTCTTGCATAAAGTTTTATTTGCTTTATTGGTTTAGCCTGGATGGATGATGTTTAAACATAATGTTAGTCCAATACAAACAAATCTTGTTCAGGACATGTGCAAGAAGAAAAGATTTTGCCACAATCTTCTCTGGTTCTTGAGCTATAGGAATATGGATGTATAAATGGTATTTCCTTAAATTGGATATAATTTGATTTTGCCTAGGTGACTTGACATTTTAAGAGTCTCCCTGTTCTTGATGGATAGGTGAAAGGGAAACCCTTGCTTATGCTCAGCCAGTTGTGATCTCTAGAAGATACTGCTTGGAGACAAGTAATCCGGAAAGTTATTTAGGCAGTGGTATTGTCTTATGTGGGGGATTTAAATATACAATGAGAGGCGAAATAGGCGTAGAAGATGCATAGAGAAAGATGTTCCAATTTAAATTGTTAGAATGATTTATTCTGATGGATGAAGCTTTTACCATGATCTTATTCTGGACTTTCATATGTTCTCCGTTTCCCTAAGCGAGCTGTGGATTATGACCAGTATCCATCGCACCTAAATGCCATTGATTATCATAAGTTAAATTAAAACTGCCCGGGTTGTAGGATGTGAAACTTTCTCGCAAATTTAGGAAGTGAAACCAACAAACAAGTGGAGGTTCCCTACTTTATGCTTATCCTCATTTATGCTCAATATATTAAAAAGTATCCTTTATTTGAATTATAATGATATTAATATTCAATCTCGACTTGAATTCTATTAACGTTTAAATTCGATTTGCTTGCCCTTAATCATGATTGCGAGCTCATTGGACTAACTATCATGATGTTCAATCTTGACTCAACAAACTTCATGATTAGCTTGAATTCGAGCTTAAGCTCAACCTTTGACTACACTATTCTTGATTTGCATTCAAGTAAATATCGATTCAAACTCAAGTAGTTGAAGAGTAGTTAGACTCGTTTTTATCCTTAGTTGAGTTGAGCTCAATTTGAGTGTCTTAATGGATGGCTTGACCACTTTGCTAGCATAGTTTGGCTTCAGTCAAACTTTAATTATAATCAATTAAGTAAATTGCACAAACATCTCCTAGAGTCCTTTAAAATTGCATAGACCTCCTATTTTTTGAAAAATTGGCATTTAGATACTCAGAAACTTGCTTTGCAGGGGTTAGGGGGTCTAGAGGCTAACCTTTTAAAAAGTAAGAGGTATCTGGGAAACTATACTAGATAATAACTTTAGAATTTAGAGAGTCTACTATTGACTTTTTAATAAGCAAGACGTTCGTGCAATTTTTAAAAGATTTAAAGAGGGGTTTATATAATTTGCCTTAATCAATTTAAGCATCAATATTACTTTTATTAGAAAAAAGTATATTCCTTTAAATAAATCCAGTCTAGATGAGTTCATTAAACTTATACAGTGCTATTGAGGTCAAGAGTCCAATCTTCATCAATTCCTAGTGAGCTTGAAAATGAAATTTTGTTAGAGTTCAAGAATTTACTTGATCAATTCCTAGTAAGCTTAATACCATATTACTTTACTTGATCAATTTATATCTTTATTGAGAGTTCAAGAATTTACTTGGATGGTATATATCTAGACAACATGGAAGACCATTAATTTAATTGTCAACTTTTCTTTAGATCTATGAATTTTCTTTTGAGAAAATTAAATGAGATTTTACTCTATGTCAAATGTTTTGCATAACATAACTAGTATAATTTTCAATAAGAAGTTAACTACTTTCAATACTTCTACGAAATGAAGAAAGTAGTTCGAAAAGGCCAATAATTACTGTTATTTGTCCTTTGATTATGTGATTGGAACAAGAGGGTGAAAGATTTAGTTTATGAAGATGATAGAAGAACTAAGTGTAAATGAGTAAAGATGACAGGTTCTTGAGTATGCCTCAACTTAAAAATCTTGAACTTGATGAGACTTTAATCAAGTTTAGAATTCTAAACTGTAACTTCGCTTAAAGAGATATAGAACAATGATTTGATCAAACTTATTGGAGCCTACTTTAATTCTGCTACCTTCTCCTTCCATCTTTCTATGCCAGTGGATAGCTCTCCTCTCTTCATATTAGACCTTAAGCCCTTTTACGCATTTCCTCTAGCTCTCTTCTACTTTTGGGAGTTATTTATACCCTTTATTTTATTCTTTTGGGCTCTTCTTAGTGCTACTGAGAAGAAAACACTAAGGTAAGTTATTAAGCATTTATGGAATCAAATTCAACTGCATCTCCATTATGAAAGTTCATTTTAGAACTTTGTTCGACCTTCTGAACGAAACCCATCATAAGCTCCTCCACTCATATTTACTCTTAAGGTGGTTGAGAAAGCCATAAGAAGTCAAGTGATGCTCTAAAGATGTTATTGTTCTCTTACCGGGATAAATATAGTTGATTTCTCCAACATAAATTATAAGTATTCAAGCACAAAATGTGCATATCCTTATTGGAATTGCTAACAAAGTTAATCTATTTAGAGCTTGTAGTGGTAGAGAAAGCAAAGGAGTTTATAACCTCACAGTCCACACTTTAATAATTACTTTTCTAAATGTTACATACTTATTAAGCTAGTTATTAAATAGGTTAATTTCACCAACACTTCCTCAACTTTGCTTAAATAAGGTTATGTCTCCTCTCTTTTTTTCCTTCATCATAAATGTTATTTTGTTCTATTAATAGATGTGGCACGCCATTTAAGTAGGTCTCAAACACATGGTGAGTTGCTATTGGCCATATATGCTAGTTGTGCTAATGAAAGTAATAGAGTAATGATAGATGGTGTTTTTGACCACGAAATATAAATTTAGGTAGTAAAATAATTAAATATAAGTTTAGGTAGCTAATTGAAGATTTAGACAAAATTGAGGTAATGTTTCTGACATTAGCCTTATTTAATAACTAGCTTAATAGATGGCTTTCATATGAGTTAC
The DNA here is from genome assembly GCA_024138025.1 of Combretum micranthum. Taxonomy (NCBI): domain Eukaryota; kingdom Viridiplantae; phylum Streptophyta; class Magnoliopsida; order Myrtales; family Combretaceae; genus Combretum; species Combretum micranthum. The sequence goes on from JAMXBD010000293.1 coordinate 812,830, forward strand.
AACTTACGTTTTATCGGCATTAATACATATTCGTTCATACAATAATCACATGTTGATTTCAACTATGAAGACTATTCACATCGGTTTTGTAAGGCCCCAGATTTATCCCTATATTTAAAATAGGCAAACCCAGTTCCCCAACCATATATAACTTGCAGTATTATATGTAAGGTTGTGATCCATGATCAATTTGTATAGTTATTTGCCTAAATGTCTTATAAGAATAAACTTTATTATTGATAGTACATAATACATTCCATAAAATACAACTTTTAACTTCATTACTTCATAAAAGATCCAAATATAATACAACCATATATATATACACACACAAACACATAAATACATTACAAACTAGGCTCGTAAACAAGCCATTTACAAAATATATCAAAAGATAATAAAATCCTATTAACTAATACATAGGTTTTCAGAATATATATGTACATATAGCTATTCTATTACATAAGGGTTTCATCAACGTCAAGGCCATCTCTACTCCTCCCAATCATCTAAGACTCCTCAAAATCCGATCCACATCCTTACTTGTATAGAATTCGTCATCCACACTTGAAAAGGATAAAAATATAAGCTAGAGGCCTAATACACAAGTAACAAAAACAAATACGTAATGGCATACACGATCTTAAACTATAATGCAATGTGACAATCATTCACTTATTAGATAATCTTTAATTAGTCAAATATCATTGGAGTGTTCAAACTTCGAACAATAAGGATATCTGGGGGTCCTTGAGTAACGATCACGACGCTCAGGAGGTTGATATAAGCAGATCGGATACTTATATCTCCTAGATGATATATCCATAAAAGAGAAAATAACTTCATTTATGGTTAACAGCCGTTACACAACTTCACTTATCTTAGTCCATAACATAACCTAGTCCAACTGTTCTCATAAACATTTGAACTAAATCATATTATTTCATTCTAAGCTTAAGCAAACATTACACCGATACCATCTTTCCCATCAGTTACCCACCATACCACTTAGGAAAGTCTTATCAAAAGACAGGGGTGGCTTAAGCGCCTAAACTACCGTGCCCCCAATTTGAGCAAGGTGCTGCTCCAATTCAAACAAAGTTTAAGTTTTTCTATATTAGAGATGGTTAAATATATGTCTATCCTAAGCAAAGAACAAACACATTACTGCGTACCTTATGTAGGAAATCCAAATAGAACCTCAAGAATCCTTCAAAAGATAATCCAAATTCAAATCAACATTATATACTTGGAATTACACTTAAAGCATATCAAATCTTAAGCTTAATACTTAAGACTTCAAATATAACTTATACATTGTCATAACATATCATTTATACATTTATCAAGATCATACAAGCTCACAAAATCATCATTTTAACTTCAACCCATATATACAATATAACTAGATTTACCTTAACATCCATAGAAATTCAATTATGTGTTAAATCTACAAATATAATTAAATTATGCTTAATTATATCACTCAATCATCATCACACCTCAAATATTATTAATTTATCTCAATTTAGTCCAAAAAGACCCATTTCCTAAGCAACACACATTCAACAAACAAAACAAGTTTTAAATTTTGTTTGGAAAAACTATAGCAGTTGGAAAGAAGTGGAATTTAAGCATTTATAATTTTAAAATTTGTAAAAACTCAACATATAAAAGTTATAGATCTCTTTTTAAGCTTTCCAATGCAACTTGAATCATCTCAATTGGAGGTCAGATGAAAAAGTTATGATTAAAATACGAAATACTATTGCGTTAGGGAAAACACGAGTCACGGCTGTGATTTTTTGAAAGCTGTCATAAAATGCTTTTTGAGCTAAGAATCATGATCGTGATTTTTAAGTTTCAAAGTTTTTGACCAATCCGAGGCTACCAAGGGATGGATCACGATCGTAATTCTTGAAATTTGCCTAACTCAAGCCTACCAAGGCTTGAATCACGCTTGTGATTCATGAAAACTTCCCAAAATAGAGCTTTTTCTCTTAAAATCACGCCCGTGATTCATGAAATTTGTCCAACCCAAGCTTACTAAGGCTTGAATCACGACTGTGATTTGCTTCCTAATTACCTATACGAACTCCCATGTTTTTCATACTCTTTTTTATCAAATTTTTGGACATTCTACTTAACTTCAACATAAACCAAACACTTCTAACATTACTCCCACACTTCAAAACTCATAAAACAACATTCAACACAACTTTCAACAAGCTCAACTTCACTTAACCCTTACTACACCACTCATACATCATTCCATTTTCATCAACACACTTTAACTACTAAACATGCATATATTATGCTTCATTGACAGTCCAAACCTTCATCAACATATCACCAATACATATATACATATCAAATTCACATTTAACAAACTCTACACTATGAAACATGCATCAAATGTAACTTAAACTTACCTCAAATCTTTGGGCTTGGTTTGCAAGGCTTTAGATTGATCTTTTGGTGGCCAACTTGTCAAAATTTGGATGCGGGTCTTGGTCTTGAAGTTGGGGTAGCTTTGGGAGAGAAAGTAATAGGTTTTGTGTTTGTTTAGGAGGATGTTTTGATGGTGGTCTAATTTTGGACGAAAATGGGGTATTTTTGCTTAATGTTTATCAAAAATTGACTTTTAAGGTAGCCCAAATAAAGTCATAAAGTAGCTTTTTAGTTAGACTTCATTAAGGTTATTAATTTACGTAAAACAAAGGCATTTAGCTAGCTTTTTGGTTTTCAAAAAATAAAAAAAATCTGCTACACGCAATACTTGAAATATACATTTAAGTCTAATATTATTCATTGCATATACAACATCAATATGTAAATCAATATTAAGTATTTATTATACTAATGCAAACATAATTATTCTACACTACTTAAACCATTTACATTAAATTACACTAGTTTAATCTATATGTAAAACATGTTATTTATTTATTTTAATATGCAACTATAATCACTCATATATAATATGATATCGAGAACAAAAGCATGGCTATTACAGTTTACTAGGGAAGGAACTCATGATGCTTGATGTAGTAATGCCTAAGAGCAATACTTGTCTTGTGACACCATCACTTAAGCTCCCTTATGTATCTTTCTCGAGCCTAGTTCTCTTGGTCTATGAGTATGACCTTCATCAACATATGCAATCATCTCATGTCTATGTCTCCCTTGAAGACCTCCACAACATGTATGCATTTATAAGTTAAACTTTTAGGGAATTTTTATTGTCTGGCCATTTAACCGATCATTAAGGTCTGTTTAGATGGTTTGTTTTTCGTCTGTATCTTATCAGTATATGATTTGCATCTGCATCTTATTTGTATCTTATCTATAAGGTCTGCTTCTAAATAAAAATATCTGTTTTTTATCTGTATCTATTTTTGACAAATAGTCTAATTGAAGCAGATAAGAAACAATGCTAAACCGACATCAAACCAACACACCAAACATAGCCTAAAATATATATAGTAATAATTATATCAAGTATTTTGGTGGTTTTGATTATGGTTGGGTATGAATCTGTGTCATTAATTAGCTCAAAGGACCAATTTTGTTAAAAAATATAAAAGGACCATAGAATTTTCGAAACTTTTAGTAGTCATTTACTTAGTGTCTTATCACGACGTGCACCTACCAATAAAGTCCCAATATTTTATTTACCATTAATTCTAAAATTTTGGCAAAACTTAAGAAACATATTCTCAATTTATTTGGGTTTAAAGTTAAGAAGTAAACATACTTAAAACTTAGGTAAATATTGTAAATTATACCTGAACTTTGATAAAATATACAATTAGATACCTGAATTTTGAAATTGATCGATTTAGATCTTGAACTTTAAAATTAATTAATTTAGTATCTGAAAGTGCTTTTAGTGTACACTAATTAATATTACGGAGGAATCGTTAGTATGCATGAAAAGTTTTTTCAGATACTAAATTGATCAATTTTAAAGTTTAAGTACTTAATTGCATATTTTGCTAAAGGTCATATATTATTCGCAACTTTAACCCTTAAAAATTTAGTATTTCGAAGACCAACAAGGTAGCCTTAGTGCTCACCGCTTTACTTAATAAGATTTGGGTATTTTGTTTTATATTTCTTTTAATACAGTATAAATTTTAGTTTGAGTAAAACAAGCAATTTTTCTTTTTTTAATTTTTGTAGGATGAATATCATATTTGACACATAAGCTTTGCTAAATTTATATAATTAACTATCTAAAGTTTAGAGGTGTCAATTTACTACCTTTAAGTTGCCTATTTTTTAATTAACTACCTAAACTTTGTCAAATTTTACAATTGACCACTTAAACTTACTTATTTTTTATAGTTAAGTACATCATCTAAGTACTATGAATGAATTTAAAAAGTTTTTAAGTACTATATAATACTTTCTAACTTTAGAATAATTAATTGTATAAATTCAAATATCAAATTTAATAATTACCTTTTCTTATTTATTGGGAACAAATGATGCATGCTTTTATTTCAAAAATTAAAACATGGTTAGTTGCGTTGTCTGGAAAAAAGTGTTGATGTCACTTCTTAGAAAAAAAATAATAATACAAATCTTATTTCACCACTAGTCACATATCATCCGGCCAACTAAACCAATGATTTGATTTTCCGTTTTTTTTTTCTCCTTGTCAAAATGGTTATATTATTGAGCGAAGATGTAATGGATTTTAATTGCCAATACGGCTTTTTTAAAAGGCATAGCCCAGGAAGATGTGGTAGATCACGCCTCCGTACAGTTTTGGCCGTATATTTAATTTGAATGCATCACCAAAGGAAATCCTCGAAGCGCAGCTATCTTATCACAGCCGATTTGGATATGAAGAAATAAATGGGTTAGTATCATAAATGATAAGTTCTAGTAAAAAATGTAATTAAATATTTAAAATTTAAATTAATTAATTTAGAATTTAAAAAAATATTCATGTATGCTAATACTTTCATTAAATTGACTAATATCATCATTCAACATGGTGGATGTAGCATTTTTAACAAATATGACGGGTATTGTTTACATGCACAAAAAGTCTTTTTAGGTATTCACAATATCTAGCAAAAATAAATAAGTAATAGAAAAGAAATTATTTACTTTAAAGCTTTATTATGGGAGTCCATTACATGTCTACCTTTACCTTAAAAAAAAATTACCAATATATAAGTACTATAAAATCAATTATCAAAATTCCATAGCAAAATCGCAAGTATTGATCGCGATATTGATTTTTGTATGTATATCGCGGGTATTAATCACGATTCAATGTTTAACTATTGTTGCTAAATAAAACACGATATTAATGTTTTACCTATTTTTATCAAATGCTAGATCTTTTCTCTCTTTTGTCCCTCCTGTACTTTCATCTCTCCTCTCTCTCTCTCTCTCTCATCCTAGTCTTTACACTTTTTTTCATCTCTCCCTTTTCTCTATTCAACAATGTATATATATCACGTGTATAGCGATTATTACCATGATATACATTTATATCATGATTATAATATGTGACACACACACACTGATATTTAAGACATGACTTTGATACCATATATTAATTATTGTTTTCAATTTGACCTTATTTAAGTAATTATTTTGCACAAGAACCTTAAATAAAAAATTAATTCTTTATTGTGGAGAATATATGTTTAAAATTTACTTTAATTTATTAATTATAATATTAAATCAATTATAAAGTTAAAAGTACTATTTTATCTCTATTTATTAATTGCAGTATTAACAAAGTAAAATAATTGTTGTCTTTCATATTCTCACTATAAAAAAGGAATAGAAGGGAAATAAAAAAAAAAACTAGCTACAAATTATTTTATTTATTCACTCGATATAGAGCATTGAAAAATTATTATAGTAAATGTTTTCAATCAATTTAAATAATCAAGATAATTATGTGTATTTCAAGAATATTTGGCAAAAATGTTTGGAAAGTGTCTGTACTTTAAATTTGGACAAATTAGTGTATGGACTTTCAAACTTTGCATTTTTTGTATCTTTAGTTTTACTTTTTAACTCATATCAATGTCTCTAGAGAGACAAAAAAAGTAAAATTTCAAAATGAATACAATAATTTACTCAAATTGCAAAGTACATATACTTTCTAATCAATTTTTCCAGAATACTTATTATATTTTTCCTCTATTACCTTTAAAGAAACGACTCATTAGTCTTTTAGTTTCTCACACGCACGCACGCACATACGCACATAAAATATTTTCATATCTTTTTTTTCTACCTATTTATTACGAGAAAAGGAAATTAATATTATTAATTTTTTTAAAAAATTATAAATTACCACTAGGACAAAAATTATCCTAATTTTAGACAAGTTGAAACAGACAATGTCATAAATGGTAAACCTTGTCTGTTTAACAGAGAGTACCATAGTTTCTTTACTCTAGTACAACTCTACCCAAATATATGGCTATCATCACTTGGTTGGAATTATTTTGGTGTCAAATAAATTCTCTCCTCATTTGTTCTGTTTCTTCTTAAGGATAGTAATGTTGTGGGCTTCATATATGTCACAAATGTTGACATCCAAAGGTACAAATCCCAGGGTTGCTTAACATTAACCCATTCCTTAAACTTCCTACCTTCGATGCCACAAAACCTTGTTCTAATCATTGAAGGAAAAAGATCACATACCTTGCACCATCCTTAAGAGAATTGCCCATTAAATACTTGCTTATGGGAACCTTAATGTGGCTTGAAACATGAAAGGCATTAAGAGGACTACTGTAATCTATAGGTTAAGCACCTCCGATCAAATTCTCTATAACTACACACCGTGACCTCCATCCACGTCCCATCGCCACTGCACTAAGACTCCATTGGAATCGCTCCAGCTACATACCATCGAACTATGTCACGTGACCTTCATAGAGCACCACTAAAACTTAAACGGAGCACTCGAGAACTACCAGTCATCTTCAATATCCTTCCATAACTGTGTGAGCGCTTCCCATCAACACCATAAAACAATCTTCACCATCAAGCCTCTTCTACCCACCGTTTATCTTTAACTTTTTGTTTTTTTGTTTCTAACAAGAAACTTGTCTATTCAATAGACGATGTTTACAAAAAATATTAAGCTCATCTCTTGAAAAGATGAGGTCAACCACTTATAACCTCGTCTCTTCGAGAGACAAGTTCAGTTTGTCTTAATTGAGACTATTTTTGTCCCAGTATAATTTTGTAATCTTTTTTTTTTTAAATTGAAACTGTAATATAAAAATAAATAAACCATAGCAAAGAACAAAGTTGTCATATATTGATAAATAAGAGGGTTTTATGATCTACCCTAAAATGAATAATAATGATAAAAATAAAATAACCTTTTCCTCTCCCTCACCTAAAAGAAATACATTTCTTTTACAGCAGTTCCACAACTAGTCTAACCCTTAAACTCCCTCAAGGAAGTATCTACTTCAAGGAAGAATGGAAGTTAGAAAATTTAGGTGAGTTTCCTTCCCTTTGGTTCTTATAAAGACTTAGAAAGTGTATCCTCTTGAGTTTTCTTATTGGTGTTGAAGGGATTCAATCTTTGGAAGAAAATTAAGAAACACTGAATTTCATCTTTATTGATTTTGTGATCAAAGGAGGAATGAACATCGTTTATGTTTAGGTAATGTGATTATGATGATGTTTTGTATTGATGTATATATATATATATATATATATATTGGGAGTTTAGTCTAGGTTAAAAGTAAAGAAAAAAAAGGTTTTTCTTTTGATGTTTTTCATGTTTTGATCGAGCAGGAGTGCGGACAGAGATAAGGGCCATGATACAGGCCATGATCTCCTAAGGTGTGTTAAATCCAAGCTAATAACGACATTCACCATCTCCCATCACAGCCATGATGGAGGTTACACCCACCATAACAAGCGTGATGAGTGTATATCTTGTGTCCCAAGGCTATCACGCCCCCTGTCACAGGCGTGATTGATAGGTAGATTATCTTCTTTGATTCATGTTTTTGATCTTCTTAAACACCCTATCTCTTAGTTTATTTTCCTAGTACTCTTAAATCCTAGTAATAAGGCATATCTAGACCTAGAATGGTTGTACTTCTTAATAGTTTAGGAGATTAGATAACCTTAGAAATATGTTTTTCTTTTGAAAGCTAGTTTTGAGTTAGTTTACTTTATGTGATCGGGTGTTTCTAGTGAAACTAAGTGATTTGTTCCAAACATTGTTTCAGGTACGTTCTTACCTTGGTTATTGTTTGTGATTATAAGCTTAGTGTTTATAAATAAACTTAATAATATATGGATTAAAATGGTTTGTTGGTTGTGTTTGGCTAGGCTTAGTAGATTGGGAGTACCGGTGGTACTAGGATGACGTCCTAATGATTCGTATAGCATTGTCCTGAGTAGAGTTATGCATAAAGATGATTCCGATAGTTTATGAGTTGTACGAGTACAGTACTTAGGGTGTGTAGAGAGTACTCAACACCAATATATATATATATATATATGTAAGTGTTTTATGTATACGTATATGTTCTCACGGAGTCAGGAGTTACTCCGAGTTTAGGACTAGTTGAAATGGTTCTAAACTATGTTAGTTACTTGGTTAATTAAAGATACTAACACTTGGTTGCTGCATATATATTACCATGTTGCATGTGAAATTGTATGCGCATGTGTATGTGGTTTAGTATACTGAGCCTTGCGCTTATACCTTCTTTTTTTCAGGATTAGGCGAAGAACCTATAGTGTTTGATTATTAGGCTATAATGTTTTCATGGACTATAGGGAGGACGATGTTGGAGCCGATTATCCAATTGACTATTAGAAATTTTGGATTTTAGATAGTTATAATTGAAGACTTTAATAAGTTTTGAATAGTTTTTTTATGATTTTTGGTTTATGAGACCTTTTCTTGTGATGTTATAAGTTTGTTGTAAGTTGGTGCTTGGTTTTTGCCAATTGAGTTGTTAAGGAGTTTCATTAATTCCATAAATGTTTTAAAATTCTCTTTGATGTGAGACATTAAAGTTATATTGTGTTTTAATTTGTGGTTTAGTAGAATTTGAGCCTTAGAGTGTTCGTCTCTAGTAAGGATACATAGCGGGTTGATAATGTTATTAGTTTAAAGCGTTACTACTTAAGTGGTATCGAAGCATATGTTGATGATCTTTAGCGAATTTAGGCTATGAACTCTTTAAGATGGTGAGTGATGATGAGTGGGGTAGCAAATGGTTGGAGCTGCTTATCTTGATTAGTATATATGTTATCTAGTTGTTTCCTGTAGTGTTTGTTCCTTTAACCTATTCTATCTCCTTTCTTACATTTTGTATGTTTATCTTTGTTAGAATTCTACCAAGAAGAAGAGCCCTTGATGTTGGTTTTTCCAAGACTTATGAGGAAGAAGTTAATGAAGGACAACCACCTAAGAACCACTATCTTTGAACTAGCCACTTTTGAATCAGTTACCTCAAGACCTACTACCACCACCACCCCCACCTACAGGTCAACAGGTACTAGTTGATGTTGCTCAGCTTATGTAGACAGTGAATACCCTTTTAGGGATAGTTATGCAGCAACACCAGAATATGCGTTAAGATGTGTAGGTGTTTTAGGCTAATGCTGATGCCTAGAGGCAGGAAACTCAAAGATAAAATGGCAATGGTGGCAATGGTTCTGCTCTTGATATTCTTAAGAATAGAAAGGTTGAGTATACCTCTTATTTACTGACTGGGAGAGCAAACAGTTTGTGGTTGAGCACCAAGAGACACATGGCTAGAGTGATCACCTCGAACAGATTCCAGCAGGCCTTCTATAGGGAGGTATTCCCTGAAAGCACCAACCATCAAACATTACAAGAGTACTATACTCTACAGTAGGGCCAAATGATTATTGATTAATATGAAGCTAAGTTGAACAAACTGATGAGGTCTCTACTAGATCCTCTAAAAGAGAGTGAGGATGCCAAAGTGAGCAGATTTATCACAAGGTTAGAGCTTGTGATTCAGTATCATGTAAACCTGATGGATTTGACCAATTATTCTGCTATGGTCAATAAAGCAAAGATAGTTGAGCAAGGTTTGAATAAGATTGAGGGTTGGGAGGCATAGAGAAGTCATGTCTACTTGGAAAAACAACTAACCACTAGTGTCCTTACTCAATATAGGGGGGAAGAAACCTATCACACATCATGTTAGATCAACAGTTCTGGGTTTAGATAGGAAGTGTACTAGGTGCTATGGATCACATGATCTCAAGGACCATAAGTGGCTTAAGAATGCTTGTTTTTCATCTGATACTATACAGAGAGGGTTCTCCCACAAGTGTTATGCTTTAAGTGTGGGTAGAGGGGACACCGAGCAATAGAATGCAAGGAGCTTGGAAGATAAGTGATTCTAAGAGTTCAGATAGGCCGACCTTGGGGTATCAGTCAAGGACAAAGAGCACAAGCTAAGATTTATAACCCCCAGCATAGAGATACATTCATTGTAGACACTATTGCAGGTATGCTCCCTATACTCCTGCATAGTGCTTATGTGCTTTTTGATATTGGTACGAGTTTTTCCTACATCTCTAAATCTTTTATGTCTTTGTGTGATATGTGCATTGAGAATATGACTGAATGCTTGTCTATACACATACCTTTGGGGAGTGGAACCATACTGAGCAAAATTTGTAGAAATGTGGATGTAGCTAGATATCGTCATGATTCCAAAACCGAACTGAACCGAAACTATTGGCTTCGGTCTTGAAATTGAGAAACTAAAATCGGAATCATCTCTCACAGTTCCAGTTCGATTCCATGGAATCGCTGGTTCCCGATTCTGGTTTTGGAACCGTGAAACCATTTTTTTAAAATAAAAAAAATTAAAATTAAAATAATTATTGGATGTAAAAGTATTAAATTATTTAACCAATTTTTTTAAAAATCTGTTTACAATGCATATTTATATGTATATAAATATATTCAATATCAATTATAGTTAGTATTATGAGATTATAAAAACTCTGGAGGATAAAAAAAATTACAATGAAAAAAATAGTCTCACATTATTAAGAAAATGAATTTTTCTTTGAGGAGAAGTTTATTTAAACTAATTATATATGATTTTAAGCTATGTTTATTTGTGTTGTTGATAATAACATATTAAATATTGTGAATAAGTAATAAATTTTACTATTTATATGAAATAATTTAAATATTAATAATTATATATTTAATATTATTATTTTTAAATGAAACCGAGTGGAACCGTCGGTTCTACCGGTTTTAGGCTAAAGAATCGCCTAAGAACCATGAAAGTGGCTGTTCTATAGCCGGTTTTGAAATCGAACAACCAGTTTGGTTCCGGTTTTAGAACCATCGATGACTATTTCGGTTTGGTTCCCGGTTCGAAATCGAACCATGCCTATATCTAGATGTAGCGATAGATGGTAGACACCTACTTGCAGATCTAGTAGTCTTGGACATGGTAGATTTTGATATAATATTGGGAGTAGACCGGTTAGTAATGTACCATGCTATCATTGATTGTCATAACCTAGTAATGGAGTTTAGTCTGCTAAATGGGGATCGGTTTGTATACAAGATTGAAGTGCAAAGATCTCTAGCTCTACCTACATATGAGTTATGAGGAAGGTCAGCTTTAGCTATGGCAACTATGATGATAGAAGATAAACTAGAGGTAGACCTTGCTTAGGTACCAATAGCATGTGAATATCCCAATATTTTCTCGGAAGATCTAATAGGATTCCCTCTAGAAAGAGAAATAGAGTTCTATATTGATTTGGTGCTAGGTACTTTGCCCATATCTAAGACACCATACCACATGGCACCAATAAAACTTGTAGAGCTCAAGGTTCAGTTAGAAGATATGCTCAAGAAGAAGTTTGTCAGACCTAGTGTGTTACCCTAGAGCTCCAGTTTTTTTTATAAAGGAAAAGGATGCCAGTATGCGGTTACGTATAGATTACAAAGAGCCGAATCAGGTGACTATCAAGAATAAATACCCTCTGCTAACGATAGCTGATCTGTTTGACTAGCTGGCAAGAGCATAAGTATTTTTAAAGATTGATCTTAAATCATGATATCACCAGCTGTAGGTAAGGGTGGACAAAAAAACCAACAGAACTGAACCAATCCGTAACCGAACCAATCAAAATTGAAAATATGTTTTTTTAATGGTTTGGTTTAAAAATTTTCTAATCCGAACCAATCCATATATTTATGGTTTGGTTTGGAAGGTAAACCAAACCAATCTGTAAAACCAAACCAAATTGTTTTAGAAAAATATAATAATATTTTACTATATGTTCACATGATTTCATCTGATATTTTTTTTTTAATTTTTTTTAGGCTCATGATATGTTTTTTTTTTTTTTTAATAATGAAGTATTATTAACAAAAAGGGCAAATCATGGTGGCACTTTCTTGTATGGTAAGTACAAACAGAAACTGCTTATCGTAGTGGTAGTAGATAGGATAAATCATATCATTCCACTTGCGTATGCCCTTGTCGATGAAAAGAAACAGGACACATAGAGTTGGTTCCTTGGAAAATTGCTGGAACACATTATCAATGATCGCTTTAACATTTGCTTGATATACGATCAACACATTGGTATTAAGAGTGCAATTGAAGGTGAGAATGCTGTATGGCCTAGAGGTTGGCCTTGGTGGTGGTGTATTAGGCATGTTGCTAGTAGCTTCAACTAGAAGGCGAAAAGTAAGGAATTAGTTAAAAGAGCAGCATATCAAACCTAAACGAGAAAGTTCCATGGTTACTTCAATACAGCAAAGCAAAGTAATCCATAGACATCAAGGTATTTGCGTGAGTTGCATCCATGTTTGTGGATTCTATCTTATGATGAAGGCGTAAGGTTTGGAATTGGTACAACAAATATAGCTGAAAGTTACAATTCCATTCTAAAAGATGCTTGGTGCTTACCTATGGTAGCATTAGCTAAAAAAAACTTTTACAATTGCAACTATATATTCAACAGGCAAAGAAAGGAGGCAAGTGAAGCAATGAGTTTGGGTAAGTTGTTGACTGCATATGCTGCAACGAAGTTTGAGAGTTAGAGCAATGTATCTGGTGCCCATAATGTAACATGTTTCAATTATCAAGAACGAATACTTGAGGTTCTAACTGCTTTGCGCCCTACAATGTATGGCTAAAAGGGAGATCACATTCAAAAAGTGAAGTTGTGAGCAGATAGATACACATGCAATAAGTGGCAGAGATATAAAATTCCATGCTCCCATGCAACGTTAGTAATGGGTACTCTGCACATGGAATGTGTTGGCCAAGTTGGACAACGGTACAGATGGGAGAATTAGTTATGGGTATATGGGCGATCCTTCATACCTGTAGTAGATAAGGCTAATTGGACTTCTCTCAACATTCCAAAATGGCACCTTCGGTAGGCCTAGAGAAAAACGTTTCCAAAATGAGATGGATATTCAAAATGGCCCATGAGATTATTCATGCGATTCGTGTAGGCAGATAGAGCATAACATCAAAAGTTGACCTAATAGGCGAGCGGCTAGTAGGACAGCTACAGTCAATCGAGTCGTAGTGGTATTGGTTTTTTTTTTTTTTATTCATGTGATTTTTTTACTGCACTTACGCGGCATACTTCATCTGTTGTTGCTCCATTTTGCACCTAAGCATCTGCTAATCCGGTCTGTTACTTTCTTCCTTGCAGATTGATCCAGGATCAGTCGATGACTCCATACTTACAGGGCAGCCTACTTATAGATCGAGACTAGCGTGGGAGGGATAGGTAGGCCTGTTTGCTCATCCAATTAGGTAGATCATTTAGACAATGTTTATGATGGATTTTGTTTTCGAATGCAAGAGTAAGTGGTGTTACATTATCGTCGTAGAGAGGCGAGGCTGAGATGGCATGAAATACCCTAAAATTTTATTTGAGTTAATTAGATATTATTAGACGATTAGTATAAAAATACAAGTGATTTTGAACCTTAACTTAAATTTAGTTTATAAATTGATTTTAAATGATTTAGTTAGTGGAGTTTTGTAAACTGTAGGATATTATTAGATAGTTTAATATAATTAAATTAGAAAATGAATCTAATTGAAAATAGAGATTTCAAATACCTTAAATACTCGATTTAATCCATTAAACTACTTCAATCACCTATTTCAACAAATTCGAACTTATTTAATATCTTCTAATTATTAAATTAAATTTCATTTGTCAAGTCCAATCGCGTAAACCCTAAATCGTCAGTTTAGCTATTTGAGCCAAAATTTTAACACCGTAAATCTTAGAAATTTAAAACTAAATAATTCCTTTTAAATATCAAATTCCTAAAGCCCTAAAATTCTAAATTCAAATATGATATCAATTTTTCTTCAATTAAAATTCCTAAACATAATTTCTAAATCCAATTAGCTAACTATCTTTCTTCTTTCCCAATTTCCATTCTACATATCTAAAAGCCCATGACCTAAAACCCTAATTCTCATCTAAAACCCTAAACCCATTAGCAACAAAACAAAGCCCATAAGCTTAAGAGATAAAGTCCATTAAGCTATGAGACCATGAAATTATCATGTACACACACACATGCAATAAAATCCTAATGTCTAGAAAAAAATCTAACAAGTGAAAAGACCAAAATACCCCTTAAATATCTACACAAAAAATATCTTCCCATCCTAGAGAATTCTAATGAACATAAAAAGACCAAAATGCCCTCAATTAATCAAGCAAAATGACCAAAAAGCCCCTAAACCTAATGGGAATTACATAACATGAATTAATATAAATAGGATGCTTAGAAAACTGTAATTCCCAACCCATTTTCAGCAGCCCCATTCTCTCAAATTCTCTCTCAAAAAAACACTCCAAAAATACACAACAAAGTCCTCTTCAACATCAACACCCATAAGGTAAAGTATTACTCAAGTTTATGCCTCTTAACATCCTCTTTTGCTCCATTAATCTAAGCTATATTCCAATCAATTTCTTAGGTGAAATTAGAGACTAGAAACAAGATTGAAGTTAGGAAAAATAAGCTTGAAGAAGTTGCATCAATCATTGAGTGATAGAAGTGGTAGTGGAGGCAACTACTTGATTGATTTTCTAATCCAAGTAAGTAATTGTAATTAGTATATTTCATTATGTTGATGACACATATATTCATGTAAATTACTAAATGATAACTTAGATTCAAGTATAGATTACTATATGTACGCTTAAAAACTGAGATGAGCATGTATGGATGTTTTGATATATGTTGGAATTGGGTATGTTGTGTTGATTGTGATGATTTGAGATGTGATTTGTAATTTTGATTGTAAAATATAAATATATGTGTGAACTAGATGAAATAACATAGAATAAACATGTTTTAGATGAATTCAATATGCTTAAAGATTAATTTATATGCATATATATTAAATATGGATAGCTTGGGTTGTCAAATTTAAATAAAATACTAAATGAATTTATTTTTGAATGAAATTTATAAAAGTGATATTTGACATGTCTATATGAAAACTGTAAATTTTCGTGATTTTTGAAATACATTTACTATTTTTAAAAATTAAATTACAAAATAGCAAAACAGGGCAAAACAATGTTTCGACCAGCAGTGGTGGCGTGAATTCATATGGCCGAACCGGTGACTTTTTCTCCTTATTTTGGCTGAAATTATAACAGTTTGAAAGATTAAGATGTCTACTTTAATTTGGAGTAAGGAACCGGACAAGAACCAGTTGGTTTAATGGTAAAATCCGATCGAACCGATCGGTCGTTGCTGCCTATGCCCTGCTCTGGACAATTTTGTATCAATTAAAATTAAAACCATAATTAACTAATTAATTTAGGTCAAATGACCTTATAAACATATAAATATATGTGTTAGGAAGTTTACATAAAAATTTGAGCTTAAGAACCCGTGTTTAAGATAATAAACCAATTTATTAAAGTTAGGATGCACGCTAGTTTTCTATAGGAAATGAAATGAGGAATTTAAGGTAAATTAATTCTAATAAAATGAATATGAAATAAATGTAAATAATGTGTTTTCATGTTAAATTAAGAATTTTAAGATAAATAATTAATTATTTTTATTTTTATCTTATGAATTTATTTAATAAAGTAAGTATAAATATAACATCACAAGATAGTATAAACATAATAGGAAACTAGTTTAGATTCCTTAGTCCATTTAGATATAAAAAAATTATAAATTACATAAATAGAATAATTATATTTTAATAAGTTGTTTTACTTAATAAAAGTTTAATAGATTGATTATAGGACATACTATAGAATTTACCATTTTAAATTATCTAATTACCATTTAGTAAACTTGACTAGTTAATTATATTTAACTTTGTTAGATAAAATTAATATAGATTTATTAACTAATTTTAGCTTAGTAAATTCTTCAGAAACCAACAATTTATACTTAGCTATTAATTGATGAATACCTATATGATCATATTAACTTGAAATTAGCTTCGATTAATATGTTAGGTTAAACCTTAAATGATAAGGAGTATGTAATTTTTAAAATATGATAGACCACGAATAATAAGAGGAGTATATTGTTTCAATTGTAAATTCGCTAGAAAACTAAGTGGTTAATACATGTTTGATATAAGTTGATAATTGAATCAAATGCTTATATGAGTTAATCTTTGAAGCAGATATTTGTTAGGAGTCTGCCTTCTGCTTTATCTTCTTATCTATCTTCTGATTGTTCGGAGCACAGACTTTGTACCAGGTATACAGTGACTTGTGTGTTGCATGCTAGGGTAGGCATGCTAAATGAACTAATACTTAAAGACGATCTTAATAATTGCTTGTTGCTTGTCCGTGGCCGTTTTTGAGACCTGGCCCGAGGGGCGGCAACCTTGCTAGGCGGTGCCAGCACGGTAGTTAGGCACTTAGGCCACCATGGGCATGATGGTACGGAGGGTAGTTGATGGGGGGAACGGTAGCGGGATAACGTCTACCTGGATCGGAGAGAAATAATGTAGTGTGGTTCATGTTTATGGGACTGGTTGAGCTACACTATATTATGGATTGTGATGGGTAGAGATACGTAACGGCTGTGACCCCCAGACGAGGCTATTACTTATAGAGGTAGGAGATATAGTCGGGTTGCCTATATCAACCCCCTGAGCAATTGCTGCTACTCAAGACCCCCAGGTTCCCAGCGTGTTACCGGAGTGTAAGTGCTCTACTGTTGTTTGTCGCACTTTAATTTAAAGATATAAACTAATGGTTGTTGCATTACATTTAGAATAAGCATATATGCCCATCTCGTGTGTGCTTGTGTTGCTGTTGTACTGGGCTTCGGCTCATCCCTCTCTTTTTCAGGTGCTGATGATTACGATGATGATGATACCTGATTATATGGATATGGGTACGGTACAGATTTCGAGGAGCTTCTCGATGAATTGAGTGATTAGGACCCGCCGGATTACTATCTATTTTTATTTTATAAATTTCACTATCAAACTTATGTTTTGATGAGGGCCTATCTACGAGCCCATGGTTTGTACTTGAGTTACTTGATACTCTCTGTTTGAAATATATGATGAAATGGATCCTATGTACACATTGATCTACTCTTTGAAGTAACTTAATCGGAAAGTGTTTTGAAAAATTTATTTTCCGCTGCAAAAATTTTCAATTGTTTTCATAAACTAATTCAATGATTTCAGAATTTAAAATTTGTTTAGCAATGATCACGATAAACTGTAGACTAGATTAGCCTTAGTGTATAACGCTTAAGCATTATGCGTGGCGAACTGGACATGCCTTGGGTCAATTCAAGGCGTGACATGGCAAGACGGTATGCCTATGATTCTAGATGATCGACTTATTCCATTGCTGTCTTAGGCTAGTTTCATATGTGCTACTCATATACTGTTTGTGCAGTTGGATTGGCACCTAATTACAGCTCTAGTGGAGATGTGACATTTAGAGACCCATACCTTTCATATGTTGACAGAAGAGTGGACTGTGACATTGTAGGACATTGCAGCATTGATCGACCTTCCCATTGATGGCTAGGTAGTTACTAGCATAGCTCGAATAGATTGTTCAGGGTTGTGCTACAAGTTATCAGGAGTTAGACCTAGGCCTGGTGTTCCTATAGATGGTGGTTGGCTGAAGATGCCATGGTTGGACACACATTTTAGAGTGCTACCAGACTATGCAGATGATTTGATGATTCAACGCCATGCTAGAGCGTGCATTCTTTTGCTATTGGGGGGGTTTATTGTTGCAGATAAATCGTCGAATATAGTTCATGTGATGTACCTCCAGTTGCTCCATGACTTTGAGAGAGCAGTCCAGTACGCATGGAGAGTAGCTTCCTTAGCATGGCTATATAGGCAGCTATGCATGGCCCCCGACATCGATACGGGTAACATAGTAGGACCCCTTGTAGTTCGACAGATCTGAGCCTGGGAGCACTTCTTATACATTGCCCCTCTATGTCAACAGATCACTGCAGTTATTGGGATGCCATGTTTGATGTCATTCAATCCCCACACATTAGCTATTTGAGTATAGGGGGTGTTTCAATAGACAGCTCCCCAGTCAAGTTTCGAATTTTTTGTGTTTGTCTTTCCATGTGTATAATTTCATTGTCTTTCATGATGTATAGTACATTTTTTGGTTGGACAGGTTGTTTGGGACCCCTACCATGTCATTATGGATTCCTTGTCCGTCTATTACCGGGCTGGTAGTGATATTTGGCGTGCACGGGTTCCTCTTGTTTGCTTCCACATTGTCGAGGACTACTATTCAAACAAAGTGCTCAGACAGTTTGGTGGTTTCTAGGGGATCCTAGCCCCTCCAACATATATGAGGGCCTTGCATGAGCTGAACCTACGAGGGTGTTCCGAGTGGAACTAGGCGACGAAGCATGCCAGGTGGGTAGCCAGACGGGATGATGGGCGCGATCGCACAGTAGAGCTTCTAGATATCCCCATTGGCACATCAGCAGATTATTTCGACTGGTACCATTCGATCACAAGGCACTGGATCAATCGTACATGGGCCATTATTCGATATATGGTAAGTTCAACGACTACATAAGCTATATAGGGAATATATTGTGTTCGATACCTTTTGATCTAAATGTTTGCTCTCACTTGCAGGCAGATTTCATTTATAAAGTCCTCGACATACCACTAGAGAAAACTTTTGCCATTGCACGAGATGTCATTCATATGGTAGGCGAGTTTATGGGGATCAATTTGAATGATCCAACACTAATATTTGTACCAGGACCATCATCGGAAGACCCATAGCCTCAGCCTACAGAGAGACAGCCACAGTGAGAGAGGTTTGGGTGGGGAAGAGATTGGAGTTAGGAGTGAGGACGAGCCAGAACTGTAGATATCAGAGACAAGCCATTACCCTAGCATGTACCTGCACCTGATGAGCCTAGGCTTTCACAGTTCCATCATGACGAACCAGGTCTATCCTCATCATTATATGCTCATCTGCATGAGATCGTATGCTAGATATCTCATGTACAGAGTTCCACATCCCCCTTGCTCCACAAAAGAGGCGATCATGATCGCCACCGTCACATGATATGGGGGATGGACTCACATAGGTGGATTTAGATCCTGTCCCATTTCATCCTTACAGTGTTAGTAGTGGAGATGGGGATGAGACGCACATACAGGTTGATCCATCTATGCAGCATCCTCATTAGGATGTCCACTAGCATCCACCATTCGCTCGGACTTTTAACAGAAGGGGACGAGGGAGGCGGGGCACACAACAATAGACAACACATAGATGATGATTGTTGTATATAGATTCTTCTCTTTTATGTTTGTTGTTTATAGCATTTTCATGTACTTTTGGTGTAAATAACATAATATTAATGCAATCATTTTATATTATATTTTATAAGTTTTTAATTATGTTTGTGGTGAAAGGTGAATAGATTAGGTTTGGGACGGTGAATGAATGAATTGGGTTTAGGACTGTGTTTGGATGGATTAGGTACAAGAATACTATTTAGGTTGGGTTATAAAGTTTGGAAGTTGGTGGATGCCTAATGAAATGTTTTATATAGCTGATTGCATATGACTTTGACAAGTTATTACAATAGGTTATTTACAAGAAGTGATTTTTGTAGGAAATGATAAAGGTGGGAATATAATTCTCTTGATCTCGTCTCTTCAAGAGACGGGATGCACCTATCTAAAATTGAGATTATTTTCAATTCAATGTTATTTTTGTAGTTTTTTTAAAAATATATATATTTCCCTTTTCCCCATTTTTTTTGCTCCAATAACATTATCCTTATATAAAAAATAAAAAATATTTGATATTATGAGTGAATCTATATTAATAAGATTTTTGTGAATTCTTCTTTTCCTCTTTCACATAATTATTTTTTCACTATTTAATTCCTTTTTTTGCCAGCAACCATTATTAAATTAAATTATATAATTGAAATAATTACATTGAAAAAAAAAAAAAACATGGGCTCTCATTGTATTCATTTCATTCGTTGTTGTTGTTTTTTTTTTTTAATGTTATGTTATTTAATTTTGTAAATACCACGATAAAAATACTGCTATAAATATAGTAGATCTTTAGAAATTTGGAGGAAATTTCCTAATTAACATACGAGTTGGCATTATCTTAATTTTGATAAATTAACCTTTCATTTATTAAAAAAACCTTCCATTTATAAAAAGAAAAACACAAATAGGCAGTTCTCTCTCTTTCTTTAGTGGAGAAAGAAGAAACCCATCTCTCTCTCTATCTCTCTCTCTCCTGACGACACAAAATCCGCAGCCCTCAGCGCCACCAACATCACACATCACCACTAAGTTAGGGTTTTTGGTGGCTACCTTTTTGCTTTTCTGCTCTTGCTTTTCAACAAACCTTACTTCGGGTATGTGAATAAAAACCCCTTTTTATCTCTCCCTTCATTTTCATGCTTTTAGTTCCCAAATCTTCACTCGTTGTTAATTTCATTTTTTTTTTTAATATCGCGTCCTTTATCTTTTTTGCTTCCTAATTTGAATACCCATTCATTAGAACTACGATTTCAGTACTGGATTTTGATAAAAGTTTGAACCTTGAAGTTCACTAATGTAGAAATGATTCATCGTATGCATATTTAATGTCAAATTCGATGCTTTTATATTGTTATGAGCTGACGTTACCGTTACTATGCTGTGATGATACTGCAATTTTAGCTGTGAATGTGTTAAAATTTTGATCTTTTGAATTGGGTTTTGCTCCTTCCTGTATTTGTGTTAATAATTTTAGATTTTGTGTATGTGGGTGTTAGATTAGATGGCAAAAACTTCTTCTGGAAATGTTGGGCCTGGGGGTAAGACGGGTGTCCGAATCGTAGTTGCTGGTGATCGTGGTACTGGGAAATCGAGCTTGATTTGTGCTGCTGCCACTGATCATTTTCCTGCTAATGTGCCACCTGTATTGCCACCTACACGGTTGCCTGAAGATTTTTATCCTGACCGTGTGCCCATTACGATCATGGACACCTCCTCGAGGTAGATTTTCATCCTCCCAACTCATTCATTATGTTTTATCATAGTTCTACCGTACTGGGTTTTTGAAGGATTATGAGATTTATACAAAGTGTTCATGTGTCAGATGACTTAATTTAAGTTTTATATAAATATATATATATATATATATATTGAAATGTTGTAATAATTAATCAGAGTGGAAGATAGTGGCAAGCTGGGAGAAGAGCTGAGACGGGCAGATGCTGTTGTTCTTACTTATGCTTGTGACCAGCCTGCAACACTTGATCGTCTGAGCACTTTTTGGCTTCCAGAACTTCGTAGATTGGAGGTTAGTGTTCTGTGTAGTTAGTATTCTTTCTTTTTTGCAAAAAAAGTTTTGTACCGTTTGTTTCCAGTAATTGTTTTGTCAAAAACACTAGAACTTGGAAATGACTATGCTATTGGATGTTTCTCCCTGTCCTGTTGTCTCCATCTCTAACTTAGTTATTAAAGCATGGCTGATTCATTGTCCAGGTAAAAGTTCCAGTTATCGTTGTGGGCTGCAAGCTTGATTTGAGAGATGAGGTGCAACCTATCAGCTTGGAGCAGGTCATGTCACCGATAATGCAACAGTTTCGAGAGATTGAAACTTGTATTGAGTGTTCTGCTAACAAGCAAATTCAGGTAAATTACTATGCTTTACTGATGGCTTTGTTCCTATTGATATTTTACCCTTTCTAATTTTCTAAAGAAATGTTCATGGGGTGAATAAACCTGTTGATAATTCGCAAGTCCTAAGTTAACCAAAATTTCCTTTAGGGATGGGTTCCAAGTGAGGTTATTCCGCATGCATAGTGGCATATTTAGTGCCTTTCAACAAGAGGAGTTATTTCATTATATGTGGAGCTTCTTCGATTTCTCAGCCTATCTTTTTATTTGTGTCCCCAGATTCCTGAGGTTTTCTACTATGCTCAAAAGGCAGTGCTCCATCCGACGGGACCACTGTTTGATCAAGAAATGCAAACTTTGAAGCCTAGATGTGTCCGTGCTTTGAAGCGTATCTTTATTCTATGTGATCATGATAGGGATGGCGCACTCAGTGATGCAGAATTAAATGATTTTCAGGTTTTTCCTTTCCATAGATAGTATTGATGTAATGGATTATGTTTGGTGTCTTAAGTGAAATTTTCTTTTCCTTTATGTAGTAAAACAATGGCATATACTGTAATTGCATGTGAAACAAAACCTGATTCCATGTGCAGGAAGATTGATTATTATTATTTAGAAGTTTTGATAATTCTAGACTTTTAATTGTAATTTGCAAGCATCTCTTCTCTTGAGATATGTAAGTTTTCTTTCATTAACTTATTGCATGGGGGAACAGGTGAAATGTTTCAATGCGCCTTTACAACCTTCTGAAATTGTGGGTGTCAAAAGGGTGGTGCAAGAGAAATTGCCTGAAGGAGTCAATGAGCGTGGTCTTACATTGACAGGGTTCCTCTTTCTTCATGCACTCTTCATAGAAAAGGGTCGTCTTGAGACAACATGGACCGTTCTAAGGAAATTTGGTTATGACAATGATATCAAACTAGCTGATGGTCTGATCCCATCATCAGTTAAAAGAAGTCCTGATCAGGTAACATCTTGGGATAGAAAAGAATGTTATAGTTGCTAACACTTGTGTCTTTTACTATTTTGAACTTTTATTTTCACTTGTTATCTTTGGCTGAGGTGAGTAGTTCAAAATTTTTAATAGAACTGCAGAATTTGTTGGGTTTGGAGCCAATGTCAAAAGAGCATTGTGAAGCGACTTATGAAAGTTTTGTTGGTGACCATTAAAATTGGCTGTAGAGCATTTTGCATTCAACCTCATTTGGACTCTCAATTATTACTTGTATTTCCTCCATAGAAGATTCTCAATGGGCTGAGATCTTATTGAAAATAGTTTTACTAGTATAAATTACTTTTATTGATGGACTAAGTCGTGTTAAAAGTAGTTATTCACTATCTTTTTCCTCTCAGGAGCGAGGACTTTCTTTTCTGTAGAGTAAGTTTTGAAAATGCTAACCTCTGATCTTATTTATGCAGAGCGTGGAGTTGACAAATGATGCTATTGAGTTTCTCAAGGGGCTCTTTGATTTGTTTGATGGTGACGGTGTATGTCTTCATCTCTACTCTAATAAGTTTAAGTTTTTTCTTTTCTACTCTGAAAGAACGACGCACCTGTATGGAGTTCCCTCATTCTTAAATTCTCACCTTTTAACTTATACTTATCAGGATGGAGCTTTGCGACCTACAGAAATCGAGGATCTTTTTTCCACTGCCCCTGAATGGTAGTTGTGTTATAAAACCATATGTTTTCTTTGATAATGAAACAGCTGATTAACTGTTAATTGCTATTACTTCCAGTCCATGGAATGAGGCTCCATACAAAGATGCTGCTGAGAAAACTGCATTGGGAGGGCTTACACTTGATGGGTTTTTGTCTCAGGTAGGACTTTCATGATGCCTGTTATTCCTCTTTTCATTAACATGTGTCATCTTCTGGTGCGTTGTAGTCACTCTTGCATAGCTATCGTGAGTCATGAGGATGGATTCAATGTCTCTAGCTCCATATCAGTGTTTTGATTTTGCTATTGCTTTTTCGCCAGTATCTTTTGATGGAAGATAAGCAATACTAACTCCTCCCTAGGATATTACCTCTATCTCTAGCTGTGAATGTGAAGATATGATTCTGCCATATAATGTTCTTGTGTTCAATATGGTTTTAAGCTTCTATTAAGCGAAAGGCATCTTTCTAATTTTTTGCCTGCACAGTAGATTTAACACTAATGTGTTCTTGCAGTGGGCCCTCATGACACTGCTAGATCCAGCTCGGACGATGGAGTATCTTGTGTATATTAGCTATCCCAATGATCCATCTACTGCTGTTCGTGTGACTAAGTCTAGACGTACAAATCGAAAGAAACAACAATCAGATAGAAATGTGTTTCAATGTTATGTTTTTGGGCCTAAAAAGGCTGGAAAAACAGCATTGCTCAATTCTTTCCTGGGCAGGTATGCCCCTGGTTTAACTTTTATCACTCACTGGTATCTGTGTTATGTTGTCAGTGCCTGGTCCTTCATTAATGTTTGTACTACTTTTTTTGTGGTTGCAGGCCGTTTTCTGATAATTACAATCCAGGTGAGGGGCGGTATGCAGTGAATGTGGTTGATCAACCTGGAGTAAGTTTTAACTACTCTGTCCAAATAATTTTTTTATCCTTACAGCCTGACCCCAAACTTTCATCCAATGTAGGGAATCAAGAAAACCCTTGTCCTGCGTGAAGTTCCTGAAGATGAAGTTAAGAAATTACTTTCGTCAAAGGAGTCTTTGGCTCAGTGTGACATAGCCATCTTTGTTCACGATAGGTCAGTGAATGTTTAACCTGGTTGCTATATGGAAAATGATGTCTTTTGTTTTCTGTATGTATGTATGCTTTAACTGCTTCTGCCCTTCAGATGACTTTAGCTGATGTCTGGATGGCTAGCAATGAATATCTTCTTTCTGTGCTTTCGTAGTTTTTGGTCTTGTGGGATTCACCTGTAGTCATGCTTGTGTTTGTGGATGTAACAGACAAAGTGATGAAACAAAAAGGGAAAACATTTATCAAATTCTAGGGTTATGTGTAGCTTATCTAGTGATAGGTAAAACATATTTTTGGTTTCCTCACAATAGTTTAAAATTTCCTCTCATGAATTGTTTCCAGTTCTGATGAGTCCTCATGGAAGAGAGCAACTGAGTTGCTTGTTGATGTTGCCAGTCATGGTGAAAATACTGGCTTTGAGTTGCCTTGTCTCATCATTGCTGCTAAAGATGATCTTGATCCCTTTCCTATGGGCATCCAAGACTCTACCAGGGTAATGAATATTTATTTCCTTTCTTCTTGCACATTTCCATCTGGTTTTCTGAGCAATGATTCACCATCTTCAATTTTGCAATTGGCTTCTTAGTGGCTTAGCTTTTTGTTGCATGCAATGACTTTATATGGAAATTCTCTCTCTCTCTCTCTCTCTCTCTCTTTCTAAGATGGCAGTCTAATTATGATGCTTATAATCTGGCATTTCATCAAAAAATAGCAAAAATAGTTATGATGCCTTTTTGCTATATGTTAGCATAGAAGTAATGTCTTGTTTTTTCCCCTTCCAACTGTTGCTTTTGTAGCAGTCAAATGACTAATATTATGAAGCTTTGAGGGGTGGGGATTCTTCACTGTGGCAATATAATTCTAAATATTCTATTTTCTCCTTTCTTTGTAGGTGAGTCAGGATATGGGAATCGAGGCTCCAATACCTATCAGCACAAAATTAGGTGATTTTAATTGTGTCTTCCGTCGAATCGTTAGAGCTGCAGAACAACCTCATTTAAGCATTCCGGAAACTGAAGCTGGGAGAAGCCGCAAACAGTATCATAGACTGATAAATCGCTCTCTAATGGTAGTTTCAGGTATGTTGATCGGTGACAATCATGCAATAGTAAAATACTTAAGATCCTGAGGAAATTTGCTTTTGGAATGAAAATCTTATGGTTATTTCATCAAATTCAATTAATCCACCGTTGATTCTCTGGAATACTTTATACTTGAGGAAGCCTATGTTTTTGGTGCATGTAGCTTTTTGAACCAATGCTTACCACCCAAAAGTTAAAAGAAAATCATTCTTAATTAAACCTGGAATCAACAGCACATGCATAGAGCTGAGATATTATCTAATTTGAATGTCTTGGTTAACCTTAAAATAGTGTTCCATTTCAATCTAGCAAGGTAAATAATATTTCCAGACAATGTAAGCCCATTGGTTGGTAATTGTTCTCGGAATCTTCTAATGAAAGACGGTTAGGTGTTTCCTTCATTGATTTCATAATACCTAGGATAAAACAACCCACATTGGTGTCTAATTTCTATATATGGGTCCTGATATGCTACATATTAAAAAATGAAAGGAAGAACCATCCAGAAAGGGTTGGTCCCGATGCCATAGCAACTTTTGCTGTTCCTAAATGGTTGAGATAATTGATTCCTGTCTTCCCTGATACCTTGCTTTTTCATTTCTATGCTCTGCTTATTTTAAGTATGTTTTTTTTTTTCTTTTTCTTTTTTTTTTTGGGGGGGACAGTTGGGGCTGCCGTAGCTGTTGTTGGACTGGCAGCTTACCGAGTCTATGCTGCCAGGAGGAACACTTCAAGTTGATTGATCCAAAGAAGCACATCAATGGATATTGGATCCCCCATGCCATTTCCAGGGCAGGCTATTGGCACTTCAATTCTCCATGCATAATCTCTTGGTTTCATTAGATGACTGAAAAATTTGCACTCCGCACTCGTTCTGTTTATAGTCATGTGCGATTTTCTTGCATAAAGTTTTATTTGCTTTATTGGTTTAGCCTGGATGGATGATGTTTAAACATAATGTTAGTCCAATACAAACAAATCTTGTTCAGGACATGTGCAAGAAGTAAAGACGTTGCCACAATCTTCTCTGGTTCTCGAGCTATAGGAATATGGATGTATAAATGGTATTTCCTTAAATTGGATATAATTTGATTTTGTCTAGGTGACTTGACATTTTAAGTCTCCCTGTTCTTGATGGATAGCTGAAAGGGAAACCCCTTCTTATGCTCAGCCAGTTGTGATCTCTAGGAGATACTGCTTGGAGACAAGTAATCCGGAAACAGTCATTTAGGCAGTGGTATTGTCTTATGTGGGGGATTTAAATATACAATGAGAGGCGAAATAGGCGTAGAAGATGCATAGCGAAAGATGTTCCTATTTAAATTGTTAGAATGATTTATTCTGATGGATGAAGCTTTTCACCATGATCTTATTCTGGACGTTCATATGTTCTCCGTTTCCTTAGCGAGCTATGGATCATGAGCAGCACCCGTCGCCCCAAATGCTATTGATTATCATAAGTTAAATTAAAACTACCAGGGTGGTAGGATATAAAACTTTCTCGCAAATTTAGGAAGTGAAACCAACGTACAAGTGGAGGTTCCTATACTTTAGAAAACCTCAAGAGATACTGAATGGTCTGAAATGGCTGAGAAATTTTTTAGTGCTAATTTATGGTATATATGGCTTTTTTTTTTTTTAGGCAAGTTGCTTAATTGTTTGTTGATCTTTCCAAACACTTGTAACTACTAACTAGTATATTTATCAACCCCATAATCTCTTACAATTTAATCATATATATATATATATGTATGTATCTCATGGAACTTCATAATACAGTGCCAAACAATTTATCATAGTATGTTATCATGGTATTGCAATATGAGATATTAGTGCACTTCAAAATAAATGACAATCTTCAATATATTTAAGCATTTTTGCTAATACAAGCATCCATGAAAATATTTAGAGTTTTTATTTTTTGGGGGGTTGCAAAAGGAAAATAAGTTGCTAAAAAATCTAGTATAAATTTACTCAAAAATAAGCTATAATCTACTGGTAAATGGATAATAGATATTTGAAATCGTGTAAAAGGAAAGGAGTAATTGTAGCTGATAATGGACTAGAAAGTCAACCAACATTCTTTTAAGAGTCAAAAAGAAATTATATGGCGCGATAAAGAAAGAGAGGTGGCAAAGGGAATGTAGTTTGAGGAAATTGGAATGGTAATAGAATTTTGGGAAAAAAATGAGAGGTGGCAAAGAAATATACATGTAATATGCTTCAAGAATTTTGCCTTTTGCAACGCGCTTGCCCTTGAGCGTCTTCAACGAGAAAATATAGTATGTTACGTCCAATATTCTGATTTAGAAATTTGATGTGATCTGTGCAAAATATCTCACAACATTTACTCTATATACATTAAGTACTGGTTTCAAAAGGTATAAGATGTGAAAATATTTCCTTAATACTCTACCTTGTGTGAGTAAATTTTTAAAAATCGAAATGGGACCTATCTAGTGAACTTTGATACCGATTTGAAAATCATTCAACCATACAGATACAATAAGTTTAAGTAGATTTGTATCATTGCTAGTTACAATAATTTTAAAGTTCTAGTAATGATTGAAGATTTAAATGTGCATTGCCGTTTTGCTAGTTTAGGAATTTTATATGCATTGATATGATAATTTTACGAGTATTCAAGTATACGTGATTTGCACAATACACTAAATAATCCAGAGAGATCTCAATATAATTGTTTGCAAATGAAGTAAAGGGGTAGTTCCCCATTAATCATAGTGAGGTGAAAACACAATGTTGGCATGTTGGTGAACAACATAATAACCCATGTACCATTTTAATCACATAGCTTTGCAGCTAAGTCCTGGAATGATTGATGCACATTTTGCCTCCCCTTTACTTGTCCAGCCTTGTTTGATTCCACACCCTTTGATTGAATAATCAATTTGGTAGTCTTCCATGGCTTCCTTCTGAAGTTGGTCACAATACCTCTGAAAAATCCACAGTTACATGAAGTCTAAAGTCAAGAGCAACCAAGAACTTCATCTCTAGCTTGTTCATTTCTGATGTGCTTACTCCGCCCACCTTTGCAAAGTATGCATTGCTGCAGCCCCTACATTAAGAAGTAGAAAACACGGTCTTGTCGTGCGATCATAGCAATAATTTGATGATGCTTAACGGCTTTTGGCGTCTTTGGTTTGTAGTTTTGGTATCACTTTGCATATGTTTGAAACTAGGTATTCGGCATTAAGAAATGCAAAGAGATATAGAAGTGGTGAAATCATGAAACAGCTATAGAAAGGACAAGGATTATACATAGGCCAATTAGAATAGGAAGAAACATCTGGTTTAACTGCATAAGCAAACCCAGGTAAGAATGCAATAAGATGGTCATTATAAGGTATACGATTTGTTGAACTTAACAATTACTCTATATTCTATAGAGACCAAAAAAAAAAAAAAAATTACTCTATAATCTATAGGATAATTTTCTATGAGTTTTGTGTTCGGTTTCAAAACTTTACAAGTTTTGGAACTAAAACAAATCCCAATTGAAAACCAAAACTTATAAAAAAAAAAAGAGATAATATAATATTAATTCCTATAGTACATATGGCATTCAATAACAAAAAAATAATAATAAGATAAACAATTATTTTATCTTAAGAACTCTAACTAACCTCAACTTTCTCTGGTGCTCACAATTACCCTCACGACCTCACCATTTATCAGGATCTTTCGTCACATAATCACCCTCACCACTATTCTCTCTAAAGGATGCAACCAAGCTCGTCATTATAGGGTACTCAATTCGACCATTACCCTATCTAAAAGTTTTGGGATGCCTTTTGGCTCTAGTTTCCAAATCTATAAGTCTCCAAGGGCTGGGCTTGAGGAAACTTTTGTAGGGTATAGAGGCAGGTTAGGGCGTCATAAAACGCATCTCAAATTTGCCTCGGCTGCATCTTTAAACTACTCCGACCTACTTCTGTGATAAAAATTACTCTCTGAATCATGAGTAAAAAGTGGATGACAATCTTTTGTTTCACAACCAAGTAGGTCATTTCTTGTTATAAAGCATGTTTATGTGGTAATAGAAGAACTTACTCATCATCAACGAACTTAGAAGCTACTAGAATACTTGTGATCAGAAGCCGATGAACATTAAGCGAGTTGAGGTAGGCATTGGAGCATTGAAGGTATCTATCGATGTATATCTGTGCAACAACAAAGCAAGAGGGGCTGCAGCTTGAGTACTTATATATGCGTTCGAGGTACTGCTGGATGCTTAAGCTAGGAGCTCTGGTGCCATGAAAAACAGTTACGGTGTCCTTCCTTTTCAACTTCTTTGACAGCTTCTCATTTTTCTTAATGGACCTTTCAAGAGCAGAGGATAGACAGATCAACACTTGAGGAACTCCTGAAGCTTCCTCGCTGTACTTGTCAAGTCCTAAGAAGAAATAAGCCTGTGCTCCAATGGTGATTCCGTCGAATGTAAAGGGTTCCATCTCTTTTCACAGCTGCAATCAACACGGATTTAGGCACGGTTTGAGGTCAGTTGGGAAAAACTGGAAGATTGAATAACATTGAGGACATGCTGGCCTTTTCGTTGATGTTACTCTCATGTGATATGTTTCCAGAAAGGTTCTAATCTTATGTGTGTTGTGGAATAAACTAGCTTTTAGTGAATTATTCTTTCCTCCAAGTAAAAGATACAATGGAATCAATATTTGAGACATTTTGGATGAATTCGTACATGCAACATCTTCAAAAGGAAAATTAACCTTTAATCCGAAGGTTTTTTTTTTTTTTTTTCAATTTTATACTTATCCTAAACCCTTATAAAAGTTACAATGCAAGTGTCATGCTCGGAAAATGCCATAGATCCAAAACTAGATCTAATTAGTATTCTTTTTGAAAAAGATTTAAGAATCAATCAAACGTTTTACAATGGATTAAGATTAAATCGAACAATAACAAAATTTTTGCGGTTATGCTACTCACGTCATATCTAAAGTTTAAGCTTTTTAGATCATATGGTTTTGGCATTGATCTTAACATTATATGTGAACCTAGCAAAATAGCTAAGCTTGCCAAAGCCACCTGCTATATGCTTGTAATGAAGCAAGCGGGGAATTGTTGAATCTTTTGTAGAATCAAGGGGGCCATGGCAATGGCATTTCGAACCAAAAAAGCTAAAATAGGAGACAATATAAAAACAGTTGTACAGATTCTCCTAGGTTAAAAACTAAACAAGTTACGACCAAAGCTGCTAGAACTTCAAACCACCTTCTTATGTTATACGTCTGTTTAGACCATCCAAACTTCATAAGCATGCTCTAAGCAAGCTTTCAGTGTCTCACAAGCCAATATATCAATGTGTGCATAAGTATGTTAAACAAACATGAACTAGCTAAAACCCGAGAGCGAATTGAAGAGTTCACCAGCAATAGAATATTACTATGAAGTTTAGAGCAGATTGAAACAATGCACATTCATGTTGGATGGAATTCCTGGAAGTGAATTGAGAAAGAAACAACTTACAGACACAGCTTCTTCGAAATAGGGTGGAATTGCTACAGAGAAAAGTGACGAAGATTGTTTCAAGAGTCTGCTTTCTGGGACATCTTTGCTCCTAGCAATGGAAAAGGTAATTCATCGTAGGAATACTTACAATATGAGACAAGTCTCTTCAGAAGAACACAGTTCAAGAACAGTCCTTTTTGGTAACTACTTTAAGTAGACTCTGTCTCTAGCTATTTTACCCTGCAATTTAAAGCTTCTGTTATGTATCATGATAATTATAATGAAAATGACACAATATTGTCTTTTAAGTATTTATGGAGAATATCAAGGTAAGCCGTAGATATGAAGAATAAACATTCACTATAAGATAATTGATCTTTAAAAATAAAAATTTTGTTATGTTTTTACAAATAGAATCGATGTTGATAATTTTTACAACAGAAATTTATATTTAGAGAGAAAAATTTTATTTTTAAAATCTAATTTTCTTGTAGTGATTCAAATATAGTTGTTTATATTAAAAATGTTATCAATTTACTTTTAAGTATTCACTGTGTTTGTTATGTGTTGAAAAATTAATATTTAGTTGCACTTAGGCTAGATATAATCGTTATGCACCATATAACCTACCATTTATCCTCAATTTGCACAATTAAAACATAAACTTTGTTGGAATTATCCCTTTCCGTATTTTGTAACCCTAAGAATTAGCAAAGCCTTTTTCTTTTTCCTTTGGGCTAACTATATATTTTACAAGAATAAAAGCAATACTAAATGGAACATAATCTAATTTTCATCTCTATGTTATGAGGAAATTCCACGGTCCATCGTTGATTTTGACAAGACCACTCCCATCAATTATCCATGGCTCATATCATACCCAACCATGATCGGACTACTAAAATAGTTAATATTCTAATTACTATATGTGAGATGGTTGACTGGACGGTCTCGTTAATTGGATTGTAAAAGCTCCCTTATGTTATATGGATTGAGTTATAAGACCTACTTTATAGACTATCAACATTAAGGGAAACTATTTTTATAGACTACAACATTAAAGGAAACTATTCGTTTACTAATTTCACTATAGGTTTTTGAATATATGAATATGATTAATTGCATATTAATATATTATCTTAATGGCCTAACAATCATTTGATTCAAATTGCTTTGACCCACAATTAAATGAAAACAAATTTCCACTAAACTTAATGATCATTTTGATCACTTTGTTCCAAATGTCTGTTGGGTAAAATTAGTACATGAAAATTATCAATTGGACCTTTTGTCTGATGCAAAGTCTTATTGCTTTTTCTGTGGAGCAACAAAACAGTTTCAAAATATTGACACGCTTGACATCATAGCATGCTTAAACGTGGTAAATTTTAGTCAACTTATCGTACTATGTATGGAAGATGAATGAGTGCATACTGCATAAAATCAAAATATCTAGCTACAATTTGTTGGTAATTATTTGGCCAACATTACACTTATATTTTTTTTAACTTAATTTAGCTCAAGTTTATTATTAACTAAAATAAATACAAATGATTTTTTAAATATATTTGGTTCTTGACTCATGATTTCAAAAATTAAGCATTTGGATTTTTAAGTATTCAAAAGCACGTTATAAAAAAAATCTACATAAACATTTGCCTCTTAATAAAATGAATCACAAGATCAAAAGAATAAGAACCAAAAAAAAAAAAAAGTACAAATGAGCCCATTCATTTTACTTAATAAATAAGGTTGTAATGAAATTGTTATTACTTCATAAGATTTTGATTTATCAATTTTTTTCATTTTAATGGGAGTATTTTAAGAAAATACAAATCCAACATAGAATTGTCATTTATAGATTTGAGTAAAGAATGATTATTTAATATTTTTTATAATAGGCCAACCAAATATCGTAATAGTTCTTTGTAAAGAATAAATCTATAATAGAAGCACATTTACAATAAAGTAATCGGACATAACCAAACAAATTAAAACAATCCCCAATATTTTGTTATTTTTATCAAGATGAAATAGTGATGCAAATGTCTGAAGGTCTCTTTTTAAAGATTTAAAAGTTTAAATAATGACTTTCTCCTATGAACAGATCATTGAATATATTTATAGCATAGAAATTAGTAAATAAATAAATAGATTTCCTACAATTAGAAAAAGCAATAATTTTCTCATCACATCTATAGAAATTGGCATAAAAGAGGAGTGCATACGTGGCCATGATCAATACTTTATGAATTTGAATATTGATTGTCAATTCAAAAATTTAGGAAAAGTGGTTCTCTCCTTTTCATGGTCGGCAATTCCTTTCCTTTTGCCCACTTAAACATATCGAATCGAATCATAGTAGATGTGATATTTCCATAGGTATAATTTTTCTCTGTACTTCACAACAATAGTTTGTTGAATTGTGGGTCCCACATGTGGGCCAACAGAATCTTCCCACCACATGGACGTCACTAATAAGTTTAATACGTTTTATTTTATATACTAGTTTGGTCCATCTAGACTTTGAAAATTTTATGTGAGAATATTTATATGAATAATTGCCAGATTCTAGAAAGTTATAGGCCCATAAGCTAGAGGATCAAGATTGCAACTTAGGAGTCTAGCTGAGTAGACAAGCTCTTCCAACTCGACATAATAATGTTTATCCGAAATTTATTTGACTTTTAGGGCCTATAAGCTAATTGAATCAAGGTGCACATTGAGGGAGTTCCAACCTAAAATTTTAAAGATTGAAATTAATTAAATTTAAATTTTAAATTAGAATTCGGGTTTGAACTTGAGTTTGAAATCAACTAAACATAGTATTAAATAAGTTTGAACTGGATTTGCTTATCCTCATTTATGCTTAATATATTAAAAAGTATCCTTTATTTGAATTATAATGATATTGATATTCAATCTCAACTTAAAATCTATTAACATTTAAATTCGATTTTCTTACCCTTAATTATGATTGCGAGCTCATTAGACTAACTACCATGACGTTCAATTTGACTCAACAAACTACATGATTAGCTTGAATTCGAGCTTCAGCTTAACCTTGACTACACTATTCTTGATTTGCATTTAAGTAAATATCGATTCAAACTCAAGTAATTGAGGAGTAGTTAGACTCGTTTATATCCTTAGTCGAGTCGAGCTCAATTTGAGTGTCTTAATGTATGGCTTGACCATTTTGCTAGCATAGTTTGGCTTCGATCAAACTTTAATTATAATCAATTAAGTAAATTACACAAACATCTTCTGGAGTCCTTTAAAATTGCATGGACCTCCTATTTTTTGAAAAATTGGTGTTTAGATACCTAGAAACCTGCTTTGCAGGGGTTAGGA
Organism: Combretum micranthum; assembly: GCA_024138025.1. Classification (NCBI taxonomy): domain Eukaryota; kingdom Viridiplantae; phylum Streptophyta; class Magnoliopsida; order Myrtales; family Combretaceae; genus Combretum; species Combretum micranthum. The sequence continues at coordinate 847,681 of JAMXBD010000293.1, forward strand.
GGATCCGAGGCTAACCTTTTAAAAAGTAAGAGGTATCTAGGAAACTATACTAAATAATAACTTTAGATTTTAGAGAGTCTACTATTGACTTTTTAATAAGCACGAGGTTCATACAATTTTTAAAAGATTTCAAGAGGTGTTTATATAATTTGCCTTAATCAATTTAAGCATCAATATTACTTTTATTAGAAAAAAAGTATATTCTTTTAAATAAATCCGGCCTGGACGAGTTCATTAAACTTATACAGTGCTATTGAGCTCAAGATTCCAATCTTAGTCAATTACTAGTGAGCTTGAAAGAGTTCAAGAATTTACTTGATCAATTCCTAGTAAGCTTAATACTATATTACTTTACTTGATCAATTTATATCTTTATTTAGAGCTCAAGAATTTACTTGGATAGTATATATCTACACAACATGGTGGACCATTAATTTAATTGTCGATTTTTCTTTAGATCTATGAATTTTCTTTTAAGAAAATTAATGAAGATTTTATTCTATGTCAAAAGTTTTGCATTACATAAGTAGTATAATTTCCAATAAGAAGTTAACTACTTTTAATACCTCTATGCAACAAAGAACGTAGTTTAAAAAGGCCAATAATTGTTTTATTTGTCCTTTGATTACGTTATTGGAATAAGAGTGTGAAAGATTTAGTTTATGAAGATGATAGAAGAATTACGAGTAAATGAGTAAAGATGATATGTTCTTAAGTATGACCTGAACTTAAAAATCTTGAACTTGATGAGACTTTAATCAAGTTTAAATTATAAACTTTAACTTTGCTTAAAGAGACACACAACAATGATTTTATCAAACTTATTGGAGCCTACTTTAATTCTGCTACCTTCTCCTTCCATGCTTCTATGCAAGTGAATAGCTCTCCTCTCTTCTTATCAGGCCTTAAGCCTTCTTACGCATTCTCCTCTAGTCTTTCACTTGTGGGAGTCTATTTATTCCCTTTATTTTATTCTTTTGGGCTCTTCTTAGTGCTACTAAGAAGAAAACACTAAGGCCAGTTATTAAGCATTTGTGGAATCAAACTCAACTGCATCTCCAATTATGAAAGTTAATTTTAGAACTTTATTCAACCTTCTGAATAAAACTCATCATAAGCTCCTCCACTCATATTTACTCTTGAGGTGGTTGAGAAAGTTGTAACAAGTCAAGTGGTGCTCTAAAGACATTATTGTTCTCTTAGCGGGATAAATTTAGTTGATTTCTCTAACCTAAATTTTAAGTATTCAATTGCAAAATGTGGATATCCTTATTGGAATTGCTAACGAAGTTAGTCTATTTAGAGCTTGTTGTTGTAGAAAGAATAGAGGAGTTTATAACCTCCTAGTCCACACATTAATAATTACTTTTCCAATGGTTACACATTTATTAAGCTAGTTATTAAATAGGTCAATTTCATCAACACCACCTCAATTTTGCCTAAATAAGGTTATGTTTCCTTTTTTTTTGCCCCCCTCATCATAAATGTTATTTTGTTCTATTAATAGATGTGGCATGCATTTAAAGAGGTCTCAAACGCATGGTGAGTTGCTATTGGCCATATATGCCAGTTGTGCTAATGAAAGTAACAGAGTAATGACAAATGGTGTTTTGACGTCGAAATATAAATTTAGATAGTAAATTGACTAAATATAAGTTCAGGTAGTTAATTGACGATTTAAACAAAATTGAGGTAATGTTTCTTACATTAGCTTTAGTTAATAACTAGCTTAATAGATGGCTCTCATTTGAGTTACAACTTATGCTTTATAGGCATTAATACATATTAATTCATACAATAATCTCATGATGATTTCAACCATAAAGACTATTCGTACCGGTTCACTAAGAAAGGAACTAATGATGCTTGATGTAGTAATGCCTAAGATCAATACTTGTCTTGTTACATCTTCACTTAAGCTCCCATATGTATCTTTCTTGAACCCAGTTCTCTTGGTCTATGAGTATGACCTCCATCAACATATGCAATGGTCTCATGCTCATGTCTCCCTTAAAGACCTCCACAACACATATGCATTTATAGGTTAAACTTTTACTAAATTTTTACTATCTGGCCATTTAACTGATCATTAAGGTTATATTTAGACTATTTGTTTTTCATTTGTATCTTATTAGTATATGATTTGTATCTGTATCTTATGTGTATCTTATCTATAAGGTCCGCTTATAAATAAATAAATAAATATATTTTTAATTGTATCTATTTTTTACAAATAGTCTAATTGAAACGAACAATAAATGAATGCTAGACAGACCTCCAAAACAAACATAGCCTAAAATATATATAGTAACAATTATATGAAGTATTTTGGTGGTTTTGATTATGATTGGGTATAAATCTGTGCTGTTAATTAGCTCACATGACCAATTCTATTAAAAAATATAAAAGGGCCATAGAATTTTCCAAACTTTTAGTAGTCATTTACTTAGTGTCTTAAGACTATGTGCACCTACCAACAAAGTCCCAATATTTTATTTGCCATTAGATTCTAAACCTTTGGCAAAACTCAAGAAACATATTCTCAATTTATTTAGGTTTAAAGTTAAGAAGTAAACATAATTAAAACTTAGGTAGATGTGGTAAATTGTATTTGAACTTTGATAAAATATGCAATTAGGTACCTGATTAATTTAGTTCTTGAACTTTAAAATTAATTAATTTAGTACCTAAAAGTACTTTTTGTATATACTAATCAATCTCACGGAGGTATTGTTGGCATGTATAAAATTTTTTTTCAGATATTCAAAGTTTATATACTAAAATGATCAATTTTAAAATTCAAGTACCTAATTGCATATTTTACTAAAGTTTATATATTATTCACGATATTAACCCTTAAAAATTTAGTATTTCGAAGACCAACATGGTAGCCTTAGTGCTTATCACTTTACTTAATAAGATTTGGGTATTTTGTTTTATATTTCTTTTACTACGATATAATTTTAGTTTGAGTAAAATGAGCAATTTTTTTTTAAATTTTTGTTGAATGAATGTCACATTTGATACATAAGCTTTGTAAATTTATATAACTAACTACTTAAAGTTTAGATATATCAATTTTCAACTTTTAATTTGCCTATTTTTATAATTAATTATCTAAACTTTGTCAATTTTTACGATTAGCTACTTAAACATTACTTATTTTTATAATTAAGTACATCATCTAAGCACTTTGAATCAACTTAAAAAGTTTGTAAGTACTATATAACACTTTTCAACTTTAGATAATTAATTGTATAAATTTAAATATCAAATTTAGTAATTACCTTTTCTTTTTATTGCGATCAAATGATGCATGCTTTTATTTAAAAGATTAAAACATGGTTAGGTGCGTTGTCTTGAAAAAAGCGTTGATGTCCCTTCTTAGAAAAAGAAAAAAGAATACAAATCTTATTTTACCACTAATCACATTTCACCCGGCCAACTAAACCAATGATTTGATTTTCCTTTTTTTTTTTTTTTTGCTCTTTCAAAATGGTTATATTATCGACCGAAGATATAATGGATTTTAATTGTCAGTTCGGCTTTTTCTTTAAAGGCATAGCCTAGGAAGATGTGGTAGATCAAGCCTCCGTACAGTTTTTGGCCATATATTGAATTTGAATGGATCAATGAAGGAAATCCTTGAAGCTCAGCTATCTTATCACGGCCCATTTGGATATAAAAAAATAAACAGGTTAATATCGAGAAGTTCTAGTAAAATGTATAATTAAATATTTAAAATTTAAGATTGTTTAATTTAGTGTTTAAATTTTTTTTTTCGTATATACTAATACTTTCATTAAATTGGTTAACACCATCATCCGATGTAACAGATGTGACGTTTTTAACAAATATGACCGGTATTATTTGTATACACAAAAAGTTCTTTTAGGTATTCATAATATTTAGCCAAAATAAATAAGTAATAGAAAAAAAATTTACCTGAAAGCTTTATTATGGGAATCCAATACATGTCTACCCTTAACTTAAAAAAAAAATTATCAACATATAAGTAATATAAAATAAGATTCCAAAATCCCATAGTAAAATCGCAAGTATTGATTGTGACATTGATTTTTGTATGTATATCATGGGCATTAATTGCGATTTAATGTTTAACTATTGTTGCTTTATCACACTGCAAAAGAGGAATAGAAGGAAAAAACCAAAAACTAGCTGCGAATTATTTTATTTATTCACTCTATATAGAGTATTGAAAAAATATTATAATAAATATTTTCAAGCAATCTAAATAAAATAGATAATTACATGTATTTCAAGAATACTTGGAAAAAAGGTTTAGAAAGTGTCTGTACATTACAATTTGGACAAATTAATGTATGAACATTCATACTTTTCATTTTTTCTATCTTTAGTTTTACTTTTTTACTCGTATCAGTGTCTCTAGAGATACAAAAAATGTAAAGTTTGAAAGTGAAGACACTAATTTACTCTAATTGTAAAGGACAAACACTTTCTAAGCGATTTTCCTAGAATACTTATTATATTTTTTTTTCTCTTTCCCAGAATACTTATTATATATTTTTTCTATTGCCTTTAAAGAAACGACTCATTAGTCTTTTAGTTTCTCACATGCACGCACGCACGCACATACATAAAATATTTGCATATCTTATTTTTTCACCTATTTATTATGGGAAAAGGAAATTAATATTATTCATTTTTTTAAATTATAAAATTACCATTGGAACAAAAATTATCCAATTTAGCCAAGTTGAAAACATATGAGGTTATAAACGGTTGACCTAGTCTGTTTAACATATGAGTATCTTACTTTCTTTATACTTGTACAATTCAACCTAAATATATGGCTACCATCATTTGGTTGGAATTATTTTGGTGTCAAATAAATTCTCTCTTCATTTGTTCTATTTCTTCTTAAAGACAGTAATGCCGTGGGCTTCATATATGTCACAAATGTCGACATCCAAAGATATAAATCCCAAGGTTGCTTAACATTAACCCATTCTTTAAACTTCCTACCTTTAACATCACAAAGCCTTGTTCTATCATTGCAGGAAAAAGATCACATACATTGCACCATCTATACGAGAACTGCCCAGTAAGTACTTGTTTATGGGAATCCTGATGTGGCTTGAAATGTGAAAGGTATTAAGAGGAATACTGTAATCTATAGGTCAAGCACCATTGAACAACTTCTTTGTAAGCACACACCGTGCCTCCATCCACATCCCATCGCCACTATACTAAGACTGCCATTGGAATTGCACCACCTCGCGCGACCTTCATAGAGCACTACTAGAACTTAAATGGAGCACTCGAGAACTACCGGTCATCTTCACCATTCTTCCATAACTGTGTGAGTGCTTCCTATCAACACCTTAAACAATCTTCACCATCGATGCTCTCCTACCCACCATTTATCTTCAACTTTTTTTTTGTTTCCAGCAAGAAACTCGTCTATTCAATAAACGAGGTGCACAAAAAAACATTAAGCTTGTCTCTTGAAAAGATGAGGCCAACCACTTATGACCCCATCTCTTCGGGAGATGAGTTCAGCTTATATTAAATTGAGATTTGTCCCAGTATAATTTTGTAATCTTTTTTTTTTAAATTAATAATATAATATAAAAATAAATAAATCATAGCAAAGGGCGTCATATGTTAATAAATAATAGATTTTATGGTATAACCCTAAAATGAATAATAATGATAAAAATAACCATTTCCCTTCCATCACCTAAAAGAATTATGTTTCTTTTATAGCAATCCCACAAAAGGTCTAACCCATAAACTCCCTCAAGGAAGTATCTACTTTAAGGAAGAATGGAAGTAAGAAAATTTAGGTGAGTTTCCTTCCCTTTGGTTAAGACTAAGAAAGTATATCCTCTCGAGTTTTCTTATTGGTGTTGAAGTGATTTAATCTTTGTAAGAGAATTAGGAAACCCTGAATTTCTTCTTTGGTAATTTTGTTGTTTTTGCAATCAAAGGAGGAAGGAACATTGTTTATGTTTAGGTAATGTGATTATGATGATGTTTCGTGTTGATATATATGTTTTGGAAGTTTGGTTTGGGTTAAAAAACAAGAAAAAAAGGTTTTTCTTTTGATTTTTTCATGTTTTGATCAAGCAGGAGTGCGGACAGAGATAACAGCCATGACACAGGCCATGATCTCCTCGAATGTCTTGAATCCAGGCCGATAACGGTAGTCACCACCCCCATCATGGTCGTGATGGGGGTTACGCCACCCATAACGAGCATAACGATTGTATATATTATGTCCCGAGGTTATCACATCTCCTATCATGGGCGTGATTGACAGGTGGATTGTGTAGTGTTCTTTAATTCATGTTTTTGACCTTCTTAAACACCTTATCTCTTAGTCTATCTTCTAGTACTCCTAAATCCTAGTAATAAGGCATATCTAAACCTAGAATAGTTGTAGTTCATAATAGTTTAAGAGATTAGATAACCTTAGAAATATGTTTTTCTTTTGAAATCAAGTCTTGAGTTAGTTTTCTTTTTGTGAGCAGGTGTTTTAGGTGAAGCGAAGTTATTTGTTCCAAACATTGTTTCAAGTACAATCTTATCTTGGTTGTTGTTTGTGATTGTAGGCTTAGTATCTGTAAATGAACTTAATAATATATGGCTTTAAAATGTTTCTTAGTTGTGTTTAGCTAGGCTTAGTTGACTGGAAGTGCCAGTGTTACGAGGATGGTGTCCTGATGATTTGTAAAGTGTTGTTCTGAGTGGAGTTGTGTATAGAGATGATTTCGATAGTTTATGAGTGGTACGAGTACGGTACCCAAGGTGTGTAGGGAGTAACCAACACCAATATATATATATATAAGTATTTCATGTATACATATATATTTTCACGGAGTCATGAGTTACTCTAGGTTTAGGACTAGTTGCAAATGGTTCTAAACTGTGTTGGTTGCCTAGCTAATAAAAGATAATAACCTGTAGTTGCTACATATATATTACCATGTTGCATGTGCAATTATATGTTATTTGTCCATGTGCATGTGTTTATGATTTGGTGTACTAGGCATTGCGCTTACACCCTCTATTTTTCAGGATTAGGTGAAGAAACTATAGTATTCGATCTATCAGGCTATGATATTTTCGTGGACTATGGGGAGGACAATATTGGAGCCAATTTTCAGTTGACTATTATAAATTTCATATTGGAGATAGTTACAGTTGAAGACTTTAATAAGTTTTAAATAGTTTTTATGATTTTTTATTTTGTGAGACCTTTTCTTGCAATGTTATAAGTTTGTTGTAAGTTGGTGTTTGGTTTTTTCCAATTGAGTTGTTCAAGAGTTTCATTAATGTCATATATGTTTTAAAAGTTCTCTTTTATGTGAGACATTGAATTATATTGTGTTTCAATTTGTTGTTTACTAGAATCCAAGCCTTAGCATGTTTGTCCCTAGTGAGGACATGTGGACCCGATAATGTCGTCAGTTTAGGGCATTACAGCTTAAGCGGTATCTATGAACTCTTTAGAACAGTGAGCAATGATGAGCGCGGCAGCAAATGGTTGGAGCTGCTTATCTAGATTAATATATATGTTATCTAGTTGTTTCCTATAGTGTTTGTTCCTTTCACCTATTCCATCTCCTTTCTTACGTTATGTATGTTTATCTTTGTTAGAATACTACCTAGAAGAAGAGCCCTTGATGCTGGTTCCTCCTGGACTTGTGAGGAAGAAGTTAATGAAGGACAACCACCTAAGAACCAGCCACTTTTGAATCAATTACCTTAAGACCTATTACTACCACCGCCCTCACCTATAGGTCAATAAGTATTTGTCGACGTTGCTCAGCTTATGTAGATAGTGAATACCCTTTTAGGGGTAGTTATGCAGCAACACCAGAATATGCGTCAGGATGTGCAGGTGATTTAGGCTAATGCTGATGCCTAGAGGTAGGAAACTCAATAACAAAACGGCAACAGTGGTAATGATTCCAGGCATGCTAATGTGTTAAGTCTAAATAAGTTTGCAAATGTAGTATACAAGTTTGAGCCAAAGCCTGGGAGGCCACTTAATGCTCAATTGTGCATGAAGAAAGTAGAGAAGACTTTTTTTGCTCTTGATATTCTTGAGAATAGAATGGTTGAGCATGCCTCTTATTTGTTGATTAGGAGAGCAAATAATTGGTGGTTGAGCACCAAGAGACACATGGCTTGAGTGATCACCTAAGACAGATTCCAACAGGCCTTCTGTAGGGAGTTTTTCCTTGAAAGCACCAACCATTAAATGCTGCAAGAGTACTATACTCTACAGCAGGGCAGAATGACTATAGAGGAATATGAAGCTGAGTTGAATAGGCTGATGAGGTTTCTACTAGATCCTTTGAAGGAGAGTAAGGATGCCAAAGTGATCAATTTATCACAGGGTTAGAGCTTGAGATTCAGTATCACGTAAACTTGATGGATTTGACCAATTATTCTTCTATGGTCAACAAAGCAAAGGTAGCTGAGCAAGACTTAAATAAGATTAAGGGTCAGGAGGCATAGAGAAGTCATGTTCATTTGGAAAAACAACCAACTACTAGTGTCCTCATCGGGGGAAGAAACCTATCACACATCAGGTCAGATCAGTAGTTATGGCTAGAGAGAGGAAGTGTACCAGTGCTATGGACCACATGATCTCAAGGACCGTAAGTGGCTTGAGAATGCTTGTTTTCCATGTGGCAAGGTTGAGCACAACCATAGATTTTGTACAGAAAGGGATCTCCCACAAGTGTTCTGGTTTAAGTGTGGGCAGAGAGGACACCGGGCAATAAAATGCAAGAAGCCTAGAAGATAAGTGGTTCCAGGAGTTCCGATAGGCTGACCTTAGGGTAGCGGGCAAGGATAAAAAGCACTAGCTAAGATTTATGTCTCCTGCACAGAGATACATCCAATGTGGACATGATTGTAGGTACGCTCCCTATACTCCTTCATAATGCTTATGTGCTTTTTGATACTGGTGCAAGTTTTTCCTACATCTCTGAATCTTTTTTGTCTGTATGTGATGCATGCATTGAGAATATGACTGAATGCTTGTTTATAAACAGACCTTGGCAAAACAGAACCATGTTGAGTAGGATTTGTAGAAATATGGATGTAGAGATATAAGGTAGACACCTACCTACAGATCTAGTAGTCTTAGACATGGTAGATTTTGATGTAATCTTAGGAGTAGACTAGTTAGTAAAGTAGCATGCTGTGATTGATTGCCATAACCTAGTAATGGAGTTTAGTTTGCCATATGGGGATTAGTTTGTATACAAGCTTGAAGTGCAAAGACCTCTAAGTCTACCTACATATGAGATATGGGGAAGGTCAGCATTAGCTATGGCAGCCATGATGATGGAAGATAAACTAGAGGCAAACCTTGCTCAGGTACCAATAGCATGTGAATATCCCAATATTTTCCCAAAAGATCTACTAGGTTACCACCATAAAGAGAAATAGAGTTGTATTGATTTGGTGCTAGGTACTTTGCCCATATCTAAGACACCATACTACATGGCGCTAATAGAACTTGGAGAGCTCAAGGTTAAGTTAGAAGATATGCTCAAGAAGAAGTTTATCAGATCTAGTGTGTCACCCTGAGAACCTCCAGTTTTGTTTATAAAGAAAAGGATGGTAGTATGTGGTTACGTATATATTACAGAGAGCTAAACTGGGTAACTATCAAGAATAAATACGATCTGCCAAGGATAGTTAATTTGTTTGACCAATTGGCAAGAGCATGAGTATTTTCAAAGATTGATCTTAGATAAGGATATCACCAGCTACGAGTTAAAGTAGAGGACATGTAAAAGATAAACTTTAGGACCAAATACGGATATTATGAGTTTGTGGTTATGCTATTTTGGTCTTACAAATACACTAGCCATTTTTATAGACCTTATGAACAGAGTTTTCAGAGATTATCTAGATCTATTTGTGGTACTCTTTATAGATGATGTTCTAGTGTACTCTAAAACCAACAAAGAACATGAAGAACATATAAGATTAGTTCTGAACAGGTTACAGGATGAGAAGTTGTATGCTAAGTTCACAAATTGTGAGTTTTGATTAGAACAAGTATCTTTCTTGGGATATATTATTGATGAAAATGGGATAATAATTGATCCTGGGAAAAGAAGCAAAGGCAGTGGTAGAATAGCCAATATCTAAAAATGTATTAGAAATTAGAAGTTTTATGGGAATGGCATGATATTACAGAAAATCTATGGAGGATTTTTCTAATATTGCAAGTCCTTTGACCAGACTGATATAGAAAGGGGTAAAATATCAATAGGATGAAAATTGTGAGAATAGTTTCCAGCAACTGAAGGAAAAGCTAGTATCTACACCAGATGTAAACCTTGATAATTTTCATACAAGCAGAAATGAATAGAAATACAAATATAGAAAATATAATGTTAGTGTATGACTCAACAAAGACCTTAGATTAAAACCATAAGTAGTAATAAACCTATATATAACTTCAAACCCTAAAACTAAGTATCCTAAATAGTAGTAGATATAAAAGACAAGATTTCGTTGCTAGTATCAAAAACTCAAAATATAGAAATGAATATGGTACGAATTAAAATATAATAGAAAGTATATGATCAATAAAGTTTATAGTTAGGAAATGATAATTCAAGGATGAACCGTTAAGGCTATAAATACACAATAAGAATAAATACAGGTACATAACTCATAATATAAACTCCAAATAAATATTTGGATCGCACCACTGCTCTAGTTAGATAATTCTAAAGTTATTAGAAACTGAAATAAAAATTAACCAATTAAGCTTAGAAAACCCTAATCAGGTAAGATAAAATCCTAAAAATAATTAATCACGTAAACTTTAAACTAAAGATTGAACTCAACAATAACCTAGAAAATTTGCAAAAGCTTTAAATAAATTTTTAGGAGACAGAACTCCTAAATAATTGCATTTTTGTACCCGTTTAACTTAATAAACTATCTTAAAACTAATATAATTAAACAAATAAATAATGTTATATAATAATTTCCCCTTAATTTCGATGCAATTTGGAACAAATTCATGGCTGGGATTTCATTGAGAATTGCCAATCGAAAAATTGCACAACAAGAGTCAAATAAAGCAAAAAAAAGTTAAGAAAAAATACTCAAAGACCAATCAAAACAATCCAACTCAACTTAGCAATAAATGCATGAGATTACATGCATTTGCAACTTGATTTGTTCAGCAGAACTCCTTCTTCTTTGGCTGGAAGTTGCAACTCACTTCTTGCCTATATATGTATATACACTTCTCTTCATTTATAGCAAAACAAAGTCATTATTAGCACACAAACAAAGCTCTTAAAGAAAAAAAAAAAAAAAGAACTAAACAACAATAGTAAACAACAACCCAACCACAACCATTACCAAGTTATAACATAAGCATAGGAAAAGGACAACAAAGGTGAGTAGAAATTCGTTTATTAGTTAGTTTGAGTATTAAACATTGCCTTAAACAATGTTTCTTATTAACCTAGGGTCGTTTCAAACCCTATGAAGGATTGGTCATCACTCTAACAACCCCAAATAAGGTAAATTTACTTCAAACCTTAGCTATATTTATTACATGTATATAAACTATGAAGAATTATGTGTAGAATGATTCTTAGATGATATAGATAGAGATGTATCACGTTTAATGCTTATGGTGCATATAAAAACACTTAGAAGTAGTTTAAATACAAGTAAAATATACATATGACATAAGTAAGATAAGTTACAGATGAAGGAAAAACGAGAAAGATGATGAATGATGCTTATACCGGCCCTATGCTAGCGGTGTAAGTGTTTAACACTGTGGTGTACGTGGATAGAACGATAGTGCACGAGATGGCATGCATTGGAACAGAAGCTATGTAATTTTTTTTTTACGAGAAATGAACAAAACATTGGAAAATTGGATTGAAACACTGGCGGTGTTAATGCCGGCTTAAGTTGTAAAGTTGGTGGCTTTGAGCCAGCATATGTTGATACAAGAAACATGTAAAATATATGATCACTGGCATCTGTAACTCAACACTGGTGGCATAGAATGTTGACGTACGTGTAGAACTCCTTTGGACGAAGTCTATTTCATTCCCAACTAATTATGTGTGTGTGTGTGTGTGTGTAAAGAAGAACATAAATGTAAAGTTTAATATATAAATATAAAAATATTAATATTAGTATAATTAGATAATGGTTAAGTATTAAAACTTTAAATAACTGTTATAAATCAAAAACACTTTTAATATTATAACTAACGAATAAGAATAGATTATGATAATTGTTAGATACTTGTTTTATATAGATAAATATATAAGAATGGAAATGTAAAATAAGCTAAAATTACGAATAATGTGATTTTTAAAAATAACAAGATAATAATGGAAAGTTAAATCAAGAGAAACATGACGACACTAAATGATAGAAAATAAATATTAGTTACCATAATAGGTCAACTAAGGAACGATATAAAAGTAACAATAATAATAATGATAAAATATTGATCTACTGAATACAAATTCTACAACTACTCGATAAAAATTTAAATATCAAATAAGATCAAGACAAGCAAAATGAAACAAAATATTAAATAATGATTGTTACCATAAGACCACTAAAAGATCAATACAAGTAATAAGAATAAAATCAAATACCAATATCAGACATTTAGACACTCATAGGAGTTTAGTTATATAGTTTATGTTTTATTGATGAATATTTTAATTCATCTTAATAGGTGACCTTGATATTATTGAAGATTTCCCAATAAACTACTATGACTAGCCATCATGAGCAGATGAGTAACTCAGATCTATTACATTGTTTGTATTTATAAATAGTTGCATGTATAATGCAAAGATAATAATACGGTTGTTGTGGAAATGTATTGGGTATATGTTGTGAATTGTGTGTTTGGTTGACAAACAAAATAATTAAAGTGATAATACAAATTGTCTGATGATTTGAGAAAAGATGCTATATGTTGTATGTGTATTGTATGATCACCATAAGCCTAACTATAAATTACTGGCTTTATAATTAAAACAGTCATGCATTACACAAACTGTATTATTGCATATTTAAAAAGGTGACAACCTACTACGTATTAATATTTCGGTTTTCTGTTAATGCTTGGTTTTTCTAAAGTGTTAGTTCTTCCAAGATTTTCTTTGTTCCATCGGTTCTACAGAAACTAAGTGGCAATGAAGAATGCCGCCCGTAGTATCGCTTTGAAATAATTAATACTTAGGGAGTTTCTAAGGTATAATGTAGGAAATGGTCAGTTAAAATATCCTAACATTAAAGCGATAATCCTAAGATGAGAAATAGTTGAATTTCCTGTATACTTAGTCTCTTCTGGGCAGGGTGATCATTAAGTAATTGTTCTTCGACCCTAAAAAAAGGGTCAAAATCTTTTTTCTGTTTATATTCTAGATCATTCAAGCTTGTATCTACGCATATACTTGATTGTTGCATTACATATTGATAAGTGTTTTAAGACCCTCATTATTTGTGCATTATTGAGCATATTTTATATGCTATTTAAGTAAATCATTAAAGGAAAGAACTTTTATTGGGTTAATTACTTGTTTCAGGGATGATTATGGAATAATGAAGCTTTTTAAGAGATTCATCATGAAAGAAACCAAGTTATTGAAGGATTATAGAGCCTAGATGAAGTTACTGGTTATACACTAGTAATTATACACTACTAGTGTAGATTTGGAGGATAAACTTGAAGAAAAATAAGCTTTTTGAATGTACACGACCCAGGCTACACGGGTAGTGTAGGATGAGTAGTGTACACATGACAACAAAGGAAAATGCGCTGGAATTAAGTTGTACACGCCCCGAGCTACACGAGTCGTGTAGGGTACCCGTGTATATGCAATTTTGTATAAATACAGCCTTCTTTCATTGTTTGAGAGGGAGAGAGAGTCAAAGATCATTTTCTAACCCTAAGTTCGTCTTTTGGAGAGCTTTTCAAGGAGAATTGACGGCACAACCATCCGGAATCACAACAATTGTTTCAAGGGGGATCTTTGTTATTATGATTCATTTAAACTCTTCTAGATCTAGTGTTCTTATTGTTTATCATATGGAAGAGTAGATTTGTATGCCCTAGGTTTTGTGAAACCCTAACTCATGTTCTGAATTGTTATCAATTGATGAGAAGTTTTGATCTTGAATTCATTCATGTGATTTAATTGTCTTGTAATAATTTTCTGGCCAGGATTATTGCTTGTTTGATTCTTATTAGTTAGAAAGAGATTTCAACTAATAGGATAGATCTTACATGAATGATAAATTTGCATGTTTCACCTAGACATAGGGAGGCTTCGAATTTCTGCTATAAAGATTAAATCTTTATTTAGGGTTTGTGAGTTTTATGCAATTTTACATTGGCGTGAGTGAAGGAAGAGATTCCCATTTTCTCATGTAAAATTAGGAATCAATTGACTTGAAGAGAGTAATTGGTTTAATTTAGAAACCCCGCAGTTCAAGATTTGATTTTTCATCAGTTAATTTTATCATAAGTATTAAGGGTTAGGGTGGATCAAAACTAGGGGCATTGTTGTGAATTGTTAGGGAATTTAAGGAAAAGCTCTCATATTCTATAATTAGGGTTTGTCAATTATTAGCATAATTAGTCATTAGGGTTAATACAATCTTTTGATAATTTAGACTAGATAGTAGTGAAAGGGTATTACTAGTAATTGCCCATAGATCCTTAGGACGACATCCGAGTTAATTTATATACTACAAGATAGGTGCGCTGCCTTGTGTGGATTTGAATTAATTGGATTATAAATTTTATACTTGGTGATCATACACACATCAAAAGTTTTGGCGCCGTTGCCGGGGATCTAGCAATATTAGGAAAGCCTTATTAGCTGCTAATTTAGTCATTTTTTTATTTTTCTCTTCCTCTTTGTGGTAAATTTTAGACTTGGTTTGAATCTGTGGTAAATTTTCCTCTTTGTGCTTAACCTGACAAGGCATTATAATGGACTCTAGTTGGTGGAATCATAAAGATCAATATTGTAATGTCCTTTATAATCCTCAAAATGAACCTGGAATTAAAACAAATATTGTGTGCTGGTATTGTGGTGAGACAGTATATTATTGTTTATGTGCTAATCCCTGTTTTTATGATGCTCCTGCATGCATTCAATTACCTCCATTGTTTTGTAATGAAGAAATTGTTGATGAGAACTCAGAAACCTTAGCTCATGAAAATTCTGTTTTAGATACATCATCATCACAACCGCTTTTCAATGAATTAGATACTTTGCATGATTCTGACCATGTTGAGTGTGATAAGATGATGGAGAATGTTTGTGAATTTGATTTTGAAACAAAAATTTTTGAAAATTCTAATGAGCAAAGTGAAGTTATGGAGAAGGGTTCATTTGAGTTGATAAATGAGAAAATTCATGTTACCACAGAAGAAATGGAGGATGGAGAGGTCGAGCTGAAACAAGAAAATGTAGAAATCGTCTGTTCTACATTTGATGAAAAATCTGAAAGTGTGGAAGATGATGAGCCTATTGGATATATCATTGATTTTGAGATAGAACCAATTTTCCAATATCCCTTTGCCCATGAAAAATTTCTGAAATTTTTGCTGAATCTTGTTGTGCTTAAAAAGAAAACCAGGATGAGAAGCAAATTTCTGCTAATTTTGGTAAAAACTTGTGTCTGGGACACATTTGTTTGGGATCCTGGTGGATAAGAGTGTCATTTTTTGTTAATAAGTCGAGCCAACGACGTTAAACAACAGCGCTTCTTGGGAGGCAACCCATGTCTGACTTTGATAGGTAAGTTTTTCTTTTTCTAATTTTTTCTATCCTAACATCCCGATTTTGCAGATTGTTGAGCCATAGTCGAATGAGACACTTGAGTTTTCATGCTAAGTGTGGGGAAAATCATAACCAAGGAAGGTAAAGAGGAGGATTTCAAACCGCTAAGTGTTCTAGGTAAGTATTCTATCATATGTATTATTTTAAACCTTTGACACTTAGGATCATTCATAAAAAAAAAAAAAAAAATTTACTCCCAGTGTACACTACCATAGTACACGACCAGTGTACTAGAGTAGTGTAGGAATTCTAGCTACTGTGCCTTCATGAGTCATAGTACACGACCAGTGTACTAGACTAGTGTATGAATTCTAGCTACTGTGCTTTCACGAATCATTCTACACTACTCGTGTATTAGGGTAGTGTACGTTTGCATAGCTACTGTAAAGTCATGAGTCAATGTACACGACTCGTGTACACTGCCGTGTTTAAGATCAAGCAACCTGAGGAGTCATGAGTCGTTCTACACGACTCATGTAGGAGGCAGTGTACAAAAATCAGCAACCTGAGGAGTCATGAGTCGTTCTACACGACTCATGTAGGAGGCAGTGTACAAAACAAGCAACCTGAGGAGTCACGAGTCGCTCTACACGACTCGTGTAGGAGGGCGTGGTTCACTTTGCTGCTGAGGAGTCACGAGTCAAGCTACACGGCCGTGTAGCACGGGTCGTGTACACCTCCATTCCTTGCATTTCGCGCACGCAGGTATTAATCTTTCACTCCATTACATTTCCCACTCCTACACAACACAACACAACACTACACTCCTCTCACTCCATTACACAATCACTCCATTACACAACCACACCATTACACATCAAGGACTCACGATCGGGATCACCATCATCAACGAAGGTATGATTTAACTTCTTCCTATTCCTCATTGCATGTTCTTTATTAGTTCATTTAGCTATGCGAAAGTTGTGGAGTTTTGGAGATTTGCGAAGTTGCGACAAATATGGGTGAAGCATGATTTGTTGTTGGTGGATGCGTGTTGTTGATGATCATCTTTGAAATGCTAGTTATGTTTTCCTTTGCTCTAATCATGCATGGTTTTCACGCACAAATTGCATTTCTAGGGTTCATGTGAGATTTTTAATTGGAAAGAAAAATTGGGGCTTTTGTGTTTTTAGTGCAATTAGATCATTCTAATATACAATGCACATGTTAAATTGGAGAAATTCTTGCTAGGTCATCCTAATCGCAATTCTAGGGTTTGTTTTGTGCGAAAATTGGGATTTGAAGGAAAATTGGTTGAAATTTTGGTAATTGAAGTTGGTTATTTGTTTTAGTGACAACCATGATTTTCAACACGAGTTCTTACACGAGTGATTTTCCCGCGTTCGTGTTGATTTTAAAATTTTACAAATTTTTTTTGGTTGTACACTACCCCTACACTAGTCGTGTACAATGACTAGTGTACACACAGCTTCAATGCAACTTTCGCACACTTGTTCCGCTTTGTTCTCCTTGTTCTTAATATTGCTTCTCATGATCTATATGACTTCTTGTGCAACAATTTTGAGTTATTGTATCTCTTTTTAAACTAAAATTTGTTCTCTTTTTGTATGTAGGATGGCAAGAACAAAAGAAGTAAGTAAGAAGTCTAAATCCTCTCAATCTACATCAACACCACCTTCAAAGAAAAGAAAAGTCTCACAAGCTAAAAAGGCTAGTCCACTATTGTCTGATCAACTATGGAGCAAGGCTAGGAAAACTAGGTTGGACAAGAAGCCTTTTGGAGCTCACAAGTATGTAAATTGGCATGCTTGATGAATATGGTAAGGAGCAACGGATTCGTGAGCTCTTGTCTTTGGGACCATGGGAGGAACTGTTTGCTATTAGGACTCCTGCTTATAGGAGTATCACTTTGGAGGTGCTTACAACTTTAAGACATGAGGAGGAGGAGGATAGATCCATCGATGAAGATATGTTGTCATTTCAAGCTTTTGGGAAAGTGTACAAGATTACTTTAGCTCAGTTCTGTCAGTATATGGGTTTGTACACTCAAGAGGAAATTACATCATCTGAGTTTCATTCTTTACCAGTGGTCTACCCCGAACAGTGGAGCCCCAAGATTACTGGCAGGAGTTGTGATTGCGCTATTCGGTATAAGCCATCTAGATCTAAAGCGTCTGCCATGGTAAGTGATGATTACAAGATTATTCACCACCTTTTATCTCATACGATTGGGCCAGAAAAAGTAGTAACGGAGTGGTGAATAACTTTGAGCTGAGCTATTTATATAGCATTGATAAGAGACGCAAGATCAATGTTGGGATTGAATTAGCACTTTTTCTCATTCGCAAGCTACGACACCCGGACGAAGGGAATTTTTTGTGGAGGTTATATCACTAAGCTGCTCATGGGGATGGAGATTTGGAAGGACCCGTCACCTACTGATGTTAAGGTTGATATTAAACCTGTTCTGGATGGGCCCTTCAGACATTGGGGACTTAAGAAGATACATATGGGGCAGAGTTCTTCTAGAGAATATACTACACCTCCTCGACCTACCACGAGCGATCCAGCTGGTTCTCTTAGGGGATCATCTGGTGGGTCTGATATGCTGTTGTCCAGACAAGAGTTCGAGGCGGCGGAGAGACGGCATGAGAAAGAAAGATTAAAGAATAAGAAATTTAGGAAAGCCGTTTGGAGTTTTCTCCAAACACTTGCTGGGTGTTTCTCCCCACCACCTAGGAATCTCCCGACTTATGAGTCCTCACCTGAGAGGATTATTTCTGAGGAAACTCCACAACCTAGGGTGTATCAAAGGAAAGGAAAAGCTCCAATTGTTGCTGAGCAATTAACTTCTGAAGAAGAAGCGGTTGCTACTTCTGTAATGAGGAGGAAACTGATGATAATGAGGAGGATATCAATGAAGAAGAGGATGAGAATGAGGATGATGATGAAGATGATGACGATGATGATGATGAGGATGACGAAGATGATGCAGATGATGATGAGGAGGGGGATAAGTGATGTACCCTCGCTGGATTTGATTTGATTTGATATATCCATTTGTTTTCTTTTAGACTTTCTATCTGATGGTCTGTTCTTATTGAGATCCCCTTGTGGGAAGACTCTTTTGCTGCTGGTTTATAATGTTGATGATGGATGTTTAGGATAGGTTAACTTTTTCTTTTTGTTTTGATTTTTTTTAGGTCAAGCTGGCTCAATTTTGTTTAGGGTTCACGAACCTTTACTTCTGATGGTGCTGCAGTCAGCTATTATCCTGGAAACTGCTTTCATATGGGGAAGTTCTTATCTTTATTCCTTTATTTCTTCTTTTCCTACTTTGCATTGCATTGTGAGACATTGGGGACACTGTCTCAATTAAGTGTGGGGAAGGGGTATTCTGAAAGGAATATATTTGGGTCTTGATAGAAATTTGAATGTACTTGATTGATCATATTATATTGTTGATGAATTTGAATTATTGAACCCAAGTTTTTAAATCAAAATTCCCCCACTTACAAGTTTGCAAATGTGCTTGGCAGTTGAATATGAATTAAGTTAAGATAAATCTTGAAAATATACTCTTTAAAATTATTTGAATTAGCATTCAATTTAAAGTAAAAGCGACTTACATAGTACCTTACTCACCTATTTTGTAGTTGGTATACTTGGTTAAAATTTTTGGATAAAATCTAGGTGGGGTAATCTTACTTGCTATTTAACAATGGAATTTAGAGTTTAGAAGTGGTTGAAGTCCTTAGTTGAAAGTTAAACGGTTATGTTTTTAAGCTTGTTGATTTGTATATTTTCTTTTCAAAAATTTTGAGAGCCCTCTTAATATTTTGTGAAAGAGCATATGATGTTTATCACATGGTGATCCTTTATTAATAACTTCTTTGAATTGAAAAAAAAAAAAAAAAAGAAAAGAAGAGAGGAGAACACAATCTTTACTCCAATGACTCAAGCAATTGAGTTATGAGTATTCTGAACTTGAATGTTAGAGTGAGGGAGAGTTCGATGGGGTCCCTTTAAAACCTGGTTACTTGGGTGATGAGCCCGGGATATACCGACTCAATGAACTCACTATAACGAGAAGGGAGGAAATGAAAAAGTTCATTATATGAGCTTTGAACAAATAATAAGAGCTGAAAAGATACGGGCTACACCCCGTCCAAAGGAAATTCCTTTGAAGGCTATAAAAAAAAAAAAAAAAGAGAGAGAAATTCAAAGAGATTTAAAATGAAGGAGAAAATCCAAGGGAAAAACAGATGCAATTACTTTCATTTTATATTATTGTGCTTAGAGAAGTGGGTGAAAAGTTTATATACTTGTTAACAGGTGGTGAAGTATAACTGGGTCTCTTTTGCTATTGTTTGACTTTGTAATTACTTTGTAACTTTGGAATCTACTTTTAAATGGTGAGGGTAAAGTTTGACTTACCTGGATTAATCTTAAAATTTTGATTTTAGTATGCTAATTACATTTATACGGTAGGTTTGAGCAATAGGTACAAAGTGAGTCGCTATGGTCTAAAAGAATTGATGAATGTTAAGTGAACTCCGAATTTATGAAGAATTCATGGTATATTTGATGATGGATTTTCTTTGTTGTTTACTTGAGGACAAGCAAACGATTAAGTGTGGGGAAGTTTGATAAGTGTTTTAAGACCCTCATTATTTGTGCATTATTGAGCATATTTTATATGCTATTTAAGTAAGTCATTAAAGGAAAGAACTTTTATTGGGTTAATTACTTGTTTCAGGGATGATTATGGAATAATGAAGCTTTTTAAGAGATTCATCATGAAAGAAACCAAGTTACTGAAGGATTATGGAGCCTAGATGAAGTTACTGGTCATACACTAGTAATTATACACTACTAGTGTAGATTTGGAGGATAAACTTGAAGAAAAATCAGCTTTTTCAATGTACACGACCCAGGCTACACGGGTAGTGTAGGATGAGTAGTGTACACATGACAACAAAGGAAAATGCGCTGGAATTAAGTTGTACACGCCCCGAGCTACACGAGTCGTGTAGGGTACCCGTGTATATGCAATTTTGTATAAATACAGCCTTCTTTCATTGTTTGAGGGAGAGAGAGTCAGATCATTTTCTAACCCTAAGTTCGTCTTTTGGAGAGCTTTTCAAGGAGAATTGACGGCACAACCATCCGGAATCACAACAATTGTTTCAAGGGGGTTTTTGTTATTATGATTCATTTAAACTCTTCTAGATCTATTGTTCTTTTGTTTATCATATGGAAGAGTAGATTTGTATGCCCTAGGTTTTGTGAAACCCTAACTCATGTTCTGAATTGTTATCAATTGATGAGAAGTTTTGATCTTGAATTCATTCATGTGATTTAATTGTCTTGTAATAATTTTCTGGCCAGGATTATTGCTTGTTTGATTCTTATTAGTTAGAAAGAGATTTCAACTAATAGGATAGATCTTACATGAATGATAAATTTGCATGTTTCACCTAGACATAGGGAGGCTTCGAATTTCTGCTATAAAGATTAAATCTTTATTTAGGGTTTGTGAGTTTTATGCAATTTTACATTGGCGTGAGTGAAGGAAGAGATTCCCATTTTCTCATGTAAAATTAGGAATCAATTGACTTGAAGAGAGTAATTGGTTTAATTTAGAAACCCTGCAGTTCAAGATTTGATTTTTCATCAGTTAATTTTATCATAAGTATTAAGGGTTAGGGTGGATCAAAACTAGGGGCATTGTTGTGAATTGAATTAAATTAAGGAAAGCTCTCATATTCTATAATTAGGGTTTGTCAATTATTAGCATAATTAGTCATTAGGGTTAATACAATCTTTTGATAATTTAGACTAGATAGTAGTGAAAGGGTATTACTAGTAATTGCCCATAGATCCTTCGGACGACATCCGAGTTAATTTATATACTACAAGATAGGTGCGCTGCCTTGTGTGGATTTGAATTAATTGGATTATAAATTTTATACTTGGTGATTATACACACATCACATATGATTTGTTAACAAACTTGCTTGGTGTGTCATATGTCTAGTTATTCACTGAGCCCGTGGTTTTGCTCACACTCCTAAAGACCTTTTTGGTTGACTTTACAACCATGGCTTGTATCTTCGGAGCATGGCTCCAGTAAGAACTTAGAAGCTAGAAGAGCATGGGATCTTCAGGTTATGTTATTTATCTTTATTTTTAGTTATAAGTTAGTTAGTACTTATACTATCAGCTTATATTTTTGGAGACGTATAGAATAGAATTATGGTCTATAATACTATTATGATATTCACTACTTGAGATGGTAGATATTTACCAATTTATAACTTATATGTATTTATTATTTCTTATCGATGCAACTAAAATGTCCTGTTGTTTGAAAATATGTCATTTCTTGAAAGTTAACTAGTAATAGTGTACAAATATGGCTTGTATACTACTATTAGAGTACCCTTAAGGTGTAACACCAATTCTAGCCTTGCCAGTGAATGGTGAGGAGTATACTATCTATAATGATGCCCCATACAAAGATTAGGTTATGTGTTAATGCGGAGAGATAGAGTGATAGCATATACTTCCAGACAGCTGAAGCCTTATGAAAAGAATTATCCTACACATGAACTAGAACTGGTAGCAGTGGTACATGCCTTGAAACTGTAGAAACACTATATGTATGGAGAGAGATGCAAGGTATATACGAACCATAAAAATTTAAAATACATCTTTACCCAGAGGGAACTAAATTTGAAACAAAGGAGATGGTTGAAGCTAATTAAGGACTATGACGTGAATATTCAATACCATCCTGGAAATGCAAATGTAGCAGTAGCTATCTTGAGTAGAAAATGAATTGAGAATCTAGCAGCTTTGATTACTTCTGAACGTCATTTGATAGATGATGTGAGAAAGCTTGGATTAGTGATAGTAGCTAGATAAGTAGAAGCAAGACTAGCCAACTTGTAGATTTAGTCTACTATTATAGAAAGGATCAGAGCAACATAAGTGGATGATCCAGGTATATATGAGGTAAAGAAAAGAATGGAAGTGGGCAAAGCAATTGAGTTTCACATAGATATTAAGGGTTTCATGAGATATAAATGAAGGTTCTGTGTACTAGAACAGGGAGAGCTCCTTGAAAGTGGCATATTCCTTAGGTTATTCTATCCATCCAGGAGGTAACGAGATGTATCATGATTTGAAAAGTTGTATTGGTGGAATAATATCGAGAAAGAGATTATAGAATATGTATCTAAGTGTTATACGTGCCAGTTGATAAATATTGAGCATAAAAACTAGTAGTGGAATTAAAGCATCTACCTATACCTTAGTGGAAGTGGGAACACATAATTATGGATTTTGTTTTGGCTCTACTTAAAACTAAAGAAATGTTTGACTTAGTATGCGTAATTATAGATAGGCTCACCAAAGTAGCCCACTTTATACCCATTAAAACTAGGTATACATTGGAATAGTTGGAAAAATTATACATAAAAGAGATAGTAAGATTGTATGGGATACCAGTGACAATCGTGTCAGATAGAGATACCGGATTTGTTGGGAGATTCTAGAAATACCAGCATAAAACATTTGAGTACTAGAGTGGTTTTTATTACCACTTATCATCCTCAGACAAATGGGTAATTTGAGCCGACCATCTAGATTTTGGAAGACATATTGAGAGCATGTGCCTTAGATTTTGAAAGCAACTAGTATGAGCACATACCTTTGGTAGAGTTTGCTTATAATAATAGCTATCAAGTGTTTCTTGGAATGCTACCATATGAAGTCTTGTATGGTAGAAAACGCCGATTGCCAATTCATTAGGATGAAGTACGTGACAGATAAATAATAGGACCAGAGCTATTAAATGTTACTATTGATAAGGTCAAAGCAATTAGACAAAAGTTGCAGATAGCTCAAAGCCATCAGAAAAGTTATGCAGACAAGAGGAGGAGACCTTTGGAATTTCAAGTAGGAGAACATGTCCTATTTAAGATCTCGCTAGCTAAAGGTGTAGTCAAGTTTGGTTTGAGGGGCAAGTTAAACCTTAGATATGTGGAACCCTTTGAAGTCTTAGAAAAAATAGGTGATGTGGCTTATAGGTTAGCTTTACCGCCTAGTTTGGATGGAGTACACAATGTATTCCATGTTTCTATGCTGAGAAAGTATGTGAAGGACCTGCATAGACAGCGAGCCTTAGAACCATTAGAAGTACAATAAAATCTTACTACAGTTGAAAAACTAGTAAGGATTATAGATGCTAAAGAAAAAAAATTTAAGAAGACATGTGATCATGTATGTGAAAGTACAGTAGAAAAATCAATCTAAACGGAAAGCTACTTAGGAGCTAGAGGAGGGAATAAAAATAAAGTAACCTAAGCGTTTCGATGATCCAGATAACTTTGAGGACGAAAGTTTCTTTTAGGGGGAAGAGATGTAATATAAAAAATAAATAAATCATAACGAAGACAAAGTTTCCATATGTTAAAAAATAAGAGGGTTTTATGATTTACCTTTAAATGAATAATAATGATAAAAATAACCTTTTCCCCTTCCTCTCCACTCAAAAGCACATATTTTTCTCTCTAGGGTTGGAAGAATAAAGAAGTTTCTCCTAATGTCGAGTTAAGGTCGCTATTTATCAGAAAATGCCAAATATCTCCTACACAATTGTTCTACATGATCGTGTTTGAGGCCATATAGGATCAAAAACCGATGGTAGCATAGAAAGAGAGGCTACACAACCTCGAGTATGGCCTGTGTAAGGTGGTCGTGTACTTTGTAAAATGCTTCTAAACATATTCCAACTTCTACAATACATGATACACTGCTTGCATAGCTCCCTGTGTACTTTAAAAACACATGCTAGTCATATTTCACTTCCTACACTAGTACTCTACACAGTTGGCGCAAAAAGGTCGTGTATGCTATAAATCTTCACTTTGGCCAATTCTTCATTAAAATCTCCTTTAGCTCATCAAAATGTCTTTGTTAAGCTCTTTATCTTCTTTTATTCCTGAAATTAACATTTTAATCAAATAAGTATCCTTTTCTTTAACAAATCATATAAAATTCTCATGATACAATATGATGTTAACGCATATAATAAGAGACTTTAGACACTTATTAATTATTAATTTAAAATTTGAACCAATCAAACTCATTTTATTTTGACTAACTAGATGATTATTGATGCATGAATTCTCTTTTTTTTTTTTTTTTTGGCCAGAAATAATGGAATATTATTCGATAGAATAAAATTATATCAATCAAATAATCAATACAAAAAAATTGCGTAACGAAGAAATGGAGGTATAAAGATCCATCCAATTAATCGAGTAAATCTTCAAGCGTCAAAATATCCCACAAGAGGATACAATGTTTCTTAGAAGAACAAAACATACCATACTGACGAGTAAAACAAATTCCACAAAAAGAATAATGTAATCCCACATAGGGGATGGAAACAAAAAAAATAAAATAAAAATATTAAATCCACTTATTCTAAAATATTATTGATAAACAATATTAATATATCTTTCAATCTTCAATAAAACCGGATATGGAGAGTAGTGAAAGAATCATGATTCCGATGATGATGGCGACAATGATGATGAATGGTTATAAGATAAAAATTAGTTGATATGAAAATACTAATATTTTGAGTAATGAATTTGTGGATTAAAGGTGGTTAAAGAAAGGAAAAACTTCTAGAAAGAAGGGGGTGGCCACTAGGCGAGCTAGTTGTCGCCCCCCTTATGCTAGGGTTGAGAGAGAGAGTGAGTGAGAGAGAGAGAGAGCGAGTGAGTATTGGTGCATGAATTCAAATACTATTTAACTTATATACCTGAACTGCACTACTTCTTGCGAGTTAGTTGAGTCAAATATCATCAAGTTTAAGTTTGATTCAGCTATAAATAAATTGAATTTGATTAATTATCTTGCCAAATTCGAGCACTTTATTAATGGATTTGTCTATTTATATTTTATACTCCCTAATTGTCCATAGAGAAACTATAAACAAATGCAATATTACTCTTATTTCACCAGTATATAATAGACAACTTAATTATTGGTTATCCACTACTACCGTAGAGTGTTGAACATTCCTTTGACGTGAATACGAATTTTATTTCCCTAGATTCTGTTCACTTTATTTTGTTCTTTGCTCGAATTCATAAATTTCCAGATTACATAAAATGAAACCAAATTCCACTTTTCAGATTAGTCATTTTAATTTTTTTGGGGATTCAGTTGTTCAAGTGTTTTCCTATTGTCATAAACTTTTTTCACCAATAAACTACTTTATCTAACGATTTCGGTTAGGAGTGCAATAATCTGACATAGGTAAAAGACCATTTTCTATAATGATACATCAACGGATTAGCCCTTATTTCGGTTTTCATAATTGTAGTGATTGTATCAATAATAACTAATATGTTTACTTAGCAACCTTTTAATGGATGAGAATATTTGATTTTAATAGTTTATAGAAAATTAAACATGAATTGGATCCCATTTGAAAATAAATTAATAAAACAGTATTACTTCTTCACCAAAAACGCCATGATACTAAATTCTTAACATTTTCATGTTAGTTAAATGATTTTAGGATAAATTAATTGTAAATATACCCACTTATTCACTTTACATTTGCTTAGCTTAGTTTCTCATTCTTTAAAATTGAGCATACAGTTATGTAATCCTAAATATAGATAAATAATTAGATAGATAAATAAGAAGAAAGACAGAAGAGAAAGAAGAAGTTTTTGTAGAACTTTAAATGACATGTTTGGTATGTGGAAAATATTTAAAATAAAATCATGATTTCCGGTTCCATTTCCATTCCTATGTTTGGATGCAATAATTTCGGCTTTAAGGGAAACTTATTCCAAATAGAATCGTGCTTCCATTCCATCTCCATTAATAATTATCATTATAATTACTTTTTTTTTCCTCTTACATTTAAAACTAAGAATATTTTTGATAAATTCATGTTAATTCTATTACATTTCATGATATATTTAAATAAAATAATATATTTATCATTTTGTCACTCATTTCATTCTATTTCACTTCTCTTGTTTTAATAAATTCGATTCCAAACGATACCTATGTACAAGACGTGACTTACATTATCTTTTGCCCTTAATTGAAATAATAAGAGACATGGGAACTAAAAGGAAACATCAAATCTAGTAGAATTATTCCATAATTTAAGAAGTAAAACTGAAAGTTCTTTTTCCAATTTTATGTAATTTCTTTAGTTTTTTTCATTCCTTTTATTATTCTTAAGAGGAGAAAAAATGTCATTTACGATTTTAAAAGCACATGTTTAAAAATTCTAGAATCTAAAAACTAAATTTCAAAATTTACATTCTTCTTGCTTTGCCACAAGAAATTGATTTCATGTTTGTACATTTGTCCTACTTAGGCAAGATAACAGTGAAAATGCATTAAAAAGAACCAATCTTATACAAACATGGAAAATACCTTGACTTTTTGATACATTTAACGTTAATAAAATCCTTCGTATCTTTCAACGAGGAGGCAAGTATACAATACAAGAATATATAATATAATCACAACGTGCATCCATGCACGAACTCTCACATTTCAATTTATATAAATACCCAATCCACACCCGACCTAAACAAACGTGTTAGGTTGATTTTGAAATGGCCTCTAAGGGTGCTAGTGCTACCTATAGATCATCCAAGCGAAAAAAAAAAAAAAAAACATTTACAATCCTTCTCTTTTCTTCTCGCTTGCTCTATTTGTCCTCACAATTTCCAAGCCAACAAGACAACACCTCAACATACGTTCATGGCAAAAACAACGTTTGTATTACCACCTTCTTGCTAGGAATAATGAAACTGATATCCCAACATGGTACGAGATTATCGAAAAGGAAGTAAATGGCAAGGAGGTTAAAATTGGTTTGGTCAATTTTGACAATGGTTTGGATTAGGCCGTGCTAGGATCACAAATGTCAAATTCAATCGTGTACGTGAAAATCTAAGGTGGAATGATTTTTTCCCTCAATGGATTGATGAAGATGGGAAATGGAACGAGCCTACTTGTCCTAAAATCCCCATGCCAAGGTTGAAGAAATAACGCAATCTTGACATAGTTGTTGCTAGAGTGCCTTGTGAAAGTGGTGGAGATAGTGAGGGGATTAGGGATGTTTTTAGGTTGCAAATCAATTTGGTGGTGGCAAATTTGGTTTTGAGAAGTGGGATGCAGAACCGAACGTTTTCATTGGTTCTTGTTGGCCGATGGTGGAGATTTTTAGATGGGATGAATTGGTTAGGCAAGCAGGGAGTTTAGGATTTATAGACCTGACTTGAAGAGGTTGTTTCAGAAGTTGCTAATGCCTGTTGGATCATGCCAACCTGCTCCTCCATATGCTTTGGCTGGTAAGTGTGTTGTTCAATCACATGAATATATGTCACATAGTCTAGGTATGGAATTAACGTTAATGAATGTTTTTTCGATATTATCATTGTTACTTGTTAACAACTGTATAAGCTTGTCTTCTATCGTTCGAGATTGTGTATATGAAGAAATTTTTCATAGAAAAGCAGTTCATAATAGGTGTTTTAAGTAATACATTTGAATATACACACACACACACACTCTTATTTTAGACATTGATTAAGGAAGCAGGACATGAACATTGACAAAGTTGATTAGTCCACCATAAATATTTTCTTAAAATTGCTTAGATTTTTTTCCCATCCGATGACAATTTGCATGTTTTTATTCTTAGTTATCAAACAATACAGAGAATATGCCTCGTGATACTTGATAAAAAGCAAAAGTAGGTAAATATATGTATATTTTACCAAAAGAAAACGAATTTCATTGAATAGAGCAAAATCACATTAATCATATGGGTTTGACTAAATAAAAATTGGGGATATGAAAACTCATCCAAATAATTAGGTACAGTTCTTCAAATATCAAAATATCCCTCATAAGAAATACAATTTTTCTGAAAACAAAACCAACCCATTTGGCCATTAAAACAAATTCCATATATCACTATAAGAAAAATGGTTTTTAACACAAAATTTTTGTAATGGAAATGGATAAAATAAGTATCAAATAAGATCAATGATAATGGTTTTTGCAAAAGAAATTTACGTTTAGAACAAATTTATCTCTAAAGCCTAGTTTTTTTGTAGTGATGGGATAGCACAATCCCAAGTAGAGGATGAAAAAAATTAGATAAATATTATATATCTATTTTATAAAAATTTTGTAAATCATTTTATGAATTTCACTACTATATTTGTTGAATGATTCTTGATTTGTCTTTACCAAGTGCCCAAAGACTAGGGCTGCAAATGAGCCGAGTCATGAGTCAAGCTTTCAAAGGTTCAAACTTGGCTCGTTTAAAATTTAGCGAGCTCGAGCTCGAGCCAAACTTTTTAACGAGCCTAAATTGAAAGCTCGATCTCGACTCATTTAGTTAAACGACTTAAGTTTGAGCTCGAGCTTGACTCATTCATGAAACGAGCTCGAGTTGAGCTTTTTATCGAGCTTAAAATTTAAGTCAAAGCTCAACTCATTTAGATAGCCTATTTTCTATTTTTTCAAACCTAAAATATAATACATAAGTCTTGTTATAATATAGATACATAATTATTAAATAAAAATTAGTTTTTGTTACTTTTATTATGTAGTTGTAGACAATATATCATATATAAAAAAATTTACAAATCTGCTAACGAGCTCGTTGATAAGCTTGTTAATGAGCCTAGTCGTGAGTCGGTTCGAGAGTCTAAATCAAAACTTGAGTTCGGTTCGTTTAGATAAATGAGCTTTACTTTAGCTCGGACTCAACTTGTTTAGCTCATGAATAGTTCAGCTCGTTTGCAGTCCTATTGAACTTTTTATGATTATTATATTAAAAAAATAAAGGCCAAGAAATCAACGTGAGAGAACGTGCCTAACAAAATTCAATCTGTACTATTTTAAGGGTATATCTATTGGGAAAATAGTCAAAGGTGAACAAGTCATTTTTTGAACTTTGGAACTCGCATCAATAAATAATATAATCATCTTACCACTAAAAAAAAAAATATTAAATTTGGTATTTAAACTTTATACAAAAGTTTAATATAGTATGAAAAGTAATATAATCAATTTAATACCTAATAAAATTTTTATAGATATTTTTAATATCTCATTATTTTGCTCTATTTTTTAACATAGAATAAGCATGCTATCAAGGTTAGATAGTACTGCGGATTAGTAAAAATTTAATAATATGATATCTTTTCTTTCTCTCCAACAGAGCAAATTTTATAAAAGGAGGTAGTAAAAATAGTAAAGAAAAGTTTAATTAGGTATTAAATTAACACTTTAAAGTTTAGTCCCGTTAAAAGGTTGATCATAACTAATTAAACTTTTATATATGAAATTTACTATTTTTAACTTGAATAGGTAAAATTTACCCAATTGAACTTATGCGCAAAATTACATTAATCATTGCCATATTAAGTTGGATATTGTGAAAATTATTACCTTGAGCACATTTTACATAGGTTGCTATATATCATGCCTAGCCCAATTGAGCTTCTACATGTGAAATTTACTATCTTAATTTTAATTTTTACTATTTGGTTAATAAGTCACTTTATTTGTGTAGGTAGCAAATTTGACAAGAAGTTGAATTTAAATATGATATTTGATCATATAATTTTAAGCTTAAATTTAATAAGTCAAAATTTAATTGGATATAATATCTAATAATTTAAAATTCCAACTAAAATTCAATTTTAATACATGCTGCCATGACAATTTCAGTTTCTTATCACACCCCCTGATTCCTGTTAGAGCGACAGGTCATGAATTTATGAAACCTATAGGAGATGTTACCTGAATATAGTTTTGCTCCGTTCTCGTTATGTTTTTTTTTTTTATATGTATTAAATAAATTTTAAAAATTAAAAAAATTAAATAAAAAATATTTTATAACACATATTAAATATTTATTCATAAAGACACAAAAGAAACAACAAACTAAGGATAATAAATTTTTATAAGATGTTATCCTGTGTTTATTAGACTTGTTTGAAACATAGAATGCAGTCTGATTGTGTACTACCTCATTTAAAGGGTTGGTGGTGTGTAAACTATAAAATTTATCACAATAAGTGAGTGGAATTTTTTAAAGATATTATAGGAAACTTTTAAATTCACACAAATACCCTAGTTTTTAAAAATATCACCTATCCCACGTTTATGGAAGACAACCATCTGCAAACAATAGGTGGGTCACATGTTTATTGTTAATCCACCTCATGTGTGCTCTGCCTTTGCTCAATAACTATT
The DNA here is from genome assembly GCA_024138025.1 of Combretum micranthum. NCBI lineage: Eukaryota > Viridiplantae > Streptophyta > Magnoliopsida > Myrtales > Combretaceae > Combretum > Combretum micranthum. Next base: position 878,862 of record JAMXBD010000293.1, read on the forward strand.
TAAAAAAAATTCTAATAAAAAATAAAAATCATTAAAATTAGATTTATAATGAAATCAATTGGTTGTTCACACGATCCATGACACATCTTAGTGATCGTTCCTCATTCAATTTAATTTTATCTTATTTTTTAATTTAGTTTCTTTTTTTTTCCCTAATAATTTCTTTGATGCAGTAATGCCACATTATTCCTCCTCCTCCTCCTCGTCGCGCCGACCCATGTATGCAACAATTCTGGAGATTATGTATATTTTCTTTAATGAGGATTTAAATATGTTGGAGAGCCAAATAATCTATTCTATCTTATGAAAGAATAACATTTATAATAACTTGATTTACAACATTCATCTAGATAAATTACAATATATATGGTCTCAACTTCTCGGTCTGAAGTTTATTCTAACTTATTACATGCACAAACACTCACTTATAAGCTAGGGACTAATACATAATCTTGAAAGTTTATTTCACAAAATTAAACATAGGTTAACATCATAAATGTTACCTTAGGTCCATGAACTTTGTAATTAATCAATTTAATATCTAAATTTTAAAATTGATCAATTTAGTGTATGAAAAAAAACTTTTTATGTACGCCAACAATACCTTCATAGGTATTAAATCGATCAATTTAAAACTTTTTTAAGGTTAATTGATAGATTTTAAAGTTTAAATACAAAATTGATTAACTAAAAAGTTCAGGTATTTAATTGCATACTTTGCCAAAGTTCAGTACCATTCATGACACTATTCCTTAAATATACGTAAATCTCTATGTAGTTACTTATTCTCTTATAACAACTTAGCAACATCAATTGCTTTTCTTATTACAAAGAAAGGATGTAAAACGCAAACATATGATATTTGTTGTGCAATTAAATTACAGGCAATGAGAGATGTATATGGCCAAATCAACGACAAAAGCAATTAATTCCATAATAGTTCCTCAAAGAGAGGCCTATGTAACAGTTCTCCATTCATCATAAAATTATGTTCGTGGTGCAATATCCTTAGCTTATATCATTAGAAGAACAGACTCAACAAAAGATCTCATCCTTCTTGCTAATGACTACATCACAAACAAGTCCATGGCCGGTCTAACCGCGGCGGGGTGGGATAGTAAGCACATCCAGCGTATCCGGTCGTCCCTTTGCCTCAAAAGGGTCCTACAATGAATGGAATTATAGCAAATTGAGGGTATGGCAATTGGTAGAATATGGCAAGCTCATATTCATTGATTCAGATTTAATTGTTTTGAAAAACCTAGATGAATTCTTCAATTAACCTGACTTATCGGTTGCAAGAAACGACAAAGTGAGATTCAATTCAGGAATTATGGTAATTGAGCCATCAGATTGCATGCTTAAGGACATGATGTTGAAGAGTTTTAAGATAAGGTCATATAATGGAGATGACCAAGGTTTCCTAAATGAAATTTTCACATGGTGGCATAGGTTGCCATCTAAAATAAATTTTCCCAAGTGTTTTAATAGGATTCTTGGGGATAATCACAAGATTAAGATTGACAACATTTGGGCAATGCATTTCCTAGGATACAAGCCATGGACATGTTATAGAGACTATGATTGCAATTGGGATGATTATGATCATGGTGTATTTGCTAGTGATGGTGCTACCAAGTTATGGTGGGATTTATATGATGATATGCCAAAATTGTTGCAAAGTTATTGTGGGCTTCCAGAATGGATGCCAAATTAAGGTATAGGAGAGAAAGAGCCCAAAAGGAATTTGAAAATGGACATTGGAGGATTGTTGAAAGACAGTAGAAGATTACATCTTGTTCAGTGAAAGAATGTTCTTATGATAGCATTTAGATTAGGTGAAACCAACAAAATTGTTTCATCTTTTACGGATCATTAGAAGTTATATGTCATCTAGAGTGTTAGTTTAATGGAAAGTAAATAAGAATTACATGCAGTCAATTTTTATAGCCTGATGGTATTAACATTGGTCCTATATTAGACTCGATTCAAAATTTTCTTTTCTCCTACTAATAATAATTAAAAAAAAAAAAGAATTACATGCAATATCAATTGCTTTGTTTAAAAGAATTACATGATCCAAACGTACGACTAAACAATCTATGTAGTATATTTTATTTACCTTTTATTTGACTTTGTATTCATGTACGAAAAATCTATTTGGACATTTGCTCAGCATTGTATCTATTTTTTTTTTTTTTTTACCTGACAATATTGCTTGCATGAAATTCTTTATGCATTGGAAGAGAAAAATTATCTTTACTTCAACTTTATATTTATTATTAAAAGTCAATAAAAGTAACATCTTGAAATCATTTTTCTTCTAAAAAAAGACTAAAACCTTTATTATAACAAATATATTTTAAGAAAATTGAAGTTTTGAGAATATTTTGGTTGCACCACTCAAAAAAAAAAAAAATAAAAAGACAAACAAGGTGAAACAAACTAGCTAATTAAGAACGGCTAGAACTTCTAGAAGCATGTATAACTTTCAACAATATCCAACTATTACTAAACATCTAGCAATATCAATTTATATCATGAGGGCAATTTGCCTTAAAAGTTATTTTTGCAAATTCTATCCAAACTCAAGTAAACTTGTGCAAAACTTGTAAATCCTCTTTAATGTTCTTAATTATATATATTTAACATGTCTTAGCTGTTTTGTTAAATTGATGATAGGCTTTTAATGGAGATAAAGTGATAGTAATTTAGCGTCTGGATACTACATTGGTGAGAATCCATTGCCCCAAAAATCTAAGGGTTCCTCCGCAAGGTTCATCCACGGAGGGTGAGTCAAGGCCTAAGATCAGGCCAAAAGGCGTAGTCGATGGATAACAGGTGAATATTCTGTACTACCCCTCCTGAGGGATGGAGAAGTCTAGGTTAGCCGAAAGATGTTTATCGTTTAAGGAAGCAAGGTGTCCTTACTTTTTCAAGGTAAAAGGATAGAGAAAATACCTCAAGCCAATGTTCGAGTACCAGGTACGACGCTAAAGTATCCTATGCTATACCCAAGAAAAACTCGAACGACCTTCAACAAAAGGGTACCTGTACCGAAACCGACACAGGTGGTAGGTAGTACTCGAAAACTATTTCAGTCTCTCTAACCATCTGATTAGTCTTAATGAGTTTATGTATAGGTTCACAAATTTATTGGAACCTGCTTCCTGAACTCAATTAAATTCCACATAATCCGTATATATCTGATCATGTGATAGTGGCCTAGTAGTAGGATGCCAAGCAATGGCATCAAATCATAAGCACTTCAATTTTGTGCCGAGACCTTTTGTTCTTGTGAATTGTTGGTGACATCCGAAAGCTAGGGCACAACATCCGACTGCAACATACCATTCTATTGTTTTCTTCCATGTATGGTGTCGACATTAAGAGAGTCCATGCTTTTCTAAAAAGCATCAGATGCTAGTAAGTGGTGTTTGCCACTAAGGCTTAGAAAAATAGCCATTTGAGCATTAAATGCAAGGGTGGTTTTTTTTTTTTTCTTTTTTGTGACTAAAGGACCAACAGCCAAATTTTTTAAAGAGCTCATCAATAGAATTTTAGGCAATTGAAGATAAGTAGGTTGAGTTTATTCATTACTATTAAACACACTAGTAATCTCGTATGTCAAGTCTCTTGTCTTTCACTCATTAATTGGCATCTAGTAATGCAATCAAAGTGAGTTTAGGATGGGTCATATAAAGCCCGAACCCCCTGGCCTACTTCCCTAGAGGGGCTTTAAAATTCGACCTGAAACCTTATAGGATTTTCATTGTCATACCCAAACCCAACTCTATAAGGCTTCAAGTTGACTTAACCCGATTCGACCCTATAGGGTCTCTTTCTCTCTATATATTTTATTTTTAAGGTTATTTCTACATGCTATTATTTTTTAAAAGATTTATGTACAAATAGTAGAACCTTGATAATTACTCATTTAATCTTCTTGCATATTTCTATTGGAAAAAAAGGGGGAAAATTTGTGCTAGATAACATTTTAGTGTGCATCACAAAATATAAACTAGTGTGTTCTATGAAGGTAACATCAACTTGAAAAATATATATGTATGAATTGTTGAAGCATCTAATCAAACTATAAAAATACCATCTTGATAAGTAATCTATACAATTATCTTCTACTAAAATTATGTCAAAAGATATTTTGTTTCTTAGGACTTCTTTTTTTAGTTTGAATTGATTTTTTTTATGATTGTTTTATTTTATATTTTATTATAATTTATTGGGTCGGTTATCCCATCAAGTCATAACTATGACTTATGACTTGACCTGAAATCCTATGGGTTACAAAATTTTTTCCAAACCCATCCAAAAACCCTATAGGGGTTTTTAGTGGTTAGGCAAGTTAGGTGCCCTATAATGATCCTACAGGTTGCATCCCAATTCCAAATAGAGAAAATGAGTAGTATTCTTATGGGCATTTGTTAGCAAAATTGTAAAAGAGTACAACTCTAGTGAGTGCAATTTATGAAGTGTTGTAAGAATTACGTGTAGATCTAAGTAAGCAAAACTTTATAATATTAATAAAGTGTGTGAAGTCATTGTTTGGGCAAACTGAGTTCGTAGAAATTAAAGGACTGTCCGAACTCCACGTTACATCTAGGAGCAATTTCTCTAAGCCTATCTCTTTATTTTTCATCATTTCATTATTATTATTTTCTTCTTCTCCTTTTTATCATTGATCATTTTGCTATTTTCATTTAATTTATCAAAATTTGGTTTAATCCATCATTTGAATGATTCATAGCATGCTTATCACCAATTATATATCAAATTAAATCAAAACTTAGATACAATATTATTTTGTCAATTTTAACATGATCCAAGTATTAATCAACAAATCACAACTATATCTATGCTAATTTTTTATGCATATGTAGAGATATATAATATACATATAATCATAATCAATTTCAAATAAAATATTTTATTTAAGATTAATTCATCAATCAACACATAAATCCAGTATCAAACATACAACACAACACATATTAAGCATCGATAAGTTAGATCTACCTACTAGAATTGAGAAATCAAAGAAATTAATTAAAAACTCCAACTATTACTTCTCAAATAGTTGTATAAGTTTCTCACACCAAAACTACTACTACTTCTTCAATCTAGTTATTGATCTTCAGTTGTAACTCGACTCTTGAAATTTTCCTAAAAGAATGGAAGTTGAGATTAGAGATTCAATGTAGAGATCATAAGAATTGAATTCAATTTGATTAAGAGAAATGAAACTTAGCTTTGATTTCTTGAATTTGTGATCGAAGTGACATGAAATTTGAGAATGAGAGAGAGGGAAGTAGTTGCATCAATCGAGAGAGAAGAGAGAGGAATTTGATGATGAAAATGAATGAAAAATGAAAATTTTTTCTTTTTATAGTGTGGATTGTGACACTTTTACACATAAATATACATTTGAGTGGTGAAAGACACCAATACCCTTGAATATATAGGCATGTGTGTAGAGAGTATGAGGGTAGTTTAGGAAATGGATGTAGAGAGTATGAGAGTATAAGGAGTTTAAGGTATGAGAGAGCATTTTAGTATTTCGTTTAGATAATGATTGGTGGAAACTTTATATTAATTCCAAGACCACCCAAATAAGGTCAAATTGGAGAAAAGTGTAAAATTTTAGTAATTAAACTTGATTTTAAAAGGTTTGAATTTCTAGGAGTTATATAATTGAATTTAGGCTTTCTGAATATAGAAGATAGGAATGGAGGTATTGAATTTTAGTAAATATTGAGAAATATTTGAATGATTGGATAAAAATAAGATATATTCATAAAATATGGAATTATTTTTTATCTCTAATAAATTAATTCGATTACTAAATCAATCAACTAACTATGTCAACATAATTAATTTAGGCTGAAATTATATCCTATAGTTTTCATTTATGTAATTATTGTAATTATCTAATTGTTATTATTTAATTAAGCTCATATTAAGGTTCAAATTTTCTCATATTTTCATGTTGTTTTAACGTTATATCTTTAATTAACTTGTTGAAAACTTAGGATATTTCAGCATTTTTATTGGAATTTCTTATCGGGAATTTAAAAATATGAAACACTGTAACACCCCAAGATAATAAAACATAGTTCCTTAAATAAAGATCAGTTGTTTCTAAAACGGCCTCATTTTCAGTATATATCTTTAATTCTTAAAATAGAATCATAAAAAAAAGGTTTTATAATAAAATATGGCAGGAAAAGCTCACTTTTTAAGAGATTTCCAATAAAACACTTTCAATTTGTTTAAAGAAGGGTAACGGGCGCTATTGGAAGGAGATAGACCCAGACACAGGCCGGCAGCTACCGGAACCATGGATCGAAGACCCACTATAGGACTTAAAACTGGATCTGTGGGACACGGGCCGATGTTGGATCTTAGACAACGATTTAATATTTTAAATAGAAATAAAAATAAATTTTAGTTTTAAATTAGATAAATTTTTATATTGCAAATAAAATTTGAGCCTAAATGCATTACATTCTTTAACCAGTATTCTTAAATAATTTTTTTATATAAATTCATTTACATATAAACACATTTAATTTTAGTTGTAGTATTAGCATTATGGGATCATAAAGTACTCTATAAGCTTAAAAAAAAAAAAAAAGATTACACAGCAAAGCCAAGTTACCATGGTCAAAGAAAGAGGTTTCATTTTTACTAGAAGTTTATATATGTCAAATTGGGCTTGCTTTTCTAGTATATTTTTCTTTTATATTGTTAATAATAAAACATTTAATAGTATGAATAGGTAATAAATTTCTATTGTTGACATTGAAATAGTAACTAAAACATGAAATGTCCCTTATTTTTAATTTAATTTTTATTTTTTGAATAGACCTATGGAAGACTTATTGAGTCCCTATAAGATTCTCGAACTGCGACCATGGGCCGAGTCCTAGATCTAGACTTGTTGGCATTGAATCAAGTCGATTTACGACTCCAACCCAACTCCTAACTAGGTTTAGAAGGAGATGTGGGGTAAAATAATTATATGCAAATATTTAACAGTTTTTATGAAATATCAAATTTTTTATCTATTAAAATGTCATATTCAAATCATCTAAACTTACTTTTATTAAGTTTTCATAAATTTATAAATAAATAGACGAAATTATATCGATTTTTAAAATATCTTATGTTGTTTATTATTATGTTATTTTATTCCTTAATAATCTTAACTATTGATTATACAAGACAAAATTTAACGAGGTGACTTTAAAATAAATTAGAGAAATTGAATGTAAGATCCATTTTGCAAAATTTCATTGCTTCTTGTCTGTGATGCAATACTCCTAACAGATTCTGGTCAGAATTCTTTGATTCTCTTAGAACTGCAATCCATTTTACTTTGGGCTAGATAGGCCTTAGAGTGAGCCATAGGCCTACAAGATGAAAATTGGTTAGTGGGTGTTGAGGGTATACCTAGTGTAGCCACCCCCAACACCTTTATCTGAATCAAACTAATATAGCTAGGTACCTTTTGTCCCTTTAGGAAAGTGGATCTTCCAAGAGTAAAAAATTGCCTCTTCTTTATATATGAAAATGCCCTCACGAGTTTAGGCAAGTATAATATACTTATTTGGGAATCCATCTAAAAGCATGTTCCCCTTTAGGAAAAGTATTAAGTTCAACTATCCCTCTTCCCTAAAATAATAAATAAGCCAAATAAGGTAATTCTTTCCTAGAGATGAGAGCCATCGAGATGAGATTCTAACATCTTTTAAGGGGCAAAATAACTCGCCGGACCAACTAATCTTGGGTCGAGCAAGTCGCCCATATGAGGATGAGGTTGGACTAAGGCTAGAGGACCCATAACAAAAATTGGTTGTTAACAAGTATTAAAATCAATAATTTTTTTTCTCATTATTTTGAAAGGAAGAGATATAAAGAAAAAGAAAGAAAGGAAGATGGAAAATGGGAGGAAATACTCTTACTTTATATTTGAATATGGAGTAAGAGGAAAGGAGGAGAACTAAATTAAATGGAAGTCATGACGGATTCTTTTTAATCAGTTATATGAGCAATTTTGTTTATATTTTAATTATTCCTTATTTCTCTCCTTTACACTCGAGTTTGGAGTTGAATGTTTTTGTGTAAAAATAGAATAGGTTTTCCTTCTATTCAAACCTGAACACCTTGCTTTTGATTCTTGAACCCGATTCAATGGAGTCTTCCGCAATCTAAAAGTCAAATCGATGGAAGTTATTTTATTTAAAATAACTATGTGATTATTCATGTTTAAATTTCTGTGCAACTCAACTAACACTCAAGATAGATGTCAATTTTACAGAACTATACAGTATCTCTTATATATAAATATTTTAAATTTAAATTTAACTCTATCATCATAATTATATGAATCCGAAGTAATCTTAAGTCTAATTTAAGCAGTTAATTAGAGATTTAATATAACTATACTCCTAATAGTCTGCAGTGAAACTATTAAGAAATATAATAAGGTAAATTATGTTAGAAGATATCAAAGTTTATAAGTAAATTTATTTAAGAGATTAAAAAAAGGTATAAACATTTAAAAAAATATATCAAATAAGGTATTAATGTTTTATAAATTATATAAAGTAATAAAAGTTCATTTTGCCAAATATAAATACTTCTATTTAATTATTTAAAACGTTAACTCCTGGGTATTGATATTTTTTCATATAATTTACCTAAATGCAAAAGAGAATCAAACGTAGAGGGCTAGTTATCCTGAACCGTAAAGTGTTCGAAGTTCGAACATTCGTATGAAATGCATACAAAATCTATTTCCCTAGATTTTGTTGACTTTATTTAATTTGGTCTTTCCCCAAATTTATTGAATCTCCGGATCACATTAATGCCACTTTTCAGGTTACTCCTTTTATTTTTACTCTTATTTTATTTTCGGATACAAATGTTTTAAGTGTAACTGCTTTATCTAACAATATCAGTTAGGAACGCAATGATCTGAAATTGGTATAAGACCATTTTCTACAATGATATATCAGCGCATTAGCCCTTATTTCACTTTTCATCATTGTAGCATTACTATTATAACAATTTCTTTTTTTTTTTTTGAACAAAAAACCCAAGATACTAAATGCTTAAGCTCATTTATGCGTTAGTTAATTAGATTTATAATAAATTGCTAACATACCCCTTATATTTACACTATCCGCACTTGATTTCTCTCTTTTGAAATTGAGCAATTATACTCTAAATTTTATAGGAAAAAAAATGTTTAAGGATCTCACATGATCTTCCTTTTTTTTTTTTTTTTGGGCCCATTTAATTAAAAGATTATAAAAGAAACAAAGCAAATCATTGCATTAAAAAAAAAAAAAAAAGAGCAATTGCAATTGTAAATTAGCGACGGGTTATGAAGAATTACCACACACATTTTCAATCAAAACCTATTACAATAATTTTGTATTATTAAAAAGCATCGTAAAATATCTCTACTATTGTAGTGTATCCATCATTGAAAATTGCCACTACTTACGGCAACTTAAAAGTATTAGCATTACATTTTGTGTGGTTTTTTATATTACAAGTTCTTAAGGTGTCCATAATGCATTAGTTATTATTACAGTATAAAAAAGATATTGTAATTATCTAAAAAAAATAAATCAGCAACTGTAGTAATTGTTTATAAATGTTTGTTATTCATAGGCATAAGTGTAGGTCTTTTGTGGTTAATAACATTAATTATAAAAGAATTCACAATTAAAAAGGGTCAAATTGGAAGTTCTCTGATTTTCTAGAATTCACATGTAATATGTTTAATTTAAAATTTTTTATTATCTTTACCAAGTAAAAATTATCATTAGGAATTTGAAAATACATTTTTAAAGATTTTAAAGCTTAAGCAATCAATTTAAAAAGAGAGAGAGAGGGAGGGAGGGAGAGAATCACATGTGTGTGAAACAAATACATAGAAAGTATTTGGTTGTAAGAACTAGAGGTGTGCAAACGGGTTAAACGGGCTATGCCGGCTCGGGTTAAATGGGCCAAAAAAATTTTATCCACTTTAAAAACTAGCCAAAATTTCTTGACCCTGACCCTAACCCAACCTACTTTGGTCCATGGGTTAAACGGGTCAACCCACTTTTTGACCCTTTAATCCACTTGTATATTTTATGGGGCTCACTTAGATATATTTTATGGGTTGAATGAGCTAAGTTAACCCATTTAACTTATTTATACTAATTAAATAAGATATGTATATATATATATATATATAATAAAAGATGAGTTTTATAGAGTTATATATGTATATTAGTGATTAATTTTATTAATTTTCTATAAAAATAAGTTTTTTAAAATAACTTATTAGATATTATATTTCATTTAAAATAATAACAACATACTTAAAAAAATGTTATGATGCATATGCATGAATTTGTTTTTTTTTTTTTTTTGTTATAATTAACACATAAGTTTAATCTTAAATATATGTCATGACCCTATAGGGGGCCTAGTAGGATTTTCCTGAATCATCATATCATGTGTGCACCCGCAATATGAGGATCGCCTTGCAAGTCAGAGTTTACAAGACTCTAATTAATTATCCTCTCATTGTATTATACATATAAAGATTTATTATGAAAATAATTTATTGGACATCGAAACTTCCACAGATCACAAAGACCGCAGAGAATCAGATATCCTACCAAATGACAAGATAAGGTAAACCTAGGTTTAACACAAAATATCAACTAGGTTTAAGTTAAGAAAAAGATTACATTTTCATGTTTATTCTCTCAACTAGGTTTAACCTATCAAATTCTAAATCTTCTATGATCTTGTACAACTTGATCTTGGTCACGCTCTGCACTCAAATCATATCCCATCCATGTATTCAACTTACCTGCAAAAGCAAAATGTTGGGGAGTCAGCTACAACTAGCTGAGTGAAGTATACCATCGCTCCATACCATTCAAGCAAAAGCAAACAAGTTATTAAACAAGCATATGCAATGCAGACAAGCAAATGAACAAATATATATGGCTAACCGATAACCATATATATATATATATATATATATTCGGATTTACGCCATCCGAATCTAGGGTTGGGATACATCCACACATCAGCATCCGGACCGCTAATACTTCAGGAATCAAATTTATTCAAGGAGTTTTTCATATATAGAAAATAATATACATATAACAACATCCCATTGAAGCAAGATATCCTTAACAATGACCGGGCGCGATCCTAGGAGGTGGGCTGTCTCCCCAGGATGACTTAGTTCCCATTCCCCTAGAACAAGGCCCATGGTACACACTAGGCATATACCACTTCGGTGCTCCATGTTCACCGTCCTCACAGGACAGTGTGGCCCATCAGAGTCAAAGTGTAGTCATGATGGCCTTCTACATGCAATCGTGCAATGCATGATCAATATTATGATTATCACACCAATAGTCATTAAGTCCATTTATTTGGCAATCAGACAATTATTAGGCACTCGCAAAGATCAAAATGATTAAACAACACTCAATGCTTAATGTTCAAATAATGTATAGTATTTTCAACAAAGATAACAAACACGAGTAACCACAAGTGTAAATTTTCCAACCCCATACTTGAATCATTTAATTTATATTAACAAAATATCATACTCTAAACCTACAAGCACAAGCAGATATGAAGGTCATCAGAATATACTCACCTATTTATCGTTGCTTAATGGTCATAAAAGTCTACAAGAACACTTGAAAACAGATCTGTATTCCCTGAGAATCGAGATAACAGATACCCCATTACTATACTCTTATTCATATAAAGAAACCTATTGTGTTTTTGTATCTTAAACTTCGAGTTTTAACATTCTTAATCTAACCTTAACACATAATTAGACATTTTGAAGTTTGTGAAGGCTACACTTCGTAAGTTAAACTATAAAATTCATATAATCTTAGTTTTCTTAAGAAAAGTATTTTAGTTGTTTTCAAATATCGAGTTTAATCACGAAATCTTAAATTGGGCATATTATATTCGTTTTAACTTAGATTTTAGCATGAGTAGTCATTGGAAAACTTATGGAATATAGTTTTTAATTATCAAGTTAAAACTAATCATTTTGTATATTTTTCCTTATGTTACTTTAAGAGTCCGAAAGATATCACAATTGTATCTATCTTTCTTGTTTTGTATTCTTAATTATTATTTTTCAAGTTTGATTCCTCGTTTTTTGTTTATTTCATCAAGTATTAGTGATTATACTTAATTTGAGTTCATTACTCTACTTTTTAGTTAAAGTGTATACATTTATATTTATTTTCATTTTCCTTGTCTTGATCTTATTTTAAGTATGTAACTTTAGTTAATTTGATTATATTAACTAATATTTATGATTTCCATTAATCTATACTTTATATCTTTATAGTCTTACAAGTGTTGACTTTTATACTTAAAGTTACAAGATTCTTGATCAAGTTTAATTTTTCAATTACAATCTATATTACCTTGATTTTTCTAATTTGTAATTGAATTACTTAAGTTTTATTTGGGAACCTTATTCTTTTATATGTATTAAAATCTCCATATGTCTATATAGGCTTGTTGTTGAGTATATCTAATAGATTTAAAGCTAAATATCTTTTATCTATATAATACTTAAATCATATCAAGTTTATCTATTAATATCCTATTTCTGCATATGATCTGAATCTTATATTTGTATATAAGGTCACATATTGAAGTTTAATTACATATCCAATCTTCTTATTGATCGGATAATTAAATATGTTTCATTTATCAAATTCAAGTAAAATTTTTCTTAAGTTTTCTTATAGGGATGAAACTTTTACTATAAGGTTTTAGGGTTTTCTAAGTTTTTATTTTCCTCCTTAATTTCATTTCTACTCATGAGTATATGTTGTGTGTGATTTAAATTATTTAAACTTGTCATAGAACATCTCTATTCTTTTTAAATGTCAGAACTACGCTATAGATTTACTTTACTTAACTCTAATTGTTTCTTTAGTTAAGTTTTATTTCATAAAACATAACGAATGTTTATATAAGTTAAAATATTTTTGTTTTAGTATTTTTTATATTAAAATCTTAGTTTGAATCTTATTTATGTAAATTATACCTAATATCTAGTTTGAACGGTTACGTCTCAATCCAAGCGATTTATCTTTAAATCATCATTTGCTAACTGATGTACTTTAAGGATCTAATAATTCAATTTTAAACCACTAGTTATTGTCTCTTAATTATATTTATTGAGGTATCACTCGTTTTGGAAAATTCCTATTCATTTCCCAGTAAGTCACCCATCATAGGTCATGAGCATGCTTAACTTTTAGTGTTTTGAGAGTTTTCAACTATTATACTAAAGATATCTCAATGGTTAGGGTTTCTATATTTTTCTTACATTGTTTTCGGGTTAAAAACTAAAATCTATAGTTTACGGGATCGGATAGATTTAGGTTTTTCACCTACACGATTAGAATTTCCAGATCTGATAGGATAAACTAGGGTTTTAGTCTATATAGGATTGAAATATTATAACTTTCATGTTTGTGAAATCAGAATTTTAATTTAGGCTTTAGATTAGAAGATTTTGATCAGTTATTCATTCTATCGTGTATATTTTAACCCTAGTAATTTTCCTCTAAATTTCTATTTACTAATAAATAGATTCTAAATATTAATTATCTAAAATTATAATCAATTTTCTATCATCTAGCGTTTTTATTTATTAATTTATTATCCATTTGATAAGCAAAATGTAATATCAACTAGTCTAAATACACATACTAGCATGACATAATTTTATATTATTATTATTATATATATGCATGTAAATATATATTTATAATAAAAACTAATATTAAAACTTCTAATATTATGAAATTTCTACGTACAGGATCATAATAGCAAAATTGTAATGTGGTCAAAACCTTATCTTGTGTGGTTTTGAATTGAAGAACGTATTGCCACGATCACAACACCACTTTCGAAATTGGAATCGATTGTCATATATGAATGATATGAGCTTTTGAAGATCGAAGGAGCTTCTAGATTCCGTTTTTATTATTTTATTATTTCTTTTTCTTTTTCTTTCTTTTTCCCTTCTCCTGTGGAAGGATTTGATTTTGTTTTTTGTTTTTTTCCTCTTCTCCGTTTCGGAGAAGCTGCACTTCTTTCTTCTTTTTTTTTTTTTTTTTAAAGTCTTCATTGAAGACTTTGCCAGAGAGAGAAAGAGAAAGATGAGAGAGAGGGAATATGAAAGAGAATGACACGAGAGAGTGTGAGGGAGAGAGAATTTATAAGAAATTTTTGGTTTATTAAGCAAGTTTTATTTTTTTTTTGTGGGTCCTAATTAATACGTAAAATAAATACTTATTCGGTAATATTTTTATATAAAAATTTACGTATCTACTATATTAAATATTCTGAACACTATGGTATACTTAAAACTTTTAATTTAAGACTTTTACTTTTTAGCTTTAATATCTATTATCATAAATTATAATTTATCCTTTAAGGATTTGAATTATTAGTGTTTTAGTATTTTTGATATATTAATAATTAAATTATCTTTAATTTGACTTTATTTATATTCTACTATTATAAATTTATAGTGTTTATCTTTTGTTTGTATCTTTTGAATTAGTTTTCGGATCTAATTTATTATTTTACTTATCTTTATTGGTTTTTAGTTTATATATTAATCATATTATTATTGTTATATCTTACGAAAAATTTTTCTTTGATATAGGTATAGTTTATGCTTATATTTTTATTTTAATTAAGTTTTTTATTGTCCATATTGGTAATTACTAATATTTAAATTCAGAAAAGCGGGGATGGTTTTTCAAACATTTTCTCAAATTTCTACCATATATTACTGTCTATTTAACAATTACCAAAAATTAAATAGACATATAATTCGGGTGTTACAATATAAAAGTCTCAAGAACAATGCTACATTAATAGATATTATCCCTATAATTTTTTTTTCTTTTGTATATAATGGGCTAGCGAGGCAACCCACTTAACCCATGGGCTAGCCCACTTTAGCCCGTGGATTCAATGGGTACTTTTAAATCGAGCTAAAAAAAGTTGACACTAACCATTTTTTAAAACAAGTTAAATGGTCTAGCCTATGGGCTAAAGCCCACTTTCCCAGCTTTAGTAAGAACTAGACAGTACAATATAAAAAATATTTGATAACATGGTTCACTTATACCACATTTTGTATGCAATTGTATTGGATAAAGATTTTTGTGTTATCTATTATTTGGCATGTAAATGTATAACATAAGAATATTATAAAAAGTTTGAGTTACTAAGTAAATTTGATTTTATTCAATGAAAAAGGATTTGTTCCGTCCACAGCATGGTGCTCTCTTTTTTTAAACTTGTCCAATACTCTCAAGGCTAATGTCAAATACCAAAACTCATAACATCAACTAAATAAAAGATTAGCATTTTTGTGTAATTGCATGGGAAATAGAATATAATATCTTAGATTATTCTTATATCTAGCTAATGCTTTACGAACAAGTTGGTTTCATGTTGACAACTTCATTTTCCCTACTTGGCTACCTTTATCCGTAAGTTTCTTAAAAAGTTACTTAACACGTCATATCAATTTTTCAAGCAACTCTCCTTTTAAGCAATTATCTACTTTATTTGTGAGTTACTTAAACAAAGTTTCTTCATAATTTTTTATACTTTTGCGGGTCCTGTGCTATCTTGCCATATTTAGATATTTTAATATTTTCCTCACTACGTTAAATAAATATGGAAATAAATTGAACTTTAATATTAATTTGCATATGGTAATAATGATTTTTAACTTATTCATTAAAAACTATAGGTATCAAAATATAAATTATTTAAATTTGATGACTTCACAATAATTAATTTAGGAATAATATTTAAGATAAATTAAGAAACACAATATTTTAATTTAAAATCAATACAAACAACAATGGAGGAGAAAAAAAAGAATGGAAAAACCAACATACAATGAAATAATTAAAAAAAATACAAGAAAATAATTAAAATGTCGATTTTAGGTCCTAAACATTTTTTTTTGGAACTATAATTTCAATTACAAACTAAACCCTTATAATTAATGTACCTCTATGAATAAGTTTTGTTTGAACATATTATAATAAGGAAAATGAGTTATATGCTAAAAGTTATGACTAATTGAAAGTCGAATGCCTAAAATCACAGCCACAACCCCAACTATGGCCACAATCGTGGCAGTGATTGTGGTTGTGGCCATGATTTTAGGTCCCCAGTAGCAGTTATGGCTATGGCTATGATTTTAGGTCCGAGGTTGCGGTTGTTGTTGTGGCCGCAATTATGGGTCTGCGATTGTTTGAAAATTTTGTAAGTTTGGTGAATCATTAACATGTGGCAATTTTTTAGAATTATTTAAGTCTGTGTATAATCACAATTTGTGAATGAAAAGATTTTTGGAATGGGAAGAAATTGTGATGAATTTTAAAAGTAAAAAACTTATAAATTTTCGTAATGACCATATAATTTTTTTTAATAAAATATTTTAAAATAAATGGAACTTATGTATTTTAAATAAATTAATATATATATTTTTTATAATAGCCATATAATTTATTTTTTGTTTTTAATTTATTATGACCAATAAATTAACTAATATATAAATAACATACCATAAGTAAAGCATTACAATAGTAATGCAAACATAAGAAACACTATGACATGTTATCGAAGAGAGAAATAAAAACAAGTACAGTACTGTCTCTTACCACAACAACAGTGCTTGAGGAAAGATCGCAGTTTATTAGTTAAGTATCGTTTCTTAGTCTTGGTTTTTGTATAAGTAACGCTGATGAAGATGGTCAGGCAAGATAATATTAAATATCACACCTTATTGTGCCTATTGAGAAACATCCTTGAACATACGTAGAAAAATTTTTAGCTTCTTCGACACCTTTAATGTTAATAAAATCTTTTATGTCCTTCAAGGAAGATGCAAGCATAAAACATAAGTGCATATAATGACAACTTGCATTCATGCATGAACTCTCACATTTCAATTCATATAAATGCTTAATTCAAAGTTGAAATAATCAAACATGTTAGGTTGATTTTTGACAAATGGCCTCAAAGGGTTCTATTGCTACCAATAGATCGTCCGATCCAAAATTATTCACAATCTTTCTCGTTTTCATCTCACTTGCTCTATTTGTCAGCACAATATCATTCAAGCCAACAAGACAACTTCTCAACATATATTCATGGCAAAACAACATTTGTATTATCACCTTCTTGTTAGGAATGAAATTAAATCCCAACATGGTACAAGATAATTGAAAATGAAGAAAATCGCAAGGTGGCTAAAATTGGTTTAGTCAAATTTGATAATGGTTTAGATTATGTGTACGATCTCAAAGGCCGTACTAGGATTGCAAATGTTAAATTCAAATGTGTGAGCAAAAGTCTAGATTAGAAGAAATTTTTTTCCCAATGGATCGATGAAGATGGGGAACGGAATAAGACTACTTGTCCTAAAATCCATACATCAAGGTCAAAGAAATACCATGATCTTGATGTGGTTGTTGCTAGGGTCCCTTGTGGAAGTGGTAGAGATATTGAGGGGATTAGGGATGTTTTTTAGATTGCAAGTTAATTTGGCGGTGGCTAATTTGATTTTGAGAAGTGGCCTAAGGAACCAAATCATCCATTGTGGGCCAATGGTTAGGAAAGCAGGGGATTATAGGGTTTATAGACCTAAATTGAAGAGATTGTTTCAGAAGTTGCTCATGCTATTAGAACATGCCAACTTGCTCCTTCACATGTTGTGGCTGGTAAGTGCGCTCAATCACATGAATATATGCCACATACTCTTTGTGTGGGGTTAATGTTAATATA
Organism: Combretum micranthum; assembly: GCA_024138025.1. Taxonomy (NCBI): domain Eukaryota; kingdom Viridiplantae; phylum Streptophyta; class Magnoliopsida; order Myrtales; family Combretaceae; genus Combretum; species Combretum micranthum. Next base: position 896,784 of record JAMXBD010000293.1, read on the forward strand.
ATGTTGTCTACCACTATATAAATCAGGTGCTACAGTCATACATGTTCAAAACTGTATAAACTAAACTAATCTTCTTACGTTATACTAACAATTGCATATGAGATTAGGTAAATATAATAAAGCTTTGGCTAAATTACAAAAACCTATGCTTTTACCCATTTATGAACTATCACTAATGGTAATTTTTTAATATTAATAACAATTAGTCTTATTAAAGAGACATATGTCATTATCTTGTTGGTCAAAAATAATTTCTTTCATATTGAAACCATAAAATTAAATTTAAAATAGGTAAAACATTAGAAGATCACTTTTAGAAGGCCTAACAAACAAACAAACAAACAAAAGGAAGTACAGTAGATCCTAGGTGTTCATCATCCTTGTTATAATCAAGATCCACACTTCACACTCCATGAGGTGAACTCCATCCTTTGTTCCCTCAAAAACATCTTTCAATTCATTTCTTCTAGCTCCTTTTCTTCTTCCTCTCTCTCTAATACACTTCCTCCTCTGCTACTGCTCTTCCTCGATCTTCACTACACTGCTCGTTTTAGTTATCATAATTAGCCTTCTCCCTCATCCAGCTCTTTCACCTCTAACTAAGAAGCAATTTGTGTCATTTGCTTTAAAAAGATTGAAACTTTGTGTTCACTTACTTCCTTTACTCTTCAAGAATCAATCAATGTAAATTTTCGATAAGTAAAAAAAATTCAAACAATGGAGGATGAAAGAATGGATATTTCTAGATTGGTCTATAGGTCCTCATCTATATGTAAGAGATGGTAAATGAAGAAGATGAATGTTCATTGAAGGAGATAAAGTTCCTCGGGTTCCATGGAGATATCATGCAGGAAATTGAATTTAAAATCTCATTTTATAATTTTTGTCAATGATAGATGCATCTCCTATCACAGTAGCTATTTGGTTTTTGGATGAAGAAGACTATCGACAAACATCTACTGTACTTCACCTATTTTAAAATTAATCTTATAGTTTTAAGGGTTAATGTCAAATGGTGTTAACTTTGTTGCTGATGTGGATGGACCAATCAAAGACGTGACATGTGTCATCCGACGTGGCATCTATATATTTTTTATTTTTTTTTAGGCATGTTAAAGTATGAATTTTTAATTAATATTTTCATTATAATTTATTTTATTTTATTATAATTAATATTATTTTATCACTTAATAGAACTTTAAAATATAGACTAGAACCAAAGCCTACATAATATAAGTCCACAACCAATAGGGTCACACTAATGTCCTATGATATCATTTTTCTAATAACTTGTTGTCACATTCCTATCGAAAAGAAGACTAATTACTAAAAAAATTAGTAATTTGAGACAACTTCATTTCAATTATCTCTTCTAACCCCATCCTTTTATTTGCATTTATTTGGATTCTAAATTTACATTTTTCATTTTGAACTACCTCTTCTAGTGGAAAGATGCTTTGGAAGGAATCACTATGAAAGAAGCATAGTTAATGGTAATTGTAGTAGTGGAGCCCTTTCACTTTATCTTTCTGTAAGCTACCAATTTGGGTGTATGTCCATTCTTATCAAGGACCCTGCTTTTATTTTTTTCCCAATTTGTAAATGACCAATGACGCATCATTGAAACATGCTACTAAAATCTTTTTTCCACCAATGAAGTAGTTAACCAGGAAAAAAAACACACAAATAAGTAAGATAGCATATAATAGAGAACTAGCAACAATTAAGCTCAAGTAGGCAAAAATATACCACATTTGGATTTATCATAAGCATATGGTGCAAAATATATCCTTCGAACAATGCACCTAAACACCCCAACAACCAGCACATGGATATAGTCCATCATTTTGATACATACTTTGTTTTAGACATGAAAAATAGAGGTGAAAGTGTTATACTTGGGGCTTCCAATTTTTCTATAAAGGTTGCTTTACCTAAGGCTTCCATTTTGTGTCAATGTTGCCATGATTGACTATGAAAGTGAACACATTATTGTGGGAGTAATAACAAATTGTTAAACATCCTTTTTGGATTCATGATACTCTTATGAAAGGTTTAAAGAAAGGTGTTAGGAATTATTATTAGGTAAATGGCAATTGTTGCTGCGAATTTTTTTCTTTTATTTTACTTGAAAGTTTGTGCAACATCTCCAAACAACATTCTTGACTAATGAACCACATATAAGTATAGCGAATGTTAAATAATGTTGAATTTCAAGATAATTAAGGCAAGGAGAAAAAGAGGAGCAAGCTCTTGCATGGACAACCCCTTTATTGTCAAAACCATGAAGCTAACTATCCTAGTAGGGGGGCTAATATGGTAGGATCGGTTTGGTTTTTTTTTTTTTTTTTTTTTTCTATTCCAAAACAAACCATTAAGTAACAGTTTGGTTCGGATTAGAAATTTTTTAAACCATTAAATAACGGTTTGATTTATTTTGGATTATGGATTAAATCAAAATACTAACTAATTTTTTTTTTTGTTCTAGTTTTTTTTTTTTTTACATTTTTATAGATACTTAAATATTTATATCATTTTACAAAGTTTATATTACGAACTACGAAAAAATACTTTATGAATTCATCATACTTTTAATCTATAGTTTTCTATAAAATCAGTTATCCACTAACAAAATACATTCGCCAATCAATACATAGTAAGTCATAATTTTTAATTTTTAATAGAATTATCAAGTCAATTATCTATCAATAAATTTAGCTAAAATAAAAAACCATTTATCAACAAAATTCATCAATGAATAAAATGATTAGCTGACAAAATATATTAAACAGTTAATACATAGTAAGAGTTTATAACTGAATAAATAAATTTCATACTTTATAAAGTTAAAAAAATCTATTAAAAAAATAGTCCATCATCAACAAAAAATAAAAAAAAATATATATATATATATATCATGAGCCTAAAAAAATTTAAAAATGAACAAGTTGATTTTAATCAATATTCACCAAATAATAAATATTAAATGAAATCATATCAACAAATAGTAAAATATTATTATATTTTTATAAAACTGTTTGGTTTGGTTTACCTTTCAAACCAAATCATAAATTTACGGATTGATTTAGATTGAAAAATTTTTAAACCAAACCATTAAAAAAAACCATATTTTCGGTTTGGATTGGTTTGGTTGCAGATTGATTTGGTTCGATTGTTTTTTTCCCATCCCTACCGATAATGGTAGTATACCCAAGAAAGGTGAATGAAAAATGAAAGCTTAATGTCCTTAACATAATAGTTGAGTTTATTGAGTGCTACTCTTTGAAACTAGTATATTCGGAAATCCCACTTCAATAACCTCTTATCCTTTAGCCCCTTATATAATGTAAAATTGGACCAAACCATGATTTAACAAGAAAAGATTATGAAAGATTTATGGACTTGGATTACAAACATGTATGGTCAAGTTGAAGAGTGGGCTTTGGGCTTGGATATAAGCTTAAAATTCTTTTTAAAAAATAAAATAATATTAATTGTAATAAATTAGAAGGAAAATATTAATTAAAAATTCGTACTTTTTCATGTAAAAAAAGTAAGATAAAAAATATATAGATACCACATTGGATGACATATGTCATGTCTTGATTGGTTCGTATATTCACGTCAACAACGGAGTTAACACCGTTAAGTGAGGCATCAAAAATATCCTCGAAAAGTTTTATTAGATACTGAAATTTAACTTTTAAAAGTTTAAATACATAATTGCATTTTTTGGCAAAATTCAAGCACCAAATTCAATATTAACCCTAGTATTAATTTAAAGAAATCATTTTTTACCAACAAGATAGTGATATTTGTCCTTTTAATAAGACTAATTGTTATTAACATATATTAATATAGTTCAGGTCAACTAATTGTTAAAAAAATTAATATGGGTCACATGTTTGTAAAAGAGGAAAAACACTAGTAAATTTTTAATTTACCCTAAAACTTTTCATAAACGCCATTTTAAGGGTCTGCTTGTTTATTGATAAATTATAGATATAAATCTTTTTTTAAACTTTTTTTTATCAAATTATTTATAAAGAATTAGATACATATAAAATAAAGTTGACAGTTCTCATTAAAAGATCAAATAGATCAAATATAGGAAAAATATAAATGTAAATAAGACATATTTACATATATTATTTTTAAAAAAATATAGATATAGATGAAAAATAGATCATCCAAATGGACCCTAAATAAGTATCTTACCTCTGAAGTTACATGTATATATGAATTGACTTTAATTAGCTATTGATTTGAGAAACAAAGCATGAACACAAATAAAATTGTTGCGTCACCCTTAATTGTTGCCTAAAAATGGTTGGATCACCTTTCCGTCGGGTCGGGTGGCCACCTGCTCTTTTTTTTTTTCCCCTTTTTGAGCATTAATTATCAAACAATTCGGATAATATGTGTCAGCACTTAATTAAAAGCAAAATTGGGTAAACTTTATTTGTCTATTTGACCGAGCGTCACGAAGATTTTTATGTCATGGTTGCTTGATGGAAGAAAGGAATTGTGATTGTCGGTTGCATTCTATTTCATGTTTAGACGCTTTTTTAGAAATTAAAATTGTAATTATTTAAAAATGAGTCATTTAAAATTTAAAGAAAAATTCAATTTTACCTTTTCTTTATTTTATTCTATTTTTATTAATTATATGTAGTTTAATTACTTCTATACTATAATATCATAATCTACACTTATTTTAGGGTGTTTTTGAAAAAATATACTTTGTAGCCATTTCTTTCGTTCCATTCAAATCGAAATGATTTTTACATACTAAACTGTACATTGTATTATTATTATTATATACAAAATATAAATTTCAACAAGTTATAAAAAGATGAAGTCAACATGAGAGGGCAATGTATGTCTTTTTCTTTGGTCAGAGGGCCCACGATATGTTTCTTCAGTAATTGAGCTCTTATGTATGTTGAAGAGCAAAAGAAATTACACAGTTTTAATACAAAGATAATATTCATACTAGTCGAATCAATGAAAGAATGATATTCGTGCCACTTAAATGGATAATATTAAATCAAAAGGACCGTGTTGATAAATATATGCTACACAAAACCCTCCAATATTTCAAGTATATCCTAACTAATCATATACATACATCTGAATAAAAATTCCATGTATAATTGTAAAAGTTTATTTTGCCATATTAAATGTATGTATATGGTTGCTAGTGACATAGTGAAAATAAAAAATTCATAACAACAGATATATATATATCGTTGTTAGATTACTTATTTTTATTATAAAATCTTTTGTAAGAGCATTCACATATGAAAATTCCTTCATAAGGTCTTAATATATCACATATGTAAGAAACTTTCCTCCCAAGAGATCTCACCATACTATCGTAAGATTCTTCACATGAGCTTTTTCACTTTTTTAATACTTTTATAGGTTTTATTTATTTTTACATAATACCCTTACTTTTATACAATAACAATAGAATATTCTAAAGAAACTAACTTTTTACGATCCTTCATAGATGACTCCAAAAGATTGAAGGAGCTCTCCATATCTATAAAAATCTCAAAAAGTGAGCACCTCTATATAAAAACCTGCGTCAAGAATCTCGGATATAGATGCTCTAAAATCTAAGCATCAATGTTCTGCTTTTCTTTCTATCAGTGAAAATTTGAATTGCAATCTTATATCAATTACAGTCAAAGAGAGATGGAAACAATATATGGCTAAATCAACATCCAAAGTAGTTAATTCCACAATCGATCAAAGAGAGACCTATGTAACAGCTCTTCATTCCTCATAAAATTATGTTTGTGGTGCAATATCCTTGGCTTACAGCATTAGAAGAATTGGTTCAACAAAAGACCTCATCCTCCTTGTTGATGACTCCATCACAAACAAGTCCTCAGTCGGTCTAACCATGGCTAGCTAAAAGATCAAGCATATCCAACGTATCTACTCGTCCTTTGCCTCAAAAGGTTCATACAATGAATGTAATTATAGCAAATTACGGATATGACAATTGGTAGACTACGACAAGCTTATGATCATTGATTCTAATCTAATTGTCCTCAAAAACCTAGATGAATTCTTCAATTACCTTGAACTATCAGCTGCTTGAAACGACAAAGTAATATTTAGTTTAGGAATTATGGTAATTGAGCCATCAAATTGCATGTTTGACGACATGATGCTGAAGAGTTTTAAGATAAGATGAGGTCACATAATGGAGGTGACCAAGGTTTCTTAAATGAGATTTTCACATGGTGGCATAGGCTGCCATCTAAAATAAATTTCCTGAAGTGTTTCAATATGATTCCTGGGGATAATCATGAGATTAAAGTAGACAACATTTGGGCAATGCATTTCTTAGGATACAAGCCAGGACATATTATAGAGATGATGATTGCAATTGGGATGATTTTGAACAGAATGTGTTTGCTAGTGATAGTGCTGTCAAGTTGTGGTGGGACTTGTATGATGACATGCCAAAAGAGTTGCAAAGTTATTTGAGCTTTCAGAGAAGATGGATGCCAAATTAAGCTATAAGAGAGAAAGAGCTCAAAAAGAAAATTTGGAAAATGGACATTGGAGGTAGACATGTCTTTGGTGCGGGTCCAAACCGAGATCTGCCGGAACGGCCACAGATTTGATCCATGTGAACTCCATTCGATGGGCCTGGCCTTAACCACAAAGTGGACCCATAGGGCAAAGGTGGGTTCACTTAGTGGACTTGTGGACTAGGTGGGTTCGTATGGGTCTGTCCATGAAAATTTCAAAAATAAATAAAAAAATGAATGTAAATGAGATCAAGAAGGGGGTATTCGGACCAAACCTAATGCAAACCATGGACCCGGCCCTCCCCTTCCCCGGAGCGGTTTTGAATCCCTTAGTTTTTGGACCCGGACTAGGACCCGATGGGTTGAATAAAAGATTGCTCTTATTAGAGCGTTTAGATTAGATGAAACCGAAAAAAGAAAATGTTTTAATTTTACGAATGGTAGATTTACCTGGAGTTGCATGCCATCTAAAGTAGTAGTTTAATATAAGAATTACACGCAGTTACTATTACATTGATTAAAAGAACAAACATGATCCGTTGGAACCATTCAGCAATCTTCACAGAATTTCTTTTTGGATTTCATTTTAGACCTCTGCTTAGTATTGTATTTACCCTTTTTTGGGTGACACTGTTGCTTACCTGCGGATTTTGATCTGATGCTGGAGAGAAATCTTTCTTACTATATCCTTTACTTCAACATAAGGAATAGGTAAGCATTAAAAAAAGTTATGTTTAGTAATAGTATTATCGGTTATAGATTATTCATGTTATCTAAAGTCTTATACGATAATATATATTTAGTATTTTAAGAATGAGGATCAGGACTTAAGGCCACTAAGCTATGCCATATCGTCATCGATAAAAATTATTTATTGTTGTAAAGTAGTCTCTTTGTTTGATTTTTTTATTCTTATTGAGAGGCAATGGAAAAAATAAAAGCCACCTATGATATGGTTTTAATTACTCTAGAGAATAGAAAGATTACTAAGTACTCCCAATCCTTTTTGTAAATAAACGATGTAATTGGGCATTTTGAGAAGTAGTTTATTTTTTCTCCTTTTATTACCTCTAAATAAACCCTAGTAAGTTTATAAGAAGGTTTTTTTTTTTTTTTTCTTTTGGCCGATTATAAAAAGGTTTATGACTGTTGTATTCGCACCTATTTTGCATTCTTTAAATTTAAAAATTAAACTGCAAAAATAAATCTTAAAAAACTCGTTTCACTATTTTGGCCTTAGATTAAACCATTAAAAATTATTGAAATTAAAGTAAAAAATAAGATTAATGTGAAATGCTTAGTTGCAGAGATGGTAAAGTTAAATACATTTAAGGTCAATATAAATGCGACAAATTTATGGCCCAAAAAAAAATAAGGGATAAATTTTTCGTCCAAATAGTGTTGCCGTGTTGACTTTTGACTTTTCATTTGCTGTTGCCATATTAATATATATATATATATATATATATAATATCATTAATTAATAAAAAACGAATGTTTTGGATTTTGAGGAAGGGGTTATTGTATTGCTTTATAATTTATTATAATCAATGTTTTATAATTGCTGCATATTGTCATAGTACATTTTCCCTTTTGATGGTCACTGATGATGAGAGATAATGGCGGGAGCTAATTACTAATAATGATATTTAATCATCACAGAAAATTCCATAAATATTATGAATATAATTTCATTTTCTAGATTTTTTTAATTTTTCCATAATTATAAGCCACATATCATGGAGATCAGTTAAACTCTACATTAAAAAGTCAATTAACGTGTCACGTATCAAGATTATTACAGGAAACAATAAAACATTATTATAACAAATATATTTTTTTAAAAAAGTTTCATAATGTTTTCGGCAAAACAATTGCACTAATCTATGCAGAACAAATACAAACTTACTTAACTAATTAAGATGGGCCGAAACTTCTAGAAGAATGTATTACTGTCAACAACTTTTAACCATCACTGGTTGATTGGAAAGGTTTATGTCAAGTCTCTATATAAAATAAATAATTATGTAAATACAAATTATATAATTTTAATTACCAAAATATTAACATAAAATTGCATTTACGACATAATAATTCCGTGTCTAACTATCACAATGGTGATATAATATTACTCTAGTGGATGGAAAGGGTTTGTGTATAATGTGCATGTCTACTGTCCTTATAAAATAAAGTTATCTAAATACAAATCGCATAATTTTTAATCACTGAAATGCCAACACAAAGTCCTAGTTAAGACATGTGATTTTACTTTTAACAAAGATTTTGTACATGTAATATGCAATTTAAAAACACTAGCACATTACAAAATCTCATGTTGAACATATAATTTTTTATAAATGAAAAGTTTTATTACTTTCGTAAAAAGTCATAAAAATCATATTTAAGACATGTGATATTAGTTGAAAAAAGTAAAATTCTATCTTATGCAAGTGTTTTTGCATTGTTATTTTAGTAAATATTTTTATGTAATTGGTATTTATATGAATAATTTTTCGGTAGATGGGTAAATAGACAATTTTCTTTGATGGAAAGATGGGATTTATAAAATTTAAATCCATGATATGATACCATCTAAAGTTTTTGAAAACTATCGGCCAAAATAATATATTGAAAACTCATTCTAAATTTGAAATTCACCAAGCTAATCTAAATTAATCAAAGCACGTTAAAATTCAAATTCTAATGAAAAAGCATATCCTTAAAGCAATTTAAAATAAATTAACTCCAAATTCAACAAAACACAATAACTATTTATAAACATTCATTAATTATCATCTTTAAGAATTGTATAGATCACAAAACTCCCCAAAAATTTTCAAAATTACAGGGCACCTAGTTTTTAGAAAAGTCAATACCTATCATCCTCAAACATGTGTACAACATGTAAGTTGGCTGCTTATATGGAAATTTAATAAAAAAAAATAATGCCATGTCTTTTTTTCGTAAATATAGAGTTAGTTCATGATATGTGTGTATAGATATATATATACCTAATAAATTATTTATAAACCAAGTTCCATATTATGCATGATGCAAATATGACTAACATCTAATTTTCATATTTTATAGTCTATTTTTTATTGAATGTCCACGTAGGCAGTCAACTCAGATAATCAGTGAGTCCCGTGCGTTTTTAGGAGTTTAACTAAAGATATTATCTTTTTAAAAATTTTCGAAAATCATCTTTATAATTTACCCTTAAAGAATATGCAATTTATGAAAGAATAGTGACTGGGCAGACATGAGATAATAGGACACGTACCAGGCCGGGCCGTATTTTCCTGTGACATTCGGGGTCCAACTTACTGGCTTTGCTTGTGGGACGGTTTTGAACCAAACGTACTGGCTGAGCCATAAGTTCATTTATGAGAATATTACTTGTATATATTCACAAAATCAAATTATAGAAAAAAAAATTATAAAAATAGCATCGTTGTATCGAAATTCTTTTTTTTTTTTTTTCAAATTATAAGTGTATCGCACGTTGGACGTTACACTTTGGATTTATATTGCATATCCAACAATCGATACATATATACACTTATACATGTATCGCTCATTGAATATGCGATACTTAGCCGAAACTATATCGTTCACCCAATGAGCTATATACTGACTTCAACAACTTTTGAGCAAGTAGGTTGTTGTATTGCTACTTATATATGCGATACATGTAGAAATCAGGATATCTCCATTCCAACATGCAATATAGCAATGTTAATTGAGTATTTATTTTTTGTATAATAATATTTATGTAATTTTTTTTTTTTAAAAACAATGATAAAGACGTGTTTTGCTCATTTATTTTATATTTCACGCCTTGATCGAAGGTTTCTTGCCCTTTGCGTTCACCCAATGAGCTATATACTGACTTCAACAACTTTTGAGCAGGTAGGTTGTTGTATTGCTACTTATATATGCGATACATGTAGAAATCAGGATATCTCCATTCCAACATGTAATATAGCAATGTTAATTTAATATTTATTTTTTGTATAATTATATTTATGTAATTTTTTTTTAAAAAAACAACGATAAAGACGTGTTTTGCTCATTTATTTTATGTTTCACGCCTTAATCGAAGGTTTCTTGCCCTTTGCGTTCACGCGAGCTATATACTAACTTCAACAACTTTTGAGCAGGTAGGTTGTTGTATTGCTACTTATATATGCAATACATGTTGAAATTAGGATATCTCCATTCCAACATGCAATATAGCAATGTTAATTTAGTATTTATTTTTTGTATAATTATATTTATGTAATTTTTTTTTTTTAAAAACAACGATAAAGACGTGTTTTGCTCATTTATTTTATATTTCACGCCTTAATCGAAGGTTTCTTGCCCTTTGCTCTTTCTCAAGCCATAAGATTATTCAATTAAATATAGAATAAGTCTCATTCATGCACCCTTGTAATGTATATTGCTTTTTTAGCTAAATGTATCAAGTTCGATTTCCTATTTTCAATAGTTTGTTATAGTAATTGGGTTAAAAAACACATAGAATGAAGCGAGGCGAGGCAATTCAATCAATCCCAAGTTGAAAATGTCATTATTCACCAACCTGTCAACCAAATGCTTACAAGTACTTAATTGCTGTAGCGATGAACACCCAAACATAAGCAAGCACACCAGGTGAATTCAAAGTATTCATGTCATTTATTAGTGAGCAATTCAATAATAAATGAGAATCCGAGTTGAGAATCATCAACCTAGTACTTGCATCTTTCGAGTTGAGAACCCGACAGCTGTTATTGAAGCCGGCCGCTGCTTCATCCCACTAATAATAACCCCATCAATACTCTTCTGCACAAACTTCCTGCTCTTTAATGGGGACATCAATCTGTTAGCCAATCTAGCAGGCGACAAGGATCGACGGAGTTTTGAAACCGTGGAAGAAGCCTTGTTTGGTGGTGGTGGTGATGATTTCCTATCAGGCCTAGTTGGAGAAAGTGATGAAACCTTTGGTGGTGGGCTCCTGATCTTTACTTGGAACTTGGAAGATGTCGAGGAGGATGTCCCCAATCTGTTAGCCAATCTAGCAGGTGACAAGGATCGACGGAGTTTCGAAACCGTGGAAGAAGCCTTGTTTGGTGGTGGTGATGATTTCCTGTCAGGCCTAGTTGGAGAAAGTGATGAAACCTTTGGTGGTGGGCTCTTGATCTTTACTTGGAACTTGGAAGCTGCCGAGGAGGATGCCCCCGGCGACTTGATCAAGAACTTGTGTGGAACAACAGTCTCTCTTTTCCTAGGAGGAGACCTTGTCTTGCAAAACCTATGTTGTTGTTGTTTCGAAGGCGTTGAGGTATACAAAGGATTAGGGAACAAAACAGCCTTTCTAGCCCATGGCTTATGCCTAGGAGACACCCTATTAGCCAAATACCTTGCAGTTTCGTTCCCATGTTCGGGTTTTCTTGGTGGAGAAACCTTGAAGTTAATCCGGGATCGAGCTCTTCGAAGACATGGAGAGTTGGATTCAGATCTCAATGACTGCAATTTGTTGTTCTGCTTCTCCCTTTTCCTTCTGGCTTTTAATTCAGAGTTCTCGAGATGAATTCTCTGCTTCTTGCCTTGAGTGAGCGGTGTTTTCGGGTCATCGTTAATACTTTGTTGGATTTGTTAGCAACAGAAGATAGAATTTCCCTAGCAAATTGACTTGCTTGGAGAATTTCTCCAATTGTTTCACCAACAAGCATGGCTGGCAATGACATCCTTTTCCATTCTCCTAAAATGACAAGAGCAATTTGGTAACTACATATCCATCTATGGTCCCGTGCATAGAACTGTCCAATAAATGTTAAGAACAATGAAATTTTCAAAGGGATTCACCATTTTGAAGTAAAATTATGAAATGTTAGGAAAATTATCAAAAGCTTCTGGAATTCATCACATTACAAGATGGATTTATTTCAGACTGATGAGCTGAAAATATGATTCCATAACAAAGAGTCTAAGACACAGACCTTTCTGTGGTGCTGGGAACTTCCCGGCCGGAGAACCGGTCGACCCGGCATTCTTGATCCTGTAAACATCATAGCAGAAGAAAATTATAGCCTATTAGAAGCAGATCAAACAAAGGACAAACCCCTTAAAACACTAAATTAAATAGAAAATCATTTGAAAAATAATAATAATAATAATAACCTCAATGTTAACACTTTTTTTTTTTTTTGTGCCATACCTAACAGTTTCTTGCTTGCACCTAAGGCTTGTTTTAAGGTAGCCTCTAGTACTCCGAGGACTAAGACTGATCCCAGACACCACTTTCCGCCCGCCGGCCACTGTGTATTGCAACTCCTGCAACCTTGTCATACATCTATCCACCTAATAACATCAAATAATGTAAGAATTTGAAAACTACTAACTAAAACTGAATTGGGTTTTTCCTTTTTGGTGTTTCAGTTTTTGTTTTACCTTTTTAAGTGTTTCTCTCAGAAGGACGGGATTTAGTGGAGCAACAACATCTTTCTTCTTCTTCATCCACTTGGGTGGGGTTCTTGCAACCATATTTTCTTCACCTTCTTTTTTTATTCTTTGTACAAAATTTGATAAGTGAAGTGAAGAAAATACAAAAAGATAAGATCTTATGCTCCCCTTTTTATTGCAGATTCATATGGTATACCCACAAGCTAAAAAATGCATTTTTTTTTAATCATTCAAATGAATCATAACTTTGGGACCTAGTTTGAGTTACACTTCACTCTCGTTCTCTCTCTATATCTCTCTCTCTCTAAATCTGATGATGTTTGAAAGTCCTACGATATGAGTGTTGTGTTTTTTTGTTCAAGATGTTTTGTCTTCATAGTGGGGGAAGAGAGAGAGAGGAAAGAGAGGGGTAACGGCTATTGGGGTCCAACGGTATATTTTGAGAGAGGAAAGAAAAAGTCTTAACGGCTATTTTTTTTTTCAAATGGGGAGAGGACGGTTTGCTTCTTTTATTAAATTAAGATATCTATATATAATATTTATAAATTTATTTCATGAGTTGCATGGTCTAAAATTGGAAAGTGAAGCTAGACATCATCACAGATTGGTTTCAAAACGCCAACCTCACCCGTCACCGGTAATTCTTGAATTAGGAACGGGCTCAAAAATAACAGATCCAAACTGACAAATGACTTGCTGGCAAATTCTTATGATTCCATCTTCCAAAATAACATGACCCAGTGGTTCCAGAACGGGTTATAGAATAGGTAGAACCAATAATTTTGTGATTTCAATGGTTTTACACTACAAAAATTTAAAAAAAAAAACGAAAGGAAAAAGAAAAGAAAATTATAAAAAAATTACAATTAAAAAAATATTTAAAACTATTTTCCCATGAATTTAATGTGATGTTATTAACAACACAAGTAATAAATATATTTGAAATGTATTGTTGAGTTTATGTAAATTTCTAATCAAAATGAACTTTTCTTTCTCAACTATATATGACTTGTTTTTGTATTGTATGGGCTTATTTGTATCTTAAATATTTTATAGTGATATATTGCTAATATGGTAACTAGAAAAGTGTAAGTGATTGTACATACATAAATGAATAATTATAGAACTTCTTTTAACTAATGGACCATTAATAATTATTGTTAGACTCAACATTATTTCGAGTTAAATTTTTCTTTTATAATTATTTTTTTACTTAAATTAAGTAAATTATTTAATTGATTTTTTTATTTCACGGTTTCTGGCTCCTTTGGAACATGGACCGAATCATGGGAGCTGACAGTATTTAAGAATCGGGAACGAACAGCTCCCAAAGATATAGTTTCTGTCTCGGTTCCATTATTTTTAGAGCTCAAAACCAACGAGTTTGGTTCGGGTCTAGTTCTAACTTGTGACGAAATCTAAGTAAAGCAATTTTGTCTTATCTTCGTAATATACTAGGCCATTTATAATAATATACCGTAATGGAATTTGAGATGATAATTTAAATTTTTGACCAAAAAATTAATTTAAATTTAATTAGGATTGCAGGATTAAAATTTCTTTGTATTATGTAAGTTTTTTTTTTTTTTTTTTTTTATGGATTCATGAAACTGAGTTCAAATTGTCATTCATATAAGAAAATACAATAGAATAGAAAATAAAAATTGAAGTTATTATGACACATATACATAACTATATACACACACACTCAGTTGTACCTTTTTTTTTTTAATATAGTTTGTATTTATTCTTGAATACAACTTCTCATACTTAATATTGTTTTATTCTATGATAAAAAATTCTATAAGATTATATTTATTTCCACATGAATCAATCAGGCCTCCCTGATCTTTTTCCTACTTGACCAACCACAAAAGCTATGGGACTAAACTTGGCAAAGGAAAAGCTTTGGAACCAAATATTCTAGTGGTCCATGTAGAGACCACACTCTAGCCACATGATGTATTTTTAGTTTTAAGGATACCTAGGAGGCCTTTACTTTATCATATCAGTTATTTTTTTAAAATAAGTTTTAGGATTTCTCTATAATATTTATAGAGCCTGTATTATAAAATTTAGGAGAAGAAAGGTACAATCAATTCATTGCAAATCGGATGGGTTGTATGTATAATTAAGGTAATGTGTATGATATCGAAATATTCTTCTTCTTTTTTTCCATACGAAATATTCATTTACTCATGTGCAAAATGTCAAATATATGCTTCTTTCTA
Source organism: Combretum micranthum (assembly GCA_024138025.1). NCBI lineage: Eukaryota > Viridiplantae > Streptophyta > Magnoliopsida > Myrtales > Combretaceae > Combretum > Combretum micranthum. The sequence continues at coordinate 912,016 of JAMXBD010000293.1, forward strand.
ATTTTTAAAAGAAAAAGGAAAATCAATTCCTATTAGTATTAGTCTATTAATGCAGATAGAAATAGATTCCAAATATATTAATTAGGATCTTTTATTAGAAATCTAATTAAGAAATTTTTTATTATTTATTCTTTTCTCATTTATTCTAATTAATTGTCCTTCCTTTTTTAGTTCCTAGAATTTTGATGAAGTTTTGACCTTATCTGTATAAATATGAGTCTTGTTTTACATTCTAATTCAAAAAGAATTATTTTTATTCCCATCAAAATTCTCAATTAGATATATCATTAATATCCTTGACATAGGTTATCAGTGATATCCTACCAACCATCTATTAACATAGGTTATCAATTGATGTTCTTTTCTCATAAATCTGGTATGAGTGAATGGTAGATTTAGCATTTTTATACAATATAAATAGTAAAATAGGATTGAGACTTAAAGTCATATCTTAAAAATATGATTTGAGTAGAAAATTTAGAAAATTAATTTTTACCATGCAGAAAAACAAGTGATTTCTATTTACGAAAAAAAATATATTTATAAAAATCACATACATAAAGCAAAAGCATGTTCGACGTGCAATTTTAATGGATTAGTTTGATAATTATTATGGAATGAAACATATGTTGGTAAATATCTTACAATGGCATTCTAAAATGACAAAAAATTCAAAACAATTACCTAAAGTTGACATATATGTTAAAACCATTAACCAGATAAAAAGAAAATTTTAAATCAACATTCAAAAGAAGGAAAATCTAATAATACAAATTAGAAAGAATTTTTTCACAGAAAGTAGCAAAGATGGATCAATAGCAAGTATTTAAAAGTCTAATAATCAAGACTAAGCTTTATACCAAAATAAAAACACCAGAGATCCATATTTACCCCCAGGGGGAGAAAAAAAAAAACTAAACAGAAAAATAAACCATTCAGTTTCTTTCCAACAAAGACATGGCAATTATCATGTTAAAAAAGTTGAGATTATAGCAAATAAACGTTAGCAATTACAAAAATTGCAATTAATTGAATCTAATGGCGATGGCTGTAATGCTGCCATATAGGCATGAAAGGACCTACTTCCTGTATCCACAGGTATCAAATGCTGCCATATTGGTATGGAAGGACCTAAAAGTTCATGTCACTCATCTCATAGGAGCTTAAAAAAACAACAGATAAAGCAACAGAAATGCTGTTCCTCCTTTCAATGAATGTAATTCGTACATGCGCGATTTCATTTGCAAGATTGTTCACTGAAGATCCTACATGAAATGTTCAAGATGAGAGACAACCTAACGAACTGCTTGTCGGAAGGATGGATAAAAATATGAATATGATCATATACATCACTGTGGCAGCTTCACCAAAATCTAAACAGAAAGCACAGCAGAGTAGAACTGAAGTGTGAATCCAAAGATGAATCAATTGGTAAGCAAGACGCATACATTGGTAAGTAAACACTATCATGAGCAAATGAACTCTTCCCCTTTTCTCATTAACTTCCTTGTTTTGCTCTTTCTTTTTGAGTGGGTGATGAAACACAGCTCATGTTTTCGAAGAGAAGTTTTTTATTTGCAGACAAGGAACACAGTCATGATGGCTTGTTGGTGCTTTTCAGATTTTTCAACTTCAGAGGACTCCACACCAACGATTTGCGTTGCAGCGCAACTACAGTCGGGTGTCTTGGTTTCCATGAACCAACTTGTGCCACTGGACTCCCCATGAACTTGCTGCTACTGCTCCTCATCGCAACAGGTGTGGTCTCCAGTGCTGACTTTGGCAAGGGAGAAAACAGTCTTGAATACCGGGCCTTCCTAGGATCCTTCACAAATGACTGTCTGCCCATCATGTCTCGAGTTTTCAATCGAGAGCTAGCATTCCGTGGTGTTGCCATGTGCAAGCTTGATTCTGGACGAAGAGTTGCAATGGAGACCCTTCTTCTTGGCTGTAAGGTCGGTTTTGTCGAAGGAGTTGGTCTGGCAGCTATGGAAATGCGTCTAGGTTGGAACATGGTTTTGGTGATTCCAGTAGAAGCTGTACTTTTCAGCATATTTTCCTTTTCTTTCGCTGAAGACCCTTTGCTAAAACTAAAACTGCTTTTGCGAGATGGAGAAGATGGCATAATATTTGTAATTCTTCGCAGTGGCATCCTTAATCTTGGAGGTGCTAAAGGCGGTCTACTTTTTTCTGCAACAGTCTTATAAGATGCCTCTTTCACGGTTGGCAATGAAGAAGCAGCACCTGTCCATTGCTTTGTTTCTTGTTTCAACCTCATTTTTCTCTCCTCTGCTAGTTGTTGCTCAAGGTCTCGGACCTATCAAAATCACAATAAGTCAGACCAGTTCAAAAAGTCAAATCGATCCAATGTTTAATTGATATGCCCTTAATAGCAAGAAGTTAATATTATTTATAAATCATACATAGCATCACCTACCTTTTCTTGTAAACACCTGCATGCATGTTCTCTTGCAGCAAGCCTTAGCTGCAAGGATTGCATGCCATCCTGCAATTTTTTTGTTTCCTTATCATCATGCTTGAGCTTTTCCACCTATCAATGCACAGAAAAAGTAAGCTACAGCAATAACAACAACAGGTAAATACTGCAAATAACACTTCTATTGCATACCATTTGCTTGTATTTAAACAACTCAGAAACATCAGCCTGTTTTCGAGCAGGACCGCTCTCAACCCCCCTAACTCGAGTAGCAAAATTGAGAGAACAAAGTGTCTCTCCAAGGTCTGTTGCACTTGGACTGACCTGGACAAACATCAAAGTTTTGCAGTCCCCCCCTGCATTGTGTTTTCCAGGTTTTTAAACTATAAATGATATAAAATGAAAACCTTTAAATTTTGCTAATCAAAAGGAAATAAATTTTCTATTGTCTTACCCAGAGAGCTTTGTAGCAAATGTGTAAGCTTTGAATTCCTGTTTCAAGGAGAAAACCAACAAAGCATGTTAAGAAGCGTATTTATTTCAACATCTACTGTATGTGCATTTGTGCATGTGAGTTAGTACATGAGAGAGTGCGTGTAAGTTTGTGTGTGTGTGTGTGTGTGTGCGTGCGCATGTGAGAGTGGTGTGTGTGTGTGAGAGAGAGAGAGAGAGAGAGACCTGTAAGGAATGTGAGCTGTTTTACTTGCAAGAGCTGATATCACATCACCAAGTGCAGAAAGAGATTTGTTGATAAATTGAGACTCCTTTAACCTTTCCCCCTCAACTTCAATCCTTCCTACACGCTCACTACCAGCCAAATCAACCAGCCACAGGTGACTCCTTGTCCTCTGCCCATTAATTAAGTTCTCCCCCTTTACAGTAACTCGCAACAGGCTACTCACCACACAGAACAATTCTGGTTAGTGATCAATAAATGCTTGTGCAGTATTTGCCAAAGGCCAGAGAGCAACAAACATGCTTATTTTCAGTTGAATGAGAATTTGACAACTAGAAACGTACAAGAAGATTGAAAAGAAACTTCTTATGTGCAGAATTTACCAGTGAGAACGGCTACTAAGCTCATTGGCACTTGTGGAGCCCACAGATCTCGCTCGGCTACCAGACTTCAAGCGTTCCCACACTTCCTCAGTACTAAACACACGAGCTTCAACAAGTCCGGGGACCTCTTGGGTTCCATCTGCAGCTTGTTTTATCTCCAACCTTCAGAGGAAAACAGATAAAAATGTCACTCGAACTTAATAAGACTTCTAGTATATAAGTTTGTCTCCAAAGTTCTTATGCATTGTTTCCCAAAGAATTATATATTCCCCATTCTAATCAACCATAAATAAGAAGCAGCCTACACACCTAGAAAATTTGTCCAAAATCATCTATAAAGTTAATCTCTAACAGCATGTAACAAGGCTTGGACACAATATCTACAACATAATAGCTAAAACAACCTACAATTCCTGAGAAGTCCCTTTATCTTTACACATGCTTCCAAATATGACAGGATTCATTCTCATGTTGCAATAAATTAAGTGATATGCATTTTCTGTAAACTAGGACCTTAAAAATCCCAAACTTCCCAAGCCCAATCATAATACTTCTACTACTGTATCATACATACGACTGAGACATACAATCAAGGTCATAACAAACAAGACTGATTTTGGATGTGGGAGTCCATTTAATATAGATAAAAACAAGGATCATATTGGACTAGGACACTTTATCTAACACTAAAACTCTACTCACATACAATCAAAGTCATGATAAACAAGATTATAATGTTAAATTTTCATTTGTTAGGTATCTCCTATTGTAGGTAAAAACAAGAATCACATGTTGGAATAATAAAGGTTGTAATAAACAAAACCATTACTTTGAATGTAGGTGAAACAAAGATGTTTTTGATAGAATATAAGACTAATGGAAGAAAAACCACTTTTTAGTATTTTGATCTGAGTTTTCAAGTAAGAGGTCTCTCAGCTTCTCATTGTAAACCTCCAACATGCTAACAGATATTTCATAATTCATAATACCACTTCTTTCTTCAGATAACCGAAATAGTTCTTCAAGAGTTCTATAGTTGACCCCCCTGTTTTCTGCTGTTCCTTCCATGGTAAAAGTCTTCCCTGTACCAGTTTGCCCATAGGCGAAAATGCAAACATTGTATCCATCCAAAACAGAACAAACGACAGGCTTGGTTTGGGCAAAAACAGCCTCTGCATATATAGAAGGAAAGGAAAAAAAAAAAATTAAAATGGAGAGATCTTTCAATTAACAAAAATTACAAATACAAAATTTTCAAAAAACAAATAAAAAAAGGCAGTTTAAGCAAACCTTGACTATCATCTGGACCAAATACATGGTCAAATCTAAACTGTTTTTTTGAAGAGTCGGCACAGTTGATTTGGAGCTCATTATCCTGAGATGAGCCAGTTTCCACTACAGAAGCTATCCCATTCATAAGTTCCATCGAATTTAGGGGCCTACATCTGCAAAAGACCCTAATATTGCCTTTTAGCTCAATTACTTCATTATATAATCTCTTCCGTTCAAGTGATTCTCCAAGGCACCTCCTTTTCAATGTTTCATTTTCTTTACCTGCCAACCAGAGGAAAGAAAACCATCACAAACGCTAATAAGGACAGGAAGAGTACAATAGCAGGATACTCACGTATTTTCTCGAGTATCTCCACAACTTCAGGATCTAAATTACAGGTAGCACTCAAACCCTTCATTTCATCAAACAGAACAGCATGATCTTTCTTTAAATCCTGAAATGTAAGCATCAAAGGAATTATTATATATAAAAGGCAAATATTTCTTTCAGGGTAGTTCAATAAAAAACTAATATTAATTAACCACTCATTCTCCATATGACATTATACAGATGAAATCAAACAGGAAAAGCATATAGAAAATGAGTTACATATACTGTTTAGGAAAAATCCAAAAACAAAGTGCACAACTCACTTGCAATTTGGTGCTCAAATTGATTACTTTCTGTAATATTGGAAGAGTCTGATCCTGTTCAGGAGTAAATTCCCGGGTACTGTTGACATCACCATTCTCATTCGTTGAATCAAGATTTTCTTCAACTTGCTCACAACCTGAGGTCAACTTATATAGCATAAAATTTCAGTGTCTTAACCTTCATGAAAAACCTGATTATACTAATGGAGACCAACCAGCTTACAAACAAACAATCCTTCAATCCAAGCAGGAAAAAAAAAAAGAAGCAAAGATGAAATATGGATCCCATCTTATGTGATAATATTGAAACACGGCTGCATATTCCGGCCATCATATTTTATAGCTTAAACCAAATATTTTGCCTATCATAATCTCCTGTCGGTTGCCTTCGTTCGTTTCCCTTTTATCATAGAAAATCACAATTTCCCAAGAACAAAACAATATCACTAATTGAAATAACTCGATAGATGATTTTTTATTTCTGATCTAGCCTAGAGTGAAATCCCAAGCTTTGATGATCACAAGATAATGTCTTTTTCTAGGGTTTTGACATAACAAGCTTTCAAGAAACAGTGAACTGAGTTCGATTGTACATTGCATAACTAACTAAAACTAAAATGGTAAAATACCGATTCTACCAAAGATCCTTGATTACTAATGTTTCTACTTCAAATGCAATTCAAATTCCGCCTTACACACACACAAATGTTACGAATCAGTAAGCGAGAAGACGACGACGGACCAGATTTCGAAGCCGCCGAGGCTGTTATTGCCGCTGCTTTCTTCGCAGAACTAAGAGCAATGCGCTGAAACTCTTCGGAGAGCATGTCGAGTGTTTGATCTGTTAATGAAAAATAACAACATACGAAGTCAAAACACTAAAAAGAAACCCTAATTGCACAATCCGCTGCAAACTAAACCCTAATTTGAATCACATTACCATCCATGTGACAAGAAATTTGAAGAACCGAAGAGAAAGGAGGAGAGAGAGAGAGAGAAGAATGCTTGTGTGTTCTGAGAGAGAGAGAGAGGAAGAGAGAAAGAGTGATAGAGCGTTAGAGTAATGTAGGGTTTTGATTGGGTGTGATTTTGAATTGAATGATTTACAGCCGTTTAATCTTGAAGTATCTTCTAACGGCTAGAAGGATTTTAAGCGCTCGCAGATGCAAGTGATTTTGATTTTCTTTGTTTCCTTTCATGAGTGTGAATTATGGACCTGGGCCACAGTTTTCGAAATGGACCACAGGAGCGAAATTGGCCGGCTCACTTTTTTCCTTCCATATTTTTGTGCCTAAGGGCCCATTTGAAAATTTCATTTTTCTTATGCAATAATATAAAGCGTGTGTTTGTGTAAAAAAATATACACTTCATCTTTTTTTTCCTTTTTGTTTTATGAACGTTTATGGGCAACACTTTTCGAATGAATTCCATGTTACCTTATATTTTATCCATTGTTGGCTTATGACTATGTCGAGCCTAGATTTTGATTTTCAGATTAATTTTTTTTAATCCAACTCATATCAAATCCTAACTAGTTTAGCATAAACCCTCGATTAAGAATTAAAACAATTTCTAATTTTGAAAATTATTTTGAAGTTGCTACCCAACTAAAGCTAGGAAAAAAAATCAAATTAGGATCAATGAGTACATTGGTCATAATGGATCATAATATTGCTACTGATTTACAAAAATTGTTTTAAGAAACAACAACTATGTTAGATTCTTTTAAAATAAGTTTTGATGATAATAAAAGAGTAAAAATGATAACTAATGAGTTTATTAAGTGTGTAGTATCAAATTAAAGAGAAAGAAGAAAAATGATGAAAAGTATTCGAAATCCAGAATGTTTCCAAAAGGTTACTTTAAGGATAAAGAATTTTTCCAGAAATCCAGAACCTTTTACGAATCTTTTACTGCACTTTTGACAGCAGTTCTATATCACGTGATTTCACTGTTCATCTTCTCCAACTTGATGCAAATCATTCTAATTCGGTACAAAAATGAATCTTCAAGATCTAGCTCCAAGTAAATGAGTTTATTTGGGTAATATACTTATTTGTTCCACCTAAGTTGGTTAATATTCAAGGGGATTTAAAGATTATCTCAAGTTTCTCTCTCTACAAACGTTTCTCTCTACAAACGGAAGAAAAATCTTCATGAATAGTACAAGAACTTCTTTGAACAGCTATTGTACGTTTTTCTCTTTTAAGACAAGTGAAATATCAGTATCTACAATGTTTCAAGATAAGGATAAGTCCATCACTTACCTAGTTTTATGGGATTCATGTGTGAGTTCAAAAAAAGAAACGTTATCTACTTTTGGTTTAGATAAAGAAGAAGAAGATCAAATTATGATGAATCAGTTTCGGTTTTCAAATTTCAAATCAAGATAAATGTCACCACAATATCTAGAAAAAACATATCTCATCTTATCTTCTACCAAATTGAAGAAACGGGAGAATTCAAATTTGAAAAAAAGATAAGGAATAAAAGATTTTTAACCGAGATTTTAAGAAAGCTTATCTATCTTCCAAACAGCTTTTGGAACATTAAGGAGAAGAAGGAATATATTATACAAAAGACAGAGAGAAAAAAGAAAATGATCGAAGTAAAAAAAAAAAAAAAAAAAAGAGAAGCTGATACTATTCACACACAAAAAAGAAGCTCTTTTTTTTTATCAAGTATATATAGAACAAAACCCAAACAAAACCCAGAACTTTCATTTTGCCTAGAATATTCATAATTTCTTCTTACGTTTCAACAAGCGAGCTGATCTCTTTGCAATCTTTCTTTTTGCTTTTAGATCTCAAAAATTTCTTTTCTTTTTCTAGTTGAAAGAATGTGTTGTTGCCTTCTTAGTTGGTAGTTCAATTACAAGATTAGACTCTGTAGATCGGTTGTAGCTAAAGGATACTTGTGAGAATCAAGCAGAGAAGATTGTACAATCTTGTAATTTGAAGTTATTAGATATAGTGGAACAAACCCATAGGATAACGGGGTTTCCGGCTCGGAGCTGGAAGAGTGGACTGATGCACAAGGCGAAACCACTATAAATTGCTGCCTGATGCTCTTTTCTCTACCTTTTTAATTTCCGCAATTTATGTTTATATTTGTTTAATTGTATATTTGGTTCTCATTTTTAAAACTGAAGGGGATTATTTTTAAAGGTGAAAATTTTTATTAATAATCAATTCAACGCTCCCCTTCTTGATTATTAAGTGGGACCAACATATTAGAAATTCAAGAGTCTAGAGGCTATCCTATAAAACCTAAAGAGCTACCAGCTTTAACTTTTCAATTATAGAAATTCCCAAATACCCTAAAATTTGATTTTATAATATCTTTACAAGATATTTACTTGCCAATTTTATCACGATTTACAAAACAAACCATATCTATTAACATTCATGAAATTTCTATTAATTTTACTAAGGTTTATCAAAATTAGTAAATTTATCAAAGCTTATAAAAGACAAATAATTTCATCACATACCGCTAATAATCAAATTATGCAAGGGAAAAATATTTATAAGGCTAATCATATCAAATTATCAATAACGAAAAAAAGAAGAATTTTTCTTATTTTTAAATCATTTGTTAGGTGACTACGTACCCTATATTCAAGATTAGATATAATGTAGTTCTTTAAGAAAAAATTAGTTTGTTGGTTAATTTTAAAATTTTGAATTCTTTCCACTTTAAGTTTGTAAATGGACTTTAAATATAAATATTATTTATTTATTTAGGCTTGACTCATGGGCTGAGTGACAGCGCCTAATGAGTCCAGTTCAACTATTGGGATGGCTTGGAATAGGGATCGTTGGGCCGATCCACCACATCCAACCTTTCTTAAGCAGGCTCATGCACACACAAAAGATGACTATAGGCCTTGGCCCATGAGGAGCTCATTCATGATAAGCATGAATTGATCTTGCTCCATCTCAACTGTTAATCACTGAAGTGATTCAATAGTTGCCATCTACACAAGTGCCTATAAATATTCAGCCACTCATTCTCCTCATTGATAACTTTTGAAGAGAGACGACAAACAACAGTATATAAAGGAGATCTATTTAGGAAAATCAAACAAGGTGACTCAAGTGATTTCTACTCCAACTGCTCAAGAACTATATGGTTGATGCACGGATCCACTTAAGCTCCCTTACCTATCACTTGTGCATTTGAGACACTAAGACTGTCTGTTCCTCCTCCTCTGTCATTATCTCCAAGCCATTACGTCATCAAATGTGATTTCCTCAGCAGCACTTCAAAGTCACGTGTCAGGCGTGATATCCATGAGACGTGTGTGTGACCGCTATCACTAAGAATCGTACATCTACATTTTCGCGACTCCACTGGTGATATGAACTATGCTAATCTATCGACGAAATCTGATATCAATCCGTTTGATTTCAATTCTCAAGATCGTCTGTATTTGTATGGAGACTGCGACCCGTTGTCTATAAAGAGACCAGAACCTTGGTATAAAGCGAAGACGCCATAACCAAAAGATGGAAATATCGATTGATAAGTCGGAAGCGAATGCCACAGATCAAATCCGATAAGTTCAGAGTTAGTTCCGTTAAGTACCAAAGAGAAATTCTCTCAATTGTCATAAAAATGTATTCTAATTTTGTTCATACAACCCTAAGAAGTTTATATAACCATATGAAGGAAAACCAAAAGACAAATAATAAAAAAAACCGTTACAAAATAAAAGCTGGCGGCCTTAAATTGGAATTAAAATTTGAGAGCAACTTCTAATCTACGCCGGCATAAAGGCCGGCGCTTAAGTCCCTACGCCGGTGGCATAAGCTTCAAGGTTGGTGGCGTTAAGTCCAGCTTTGCCCCAATTTGCTTGATTCGTGATTTGGTTCATTCCGGAGCTTGTCTTGATGATATTGATTAGTTTAAGATCATCCGGGATGGTGTGCAACTCCTCCAGAACTGTTCGAACTAAATCGTTGAGTGCTTCTTTGAATCGCTTAGCCCGAGTCTTTGAAGCGGGTCAGGTGGCATCACAAGCAGGTCTATTCTTGATCTACAAGCCATGTTCTCATCATTCCCTTCCTCTTGAAAAGGATTTGTCCTCAAATCTTCACACTGCATCAAAATGACTCATATCAGAAACATTAAATGTAGCACTTACAGAATACTCTCCTAGTAGATTAAGTTTGTAAGCATTGTCATTGATGTGCTCTAGGACCTGAAAAGGACCATCGCCTCTTGGAAGCAACTTGGAACATCTTTGCTCAGGAAATCGTTCCTTTCGCATATGTAACAAAATCCAATCATTGGGTTCAAATACCATCTGACGTCGTCCCTTGTTAGCTTGCTTACCATACTATTCAGTACTCCTTTCAATGTTAATCCTAGCCTTTTCATGAATCTGCTTAACAAATTTCACTTTCTTTTTACCATATAAATTAGCAAATTCAGAAACAGGTAAAGGCAACAAATCCTATGGAGTCAACGAATTAAAACCATACACAATGTCAAATGGTGAACACTTAGTCACAAAATGAATGGTACAGTTATAAGCAAACTCAACACGTGGTAAACACTCCTCCGAAAGTTTGATGCTCTTCTTTATAATAGCCCTTAACAATGTCAATAAAGTCCTATTTACTAGTTCAGTTTAACCATCAGACTGTGGATGGCAAGTAGTAGAAAACAATAATTTAGTTCCTAACTTACACCATAAGGTCTTTCAAAAATAGCTTAAGAACTTTGTATCCCTATCAGAAACAATTGTCCTAGGCATACCATGCAAACAAACAATTTTTCGAAAGAACAAATCAGCAACATGAGAAGCATTATCAGTTTTGTGACATGGAATAAAGTGTGCCATTTTAAAAAATCGGTCCACAACCACAAAGATAGAATCTTTACCACTTTTAGGCCTGGGCAATCCTAACATAAAATCCATCAAAATATCAACCCAATGCTCAGTAGCAATAAGCAACAGCGTGTATAAACCATGTAGTTGTACTTTGGATTTAGCTTGCCTACAAGTGATACACTTCTCACAAATCCTCTCAATATCTCTTTTCATCTAGGGCCAATAAAAATGTTCCTGCAAAACAAATAAAGTTTTTGCTACTGCAAAAATGTCCCATCAAACATCACTATGACTTTCCCTCACCAGCAACTCCCTAATTGAACAATCTGGAATACAAAATTTTCCTTCTCTAAACAAATAACCATCATGTTTAAAGAATTTTCCATAGGCAGTCTTTTCACGTTTAGCATAAGCTTCAGCAAAATCTTGGTCTACAGCATACAAATCATTAATATGTTCAAAACCAAGCAACTTAACATCAAGTGTGGAAATTAAAACATACCTACGAGAAAGCACATCAACAACAATGTTTTCCTTACCTTGCTTGTAACGAATGACATAAAGAAATGTCTCAATGTACTCCATCCAACATGCATCTCTTTTGTTCAATTTTTGCTGGCCATTCAAATGCTTCAAAGATTCATGATCCATATGAATCATAAATTCCTTAGCTAAGTAATGCTACCAAGTTTCTAAGGCTCTAACAATGGATATAGTTCCTTATCATAAGTAGGGTATTTCAGGGCTGCCCTACTTAGCTTTTCACTAAAATATGCAATGGGTCATCCTTCTTGCATCAATACTGCTCCAATCCCTAAACCTGAAGCATCACATTCAATTTCAAAAAGTTTTAGTAAAATCAGGCAAAGCAAGTAAAGGAGTATGTGTAAGCTTATCCTTTATTAGCTTAAATGCTTTCTCCTGATCTTCTCCCTATTTGAAGCCCACATTCTTTTTGATAACTTCAATGATTGGTGTGGCAATACTACTAAAGTCCTTCACAAATCTCCTGTAGAAGCTAGCTAGTCCATGAAAACTTCTCACTTAACTCATGTTTGTTAGACTAGGCCACTCCTGGATAGCACGAACCTTCTCTTCATCTACCTGTATTCCCTGTACACTAACAACAAAACCAAGAAACACAAGTTTATCTGTGCAAAAAGTACACTTCTTAAGGTTAGCAAATAATCTCTCCTTTCGAAGCACATCAAGAACAAATTTCAAATGTTTCACATGGTCTTCCAAGTTTATGCTATAGATTAGAATATCATCAAAGTAAACAACCACAAACTTTCTAATGAAAGCACGCAAAATATGGTTCATCAGTCTTGTGAAAGTGCTTGGTGCATTAGTTAAACCAAAGGGCATAACTAACCATTCATATAACCATACTTTGTTTTGAATGCGATTTTCCACTCATCTCCTTCTTTCATTCTAATATGATGATATTCGCTTTTTAAATCAATTTTAGAAAACACACATGAGCCATGCAATTCATCCAACATATCATCTAAGCAAGAAATGGGATGACGATACTTTATCGTGATATTGTTGATGGCTGGCAGTCAACACACATCCTCCATGATACATCCTTCTTAGGCATAAGAATCACCAGTACTACACATGGACTCATGCTCTCTCTCATGTACCCTTTTTCTATAAGCTCTTGAACCTACCTTTGAAGCTCCTTAGTCTCTCAGATTACTCCTCTAAGCCAGTTTATTTGGAATTATAGCTTCGGGTACAAAGTCGATTGGTGCTCTATTCTACGAATTAGAGGTAATCCTCTAGGGATCTTCTCAGGAAAGACATCCTCATAAACTTGCAAAAGAGATACAACATACTAGGCAAAGTGTCAACTAACTCGTTACTGTTCAAACAAGTTTCTTTGTAAATCATCAACAGCATAGCTTATTTCATTACCAATGCTCGCCTCACAATACTCACTCTAGCCATACAACTCTCCTTGGCAAGGCTGCACTCTCCTTTTCGCTCACCATCAAAGTTGATCTCCTTTCGACTTGGCCTCTCTCACTCATTCCAGCCTTCTTCTCCTTTTTCTTTTATGCTCTCACTCTCTTTTTGCCTCTCACTCTCTTGGTGTTTCCCAAGATTGTTCCAATTGCATTTATAGCCTCAGTCTTCAGCCACATTTGCCCTAATCATTGTCATCTCCATCTCCTTGAAATAATACTCCTCTACACCCCTATCTTACTTAAGGTTTTGTAACCTATTAAATAAATCTCTATGGTAATGAGATGGTACGAACCGCTTATGCATTACTCTTTTCATTTCTCCCCAAGTTTTCTTTGGTGGCTCTCTATTTTTTCTCCTATTCAACAACAATTGATCCCACCAAACAATGGCATAATTAGAAAATTCAGTAGCAGCAAGTTTTACCTTTTGGCTTCAGAATAGTGTGGAAATCGAACACCAAGTCAACTTTCTTTTCCCATTCAAGATAGGCTTCTGGATCATTTCTCCCCTGAAATGGCGGAATCTTCATCTTTATGTTTCCAAGATAATCATCCTCTTGATTCCTAACTCCTCTATACCTTCCTCCATAATAACTGTTACTTTCAACAGAAGCCCTACAAATTCTTCTCAAAACTTGCTCCTTCATATTCTCGATCTGACACCTAAACTCCTCTTTTAGGAAGTCTACCTCTATTGATTTGAGGAGCATTCCTTGATTGTTCTATACCCTTCTCTAATTTCTCATTGAGCTCATCCATCTCTTCCTTAAACATCCTCCTCATCTCAACAGACAAAGACTCCAAAATTGATTTGTATCAACTCACTTGCTCACCCTCAGGAACACCCTGTTTAGACATATTTTCTTACATGCAAGAAACAACGTTAGCAATAAAATAATTCCTCACAGATTACTCCCTCACGTGTTTACACTCAACAAGATGAATCACTCAAACTCTCATATTTTCACACAAAAATTAGATTTTGATCCTCTCTCAAATTCCTCTTTTAGTTCTTTAAGAACTAATTCGAATAATCCAAGATCTAATCAATGGAATCAATCCAACTTACCAAGGAAGAAGATGAATTAAAAATTAGGTCAAGTAATAGCAATGGAGTGTTGAAACTAAGCAAGAAACAATTTTTTTGACACCTTTAATCAATTAAACAACTATTTGTGACAAATCTCTCAAGAATTTCAATCTACCAATTTTTTTTGTATTTTTTTACACGAATTTTTTTTATTCTTTGTCTTTTTTATTTTTTTAATCACAACTATGACTATCAAAATCGAATCTTTGATTCAATCAAGATCAGACAAAAACTCAAAGAACGTACCTTTGGAAACCCTAAAGATTGAATCTTTAATTAAAGGAAAGGATAGGCAAACCTCAAACAAACCTAGGCTCTGGTACCAAATTGATATGAACCATGCTAATCTATCGACAATACCCGATATCAATCCGTTTGGTTTCAATTCCCAAAAATGTATGTATTTGTATGGAGGCCACGACCCATTGTCTATAAAGAGACTAGAACCTTGGTATAAAGCGAAGACGCCACAATCGAAAGATGGAAATCTCAATTGATAAGTCGGAAGAGAACACCACGGATTAGATCCGATAAGTTCAAAGTTAGTTCCATCAAGAACCAAAGAGAAATTCTCTCAATTTTCATAAAAATGTATTCTAATTTTTTTCATACAACCTAAAGGAGTTTATATAACCATATGAAGGAAAACCAAAAGACAAATAATAAAAAAAACCGTTACATAATAAAAGCTGGTAGCCTTAAATTGGAATTAAAATCGAGAGCAACTTCTATTTTATGCCGGCATAAAGGCCGGCGGCTTGAGTCCCTACGCGGCGGCGTAAGCTTCAAGGCTAACGACGTTGAGTCCAGCTGTGCCCCAATTGCTTGAATCGTGATTTGGTTCATTTGGAGCTTGTCTTGATGATATTGATTGGTTTAGGATCATCCAGGATGGTATGCAACTCCTCCAAAATTGTTCAAACGAAACCGTTGAGTGCTTCTTTGAATCGCTTAGCCCGAGTCCTCAAACTGGGTCCAGATGGCATCACAAGCGAGCCTATTCTTGATCTACGAGCCACGTTCTCATCAAATGGGCAACTGAAGATTTTGATAGAGTCGTGATGACACCTCCAAGAAGAAAGCTAAGTAACACTGATGACAACATGAATCAAGACGTTGGCAACCCTAACCCCAACACTATTGATCCAAACATGCCAGCATTGGAAGATGTCAACCTTAATGTCAATGCCAATCCTGCTGCTGACATGCAAGGCATCATTGTTGACAATGCATAAGTCATACGTGCTATACAAGAAAGCAATGCACAGACGACGCGAACCACTCAAGAGAACACCCAAGCCCTAGATCAGTTCTTGACTGCACTAACCCATCTCATACCAGGGATGGCTACTAATGCTAATGCACTCTAAGGTGCAGCCTTACCAAGCCCCACCCCAGTTGCGCAACAAAGCGCACCCTCTTTATCCTACCTGCCATTGCTCCTACCATTCAGGAAAATATGCCTCACGGGTTGAATGTGCAAACCCCATCACCACAAGTTATAGTTGAGCAGCCACAAGCCCCTAAAGCAGATAACACAAGAGCTCAACTTGGTGAGTTGTCATCCTTACATGTGCACTCTCGTGCCAGCCTGAGTGAAACCGCTTCCTCGCCTAATTCTAATCTTCCTTAAGCATCGACTCCTCCAATTGCACTGGTGGCATCAATTGCACCGACTACATTGACTCCACCTATTGTACCAGCCATACCAACTTCCCCAGTTGTACCATCAGTATCTGTGCCAAGGGAATCCTTTCAACAAAAGAAGACTTGGACATTTATTTAAAAGAAATTCAAGCTAAGTCCTTTGTAGGAGTACTAGACTTAATGCTTCCATACCATCACTGGATTGTCGCGAAGCCCTATCCAAAGACTATGTTAGTCCTAAATTCATGTTGCTCGATGGCAAGAAGGGCAGTGCTAAAGAACATCTGCTAAAATTTATTGAAACATTAGAAGTCTATGGATTTGAGAATGATTTAAAGTTGAAAGAGTTTTCTAAGTCTCTAACCGAGAAGGCATACAACTGGCATGTCAATCTCTCCCTAGGATCTATTGATTCATGGGGAACAATGTGCAAAACAATTCTTGGAGAAATTCTTCTCTACTCAAGAGCGGGTCACCATCACTGATAGAGGAAGAACACGATAGAAGCGAAGAAGATCTTATGGACTACATCGAGCATTTCAAGGAACATATTCAAGACGTTTGTGATGAGAAAGAACTAGTGAAGATTTGCATCCAAGGGATGTTCACTGAATATGTCGTCCACCTCGAGAATCTCAATCTGTGTTCCTTTGCTGCTCTTGTTAAGAATGCACGAAGGACCAACAACTTGTATCCAAACAACGGAGAAGGTGGAAGGTATGGAAAGAGAGCTACAAATGTTAGCTTAGTCTAGGAAGAAGGTTCCAAGGATACCAAGAAACCAAGGAACGATAAGTCAAGGAATGCTCCACCAGCGCTCTCGTTCCCTTGTCCCATAGGGAAGGTTCATGCTGTACTTGACCAATGGTTGAGAGATGGAAACATCAAACTCCCAAGGGTTGAGCATCTTCCCAATGCAACTGAACAGAGTAATCTTAAGTTTTGTAGATTTCACAGGACCGTGGGTCATCCTCCTAAGGAATGTTAACAAAATAAAAATGTTTTGTTTTCAAGACAACTCATAAATCATTTAGCTAAGTGATTTTTCTGAATAAATTTTGTCAAATGTTAACCATTTCATTGAGTTCTTATGAATTTGCATAGGAAAAATTTATCTATATCAGTACATACTCTATTCATGCAATTAATTCATTTATTAAACCCATTCATCTTGCTTAACCCTCCCCCACTCTTAAGATAAACATTGTCCTAAATTTTGAAGTAATATAAGCAGAAGGGGATTCAATTATTAAAACAATTTTTATTTAAAGCAAGATATTAAAAGAAATTGAGAAGTAAAGAAAACTTCTCTCCGTGTAAGCTCGAGGGTCAAACTTGTCTTGTCGAACTTATTTAAGTCTGTTAAAATAAAAACTTAGCAAAATAGGTGTTATCATCAAGGCTCAATCAGAGCCTCGATAGAGTTAAGGACAAAAAGCAAAGAATAAGAAATAATAAAGAAAGTGTAAAGAATCTGCAATTTATTAAAAGAATAAAGAACAATTTCTTCTATTATTGTGGGATTTTGAGATGGTGCTTTATATAGTTTAATCTTTGCCCATTAACTTTGGAAATTTCTCCATCTTTCCCTTCAATCTCAACAGCACCATGAGGGAATACTTTGTGTACTTGAAAGGGCCCTGACCATCTGGATTTAAATTTTCCTAGAAAAAGTTTTAATCTAGAGTTAAACAGTAACACTCTATCTCCTTTTTTGAATTCATGTGGAAACGTGATTTTAGAATCATGCCACTGTTTGACTTTTTCTTTGTATATCTTGTTATTCTCATAGACCTCTAATTGTAACTCATCCAATTCATTCATCTACTAAAATCTTTTCTTCCCAGCCTTTTTGAGATTAAGATTTAGCAATTAATAGCCCAGTTTGCTCTATGTACGAACTCAACAGGTAAATGGCATGCTTTTCCATACACTATTCTGTATGGCTTTATGCCTAAAGGTGTTTTGAAAGTTGTTCTATATGCCCATAGCACATCATCTAACTTTTTTGCCCAATCTTTTCTATTAGATGCCATAGTTTTTTTCCAGAATTCACTTGAGTTCTCTATTAGAGACCTTAGCTTATCCATTAGTTTGGGGGTTGATAAACCAAAATTATTCCTATTTTATGAATGCCAAAATGGATTATTAGTCATTTTATTGATAAATATTATGAATTTGACACTTAAAAATATTAATTTATGCTTTCAGGTCTTTAAAGGAGTTATTTCATAAAAACAAAGCAAAACGGGTCAAAAATACAAAGTTGGAGGCAAAAAGTGGTCAACATAACAAAGACAGGCCATGTCTATCAACCATATCAAGGAAAAGAACAATCGAAGTCTGAACCTCAAGTTTTGAAAAGACAAGCTCAACGACATGACCTGTTGCAAACCATATCAATCTGGAAATTTCACGTTGCAAAGGACACAACTTTGACATGCCTTGTCGTTGTGCATGTCCTTTCCAAGAATGAGCTACAGCTTATACCATGACACTGGGACATGCCATGTCCCAGTCGTGTCAATGAAGAGAAAAAATTCATAGTAAGGGACATAACTCTTGGAGAAGCCATGTCCGGTCGTGTCAATTTCCACGTTAAAGAAAATTGCCAAACATGCTCAGTGACATGACCTGTCCCCAAACACGTCAATTTGATAGTACATTATTTAATGTGAAATGGTTTTTTTTTATTGAATAATAACCCCCTATTTATTAAAGAAACATTTATTGGGCATTAGAAAGGTGTTACTTTAGAAAGCCAGGAGACCTATAACTCCGTAACTTCCCATTTTCCCATAATGAGCATTCAATTCCACTTACATGAAGATCATTATAAAAGGAAGATGGAGGGAAGAATCAAAGATAACAACAAGAAGGGGGAGATAGAGGCAAAAGAAAAAGTAGTACGAAGAGAAAACGTCCTTACACTTTTGTGTACTTTCACAGCAGTGTTGTGCTTAAGTGTATCAATCCATCAAGGAACGTTATTTGCATTGCTAAATCTAATTTTAGATATTTTCTATTTCTCTTGTTATTGCTTTATATTATTTTACTGATGGAGGAGTAATTTAATATTGCTTGGGTATTGTGGATCCTTGATTGATTTCATGTGATTCCTTTGTTCTTAATTTCAAAACGTGTTGATTTTATTGTATTCATGAGCTTGTACCTAAAGAATGAGTCTAATTGGATGGTACATCCCATTGGATTCATGTTCGATTTTTGTTAAAAATAGACCGAAAGGTTGATTTAATGAATAGATCTAAGCTATTGATGAGATCGCTCATAATCACCTAGAGATAGGAATGGTAAAATCTTCTGTCACCTGTTTTGAAATTCATTAATTTGGTTTTAAAACAAAGAATTCTTGTTCTTTATGCAAATCTAAGTTGCTAATAGTGAGGAACAGATTTCGGTAGTTTGGCTTAGGTTTAGGTGCATTTGACTTTGAGAGAAGCCTTAGCATAATTTAGTGAATCTGATGGTTTAATAATGAACATAACTTTTTGAGAAAATTCTTGAGTCACATGAATAGATCTTAGGTGAAGCATGACCCAAACAACCTTGTGAATTGATTTGTCCTTTGTATGCTTGCTGTGAAATCTGTGAATATAAAACTTATTTTAGTTTCTATGTATATAAAACCAAATATGATTTTTTCATCTTGATAATAGGAAAAGAGTGAGTAGAAGTACTCATCAACGTTCCCTAGGAGTATGACCTAGATCATTTCTCTATGTTATATCTAATGGGTGCACTTGCCCTATAAGACTGTAGTTGAAAGCAAATGACTTAGAAAATTTATAATTTAAAACTCGGTCTTTTGAACCTATTAGGGGTGATAAGGGGTAGATACCCTGTGATGTATTCAGTATCTTTTTAAAACTTTTTCCATTTGGTCATTGCAAAAATGGGTACCCTTATCACTGATTAAGGCGCAAGGACATCCAAATCTTGAAAATAGTTTTTTTCTTTTTTTTTTTTTTAATTTGTGACTATTCTGGCATCATTAGTAGAGAAAGCTTGAGCTTCCACTCCTTTTCAAACATAGTCAACATCTACCATAATATATTTGTTGCTAAAAGAAATGGGAAAAGGTCCCAAGAAGTATATGCCCAAACATCAAAGATTTCACATTCTAAAATAAATTTCCGGGGCGTTTCATTCCTCTTTGAGACATTTCCTGTCTTTTGACAACTGTCATAATTTGAAATGAAAGCTTTTCCATCCTTGAAAATCGATAGCCAATAAAATCCGACTTCCAAAACCTTATGTGCTATTCTGTTTGCACCATAGTAACCCTAAATTGGTCCATTATGACAATGATTTAAAATTTTTTGGCCTTTTTCATGAGAAACACATCACCGAATTACTTGGTCAGAGCAAATTCAAAAAAGGAAATGATCCTCACAAAAATAATATTTCAAATAAGAAAAGAACTTTTTCTTTTGTTATAATTAAGCTCTATAGGAATTTCTTTGTCAACCAAGTAATTGGCTATATTTGCAAACTAAGGCTTAAAATTGTCTATGGTGCACAGACAACATAATTTTTCATTTGGAAATGTTTCTTCAATCTCCATCTTAGACTTATTTTCACATGGATTATCAAGCCATGATAAATGATCTATAGCTAAGTTTTCACACCCTTTTTTATATTTTATTTCCAAATCAACTCTTGCAATAATAGAATCCATTTAATTTGTCTCGATTTTGCATTAGTTTTTGCAAGCAGATATTTTAAAGCAGAGTGGTCAGTAAAAACAATAACTTTTGAGAGAATGGAATAATACCTGAACTTTTCAAATTCGAAGATGACTGTGAGCAGTTCCTTCTCCATGGTTGTGTAATTTGCTTGAGTGGTAGTTAAGTCCTGCTAGCATAGTGAATTGGTTGGAAATGCTTGTTCCTTCTCTGCCCCAGAACAGTTCTTACTGCTAAATCACTACCGTTACGTATGAGTTTGAAAGGCAAATTCCAATCCGGAACTACCATTATAGGTGCTTGTATGGGCTTCTTCTTTAGTAGCTCAAATGTTGTGTTGCATTCCTCATAAAAAATAAATGGAGAATCTTTTTCTAGAAGTTCGGTCAAGGGTCTGGCTATTTTTGAAAAGTCTCGAATGAATATCCTGTAAAAGCCAATGTGACCAAGAAAACTCCTAATGCCCTTGACTGTTGTAGGTTATGGTAATTTTGCAATAGTATCAACTTTTGTTGTATCCACATCGATACCCTTCCTTGAGATTCTGTGTTCTAGGACAATTCCTTCTTGTACCATAAAATGGCACTTTTCCCAACTTAACAAGAGATTCGTATCTTCACATCTTTAGAGGACCTTGTCTAAATTTTTAAGACAATTGTCAAATGATATTTCAGACATGGAGAAATCGTTCATGAAAACTTCTATTATGTCCTCCACATATTCTTCAAAAATGGCTAACATGTACCTTTGGAATGTTGCTGGAGCATTACATAGCCAAGAGGGCATTCTTCTGTATGCGAAAGTTCCATAGGACATGTGAAAGTTGTTTTCTCTTGGTCTTCTGAAGCTATGGGTAATTGGAAGTATCCATATATTTCATCAAGGAAGCAATAGTATTCATGTTCTGCTAGCCTTTCAAGCATCTAAACGATAAAAAGCAAGGGAAAGTGGTCTTTTCTAGTGGCATCATTCAACTTTCTATAGTCTATACAAACCTGCCAACTAGTGAAAGTCCAAGTTGGTATTAATTTATTCGATCATTAGGAACCATTGCTATTCCTCCTTTCTTTGGTACCATTTGCGTGGGGCTCACCCAAGCGCTGTCAGAAATGGGATAAATAATCACTATATCTAAAAGTTTTAGTATTTCCTTCTTGACCACTTCCTTCATATTTGGGTTCAAACGCCTCTATGGTTGGACCTAGGTTTGAAAGTATCTTCCATAAAAATTTTGTGTGTACAGAAGGTAGACTTATTCCTCTGATGTCGGCAATTTTCCATGATATAGCTTTCTTATGTTTTCTCATAATCTCAAAAAGCTTTTTCTTCTACTCCTCATTGAGTTTGGAAGATATAATCACAGGTAATTTGCAACCATCTTCCAAGAAAGCATATTCCAAATGATTGGGTAACTCTTTCAGTTCTGAATCTGGTGGTTCTTCAATGAAGGGTTTGAACTACCTAGCATCATCCTATTCTTTTCGTATCTCATCCCCGTTTTCTGCATTTTCTGCTTTAACGCCACTCTTTAAAGATTCTTTCATAGGCTCATCATCATCTGTATTTTCCTTCCTAAAATAGAGCTTATTAGGCACATCTTGATTTGATTCAAGAATCTCATTATCCATAAACTCTAGAGTCAAACAATCATCATCATTTATCATCCCCTGCTTCGCACTTCCTGATAACTTTATTAACATTTCATCATCCCCCATTCTCAGCGCCAACTTCCCATTTTTAACATCAATAACTGCCCCTGCAGTTGCTAGGAATGGTCTCCCCAAAATTAAAGGGACATCAATCCTTTCGTCCATATCTAGAATAAAAAAATCAGCAGGAAAGATGAAGCTTTTGATCTTAATAAGAACATCTTCAACTACTCCCTTGGGGTATCTAGTAGATTCATCAGCTAATTGTAAGCTCATTCTTGTCGGTTTTGGTTCTCGTAACCCCAGTTTCTTGAACATGGTATAGGGCATGAGGTTAATTCTCGTCCCTAGATCAACTAATGCCTTTTCCATAAGGAGATTCCTTATTAAGCATGGGATGAGGAAACTCCCTGGATCTTTGCTTTTTTCGGGGAGTTTGTTCAACAAAACTACAGAACAGTCTCTTCCAAAGGTCACTAGGGATACCTCCTCTAATCTTTTCTTTTTGGATAGCAACTCTTTCAAAAGTTTTGCATACTTTGGCATTTGCGAAAGTACATCAACCAAAGGTAGGTTTATATGCAACTGCTTAAATAATTCTAAAAACTTTTTAAACTGCTCCTTATCTCCTCCCTCTTACCCTTGTAGGGTAAGGCAAAGGAGGTTTGTATGGTTCACTAGGAAATATACTCTTTTTTTTTTTGCTCAATTTCTTTTCATCTTTTTCTTTTGTATCTATTTTATTTTCTTTACATTTTCTTTTTCTTGTACTTTTTTAACCCTCTTTTCTTCTTCTTTTTGCTCTATTTTTTGTTCTCTTGTCTCTTTTAGCTGCTTACCACTTTTGAGGAAAACAACATGAACTCCCTCCATAATTCTCTCTCTAGCATAGTTACAACATTTTTTACTTCGTTTTCAAGCTTTTTGAGAGATCGTGAGTAGCTTTCGAGTGCTAACTCAGTCTACTGAAACTAGTGATTGGTTTCTTTGATGAAAGAAATGAGGGTTTCCCCTAAGTTGGAATGAGAGTTGAAGTTTCTTGATCGCAAATTGTGATACTGAGGATAAGGATTCCACTTCTATAGGGGATTCCAACACACTTTAGGGAAACTACTGGCGAAAAATTGATGGAGTATCTCTGGAGGGTACTGGTTACCATTCTATTGATGAGGGAGGAACCCTTCTTATTGTTGTCTTAAGGTAGCCTCCAATTGTTAAATCAGGAATGGCATATGGTGCTCCATCCTAAACAAAACAATCAAATAGCCAAACAAATGAATAGAAAAACTATAGAAAATAGATGGTTATTCTAACAAAAAGATATAAGTATGCAAAGGGCGGCTAGAATAACAAATGAAAATTGATTTCTACTATTGCCCTGTTGGGCTTCAAAAAATAATATTAAATCCAACATCATTCCTTGGCAACGGCGCTAGAAAACTTGGTGTATTATGGATTTATTGAATTTCAGTTCATACTGATCATTGATCGAGTTTTTCAAATTTATAAATTTTTTCTAAATCAGTTTCAATAACTATGGTTACATAAGGCAATCGCACCCATCAAATATAACATAGATAGTAATTTAAGTTTGTCCTAAGAGAATGGTTGGCAGCTAGTGTACTCCTAACCCCATTCATTGTCTATGCAAAGAAAGATTTAGAAAAACATAAAGAAAAAAGAGCTATGCTAAGTTAGGAATATTCACGAACGTTTAATGGGTAAAACAGGAAATAAGCCTGTAACTTCTATGAAACAGCTACTTAGGGTACTTCACCAATTCCTTACTAGACTGATTTCTTAGAAACCACAAACTTCTTAAAAGCTGTTTGAATTGTATGTTTATACTGTTGAATTCTTTAATTTAAATTAAAACTTCTCTTGAAGTTAATAGTTCTAGATCCAGCTGAAACCAGTAATCTAAAATTCCAATTAGGCCCGTATAAAATAAGAATCCATTGTTTCGAAAAAAAAAAGAACTCAACGAATTTTTAAAATAAGTGATAGAAAAGCTTCACCCATTTCTTGGCAAGAGGTAGTTAGAAACTCCATTAGTAACCATACATCTATTCAATTGAATGATCTCTTGATCTATCCAATTGAAATCAATCGTGGATCTGAAAGAGTGCACCACTCCTTTAAAAACCACAAGTTCAAGTTACTAACTACAAACACCCAATCAAATTAACTTAAAAGCGCATTTGAATTCAAACTGAATCAAGAATTAGATTCATAATCCTAAGCTGTAGGAGTTTATTTCTCCATAGATTTATCAAAATAAGCATGAATTAGAAGAAATAAAACAAATTCAAAATATTAATTAATTAATTGCTTAGAAATTCATAGAAATTACAAATATCGGGTTAAATTGATTTTACCTAGAAAACAAAAGAAATTCTCAAGTAAGAAGAAATGGAAATTCTTTTACCCAAGAATCCTTCAAAGATCTACTCTACGTTAATACTGATTTACACGATTGATATATACATTACAATGCATTCTTGCACGTTTATTTATAGGCTATTACGCATAGGAAGTAGGCCTACTTTATTGACACATGGCAGATTCTTTGTAATAGAATTTGTGATACTTTTCATGTGTGCATATGATGTATGAAAACACTCGTCGAGGGTCATGTGCGATCTATTGGTCGAGGCTTATATAAAGCAAAATCAGGCTCGACTTATGGAATTTCTAAAGTAAACTATGCATTTTTGTCTATTGCTCTATTGAGGGTACAAGAGAGAGAGTCGAGGCTCATATTGCTAAAGCTTGAGGCAATTCTAATGAAGAATTGGTCCATCAAAACAAATGTCGAGGGTCGAGATTTAAGGCTTGGCTTTGAGGCTCAATAATGTATTTTTTCAGAATGATGCTCGAACACTTCGACTGAAGTCGAGGGTCATGTCAAGGGCTCACAGTCTAGGCTCGATAAACCAACTTTTGTTGTTTTTCTTCCTTCATTTGGCCTTGGCTGTGACTTTTCAGGGCTTGACTTCTGCAATCTTGACTTTACTTGTTGTTTTTTCTCTAAATCTGAATTAAAACACTTAATTACTCCTAATTGGATTTTAAGAGCTTTAAAACAACATTATTTATCAAAAACATAAACTTTACAGGATTGTATAAAAAATTCTTAGCAAAATGAGCTCAAAATCCTATAAAAAAATATAGAGTAAAAATAACATATCACACACTAACGCTATGATTCCATTAAACCACCAATAACATAAAACATCTTCCATATCTTACATATAAGGGTACTACAAAATATTTGTATCATAATAAAAGCTTCATAGCAACTAGGTTAGCTTAAATCAAATGCAAACATACAATTCATCTTTAAAAAAAAAAAAAAACTTTAAACACCATAAAACATATAAACAATGATCAAACTCTAATTGTTATCATAAGTTCTTCAACTTTTACTATCCTCAACACTTGATTTCTAATAATCAGTAGGAAAGTCAGCTTCGCTATCGTCGCCCCCATGTCCACATAAACATCTTATCTAGAAAGATTGAACATTGCAAGATCATTACCTGTTCTTGAAAAATAAAAGAGTGAGCATAAAAGGCCCAGTACACCATACCACAGACACATGCGCATGAGCAAACAACATGCAAATTCACATGCATCATCATATGCAACAATCACAAGGTATTATCCTTAATTATCTAAGAAAACAACATAGTTTAGAACCATTAGCCATTAGTCCTAAACCTGAAGTAACTCATGATTATGAGAAAACAATCAGTATTGAAAATAATAATATATATATTGGTGTTAGGTACTCTCCACACACCCTAGGTGCCATACTCGTACCACTTCTAGACTACCAGAATCATCTTTGTACATAACTCCACTTGGGACACTATCATACACAGATCATCAGGGCACCATCCTAGTAGCAAGGATCCTCCCAATCTACTAGACCCAACTAAAAAAAAGCAATAAACTCAATTAAAACCGAGTAGTATCATTTCAATTTACAAATACTACACCTACAATCACAAATAACAAGTAAGGTAAGGTCATACTTGAAACAATGTATGGAACAAAAAACCTAGCTTCACAAAATCACCTGATTACATAAAGAAGGCCATTTCAAACCCATTTTCACAAGATGAGCATACTCTTATCATCATCTAAACCATAAACTGAAAAGAATTGCAAACCCTAGGTTTATACACACCTTCTTACTTTGATTGTAAAATCACAAAATCCCCAATCACTAAAATTAGGGTTTTCTCTAAATTTCTCTAGGAACTTGATTCCTTCAAGCAAACGATTACTTTAGGAAGATAACACTTTTAGATTACTAAAAGGATTGAAAAGGATCAACTTACCTATTTCTTGGGTCTTCTTTCTCCTTGAAGCAAGATCGAAGCTTAAAGAGGTTCTCTAAGGTTTACAACTTAAAAATCAGAACATATAGAAGATGTGAAAACTTAAAAATCTGAACATATACGCTGGCATGGAGATTGACGGTGTAGAAACATAAGTAAGTAGCTTAAAACATACATTGGTGACTTAAAACTCAACAAACGAATCCAAAGCCATGAAGGCCATCTACTAACGCCAGCGGCATAAGCTCTAAGGTTAGCGACGTAAAAGCCAATGTTAGCGATCTACAAGGCAGTGTACAGCTGCATCTTCTTGTCCTCAATCACGTATCTACCATTTGACATAACATATATTTACATATTAGGATGGACCATAAAACTCACTTATTAATAAACAAATGACACTTTGCACTTCATTATAATTTATTTATTTATTTATATATTACAAATGCTGTAGAGTAATCTTCAAATATCTATTGGTTCCATAAATTCATAGATAAATGACATCCAAAATCGATAAATTCTATAAAGAATTAAAAATTTTTAGGGGACAGCTCATATTTTATTTCTAATGATAACTAAATTATTCTTGTCCTAAGGCATACACTTATAGACAAGCTCAAAAGATACAAAAAAATAGAACTTGGAAACTACTAAAAATAGAAACGTCTTAGAACTTATAGACATAAAATAAATAAAAGGATAAATAAAACACCATAGGTGGCAAACAAAACACAATTCATCAAAAACTTTCCTAACAGGGAGAAATTGTCTTTTTGAGGGTCTAAATAATGAAATTTGTGCCAAGCGATGTAGCTCACCATCGATGGTAGTGACTTTTTCCACTTGGTTTGTTTCCTTCAAGATAAGGACCTACAATTATGGAATTACCACTAGCCAGTCTTTATCCAATTTTCTCCTATATTGCTAGGCACTCCTTTTACCTTTTGCCTTCAAATTCTTATCATATGGACTATCTCCAATGAAAGGGATAAGATGTTTCACATGAAATATATCAACAGTCCAAATATGGTTAGGTAGTTTTAATCTGTATGCATCATGGTTGATCTTCTCAATGACCTCAACTGACCTAATCTTTCTAGTTGAAAGTTTGGTGTACTCTCCAGTAGAAAACCAATCCTCTATAAAAACATCCCATGCAAAATTTCCTAAAGCAAATTCCTCATCTTTCCATTTCCTGTCAACATCTTCTTTGACTGTCTCCTTACTTATCATGTGAAAAACAACTTTTAAATCTTGCAGCTCATCTTTAAATTTAGCCATAGACAACATACTACTACTACTGCTTTGTTTCACAATTTTAGACTCAATAGACTTTTTATTAGGAATCAACACAATTTTTACTTGTTTATGCACTAATATATAAGTATTAGCGTTACCATCATGAGTTACACTTCTATCAAACTGCTAAGATCTCCTTAATGGTGAGTGGCAAGTATCCAATGCAACTATGTCACACCATACAGAATCTTTATATATAAAGCTTATGAAAAATGAATCCAGTGCCCTTTTAGAGATAGTTATATGCTAGTTTATATGACTTAGAGTGTTGTTCAGGTTTAATGCCCAATTTCTACATTGCTTTGGTTGATATGACATTGTCTCAATTGCCCGAAACTACTATGAACCTATACACTTTGCTCTAAATTGTGCAGCTAGACCCAAAAATGTTATTTCTCAACTAATCTTCCCTGATAGCTCTAAGAGTCATGTACGATCTCCTAACCACTAAAGTCTCATTTCCATCCCTTGTCACATATTCTTCTTGCGCATATTCAATATAAAAAACTAGGCCTTCATCACCTAATGCCTTAAAAAAAACTTCGTCTTCCTCTTCTTTGTTTTAAAAAATTAGGTTATCACAAGAGCAAGGTGCCTTTTTCTCTGCTTTCCTACACCCATACTGTCGATGGCTGGACTCATCACAATCAAAACATTTAGTCCTACAACTGATGGGATCGCTAGTGTTAGGTTTATTAAAATGACCTAAGGTATTGTCTTTGTACCTCCATTACCGGCATGATTCACCTCACTATAACTTCTACCACCCTTGCTACTAAACACACTACGACTAGTCACACCACTCCCTGATCGACACTACTATTTCTCTACCTTTGACACTCTTTGATGCGCTGTTGACACATTAATGGGGCCAAACAAATTAATGGTATTCTTAATCTACAATTTCAATCTCGCAATATCCCTCACGACCAATTAATTTCTAAAATTCAAAAGTGTAGTCATCTACTGACTGTTGTCCTATTTTAGATTTTGTAGCCTTTGATATACCATGCACTAGAAATTGTAAGTAAAAACGATGCTCACAAGTGTTTCTTTAGCTTCTCCTACAAGGTAATTTTTTATTTCTCCAATTTGCATTAGGTCAATTTTATCTACTGCCAGTACGCTATAGCTCTACCGCAAAGTCCAATAGCTGCCAATTGCTCCCATTTATTCTCCAAACCCCCTTAAACTCCATTATCTCATCCACTATGGCCAACT
This sequence comes from Combretum micranthum, assembly GCA_024138025.1. Lineage (NCBI taxonomy): Eukaryota > Viridiplantae > Streptophyta > Magnoliopsida > Myrtales > Combretaceae > Combretum > Combretum micranthum. The sequence goes on from JAMXBD010000293.1 coordinate 941,217, forward strand.
AGTCTAAGGAACTCCTCTAGTTGGAGGTTGCGATGAAATTCCGGGATCTCGATTCTCATTCTAATTTCCTAATGCCTCCTACCTTCTTTAACACTAGGCTTACCATGTCTACGTGCCACTTCTTCATGCCCTTCTTCTTCCTCAACAGAAGAGGAATCATCCTCTACTCATTAAGTTTTGGCATCCGATTAGGGTTTCTTCTATGCTCATTGATTCCCCATAAGTGCACCCATCCTCTTTGTAAGTCGATTCACCACCATATCTAATCGACACTCTAAGGCTGCATCCAACCTCTTATCGATCATCTATCCAATCCTCTAATCGAGATCATCATTATCATAGATCTCATCCATTGCACATTGTTTATTGGTCTGTCTATGAAGTGTCATGATACTTCTAAGAAAAATCATAGTTCTTATAGAGACTGATGCAACAAAAGTTCTAAGGTTTTACCATAAACCATTGATTTGTGTACGAAGGTTGGAGTATGATCTTCATATACCTATTGATTTTGTGAATACTAGATAAATGACATCCAAAATTGATAAATCCTCTATAAATAATTCAAAATTTGGGAAACAATAAAACAAAATGACTTAAATTGTATTTCTAATGATAACTGAATTTGTTCTTGCCTTAGGGCATACACTTATAGACAAGCTCAAAAGTTGCAAAAAATAGAAACGTCCTAAAACTTATAGACACAAAGTAAATTAAAGAACATATAAAACGGCATAGGCACCAAACAAAACAGAAATTACTTATAAAAAGTTATAACATATCTAAAACTTTCCCAAAATAGAGAAATTGCCATTTTGAGAGCCTAAATGATGGAATTTGCACCAAAAGTGATGTAGCTCACCACAAGGGTAACGACTTCTTCCAGTTGGTTCCTTTCCTTCAATGTGGGGACCTACAATTATGGAATTGACACTAGCTAGTCTTTACTCCTATTTTCTTATGTACTTGCTAGCCATTGCTTCCACCTCATCACATCATGTTCTTGATCTTAACTCATTACTTTGATAAACATGAGACTAGGACCCACGCCTAATTCCACATTACATATTGTTCCTTATATTACAACTTGTGAATCTATATTTCTTACAATAATGGAGTATGATTGTTTTGTATAATGAAATTAATCACATTATCTAATTCATAATTAATAGATAATATATGATGTCATATATCATAATATATTAAATTATTTTATTACAATTTATTATGTATCATATAACATTAGTGAAATGATATATGTTTCTATGTGTATATGGTCATTCTTAGTATTGTTCCATTCCAATGTATTACCCTTAACTAAAAATATCGTGGCTCATTCCTTTTACTAAGGAGGATTGACAAGCCATTATCACGAGATCAAATTTTTAGAGTGTCAAGCTTGAAAATTTCCTTGTCCTTTAATTGGATCCACATTAAGATCGACCCACTTAATTTAGATACTCAATACAATTAAAGAAAGTTTTTGAAAATATATTTTAAAAAATATTTAATTTTAAAACTCTAAAGCCGCCACAACATAAGTTGGAAAAATAATAAAATTAGAGTTAACTATGCGGGTGTAATGCTCTAAATTTAATTAAGGCATTACCGCTACGTATAATACTTAAGTATATCATACGCTCAAGCTTCCTACAAAGATATGTTTATGTTGAATATTGCTATCCACTTTTAATTATAGAACTCGCTGTTTAGATGTCTAAAACAACTGGATTTAAACTCTCGAAATAAACTTGCTTGAGTAGATTAACTTTCATAAAATAAAACTCTACCATCAAGTTACACGGACTCTACCTATCTCGGTCCATAATATAAAAGTGTTCAACCGGTCCCATAAATGTGAACCTCAATATATTATTTCTCACCGGTCAAGATAGATATTACATCGATAACGTTTACCCAATCTCAGGACAAGGTGCCGCTCCTCGGACCAAATACCGATCTTCTACTCCAGGACAAGAATTGGATTTCAATGGTGGAAAACACAATCAACACTCATTAATTAACTAAAACGTCTTTAAGTCTTAATTCATTTTAGATGCCCATCCTAGCGTCCAACACGTAAGTTACTGTATACCTTTTATATGAAATCTAAATAGAGGCTCAAACGCCATTTCAGAAGAAAATCTAGAAGCTTCAGAAGTCAGACTCAAATATCTGTTCAAGAATTTAAACTATATAAGCAATTAAATAGATTATTCATTACATGAAACTTATTATATTATCCAATTTGATCATACACTAATTGGGAACCTCACTATGGCTGTGAATCTTGTCCCGCAAAAATACGGATAGTTCTCCTTTGTCTGTCAAAATATTTCTTTTCACTTTATTATAGTCTCTTATTATAAAAACATCATCAAAGCATTCATGTACCAAAAATATCCATATTCAAATCAAATATACATTTGAAACAACATGTTCACTATGTTAAACTAAGATTATCCTAATTCATTGATTAAAGCTAATCATCATTTATTAAGCCTTTATTACCTTAACTTAACCAAATTAATTATAGTTAATCATTTAATTCCATTACTAAGCCAAAGTGATTAAACTTAGGTAATCTAGTTCATTTTAACTCATTTAAGTTCATTTAGGTCAAGTTGAACTTAAGCTAACTAACTAAGTTTATTTTATACTCAAGAACTATGCAAATTCTAATTAATTATTAATCCATAAATTATCTTAACCCATTCTTAATTATACAAATTAACTAGCATAATATATCATCGATCATTATCTATTTCATTTTATTTTTATTTATTTATTTATTTTTCTTTCTTTTTCTTTTATTCTTTATGAACATCTCCAGGGGACAGATTACGCTCGTGATGGAGGTCGTGATCTTCATCACTGTCTTCACCATGCTCATAATGGGGTATCTGATCTCCATTGATTACCTCATTACGGCCGTAATGAGGGCTGTAATGACCAATACGGTATGTATCACGCTTGTGACCAAGAGGAAATCCCTGCTGTGTTTTCCTTTATTTGTTCTTCACATTTTAACTTCTCTAATTCAACATACATCGTCAAAAACATCATATTATCAACCTACCTAAGCTTAATCTTAACTCATGAATGCTCTAAATCTCATTTTCAACCCATATTACAATAAGGCATTAAATTAAACACTTGATATACTCAAAAAAACACATATATAGTTTTTTAACAAACATGATCATATATTACCAACTTACAAGTTCTATCACAAGATTTACATCTATCTAGCTCTAATACAACATTTATATGTAAAATCAACAACTAAAACACAAAAAAAAAGAAAAGAAAAGAAAACTTATCTTTTGAGCAAAACCCAACATCTTGATTCTTCCTACCAACACTTCTTGTAAACCCCTAATTTTTAAGGTAATATCAAGTTCAAACCATAAACCGGAAAGTCAACCAGAAACCTTAAGTCAACAAATTCCTAGGAAACCCTAGCAGTTTAAATCCGACAACCCCACATTCCTACACCAAGAATTCGAAATATGAGTGAAGAGTGTGGTTTGATTCGTAAAAATACTAAGGTGCTTAAAAAAGATTAGATTAGCTAATTTTCGACCTATGTTGAACTCGATCAGATACAGACTTTAAAAAGTGTGTCTCAAGGCTTGAGATACTAAATATATAAAATTAATACCATTAGTCTTATAATTTCATAAGATTTCTAACTATATCAGTTATATAATTTTTTGGGTTATAAAAGTTACAGTTATAACTTTTTTATCGTATTTTCTTTACTACCGGTATTTTAATTGTCTAATCTACTTTTTGATTTCTAATCTATTATTCATAAGTACAATGCCCCATACTCTACTTTCTACATCCTTACAACCTATTTTTATAATATTTCATCATTTTTCTTACAATTAACTTTTCCAATAAAACTTTTATTACTTAAATTGCTTATTTAATTTTGAAACTTACTCAGCACACATCTTCCCTTTCTCCCTACATCTAAAATCGGCGCCCCCTCCCTCTATTCCCTCTCTCCATTTTTTTTATTTTCCTTTATTTAATTAAAGCAAACCCTATTCCACTTTTCTATATAAACCCCTTTATGCCTTCACCTTTCCATTACTTTCTTTCCTCACTTTCACTTTTAGATAAAATTTTACAAAACTCTCTCCCTCTCCTCTCTTTGTGCCGTGACCTCCCTCTCTCTCTACACACACACTTTTGTTTTCTTGATACAAACACTAAATAGGTAATAGATCTACACTTTATTATCTTAAAAACATGTAATGGAAAAATCATTCATGTTTGTTTCCACTCAAAAATCCCCATGAGCTTTAGGCTAGGGATGTGAAAACATTTGAACATGAGATTGTTGCCATCACAATATAGTAGATCTTGTTAAGCTATGATGGTATTATTAATGTTTTGTGCATGTATTCGTCATCTAGTCATATCCACATAATGATCATAGTGTTCATGCATTTATGACTAGTATAGTAAATTAGATCTAGTAGTTTTGAGTTCATAGATGCCTTAGATTTTTGTTTTATGTGCACACATAACTTGTAAGAGTATGATAATAGTAGGAAAATGTTACAAAGTTTAAGATCTATTTTGGTTTCAACAAAATTAGATTTTTGAAATTTGGATTTTAAAAAGAGCCATATTTAGAAAAGCTATTTTTCAACTTCAAAATGTGTATTTTACATTAAAAATGAAGGAGTTAGGGAATAAATATCATAAATGAGTGATCTTGATGAGAAAAGCTTAGATCTACTAAGGAATATTTCCAAAATAAGGAAAAGTTTACAAAAGTTATGTTTCAATCCCAATAACAAGTTTTAAATTCGTAATAAGGGAAGCTTGAAGTGTAAACACCTATTTTTCAACCCAAAAACAAGGTTTTTATTAAAAAAAATAGAAGCCTTAAGGAGTAGGTTTGATTAGGAAATGGTTTTTGAAAGATTAAATGAGTTTTACAGAGGAAACAATCTCAAATGAAACTTTCAAAATTCTAATTTGAAAATGGCCACTATTTAAACACCTATTTCCAAATGCCAAAATGATGATTTTTATGGAAAAATGGAAGTCCTGAAGAATACATGTAATAAAGACCTAGTTTTGACAAGGATAAGTGAAATTTATGAAAGTATATTCCCAAAACAAGGAAAGTTTTCCAAAGTAGATCAAACTATGTTTTCATTCCTTAAAAATCTTGTAAAATTCGTATCTAGGTAAACCCTCTATGTAAACACCTATTTTCCAACTCCAAAACAAATAATTTCATTAAAGAAAAGAAGTTGATAGACATATAGGTCATTAGGGAAAAGTTTTGGTAAGAACAAGTGTGATTTTGTAAGAAATAAAACTAGTTTTCTTAAGTTTTGAAATTTCAAAGTTTTGCAAAGCAAAAGTTTTCTAAAAGAATTCTTAATATCATATCGTTAAGAATATATATATAGATAGTTCATTTCATGACATTCATGATGATAACTTATCGGTTTTGCATGTACACATATTGCACTTGGTAGAAACAAAGTTAGGAAAATATTGTCTTATACATCCTATCAACATTATCTAAGTACATGAGGAAATAGCTTTACCAACACCCATGAATCATGCATAATATTGAGTTATATATGTATATAATAGAGTCTTACAAGATATAATGATAGCTAAGTATCTATCAAAGCTTTAATATGATGCTTGGTTTGAAATTAGGAGTTCAATTGTGAAATGGGAAATTCGTATAGAATTTATAAGTTCATTCCAACTTCATAGAAATACTCATTAGGGTTATTTCTTTTGATTAGGAAACTTGGGAAAAGGAATAGACCTTCTCGAGTACTATTACGATTAAGTGGATTTTCACGCCATGGTAAAGTGAGATCACTATCTTTAAATTATATGCTTGTGATTGTGCTTGTAATGTTAGTGGCATTAGAATTAGGGCAAGATGAAAATTTGATTGTGTATGTGAGTTCTACTTGGGTGAATCGATGATAAGAATATCGAAATGAACTTCTTGTAAATATTTGTAAATATTTATTATAGAATTGAAGTGTCTACAATATCTATGATCGCCCATAAATTGTTAATTAATAGGCCATGATCATATAATCAAATTAACCATGCATACCATATGTGAGTCACATTGCATAGGTTATTATACCTTTGTGGGAAGAAGGCATAATAGCAGAGTAACGCGAGGCTTGTAAACTCGAATGTTGGCATAATGGCCGAAATTGAAAATGTGTGTGGGTGGGCACTTGTATCAACCACAATATAAAGGAGAAAATTTAAATCTATGGTCGTATGGGCCTAAAACACCTAAGCTCGAATGGAGGGCATAAATCCATTCAACATAAGATTTTCGAAAAGTCTTATGTATTGTATGCTCACATGCTTGTGCATTTCATATGGTTGTTAACATAACTTGCTTGATATATATATATATATATATATATTGTTTGTTGAGTATTTAATTTTGGAAGTGAAACTCACTAAGCTCGCAAGCTTATACCTCTATAGTTTCCTGTTGTAGTATAAATATTTATGGCTATCTTCGAGAAGCCACTTTCCTCAGGTACAACTTTTGGACCTTAAGGAGCTTTTTTAAGAAGTCGGGACCTAGATGTAGGCATAGACTTCTTGTTGAACCTCCTAAATCTATATATATAATAGTTGATGTAAGAGACTTTTGTGGACCTATGGACTCTTAATATTTTAACAGGGGTATGCCCCTTGGATCATGTAATAGATTATTCTTGTTATAACTGTTATGATTTACATTCTTATTGCTATGTATGTCTCCTTATGCTATTTTGATTCAAAGTATGGTTCCCTATGTGTTGAACGTGAGCCTTACACCTGGTGTTTAAACTCATAAAATGACTAAGGTTGTCATACTTGAGTTTAGATATCGAGTGTGGCAGACTGTAACGTCTAGGGTACCCTTTGGGGCGTGACGGTTTAAGTTGGTATCAGAGCATGTTTAAGAGTCTACAATCATATCTTTAATTAATATACTTAAGGAGAAATAAAAAGAAAAGACTAAGATAGGGTAAAAATTAAATAAAGAAGGCTTTGATAAGAATAACATGGGTAGTATGGGTTCCTCTATTCTAATCCTTTCCTCTTTTATGAATAGCTTGCTTTTGGTGAAGCCCGCATAGCAGCAAGGCAAATGCGTAAGCAACCCAACGATTCTTTAGTTGAATACTGTTTAAGAATTAGGGTCTTATGCAAAGAATTTGCTTTAGCTAGCCGTCCTAAGTCAATCCGAGAGATGTTTAATTTGTGGAAAAGAGGGCTGATGAACACTGAGTGGCATAAAGTAGTGACCGATATAGAGTGTTGCCCTATAAGGAAGAAATGTTGGTCGGAGCTTGAAGTGATTTATGCATTAGAAAGGATTGTTGTTTATAAGTTAGGGCAACCCATGTTACAGGAGGCTACTTTTGTGTTAAGGAATGAAGGAAAACTGACTTTTCCCGATTTTCAAACCTGGAACCCAATTGGATATCTGCTTGTTTATGCTCATGACTTATTGGGGGATCACACCGATTGGCTTCGAGCAGATGCTCAAAGTCACTTCTTTTAGTGGGGAGTATATGAGGAAATATTACCTCCATTCGCTGATATGGCCCAACCACCTCCACCAAGTCAAATCAGTTACCCATCCCATGAGGAAGGAGTGGACGAGATAGAGAGTGAGGTTGTTCTTCCGTCTGAAGGAAATGAGGATGAGGAAGGAGAAGAAGTGGTTTGCAAAAAGAGAATGTGGGGATTAAAGGAAGGAAGCGAGACCTATGTTTTAACCCACAAGTCCAAGCTGAATTTTGTAGTTGCGACCTTGAAAGACAGGTCATAGTAGCTTTTGTTGTTTCAGGATGTTGTCTATGGTTGTTGCTTGTTGTGTTGTTTTGAATCATTATGCTTTGTTTTCAATACCAATTTAAAGGTCTTTGTACCTGCAGTTGAAGTTTTAATGAAAAATTATGTTAAGTTTTATGAAGTTGAGATTTATTTAATTAAGTTTCTTAAATTATGCTTTGCTTTTATATTTCTTGCTTGAATGAGAATTTCCGATATTTTCGAATCTCGATATAAAATGTTAATAATGTTACTGGAAGATTACTTAACTAAGTTAAATAAAACGTAAAACAGCCGTGGTAGAGGAAGGAGACGATAAGAACAAAGCGCATCTAACGAACCAAATGTGGGGGAGAACAATAAGCGGTACCGCCACCAAACCCACGAATGGCCGATGCTCAAGTCGCTTTGCAAGCGACTTTAAAGCAACTGTCACAAGTACTTGAGGCCACTCGATAAACTATTCCTTGCTCCTGTTCCCGCTCCTGTTCCAACACCTACTCTACCGCTCTCAACGCAACAGGCATATGTAGCTATGCCAATACCTGAAAATGCGCAATCCCACATCGTATCCTTACCTCCACCACCACCCCTAAGGTTGTACAAGAGCTTTTTGCCTAAGTTCATAAGGAGTAATTGTCACGCCCCGAAGGGTACCCTAAACGTGGCAGTCCGCCGTACACAATATTAAAGCCTAAGAATGACCACCTCAGTCACGCGAAGGCTTCCATACTATGTACAAGGCGTCTAACACATGGAGGAGACTCATCGGAGTAATGCATTTTATGTTGATACAATCTTGAGAACAATGTAAAGGAAATTCAATTCACTATTCTTCAACATACAACTCATTAACTTCAATTACAATTCATCAAAAGATTCTACTACATAAACTATTACAAGGCAAATAGGAAAACCTAGCTAATAACTTCAAACATTCTTATGTCTTGCCGGAACCCCGGAGTCATACCCGGCTCCAACCAATTCAGTCCCCACTTTGCATTCTTGAGATAACCTGTTCATTTAAACAACTATAGGGGTATAAGCTACAATAGCTTAGTGAGTGAAAACTTCCAGGATTACATTTATAACACGTCATACAATCAAGTGATTAGTCAGACAAGTGATATGCATCAAACTCGTGAATTCAACAAACATATGACCTGCCGGAAATCATATGTGGATGGACTTGCGCCTCCATCCCGGGTTAGCAGATTAACGAATTCCTGCGGTACGACCAAGACCGTTTCAGCTTACGGACAACTATAAACTATAAAATCGTTTAAGGTACAACGATAAACCAACAAATGCTAATGCTCCATCCCCATCGTGTATGAATGAGTTCAATTTCATCTTCAATTCCGAATAATCGATTATACCAATTCTTTTCAGTGATCAGTCAATAATCGCAGACAATCAATTCTAATTCATCTATACAAGCAATAGTTAATCACTCGGCTTCGATATTCTTACATTCCATTTCTCATATTAACAGCAAGCATACATAGTTCCCATTCATCCCCATCATGCATATACATTTTATCTTTACCAAATATCTAGTGCAACTATTATTACAATCACATACAATAAATGAAATCGGAAGTAATACTCACTCGGCCATTGGATCACCGGTCTCTTAGTATAAGTAATCCGGTGGTAGGGAATCGTCGATATCGGGGTCACCTAAAAAGGAAGAAATACCCTAATAAGTATTTCATCACTTAACTAGTCCAAGCTATCTCACACAATCTATCAATTCGTAATTCTCGTCCTAAGCGGGAATTCCACTTAAAACGGTCATAACTTGGTCATTTTAACTCGGAATCTCGCAAATTATATATCGATTTCTATCTACTTCGAAAGATCTATCATTTCTAATATTATTTTTAAGTTTTGAAAACATTTAGGTCTCGGAACAGAGGGATCAGATCTGATCAGTAACGGTTTCCGATTCCGAAAAATAGTTTTGTAAATGTTTGTAATGTTTTACTATGTAGATTAGCTATACATGCAATATGAATGATTTCCTAACATGAATGACATGAGATGAGTTTAATGTATGCATGATCTTGATGATTTTTGCTAAAAGGAAATTTTATAACTTTTTATCTTGCAAGACCATAATAACTACTTATGAAAAATCTAGTTTTCTAACTTTGATCATTTCCATTTGTTTTGGACTTATTACTTAAGAAAATATAATTATTTTTGTTAAAATTGAGTCTTCATTATATCTATTACTTATGACTTTCATTTCTCCATAAAAATTTCCATTTTTCACTTTGTAAACATGTTTTCAAGTGGGGTTGATTCAAAAATCCGAATTTTACAAAAATTAGTTTTTGAGTGATTCCTTTAAGTAAAAAAAATCATTTGATACTTAGAAATTTAAGGCTCAACCATATATAACTACTAAGGGCTTCATTCTTACACAAAAATTTGCATTTTACACTTTGCAAATATGTTTTCCAATATGATTTACTCAAAAATCCGAATTTTAGAAAATCCACTTTTTGCATGATTCCTTTGGGAAAAACTTGTTTAATGCATTAAAATTTAAAGCTTCACTATATCAATTATTTAAGGACTTCATTTAACACATAAAACATCCATTTTGAGCTTGAATACTAGGTGTTCTTATGGCCTTCATTCAAAATTACGAATTTCACAAATTGACTACTAACTTAAAATTTTCCATCTTGCTTCTACTTCTTGTTTTACACTTTAATCTCATCAAAACTCATTTCAACTCATAAAAATCACTACTTAATGATACCTATTATCTATATACTTCATTTTTCACATAAAACATGAGTTTTGATGTTGATAAATGGGTTTTAAAATTTGGTCTTGGTTGGGATCCGAATTTACAAAATTCATTTTTGGACATATCTTTTGATAAAACCTATCTAAACTTATGAAATCCATTCCTTACATATCATCTTAAGAGCCCTTCATTTCTTGAATAAAAACTTTATTTTTGAGTTGGAAAACATGTTTTTACACTAGGCCTTGGCCAAAATCCGAGAATAGAACTTTGTTTTGAAATTTAATCTTTGAAAATTATCTTTGACCATATAAAATGAAGTCTTGATGCTACTATATATTAAGCTTCATTTTCTTATGTAAAAAATTACATTGACACTTGAAAAGTGGTTTTTAAATAGGGTCTTGCCAAAATACGAAATTTCACAATTTTGTTTGAGTTCATAACTAAGATCTATACTTAATATGAACATAAACATAAAACAAATGCATGGTAATAAGCTATAAACATCATGGATCTAAACTTCACTTATCAAAATCTTTCATTTATGGTATCTATACCCTAAGCCCTTCATTTTAAATGAAAAATAACATTTTGAAGTTGAAAAACCACTTTTCTAAATATGGTTCCATTTTCATCCGAATTTTCAAAATTGATTTTGTTGAAAACAAAATAGATCTTGGGTTTCCTACAACTTTCCTACCATCATCAAGCTATAGCAAGTTGTTCATGAATATAAACAAAGATCTAATGCATCTATGAACTCAAAACTTTAGATCTAGTTTTCTAAACTAGTTTTACATGCATGAATCACTAAGATAGACATGTGAATACTAGATCTATGCATAAATCATAAGGAATAACAAAAATAACAACTTAAATAACAAGATCTATGGCATAAACAAAAATCAAAGCCATAAAAAGTTAGATCTACAAAATATATAACTTTAAACAAGAAAATAATTATAATACAAGTAATAAAAGTGGAGAAGAGAGATTTCATTTTTGGCATCATCATCCTAAGCTTTTAAGCTTATGGAAGTCATTTGATGCATGAAACCTTCATTACACTTTACCTATATCACCTATGGAGCTTTGAGATGAAGATTTGCTTAAAAATCTTCAAAAATATGAATGGAGGCTCAAGAATGGAATGGGGGCAGCTTGTTTCTTGAAAGAACAAGAGAGAAAGAAGAAAGAAAGAGAGGAAAAGAGAGAGAAAAGTGTAAAGAAGTTAAGAAGGTAAATGAAAGAGAGAGAGAAAAGAGTGCATTTAATGTGTGTTAATTAATTGAAAGAGAAAAAAAATAAAGCAAGGGCAGAAATTTTGGGGGAGTTCACGTGAAGAGAGAGGGGGGAAAGAGAGAGAGAAATTTGGTTTGCTTTTGACTTGAAATTGTAATGTAATTAATGGTATGTGTAGTTTTTTGAAAAAGGATTGAAATATAATTAATTTTAGTCAAAATAGGGATAAAGGACAATGGCAGCCAAAATAGGGTCAAAAATCTGCCATGAATTTGTGGGATTATGTGTAGAAAGATTGAAGTGAAAAGGAAGTGATATGTGTAAGGTGTACTTGAAGGTATGGGTTGTAAAGTACTTTATTAATAAAATAAATTAAAATAAAAAAAATTAGAAAATTTATTCCAAATTTGTAGCAGATTTTTCATAATTAAATTAAATAATTATTTGAATTATTTTAGTATTTTAACAAATATGTTACCGGTATGATCAAAATACGCGATTAGGGCTATAATAATATTTTTATAACCCGAAAAATTCTAAAAAATTATTTTATGAAAATAAATATATTTCAAATATTTTCAATTATTAAATTAATTTATTTTATTTTTAGTATCGGTCTTAAACAGAATCTGATCCCGTAAAGACCCGAAACGAACTAATTTTTGGAAAAAACAAAATTTTCTATAACATATAAAATATTCATCTCAAAATATAAGGCTTTATAAGAATAATAAAATTTTGTAATGAAATAAAAATGAATAGTGCAAAAGACGACTCAATTACCGGTAATAATGGAAACACGATAAAAAGGTTATAACTGTAACTTTTATAACCCGAAAAATTATAAAACTGATATATTTAGAAATCTTATGAAATTACGAGTCTAACGGTACTATTGGTATATTTTTGATATCTCGAGCCTCAGGACACGCTTTTCGAAGTCTGTATCCGAACGGGTTCGAAATAAATCAAAAATTTACCAATCTGATATTTTTAAACAAACTTATATTACTATGAGCTATTCTATATATTTAAACTACATCTCGGCCTCTAGGTTAGGGGCGCTAGATTGCCGGACTTAAGCTATTGTGTTCCGCTTAGGGTTTACGGGTGATTTTCCGTTTAGACCTTTGCCAATTTGGAAACTGATATTTATGTTTATACAACATATTTAATTTGAGAAATTTATTTTAAATTTTATTTTTGTAAGTATTTAATATCTCTTAATGTTTTCGGAATTCTTGAATTGAGTTATTTTCGAAAGTCAATCGTTATTTGCTTTTTAATAATTTGTTTTTGAGCTTTCTATTACCCGTTTTATAAGTCGGAGTTAAATACGGAATTTTTCATACGTCGTGGTTTTGAATTTGAAGACCACTGAGTTCTTATTTTATTGTTTAAAGATTTTCATTTTCTCAAGATTAAGAAGTTTCTGAATTCGTTTATGAATTAGGACTTATCGAAATTCGGTTTTAATTTGGAGTGATTTTTAGGGTTTATTTTCGAAGTTCATCTTGAAATTATTTACTGGAATTTTCCGGGGCTTACAGTAATAGTTACTATGAGGGAGCTTTTGGAAAACTCGATGAGGTCGAGGATTGGTTGGCCCAAATAGAACGGTTGTTTGATGCTTTTGAAGTGCCCTACCATCTAAGAGTTAATTATGGCACTTACCCACTAAGGCTGAATGCGAGAATATGGTAGGAATCCAAGAGGAGGGAACTCATGTCACCTGTTACATGGGAGATGTTCCGCTACGAGTTCCTTGAACACTACTTCCTCTTAAGCCTCCGGGTACAGTCTAGTACGGATTTTCTGCACATATCACAAAGGGGTCGCACAGTGGAACAATATGAGACTAAGTTTAGTAGGCTGCTCTAGTATGCCCCTGACTCCTACAAATATAGTGAAGAACTAAAGAGATAAGTTTTTCTGAATGGTTTGGATGAGGATATGAGAGTGAGACTTGAAGAGTTCGACATCAGAGCTTTTAGGGAATTGGTTGAAAGAGCCTGGATTGTTGATGGGGCCAAAAAGCGAAAGATAAAGACTGTGGATAGAACACCCTCAGTGTTTGGAAGAAAATTTCATGGGGGGTCAAGTTCAAGGTATCCCCAGAAAAGGTTCAAGCCGCTTAATGGCTTTAAAGGAAATATAAGCGGGGGAAATGGAGGAAAGAATATTCCTAAAACCCCAAATTGTTGGAAGTGCAAGGGAGAGCACTACCCTAGGAGGTGTCTGCAGTTGAGAGACAAGTGTTATATCTGCGGGGAGGCAAGTCACAAGATCTCTGAGTGCCCAAAGACAGCCACCACTACTTGCTTTGTCTATAAGCAAGTTAGACACTTTGCTAATGAGTGCCCACAAAGGACGGGTACCCCAGCCAGGACATTTGGAGGATCATCCTCAACAAGGCTTGCAAATGGGAATAGTGGAAACCCTGGCAGCCGTTCTAGATCGGCTATGCATGGTATGAGGATATATAATCTGGAGGGACAATGGGTTTGTGAGGAAATCGAAGACGAGAATTATGAATTTGCTGCCCTTAAGGAGGACAATGATCAAGATTTTAGACTCGTGACAGGTTAGTTTTCCAAATCTTGTTTTTGTTTCTCAATTAATTATGAGCTGCTTAGGATCCAAGGATTATAAAAAGGAAAAGTAAGTATAGTAATCTAAGATAAAGTTAAGAAATGGACTAGAATGGTTTGGGATAGTAATTAGACGTGTTGAATACAGGATGCATATTAGTAGATAAGACGACTGCTTACACCTTGTACGATACTGGAGCCACATACTCATTTATCACCACCAGTTTGGTGAAACAAGTTGGATTACTAATAGCCACCACCACCTCCAACTATCATATCAAGACTTTAACTGGAAATGTGGTAACGACTAATGAAGTGTTGAAAGACTGCCTAATAGTGATTCAAGGACATCACACAAGATGTGATTTGATTGTTTTAGAAATGAGTGAATTCATAGTAATTTTGGGTATGAGTTGGTTGACCTTTGCCAAAGTTGTTGTAAGTTGTTGTGAATTGTAGAAGGAAGAAAGTGGAGTTTAAGGACTTGGATGGAAAGGATGTCGAATTTAAAGGAGAAACAACAATTTCAAGAGGAACTGAGTTAAGTTCGTTTGAACTACTTGTAGATGAGGAGGTCGAGACCAAAAAGGAAAGTTCTTTTGGTGCAATTAAAAAATAAGGAAGAGTTACCTCGAGTTGAGGATATACCAGTTGTTAATGAGTTTTCGGATGTTTTCCCTGATGAACTACCAGGGTTGCCCCCAAAGCAAGAGATCGACTTTAGGATTGATTTGACACCAAACATGGAATCGATATCTAAGGCGCCTTACCGCATGGCTCCTATTGAGTTAAAGGAGTTAAAGAAACAATTACAAGAACTTTTAGATCAAGGATTTATAAGGCCAAGTGTGTCACCATGGGGTATACCGGTTTTGTTTGTTAAGAAGAAAGATGGATCAATGAGGTTATGTGTGGACTACCGGGAGCTAAATAAAGTCACAATCAATAATAGGTATCCACTCCCTAGGATTGATGATCTGTTTGACCAGCTACAAGGAGCAAGTGTGTTTTCAAGGATTAATCTTCAATTGGGATACCATCAACTAAGAGTTAAGCTGGAAGATGTACCTAAAACGGCTTTCCAGACTCGATATGGACATTATGAATTCTTAGTGATGTCATTTAGGTTAACAAATGCTCTTGCTGCATTTATGGATTTGATGAACCGAGTATATAAGCCCTTATTGAATAAGTGTGTTATAGTCTTTATTGATGATATCCTTATCTACTTAACATGAAGAACACCTGCGCATGGCATTACAAACTTTAAGAGAACACAAGTTATATGCCAAGTTTTTCAAGTGTGATTCTTGGTTGGATAGGATTTCATTTTTTGGACATGTGGTATCAGGAGAGGGTATATTTGTGGACCTTGAAAACATAAACGCCGTAATGGACTGGAAGCCACCCAAGACAGTAACAAAAGTAAAAAGCTTTTTGGGTCTGGTTGGGTATTATAGGAAGTTTGTTAAGGATTTTTCCAAGATAGCTAAACCCTTGACCTAATTAACCCAAAAGAATGAAAAGTTTATATGGATGGGAAAGAGAGACCAAAGTTTTCAAGAACTTAAGTAAAGACTTGTTTCTGCTCAAATCTTGGTACTACCAAATCCCGAGGAGTCCTACACAGTTCATAGCGATGCATCAATAAATGGTCTCGGATGTGTAGTCATACAAGATGGGAAGGTGATTGCCTATGCTTCAAAATAGCTAAGACCACACGAACAAAATTACCCTACACATGATTTGGAACTAGCCGCAGTGGTGTCCGCTTTAAAGATATGGCAATACTACCTTTATAGGCAAAGGTGTGAGATCTATACTGATCATAAGAGCCTTAATTTGTTCACATAAAAGGAGTTGAACATTAGACAAAGGAGATGGCTCGAGTTAATCAAGGATTACGATTTGGGGATTAATTATTGCCCGGGGAGAGTGAATGCGGTTGCTGATGCTTTAAGTCGTAAGAATCATGGAGAAATAGCAGCATTACTCACCGATCAAAAGGAATTAGTGAAGGAGTTTGCAGGTTAAGTATTGAGTTCATGGGAGGAGATACCGAGATGGAGATAGAAAATTTGGTAATGGAACCCACTTTAGTGGAAAGAATCAAGGAGGCTCAGCATTACAATGAGATAATACAAAGAATAAAGAAAGAAATTAAAGAAGGAAAATACATTAATTTCATGGTAGATGAAGAGGATATAATAAGAATAAAGGGACGACTCTGTGTACCAAATGATGAAGAGATACGAAAGGAGATCATGAGTGAAGCTCACAATTCTAGGTATATGGTACACTTAGGAGGAACGAAAATGTACCAAGATCTCAAAGGACATTATTGGTGGAACGGAATGAAACAGAACGTAGCCGAATTTGTGTTGAAATGTCCGATTTGCCAGCAAGTGAAAGTAAAGCATCAGAGGCTGGGAGGATTGTTGAAACTCTTGCCAATACTAGAATGGAAGTGGGATCAGATTTCCATGGATTTGTGTATGAATTGCCGAAAATGCCAACAGGGCATGATGCTATATGGGGTTATAGTAGATTAGCTAACCAAGTTAGCTTACTTCCTACCAATAAGTATGACTTATTCTATGGATAAATTGGCAAAGCTCTACATCAAGGAAATCATTCATCTACATGGGTACCAGCTGGGATTGTATCAGATCGAGATGCAAAGTTTGTGTCCAAGTTTTGGGGGAGCATGCAAAAGTGTATGGGAACTAAGTTGCACTTCAGTACGTCATATCATCTTCAGATCGATGGATAGTTTGAGCGAACCATACAAACCTTAGAAGATATGCTTCGAGCATGCGTAATGAAGTTTAAAGGAAGTTGGGAAGCACACTTACCCTTTGTGGACTTTGCTTACAAGAAGAGTTATCACTCGACAATTAAAATGCCACCCTATGAAGATTTATATGGATGAAAGTGCAGATCCCCGTTATTTTGGGATGATGTGGAGAAATTGGTTCTTGGATCTGATCTTATACAAGAGGCCACTGATAAGGTACGAGTTATCCAACAATGAACGAAGGAGGCTCAAGATCGACAAAAGAGTTGGGCAAATCTGAAAAGGAAGGTTCTTGAGTTCTAAATAGGAGATCATGTGTACTTAAAGGTAAATCCTACCAAGAGTATTCATTGAATCCGCTCACAAAGAAACTTAAGCCCTCGGTATATTAGTCCATTTGAAATACTTGAGCGAGTTAGGGAGTTGGTGTATCGGCTTGCTTTACCACCAAATTTGTCTGGAGTACACAATGTTTTTCACGTCTCTATTCTTCGGAAGCATGTAGCCGACCCGGATCGAGTTGTGGAATTGGAACCGGTGTTGTTAAAGGAGAACCTCACTTATGAAGAGCATACGATGTAGATTCTAGATCGAAAAGTTCAAAAGTTGAGGAATAAGGAAATCAAGTATGTTAAGGTTCTTTGGAGAAATCATTCACGAGGAGGCAACTTGGGAGGCCGAAAACGAGATGCGACAGAAATACCTCAATTTGTTTGAGGAATCAGGTACGTGTTTCAAGTTTTGACGACAAAACTTTCTTTAAGGGAGGTAGGTCATAAACCCTTAATTTTTAGGGTAATATCAAGTTCAAACCATAAACCAGAAAGGCAATCGGAAACCTCAAGTCAACAAATTCCTAGGAAACCCTAGCAGTTTAAATCGATAACCCCACATTCCTATACCAAGAATTCGAAATATAAGTGAAGAGTGCGGTTTGGTTCGTAATAATACTAAGGTGCTTAAAAAGATCAGATTAGCTAATTTTCGACCTATTTCGAACCCGATCAGACATAGACTTTAAAAAGCATGTCTCGAGGCTTGAGATACTAAACATATAAAATTAATACCATTAGTCTCGTAATTTCATAAGATTTCCAAATATATCAGTTATATAATTTTTTGGGTTATAAAAGTTACAGTTATAACCTTTTTATCGTATGTTCTTTACTACCGGTATTTTAATTGTCTAATCTACTTTTTGATTTCTAATCTATTATTCATAAGTACAACGCCCCATACTCTACTTTCTACATCCTTACAACCTATTTTTATAATATTTCTTCATTTTTCTTACAATTAACTTTTCCAATAAAACTTTTATTACTTAAATTGCTTATTTAATTTTGAAACTTACTCAACACACATCTCTCCCTTTCTCCCTACATCTAAAATCGGCGCCCCCTCCCTCTATTCCCTCTCTCCAATTTTTTTTTATTTTCCTTTATTTAATTAAAGCAAACCCTATTCCACTTTTCTATATAAACCCCTTTATGCCTTCACCTTTCCATTACTTTCTTTCCTCACTTTCACTTTTAGATAAAATTTTACAAAACTCTCTCCCTCTCCTCTCTTTGTGCCGTGACCTCCCTCTCTCTCTACACACACACTTTTGTTTTCTTGATCCAAACACTAAATAGGTAATAGATCTACACTTTATTATCTTAAAAACATGTAATGGAAAAATCATTCATGTTTGTTTCCACTCAAAAATCCCATGAGCTTTAGGCTAGGGATGTGAAAACATTTGAACATGAGATTGTTGCCATCACAATATAGTAGATCTTGTTAAGCCATGCTGTTAGTATTAATATTTGGTGCATGTATTCGTCATCTAGTCATATCCACATAATGATCATAGTGTTCATGCATTTATGACTAGTATAGTAAATTAGATCTAGTGGTTTTGAGTTCATAGATGCCTTAGATTTTTGTTTTATGTGCACACATAACTTGTAATAGCATGATAATAGTAGGAAAATGTTACAAAGTTTAAGATCTATTTTGGTTTCAACAAAATTAGATTTTTGAAATTTGGATTTTAAAAAGAGCCATATTTAGAAAAGCTATTTTTCAACTTCAAAATGTGTATTTTACATTAAAAATGAAGGAGTTAGGGAATAAATATCATAAATGAGTGATCTTGATGAGAAAAGCTTAGATCTACTAAGGAATATTTCCAAAATAAGGAAAAGTTTACAAAAGTTATGTTTCAATCCCAATAACAAGTTTTAAATTCGTAATAAGGGAAGCTTGAAGTGTAAACACCTATTTTTCAACCCCAAAACAAGGTTTTTATTAAAAAAAAATAGAAGTCTTAAGGAGTAGGTTTGATTAGTGAATGGTTTTTGAAAGATTAAATGAGTTTTACAGAGGAAATAATCTCAAATGAAACTTTCAAAATTCTGATTTGAAAATGGCCACTATTTAAATACCTATTTCCAAATGCCAAAATGATGATTTTTATGGAAAAATGGAAGTCCTGAAGAATACATGTAATAAAGACCTAGTTTTGACAAGGATAAGTGAAATTTATGAAAGTATATTCCTAAAACAAGGAAAGTTTTCCAAAGGTAGATTAAACTATGTTTTCATTCCTTAAAAATCTTGTAAAATTCGTATCTAGGTAAACCCTCTATGTAAACACCTATTTTCCAACTCCAAAACAAATAATTTCATTAAAAAAAAGGTGATAGACATATAGGTCATTAGGGAAAAGTTTTGGTAAGAATAAGTGTGATTTTGCAAGAAATAAAACTAGTTTTCTTAAGTTTTGAAATTTCAAAGTTTTGCAAAGCAAAAGTTTTCTAAAAGAATTCTTGATATCATATCGTTAAGAATATATATATATAGATAGTTCATTTCATGACATTCATGATGATAACTTATCGGTTTTGCACGTACACATATTGCACTTGGTAGAAACAAAGTTAGGAAAGTATTGTCTTATACATCCTATCAAGCATTATCTAAGTACATGAGGAAATAGTTTTACCAACACCCATGAATCATACATGATATTGAGTTATATATGTATATAATAGAGTCTTACAAGATATAATGATAGCTAAGTATCTATCAAAGCTTTAGTATGATGCTTGGTTTGAAATTAGGAGTTGAATTGTGGAATGGGAAATTCGTGTAGTATTATGTACCCTATTGTTCATGGACTAAACGACCTTTTTTGTTGGAAATAACTCTAGAAATAGATAACTCTCATCGAATAGGTAGAAATCGGTATATAATATGCGAAATTCCAAGTTAAAATGACCAAGTTATGGCCGTTTTAAGTTGGAATTTCCTCTTATACGAATTTTGACAAACTTGTTAGAATAAAATTTATAAGTTCAATCAAACTTCATAAAAAATACTCATTAGAGTTATTTCTTTTAATTAAAAGACTTGAGAGACGGAATAGACCTTCCCGAGGACTTATGATTAAGTGGATTTTCATGCCATGGTAAAATGAGTTTATTATCTTTAAATTATATGCTTGTGATTGTGCTTGTAACGTTAGTGGCATTAGAATTAGGGCAAGATAAAAATTTGATTGTGTGTATGTGAGTTCTCCTTGGGTGAATCGATCATAAGAATATCGAAATGAGCTTGTTGTAAATATTTAGTATAGAATTGAAGTGTCTACAATATCTATGATCGCTCATAAATTGTTAATTAATAGGCCATGATCTTATAATCAAATTGACCATGCATACCATATGTGAGTCACATTGCATAGGTTATTATACCTTTGTGGGAAGAAGGCATAATTGCAAGGCGACGAGGGGCCTGTAAACTCGAATGTTGCCATAATGGCCGGAATTGAAAATGTGTGTGCGTGGGCACCTGTACTAACCACAATATAAACGAGAAAAATTGAAATATATGGTCGTATGGACCTGAAACACCTAACCCCAAATAGAGGGCGTAAATTCATTCAACATAAGATTTTCAGAAAGTCTTATGTATTGTATGCTCACGTGCTTGTGCATTTCATATGGTTTTTAATATAACTTGCTTGATATATATATTGTTTCTTGAGTATTTAATTTTGGAAGTGAAACTCACTATCCTCGTAAGCTTATACCCCTATAGTTTCCAGTTGCAATATGAATATTTATGGCTATCTCCGAGAAGCCACTTTCCTCAGGTGCAACTTTTAGACCTTAATGAGCTTTTTGAAGAAGTCGGGACCTAGATGTAGACATAGACTTCTAGTTGAACCTCCTAAATCTATATATATAATAGTTGATGTAAAAGACTTTTGTGGACCTATGGACTCTTAAAATTTTGACGGGGGTATGCCCCTTTGATCATGTAATAAATGATTCTTGTTATAACTATTATGATTTACATTATGTTGGTCCCAAATAATAATAAAGAAGGGTGGTTGAATTGATTATTACAAATTTTTGCCTTTAAAAATTAATCCCCTTTCAATTTTGAAAAATGAGAACAATATATCAATATAACAAATATGAAAATAAATTGCGTAAAATTAAAAAGATAGAGAGAAGAAGATCAGGCAATGATTTATAGTGGTTCCGCCTTATGCGTCAGTCCACTCTTCCATCTCTGAGCCAGGGACCCCATTATCCTACGGGTTTTGTTCCTCTATTTCCAATAATAACAAATTACAAGCTTGTACAATTCTCTCTGCTCTATTCTCACAGTTACAACTGATCTACATAGTGTAAAATTGGAACAGAACTACCACTCAAGAAGGCAACAACACGTTCCTTCTGTCAATAATAAGTTAAATAAAAAACTAAAGAGAAGGAAGCTTAAAGATCAGCTCGCAAAAGTAAAGGTTTAAGAAAAATCTCTATGAAATGAAACTTCTGGACTTTATTCTGTATAAGCTTCTAGTTCTTTTCTTTTGGTAGATACGAGAGGAATTTTGTTTGTTGCGTGAAAGATAACTGATCACTCCTATTTTTCTATCCTCCTTAAGTTATATGATACTTCATTTAACGTTTAAAAGATAAGAATGCAATCCTAAGAATCTCGGTATAAAAACCTTTTGAACTCTATCTTGATTTGAAATTTGAATATCATTCAACTTCTTCCAACGGTTTGATGATAGACGTATCCAACTTTTACTTATTCTTGTGATTTAAATTCGAATAGAAAATGACAATAACTAAATGGATAAACTTATCTTGATCTTTGTAAAATTTAGATCCGTGTATATCTTGAACAATTCAAATCAGTCAGCTATGGATAACCCTTGAAGATAGTTACGGATATTTTTCTTCCCGTCGTGATCATAATGTTTTGAATGCACTTGGAATGAGGATAAGGTCTGCTTGATTTTCGTGATTCATCATAATCTTGTTTGTTTCTGCTTGAAAATCTTCATGATGTTGTTCTGCTTAAAGATAGATCTTTTGAAAATACTCGTTGCTAATATCTCGATCTCCATCGTGATCTTCATATGTTATCTTATTTGAAGATAACGTTTTTCTTATTCTTATTTCTTTAGTAATTTCCATGTTTAAAAGATAGACAAATTCGTTCTTATATTGAAGAAATATGTTAGAACGAATAAATACTTGTCTTAAAATAAATCCCATAACTTTTGCTTTTGTCTCTGAAGAAAACATTTTTGTTGATGAGAGAGAAACTAAAAAACATTTAAATCCCTTAGGATATAATCCGACTTTAGTGGAACAAATAAGTATATTACCCAAATATACTTATTATCTCGGAGCTAGGCCTTCAAAATCGTGATTGTACTGATATGAAATATTGTATGTTTATTGGAGAAGATGAACAGTATATATTCCTAACCTAGAAATGCTAGTTCAAAGTTCTTGTAAAGGTTTTGTAAAAACTTCTGTATTTCTGGAAAAATCTTTATCCTTTAACCAAACTTCTGGAAAACACTCCGTGTTCCTTATCTTGTAACAAACTCTTATAAGACTTGTTTAAAGTTTGTTTAGAACCAAAACATTCAAAATTCAAAATCATTCAACTCATATATTTATTTATCAATATTTAACAATATTCCGTGAAAAGTTCTGTATATAATTCTGCATATAAATAGAATAGTTAGTTTCTTTAGTATTTTGTTATCATCAAAACTTTAGATAATAGAGAATCAACACATTCTTATTTCTATGTATATCTCCTTAAACTATTTCGATTCAAAGTATGGTTTCTTGTATGTTAAACATGAGCCTTACACCCAGTGTTTCAACTTATGGAATGATTAAGGTTGTCATACTTGAGTTTAGATATCAAGTGTGGCGGACTGTCGCGTCTAGGGTACCTTTTAAGGCATGACACTTCTCCTAAGCTTTTGGTGTTGTTTCTTACATGATCTTCACCTTCTATCTTGTTTCCTATCTTTAATTTCCTTTATAAACTTGTTGAATTTGAGATTTATGGCTTAGATTTGAGAAAGAAGAGAAAAAGAAGGGGAGAGGAAAAAGAAACAATGGAGAAGGAAGAAGACAGAGAGAGAAAAGGAATGCAGCTTAAAAAAGTAAAAAGGGAAAAGATATTTGTAAGGAAAAATACTTTAGATATTTGTTAATAAGGGTTTATGGCTTAAACCTTTCAAATAATTATATTAAGTATCAAAACTAATTTGAAAATAATTTAAAAATATATAATGTAGAAATTACTAACCTGATTGAGAAACAAACTTTAGAAATTTAATTTACAATAAATTGATATTTAGATTAGGTTTTGATCTAAAACTGATATTTTTAAGCAAGTAATTGATTTCGAAAATTAATAAGATTTTGTAAAATGAAAGAAAACTATAGTTTAAAGGTTTAGGAGTTTTCAAAGCATTTAAAATATTTGTTTTGGGGATTTAGGAATTTGAATTTAGAATAAAAGGAAGTTTGTATAAAAGAATCGAGTTTAAAATTAGATGGCTCGATTTATAATTAAAAGTTACAAAGGAAAATAGATGATTTTGTAAAATATTTCAAATCTCAATTTCAATTCAAATTTATTTACTAAATTAATTACATCAAGTTATCTATTTATTTTTTATTATTTACTTATTTAATCCATTTAAACTATCTACTTTATATTTCTAACTTAGGTTAAGATTTAGGGTATTTTAGCATGCCAACTCTAATTTAAGATACTGGTCTGCTAGTTGTTCTAAAAATCATTAATTTTCAGAAAAAAAAAATATTTAACCAAACAATTCTGGAATCAGGCTATTCTATTACACCTAAAGATTATCACTTATGCGCTTTTAAAAATTAAATGGGCCTTAAATAAAATATTTACTTTCCTTTTATATATAATTACACTAAATAAAGATAGATTATAAAAATTACTTGAGATTTCGCGATATTCCTAAAAACTTGAAACTTATAAGATTAATAAAAAGAAATTACAAAATTCTTGTAAAGAGTGAAAAATAGCTAAAGTTAATAAAGATCATTAAAGAATGATAAACAATATTAAACATATAAAATAACCTTACAAATGATGGTAATATATGAAATATGCTAAAAATGTAGAAAATACAATGATATGAGAAATAAATTTTTTTTAATTTTATGGTTGCCCTGTAAGTATCTATGTATCCGCTATGTTGGAATCAAACTATCGTAATTGGTTTTGATTTTATAAAACTTTAGTATGTGGATAATTTTTATTCCAAAAATTGTCAGTTTAAGTTTTTTATCAAATTGAATTTTATTTAAGAAAAATCCTTGGAAGCCTAATTTTGAGGTCCTGTTTTGAGAATACTAAATGCAAAATCCTAATTTTTGAGAACACCAATTCTGTGATTTTTATTTTACGAAAACTAATCCTACGTGATAAAATGATTTTTATGCAGTATGACCTTATACTTACCTGATATGCCTAGATTGTACCGAATCTATGAAAGTATGCTAACGTGCCAATTTTTAAACAATAACACAGATAATGGAAACCTAAGTAATTGAAAGAACTCTGTCCAAGGAAGAAGCACTCGGAGGCAATTGTTGGATTATTTAAAGACTGAATCTGGTCTTCTCCTTCCTGGCCTTGAACGACACATAGGCAAGCAAGGGAGCATTGATGTTGATGGTGTCACAGGTTTTGGAAATCGACGGGTGATCTGACGCGGTGATGTCGGGGGTCCCATAGCCAGCGGAGTTGGTACGGTTTCGTGGAGGATTTGGTAGGGAGATAAGTTCGGCTTGGAGACTGTGGTTGTACCAAGTTGACTCGTGGTGGAGGTGAGTCGGTTGGGGTCTTGACTAGAGACGTGGTTGGTTCTAGGTTCAAGTGTTTGCTCAACTCTGGTGATGGTGAGGGGTCGGTGGTTTTCGACGATATTGGTGATGGGTCTTTCTTAGG
Organism: Combretum micranthum; assembly: GCA_024138025.1. Taxonomy (NCBI): domain Eukaryota; kingdom Viridiplantae; phylum Streptophyta; class Magnoliopsida; order Myrtales; family Combretaceae; genus Combretum; species Combretum micranthum. The sequence goes on from JAMXBD010000293.1 coordinate 966,790, forward strand.
AGATGGAAGAAGATGAAGGTCTCGGTCAAGGAGATGATGGTTTCTGTCCTCTAAAAACGAACGTGTTATCCCTTTTTATTTTTCATGAAAAATGCTTACCATATCTCAACTAGGATTGGGATTATCTCCGGTAGATAAGATTAAATAAGTTTTTAAGAATATCCTAGATTTGATTATGGAGATTTTTAATCCGATTGTTTTATCATAATTTCATACAAATCATCTACATAATTATACCATGAATTTCAGTGAGATTAGTATCAATTATGATGAAATAGCTGGATTCAGTCGTGATGAAAGCTTATCCCATCCTTCGCATTATCTGAACCAAAGGACACATTAACTACTAAACTAAGAAGAATAGTTATCCATGTATCACAACCAACACTTAAACGAGATGCACACCAGGGCTAAGCACTTGGCAAATAATATTGTGTAACCTAATCATCAATCATAAACGAATTTCGTACGTAAACCCAAATTTAGTTAAATTACTCATGTATTTTGTTAACACTCTTTGTGACCCCGAAAAATCATCTTTGACTTGAAACTGCCTTTATTATTATTTTTTAATCTTTTTTTTTTCATTTTTCTAAAATTTTCCAATTTTCTCTTTTATTTTGTTTTTGTGTAAACCTAGCAATATGTAAATAATAAAGATATGGCAAAAATAGAGTGCCTACATATAGAGATACATATCTACCATAAAAATAGTAGAACCTAAAATGCTACTTCACTTCACTTTAGGTCCATTTCTAAGCATGCTATTACTTGAGTGAGAAAAAAAAAAAAGAATTTAAACCAAAAGAGTCTATTGGATAAAACCATATAGTTCTTTTATTAGAAAACTAATCAAGGGATGGTCCAACTAAGCCACCACAAGGTGTCAACGGTGCTGACTTGACCCAAACAACATTATCACCTATATTGATCAAAGGAGAAAATTTATGTTTTTGCATTTGTTCCACTAAAATTGACATACTTATTAAACATATTTTCACTTTCCTGCAACAAATAGAAATATCCTTTTTTTCTATTATAATTTTCATGATATTCTCTCTTATTTAGCAATTATTTTTTATTTAGCTCATCTTATTTTAATCATTAGAAAATGCCATAACATTTCTTGTGTTACTTTCACTTTTTACTATCATTCCTTAAAAAGTAGTATTTACTTAGATTTGAAAATGCATAGATTATGTAAAATGCTTCCCAACAATGCAATATGAAAAATATATGAATATAGGATTTCATATGAAGGATGATCCAAAATCTTAAAATATCAAAATAAAAAGCTCAACAATCAAACACCATACACAATGCTTGCTATTAGAACGCGAAACTTTTGAGTAGAACGCTACTTCACTTCACACTATTTTGATTGTGATGACTTAATTGACAAGAAACAAATCTAGTTTGCTATCGTAGAAGTTGTTGATAGCATTTGCGAAACAATCTTCATCGATGGTCGCATTTGAGGATTAGCATCTAGGCATGACACCACCAATTCGATAATGACATCTAGTTCATTTTGAGTTCTAGATGCCGGAGGTGGAAGACGTTGATCTAGTAGATCTTTCAAATTCAGGGACTTCCCAGCCATTGGAGAACATATAGCTAAAATGTTGTTGCCAGGGTGATCTCCTTTGATCACTTCTAAAGCAAGCACCCCGAAACTATACACATCACATTTCTCAGTAATCCTCATTGTGTAAGCAAGCTCTGAAAGATGCAAACTTGAATTAAGATAATCATGTTTATATTTAGAGTGTATAACATATTATTTTTATACTTACCTGGAGCAATGTATCCGTATGTGCCCATCACAGTTGTCCAAGTTGAAGTCTCTCTCTTTAAGAGCTTAGCAGTTCCAAAATCAGACACGTAAGCCTCATGCTTAGAATCCAATAAAACATTGTTGCTTGATATATCACGATGGATTATCGTGGGAACACAATCATGATGCATGTAAGCAAGGGCATGGGAAACACCTTTGATGATGTTTACCCTCTTATTCCAGTCTAAAATTTTGGCTTCCTCTTCATCTTTTAGAATTTTGAATAAGCTTCCCCTTTCTAGATACTCATACACTAACAAAGAATGTTGTGCTTGGGAACAAAAGCCATAAAGTTTTACAATATTCCGATGTCGAATTTGAGTCAATGCCTTGATCTCATTAAGGAACTCCTTAGGATATGTTGGTGTGCTATCTGACATTGCATAAAGCTTCTTCACTGCTACAAAAACACTCGATCTCAATTGCACCTTGAAAACACTTCCATATCCGCCTTTTCCAATGCAATAAGATTCATTGAAATTCTCTGTGGCACTTACGATTTCTTCATACAGTGCTTTTCCATCCCAATTCAATATGGATAGTGGTTGATGGGGCGCTTCTACTTGCTCGACTTGTGGACAACTTTCTCTTTTCTTTGAAATGAATAATATCCAGATGAGACATCCTCCAAGAAGGACTAAACCAAGTGTTGGAAAAACAAGGAGAAACACTTTGTGCTTATCTTTTGAGGATTTCTTGGTTGCATAGATGAAGGTGGCTGGCACAATTGAAATCCTTTAATAGTACCACATAATCCATCATTGTTGCGTAATGCATCGTATGAAGCATTTATGAATGTTGTAGTATTTGGAATAGGACCAGAGAACTGATTAAATGATATGTCAACTTCCTCCAGACCTAAAAGCTTTTTGAAAATTTCATCAATAGAGCTAGAAAGATGATTATGTGAGAGATTGAGCTTTACTAAGCTTTGTAAATTGCTAAATTCAAATGGTAGCTCACCACTAAGAGAGTTATTATTTAAATATAACTCATTTAGTTGAGATAACTTAGACATTTGCATTGGAATCTTTTCACTCAACTGGTTGTTGCTCAAATCTAATAAGTGCAGTTTTGAACCTTGTTGGATGCTTGGAGGGATTGGCATGCTTAGTTTATTCAGTGAGAGATCCATTACCTCTAAATCAATAAGAGATGATATTTCTGGAATTGAGCCAATGAATTGGTTATTGGAAAGATTAAGATGAGCAAGGTGCCTTAAATTGCCCAAAGAAAGGGGGATTACACCACTAAGGCTATTATCACTTAGATCAAGATGTGTCATTGAACTAAGGTTTCCAAACTCCTTCGGAATTGTGCCAGTAAGTTGGTTCGTATAAAGAGAAAGACCAATAAGGTTTCTCAAATTGCCTAACGATGGGGGGATTGCACCACTAAGAATATTGTTATGTAGCGAAAGTAGAACTATTGAACTAAGGACTCCAAACGCTCTTGGAATTGAGCCAGTGAGTTGGTTATTGTATAAATAAAGATTCGTAAGGTGCCTCAAATTTCCCAATGATGGGGGGATCACACCACTGAGGTTATTAATACATAGCTCAAGATCAACCATTGAACTAAGATTTCCAAGCTCCATTGGAATTGGGCCTATGAGTTGGTTATCAGAAAGATGGAGAAAAGCAAGGTTCCTCAAATTTCCCAATGATGGGGGGATCACACCATTGAGGTTATTACTACATAGCTCAAGATCAACCATTAAACTAAGATTTCCAAACTCCTCTAGAATTGGGCTGTGAGTTGGTTATTACCAAGATTAAGAAAGGTGAGGTTCCTCAAATTTCCCAATGATGGGGGGATCATACCACTGAGGTTATTATTATTTAGCTCAAGATCAACCATTGAACTAAGATTTCCAAACTCCTCTGGAATTAGGCCTGTGAGACGATTATTGTGAAGATAAAGATAAGTGAGGTTCCTCAAATTTCCTACTGATGGCGGGATCATACCGTTAAGCTTGTTATTGTTTAGTATGAGATCAACCATTGAACTAAGATTTCCAAACTCCCGGAATTGGGCCTGTGAGTTGGTTTTTACAAAGAAAAAGACGATTGAGGTTCCTTAAATTTCCCAATGATGGGGGGATCTCACCGCTGAGGCTATTATTACATAGCGCTAGATTAACCATTGAACTAAGATTTCCAAATTGCTCTGGAATTGGGCCTGTGAGTCGGTTATTGTGAAGATAAAGATGGGTGAGACTGATTAAGTTCCCTATCTTTGATGGAATTTTTCCATCTAACTGATTGCCATAAATGTATAGAACTTGAAGGTGAGTGAGTTGGCCTATCTCTGGTGGTAGATTATTTGAGAAGCTGTTACTGGATAGGTCAAGATAAGTGAGCTTTGTAAGGTTGCTGATTTTAGTAGGAACGGATCCAAATAGATCGTTGATTGAAACATTTAAGTAAGTAAGTCTGAGGAGGGAAGAGAATGGGAACTTATCTAACGTACCTCTCAAGTTTAAGCCTACCAAAGAAATGGCAATTATGGTCCCAGTGTTGCCATTATCACACTGGATACCATACCAAGTGCAGTGAGTGAAATTGCTAGCATTGTCGGATGAAACCCATGAAGACAACGAAGTTTGATTTTGGAGACTATTTTTCCATTTAAGCAAGCCACGGACTTCTTGTGTTGTAGAAGCATAAGCAAGAACTAGATTTTGTATTAAACAAAAAAAGACAAAGAGAACATATAGATTCCAAGCTTTGTGTGGGTTTAATATCTGCATGGCTTCAATTTGGTTTGCTAGGACTATGCTTGGAGTCCATAATATATAATAACTTCTAGTGGGACACTCATTTTGAGGAAAATTTCCTTAGTTTTATTCCTTGGGTCAACCATATCAAGTTGCAGAGGATTAGCAATTTTCTAACCTAGTAATTGGGTTTGAAATAGATAGATTAGAGTAACTGAGAGGGACATAACAATGGCAACAACTTATTACTTGTGCCTATTTCTGCACATATGGTCTAAAAACATTATAAATGCATAAAGTAGAGATAGAGATTTTGTATGATTCCTTGCTTTCACTTTCATATTTAAATTCATAAACTTAAATCTTGCAGATTTTTCCACAACTACTTTTGTTTAATAGCTTATCCAGCCAATTTATTAGGTTGTTGAGAAGTAGGTAGATATTTTAATGAGTAAACAAGCTGTAGAGGATTAGCAATTTTTCTAACCCAGTAATTGGGTTTGAAATAGATAAATTAGAGTAACTAAGAGGGACATAACAATGACAGCATCTTATTACTTGTGCCTATTTCTGCACGTATGATCTAAAAACATTATAGATGCATAAAGTAGAGAGAGAGATTTTATATGATTCCTTGCTCTCACTTTCATATTTAAATTCACAAACTTAAATCTTGCAGACTTTTCCACACCTACTTTTGTTTAATAGCTTATCCAGCGAATTTATTAGGTTGTTGAGAAGTAGATAGATACTTTAATGAGTAAACAAGTTAGGTTCCACTACCTGCTTTCCATTACAGAACAACACCACATTTTGTCGTTGAATGTTTAATTCAAGCACAAACAAAACAACTCCGTTTCAGTATGCCATCATAGTGCTTTTTTAGTTTATCTAATCTTTTGCATTAACTTCATCTTTTTATTTCCCTTTAAATATTTTGAAGATTTGAGATCAACTCCAATTCTAATAGCGTGGCTTTAGAGTTTCATCTCATGTTTACCTCTTATACTTGCAACATTATTCAAAAAAATTTGTTACGCATATAATATAACCCAGAAGGATGCAGAGATAAAAGTGTGATATGCTCTTTAGTCATATTTATATTTTTATCTTTGACGTATCTATGGACATGTTTTGCAAAATGACCTCAAAAGCATGGTTGAATCCTCCCAGTTCAAAGACCTCTACAATTCCATGTTTGATAAGACCACACCTCCATCTGTCCTGCTTCACTGGGCTGGACAATAAGTTGAATTTATATGATGATAGTTTAGAACCATGTTTAATATGGGTTCAATCATGTCCAATTACATGATATTTCACCAAGCTTCACTAAAATTGAGACTCCCTATATTTCTTTTAGATGTAAATGATGCCCAACAAACTCATCTCAAACGACAAAAACTGTTTCTACCATGATTGTATGCTGCTGCTTGAATGGACATGGTTAAAGTTAAACCATTTTAATCTATCAAAGCAAGCACAAAGGACAGTAATCTGTAGAAAATTCAATTTATGAAAATTGAGGGAAAGTTGAAAAAAGAATCATTGCCATTTTCTTAAAACTGCACTCAAAGATACAATGATGAAGACATCTTTTTCCATTTGGCCATTTTTGCAGATTTCCAGGGAAGATTGCAATGTTAGTGAGCTTGGAAAAGTTGCCAGTGGGTTTGAGAAAAATTAGTTACACTTCAAACTTCTGGTGGGACATTCAACTACAAAATACATAAGTTTCCCAAATATCTGATTTTCATTCTTTTGATATTTATTTAAACATGTACACTACTAGAAATAAAAGCAGCTATGTGAAAATGTTGGAGTTGACTAGGTTTTTTACAATTTAGGTGCAATCTTATAATATTACTGTATGATTTATAACTTTTGAGTTTCATTGATCCATATCCTTAGAGAACCATTTTATCTAACTAATTATGTTTCATGTTACTTTAATGAATTACAGGATTCAACAATTGAACAGTAGGGAACAATTTCTTTCAATGTTTAAAAGAATAGCATAGTGCCAGCATAAATTCAAAACGAGTGTGGAATAAATGGTTTTTCCATCTTTCTGGTCTTTTAGCTCCCTTAATTACTTGATTTTTCGGAGATAATTATCAAACTACTGAGTTAATGGAAAAATAAATACGTACGTATCAATTATATAAAAATAATTACTGAAAATCATTATAATATCTTATGTAAAAGATATAATACCCAATTTTCTATAAGTGTCGCATGTTATATGTGAGATACTTAAATTTTATAAATATCCCATATATAACATGCAATACTTAATTTCGATGTGTCTCGTGTCATACATGCAACATTAGAAAGTGCGTGTCACACATGTTAGTATAAAAACCAGTGTCTCATCTTACACATGTGAAATTGTGATGGTATTTTAGTAATTATTTTTATATGATTTGTATTTACATAATTTTTATTTGTAGAGTGAGTAGCTATAGAGATATGTGCTATACCATGGTTATTCCTTTAAATGGCTAAAATAATAATTAAAAAAATGGAATTAGTTTATCCTGGCAATTTATTTGCTTAGATTGAATTTATTTTAACATGGGATATATTTGAGCAGTAAATCTATAGTTGCCTTACGTCATTGCATATTAAATATAAAAAATTTATGCCTGCTTGTAACTACATTCATGTTTTTCTGCAGTTCCATTACAGAAACAGCTGTAGTACGATGTTAAATATTCAAATCCGAGCAAACACCTCTGTTTTTTACAAATTATGTTCAACTGTATTTGTGTAAATGAATGAGATAGCTATGTCGGTATAGATTAATAATGATTTTTTAAATATAACATGTTAAAAACTGTGAATTCAGGTTTTCCATTAAGAATGATTGGGAAGATGTCTTTTCGACCTAAATTTTTAAAGTTTAATTGTGATCTATTATATGTTTAAATTTAATCTGTATAATTGCAATAATATGTTGTGGTATTGGTTTAACATATTTTTAAATAAAAATTTATTCTAAGAGATTAATGAGTACACAAATCAACTTATAAAAGAGGTGGCATTATATCTAAATTCTAGAACATTTAAGGTCACTGCTTTAAAATTCTAAAATAATGATCGAAGAATTTGACAAGTTGTTGAATCTCGTAACTGCGTCCACATCCCATCCGGTGAGATGTTTAGGGATTCCATAAAGTAATATATAAATGTTTTAAATATTAATTTCCTTTCAAAAAATTCACCAATTTATATTTAAGGTTTTTTTTTAATTATTTTTTATTTTGTGGGTTTCATGTACTTGTATGTAATACACTCAATAAAAAAAAAAATTACTATTAAAAGATGTGAATAAAATAAAAAAAAAGTATAAAACAATTATAAAAAATGTCAAACATCTTACTTTTTAAATCCTTTTTAGATCACCTAAAAAAAATTAAAGTACCTATTCAATTACTGGACCTTATTAAATAAGGTCGTTGAGGGACTGTGCCAAGCACTCTCCAATGATGCTCTAACGGGTTTGACTGGATGGTCCTGCAGCAATGAACTTCTGGTGGGAGAGTGCCAAACGAAGACTTGGGTCAGCCATAGTGCCATACCAAGTTGCAGATGACAACTGGCAGTATGCTAAAGTCTGAAATGGAATTAAAGTGACTTAAAATACATGATGTTGAACGCAACTTTTGATGGGGAAAAAAAAGTATGAAATCATTTTGTATCCAACGAATGAATGGGGAGTAAATATAATATTTGGATACCTATTTGGATACCTATTTGGATACACGGCGTATTAATACCAGGAAATCCTTTTACTAAGTAAAGCTTCTCAGTTATTAACTTTGATTTCATTTATTTTAAATTCTTACAGATTCCTTTCGAGCAAATCCGATTTAAATGGCTTTGGAGTTTTCATCGTATTTCGAATCGCCTTTGAAGGATTCTATAGGGCAACTGCAATCGTGCACCATGTGCACGATGTTGCAATTGTTGAAGGCTGAATAGTGCTTGGGCTGTTAAAATGGAAAACAGGAGTCCTCTATATCATTCATGTTGCAATTGTGACCAATGTGCCAAAACACTTTTTAATGTATTTATAAATATTATTAATAAAAAAGTTAATATTTATTATATTTATATACTTTTTTACTCATATATATTTTATAATAAAATTCCATAGATAATTAGAAAATATATGAAATAGTAATAAGGAATGTCATTAATGCGAATTCCAAAACATGATATTATCTAAAATTTATCATTGGCCAGAGATATTTAGACCAACACATTATATGGCTAAAGATCATTCTGACCTAGGGAAAAATATTCAAGTCATATAAGTGAGTGCTCAGAGATTAAATTGGACACTAGACATAACTTGCAAATAGAGGATATCACATGGTTAATGTCATTGGTCCCTCCTCTATATGAATGAGCGTGAATTATCCCTAGCCTTGAGACCTTTATATTTATATATCATTTATATGGAATGTTTCACTTTGATACCGTTAAATGCGATTTTAATATAAATTGTAAAAAATACGATTATTAGGTGCGATACGAAATATAGAGAGGATAATAACAAGTCAAGATGGAATTTATCACTCTCTTGGATTTAGGTAATAATATCCATTGGCCACTTGGTTGAGACAAGAGTGACTTATAGCCGCTACCCACAACAAATTTGAGTCTAATTTATCTTAAGAACCAAGTAAAATGATTAAACATTAATGAAATTACATGCAATGGTTTAATTAGGATATTTTGATAAAGAGATTTAATTATGTAGTAATCTGTTCATAATGGTTAAGATTCATAGCCATTTTATCACATAGGATGACCAATAACTATTGCTAGATAGTTACCTTGGTTTATGTATTAAATACATTACCTATGTGTATAGAACTCTAGATGGTCACACATAATAACACGATTAATAGGAGAATTAAAATAAGTTGGATTATTTATTTCTTCTAAAATAAATTAAATAATATGAAGAGTATTTTATTGCGAAGTGGATATTATGTAATCTAAATAATATCTTTTATTAAGATATTTCTTACTATTTTGAAAGATTTTATTTTAAATCTATTTTCCTACAAAGGAAAGATTATCTCTTATCCATATATGGATATATATATGTGTGTGTGTGTGTGTGTGTAGAAAGGTTGATAAAAAGATATTATTCACTAAAAATAATATAGAAATTCTAATCCAAGTTACTAGCAGTATAGGAAATAAAATTGGTGTCTTTTGTTGTGTGTGTGGGTACTGATGGAGAGACAATACATGGTGTCCTTGTGGTGAACATAATGATTTTGTAATAAGCTTTGTGAGTTTTATATCTCATGTGAACTCCATCTCTATTGGAAATTGCGGGGAAATCTCAATTTTTCAGGTTTTAATTAATACGTATAATAAATACTTATTCGTTGTTATTTTTAGATGAAAATTTACGTGCCTACTATGTTAAATATTCTGAACACTATGGTATACTTAAAATTTTGAATTTAAGACTTTTACTTTTCAGCTTTAATATCTGTTATCGTAAATTATAATTTATCTTTTAAGGATTTAATTTATTAGTGTTTTGGTATTTTATGACCTAATTAATAATTAAATTGTCTTTAATTTGACTTTATTTATATTCTACTATTATAAATTTATAGAGTTTATCTTTTGTTTGTATCTTTTGAATTGTTTTTGAGATCTAATTTATTATTTTACTTATCTTTATTGGTTTTTAGTTTATATATTAATCATATTATTATTGTTATATCTTATGAAAATTTTTATTTGATATAGGTATAGTTTATACTTATATTTTTATTTTAATTAAGTCTTTTATTGTCCATATTGGTAATTACTAATATTTAAATTCAAGAAAAGCGGGGATGGTTCGCCAGACATTTTCTAAAATTTCGCCAGACATTACTATCTATTTAACAATTATCAAAAATTAAATAGATGCATAATTCAGGGTGTTGCACCTTATACCTCAAATAAAGTTGTCCCACAACTTGACATCATCGTATATGTATATGCATGGTACAAGCTCTTTTAAGTTTCAAAAGACCTCTATGAGGAAGCTAAGCACAAAGGGCTTGCAATCGATGGCTTCATTTGCTACCTTGGCAGCACTTTCTATGCCCCCATGCGAACATACTAGTTATGAATCTCATTACGAGCAGAAAACAAGAAAAGGAACACGGGTTAAAAGTGGCTGAACCTAATTGGTTTCAATGCTGACTCCAAACTTGGGGGCATAGAAGTAGTATTTTTATTTGACATGTTGCAAGCTGGTTAGATTAGCTTGATTGTGCAACGCAAGAAATGAGGGACCTTATCATCTTTTGAAGCTAGAATCTCCTCTTAGTTTTGCATTGAACTTGCAAGTTTTGTTAATTAAAATCTCAAAAGTTAGACAAAGGCTGTCATCTGCCTCTCCTCTGTTAGAGGTGTAGTTTTCCTAGGATGTTCCTACTCTAGAGAAAATTTCCACCTAAGGTTATTTGTTATGGCTGGAATATTTAACTAGTTCTGGATTGGTAAATAAGAAATATTTCTTTATTTATTTTGATGATCTTTGCTTGTTTCATTCTCTTAGTAGATATTTCAAGACTAGTAAATATTAAAAAATGAGTAGTACATATAAACTGTGATAAGATATCTACATATCAAAGGAATTGGTTCATCAGCCTAAACTGAATGTCGAGTTTAGCTTGTATAGATAAATGAGTTTTATTATGAATAGACGATAGGCTCATTACTAAATGAGTTTGAACAAAGCCAAAGCTTAAAGCATTTTGAACTTTGGATCAACCACTAGCTAAGTGAATGGCTTGTGATTTGGGAGCAGTGGTATGTTAATATTTCTTAGGAAAAAATGCTACAGCCTTCTGTGAATATATAAGATAATATATATATTATGCATTTAGCTTCTCACAGTATATTTTTTAATGATAAAAAATGAGAGTTCTTTGTTTATACCTTAATAAATACACTATAATTACATTTGGAGGCTCACATTTCATAGGACTCTACATGACTATTTTTAACATACAATTACTGTATGAAAATGAACAGATAAATCATAACCAATGTTTTGTAGCTTATCTTAAAATATTATAAATTTGCTTGTTCTCTCTAATTTTTTTTATGGATATATAAGGATAATTGATTTTGATTAAGCATCAAGTCATTTATATTTACAAGCACCTCCTCTTTTTTCTTTTTCTTTTTTTTTTTTTGGAAGGATCCATCATAATTTTCATGATTTATTAGGTGATTGTCATACTCTATTTAGTATTATAGAATTGTAATTGAGACAGGAAAAGAAATTTCAGAACTAGACATAAATAAATATATATATATAAGTAAATTTATAAAATGCATTCATTTATGAAATAACAAATTAAAAAACTTAATTTATCTACTTAATTATCCTCTTTTAGCACTTGTACAGTAGATGCAGTTATGCTAATATGTCAAAACTCAACATCTCAGCGACCCTTTGCTACGTATGCCACTGCTACCACAGCAAACAATGTTGCTGCAGAAGACATCAAAGTCCAAAACCCCTTCTTCTTCTCTGCTTTTATGACCGAATCCTGAAGATATTCACACCGTCTCTTCATGTCTTGGACTACGGACTCTTTAGCCTGGAAAGCGTTCTTGATGGCTTCCAACTCCTTCACATATGCTTCATAATCTTCCTCGAGGTTCTCTCCATTCATCGCATTGCTTTTAACGTCCGCACTAATGTCGTTAGATGCATTTAGCAGAGCTGTCGTATCCCTCAAAATGCTCATAGTCCGCGGATTTAGTGCTTGCCAATTCGATCTTATCCTTCATCCCTTCAATCTCTTGTTGTGCATCCGATAACTTCTTTTCGGCTGCTTCTTTATCTTTGATTAGAGATGCAAGTCTACCTTTGATTTCTTTGCTTTCCTTTATCAAAACCCCTCTCTCATTCTTCACCTGCCCCAATTCCTCCATAACCACTTCCATTTGCTTGCCCATTTTATTGGCATTGGACCTTACATTCATCAAATCCTTCCTTACCTCCTCCAACCATCTTTGAGCAATGTCCCTCTCGTGTGTCACCCGATCCAAAGTGTCTTGATATGAACTAATCTCATTGAGTAAATCCTTAAGACCCTTGTTTTCTTGATGAGACCGAGTCAACTCAGTCTCCAGAGCCTCTTTCGCTTTTTCAAGAGACTCCACCTGCTTTCTCTTCTCTATCGTCTCTTTGATGAGCAAAGCATTGAGGGATTTCAAGTTTTGAAGCTTCTCATTCGGGTCTTGGTCCATATTGGGTTTGGAAACAGCAGTGGGGGTATCTCTCTTTTTTTTATGATGATTATGGTCGATGTCAGGGTTTTGAGCATTAAAGTTCTGATCTTTAACGTCATGGCGCAAACGAGTCGCTTTCTTTTTTGTCATTATCGAGATGGTGATGGTAGCGTGAGGATAGGTTTGGCTAGGGTTTGATAAAATAAGATATGAAATGAGACTGAGAGGAGAAGATGTAGAGAACGAATGATGGTGTTAGGATTTAAATAGAGTAGAACTCTACGCTTTCTTTGGAAAGTCAGATTCTTTGGGGCCTACTAACTTTTGAGAGGTTCTAGGTGTTTTCCTTCTTTTTTTTTTTATATGAAAAAGATTTCCTTTTGGAGAATTGAAATTTTGGACTGGAAGAATGGATTTTTGTATGTATGCGTTCTCAGTTAGGAAGGATTAAGATTCCTCCGTTTTGATAGTCAAGGTTAATCTTTTTTTTTTTTTTTTGATAAGTCAAAGTCAATTTAAATTTAAGCTTAGTCCATGAGACTTTCCAAATCATAATTTATGTAAATCATTAAAATAACCTACCAGATCGGTAAAGCAATAAAATAAATAAAATCTTAAAATTTTGGTTACATTAATGGAAACCTCTATGGTTCCTTATATTACCTTTTAATAACCTATAATATCATCGTTAATTCAATTAAAGATTAATGTAAAAAGAATATTAAGTTTTCAGTCATGATTTGAATAAATCAATGATCATGTCTCATTAAAAAAAACACACGACTGTAGAATTTTCTTTACATTAGTCCTTCCCGATTCACATCTTTTTCTTATATTTTTATCTTTTGATCGTGTTCCCATATTAATCAGTTATAGCTCCTATCTTCTTAAATATTTTGAACCGTATCAAACTCGACCAACTTGATATGAAACACTTGAGAAGGAACCAATAGGGTTTTCATATATGCCTGGTTTTTCAAAATGATTTGACTTAGAGTCACATTGGCTGACGTTGGAAAAAAAGGGATGAACCAGAAGTCAAAAGGTGGTTCAATTTCTAGTTCGACCACTGATCCACGTGATAAACCAGAAATTATAAATTTGGAAGTTGCTATTTTAAAACCTTAAACAATTATCTAAGCTTTTTTATGGGCTCAGGAAACTTTGAATCGGGAACAAAATCAACACTAAATGCTTACCTTTTTTTTTTCATTTTTATTATTCTTCAATTTTTTTTTTCAAAAAGAGATTTCTATAATTTTTTTATAAATAGAATTTAAAAAGAAAGTATTTACAAAGAAAGTCTTAAAAGATTATATATATATATTTTATGAAGATGAACAAAACGATTTTTTTTAAATACCTAATAATTTTTTATTATTTTAATCTCACCAAATCATAATTTATGTAAATCATTAAAATAATCTATAGGTCAGTAAAGCAATAAAATAAACGAAATCTTAAAATTTTCATTACATTAATGAAACTTCTATGTAATGGAAACTTCTAGTTTCTTTTATTACATTTTAGTAGCCTATAATATCATTATTAATTCAATTAAAGATTAATGGAAAAAGAATATTAAGTTTTTGGTCATGATTTGAATAAATCAATGATCATACCATAGTAGTCCCATTAAAAAAAAAAACACGTAACTAATTAATCAGTTATATATTTGAAACAATCCTTCTCGATTCACATCCTTTCCTTATATTTTTATCTTTTGATCGTGTTCCCATATTAATCAGTTATATAATTTGAAACAATGTGTATGTCGAGTCCAAATTTAGCTCCTATCTTCTAAAATATTCTGAACCGTATCAAACCTGGCGAGCTTGATATGGAACACTTGAGAAGGAACCAATAGGGTTTTCATATATGCTTGGTTTTTCAAAATGATTTGACTTGGAGTCACATTGCCAAAGTTGGAAAAAAAGGGATGAACCAGAAATCAAAAGGTGGTTCAATTTCTAGTTCACCACTGATCCACGTGATAAACCAGAAATTGTAAATTTGGAAGCTGCTATTTTAAAACCTTAAACAATTATCTAAGCTTTTTTATGGGCTTAGGAAACTTTGAATTTATGGGAAAAAAATCAACACTAAATACTTACCTTTTTTTCATTTTTATTATTCTTCAATTTTTTTTTTTCAAAAAAGAGATTTCTATAATTTTTTTTATAAATAGAATTTAAAAGGAAAGTATTTACAGAGAAAGTCTTAAAAGATTTTTTTATATTTTTTATGGAAGATGAACAAAATGATTTTTTTTAAATACCTAATAATTTATTATTATTTTAATCGCTCCAAATCATAATTTATGTAAATCATTAAAATAATCTATTAGTGTAAAGACCCGACATGCTCAATTCTCAAATTAAGCACACCAAGTCCCAATCACGTATAACTCTTATGAATTTTACGTAAGGTTGTCTTAAAAGAAGTGTTTATGTTGAACATTGCTAAACCAATTTTAAATTTATGAAATCGTTTAGTTAGATTTCTAAATAACTGGATTCGGTAGCAGAAATCAAATTTTATAAAACAACTTATAAACTTCTACTCCCTACAGAGCAAACCAGTTTTCTAAGAAACTAACTTTATAAAAACACTTTATGATCTACTCTTAGGGTAGATAATCATTTACAATCAATTGGGCATTAACAAGCCCTTAAAAAAATACAATTTATAAATAAATCCAGTCTTCATAAAACAAAGCAAAGAAGAAACAAAATACAAGTAATATCTCGATCCTATCACACTTCACTCATTCTCTCATATCTTCAGAATCGCCTAAAACCCGGGACAAACATCATCACATCAATCATCATCACCATTACCATCCTCATCAACATCAACATCAACAACAATAATACCTGTAAAAAGAATAACAACAACAATAATGAGCCGGAGCCCAGTACACTGTAACACAGTCACACACGGAGTGGCACACGAGCTTAACTAAATGTAATGCATCAATCCACAAGTTATTATCTTTTCATTAAAATAAACAAATCAACAATGGGGCACTCACACTCCGGAACAAGCCAATGGGAATTTGGGGTCCTGAGTATTAGCAGCTGCTCAGGAGGTTGATAGAGATAGACCGGATATCTATATCTCCTATATCTAACGAGAAAGAATATTAATAGCATCATCTAGGGTCACACTCCTTTATATACTCCACTTATCCCGGTCTATAACATCAATTAGTTCCACGGTCCCATACGAACTAAAACATATTATTTCCTCCCGAGCCTAAGTAAAGAATATATCGATACAGTTAACCTTATTAGCTACCCACTTAGCCAATAAAAGAAACCACCATTGCATCATGGTGAACCATTGCATCATGGATTTGAGTGATTGCATCATGACGAAGGATTGGACTAAGTGCCTAAACTACCGTGACATTGCATCATGACAAGGTTGTTGCTCCCCGGACCGGATTCAACAACGTAAAGCACAACCAACACTCATCATTTATTAAGCCGTCTTTAAGTTCTTAATCCATTTACGATGCCTATCTTATCAATCATCACGCAAGTTACCGCGTACCTTATATACGAAATCCAAACATAGCCTCGGAAGGAATTTCAGAAGATAAATCAGATATCCACTTTTGTTAAGGAAAGAACTCGTATAAGAAATCAAACTAAACTAATCATCCACTTCATCAAAATCATATAAGAACTTAACTATTTATCCATTCATCTCAAACTCATTTTATTAAATCCTATTTGATCAGACACTAATGTGGAACCCTACTATGGCTGCGAAGATCGCTCCGCCAAAATATGGACAGTTCTCCTTTGTTGTCAAAGTAATTCTTTTCACTTTAATTATAGTTTCTTATCACAAAACATAGCATATATAAGCATTATATAAAGCATTCATATTGAAACAAATAAACATTTGACAACATATTCCCATATTAATCAAAGATCATCCTAATTCATTCATCTAAGCAAATTATTAGCTATTAACCCATTTCAGCTTAACCTTAGCCAAATTATTTAGAGCTAGTCATTTAATCTAAAACTAGTTCAAGTTGATTAACTTAAGTAATCTAATTCCTTTTAGCTAATTCAAGCTCATTTAGTCAAGTTGAACTTAGATTCATTACTAATTCATTATACATAGGATCTATGTCAACTTGAACTCACCTTAACTTAAACTTAGCTAAATTAATTAACCTTAATCATTTAGTTCAAAAACTAAGTCAAAGATGGTTAAACTAACTCAATCTAATTCATTTTATCCTATTCAAGTTCAGTAGTCAAGTTGAACTTAGATTAAGTAATTAGATTCATTTTATGTAAAACGCATATTTAACTCAATTATTCATTAAATCTATAAATCTATCTAAGTCATGTTTAATTATATCACTAAATCATCATTACACATCAAATATTATTTATCTATTTCATTTTATGTCAAAAAGATCCATTTGTTCAAGTAAATACACATAAAACAATCTATAACAAGTTTTTAGCTTAGCTTGAAAAATGTATCACTTGGAAAGAATTAAAATTTAAGCACTGATACGTTTCGAATTTGCAAAAACTAAAAACATAAAAGTTGTAGATCTCTTTCTTATCTTTCCAACACAACTTGAATCATCTAATCGGAGATTGATGAAAAAGTTACAGGCAAAATACGAAAGGACTATGAAACTGGGAAATGTTGCAAAACGAACACCGGCTTTCAACACCGGCGGCGTAAATTAAAAATTTGCCAGCGTTAAGGGTCGAGCGATCTGGTCACCGTTGGACTCTTCAATTAGTCAGTAAAGTAATAAAATAAACGAAATCTTAAAATTTCCATTACATTAATGGGAACTTCTAGTTTCTTTTATTACATTTTAGTAGCCTATAATATCATTATTAATTCAATTAAAGATTAATGTAAAAATAATATTAAGTTTTTGGTCATGATTTGAATAAATCAATGATCATAGCATAGTAGTCCCATTAAAAAAAAAAACACGCAACTAATTAATCATTTATATATATTTGAAACAATCCTTCTCGATTCACATCTTTTCCTTATATTTTTATCTTTTGATCGTGTTTCCATATTAATCACTTATATATATTTGAAACAATGTGCATGTGGAGTCTGAATTTAGCTCCTATCCTCTGAAATATTCTGAACCATATTAAGCCTAGCCAGTTTGATATGAAACACTTGACAAGGAATCAATAGGTTTTCATATATGCCTAGTTTTTTCAACGTGATTTGACTTGGAGTCATCGTCAACCAAATTTGGAAAATAGGGGCAAACTAGAAATCATAAGGTGGTTCGATTTTTAGTTCGACCGCTGATCCACGCGATAAACTAGAAATTATAAATTTGGAGGCTGCTATATTAATGCCTTAAACAATTATTTAGGCTTTTTTATGGGCTTAGGAAACTTTGAATCTATGGATGAAAAAAATCAACACTAAATACTTACCTTTTTTTTTCATTTTTGTTATTCTTCAATTATTTTCTTTTTCAAAAGAGATTTCTATAATTTTTTTTCATAAATAGAATTTAAAAGAAAAGTATTTACAAAGAAAGTCCTAAAAGAGTTCTTATATATATATATATATATATTTATGAAAGATGACTAAAACGATTTTTCTAAATACCTAATAATTTTTTATTGTTGTAATCGCCTCAAAGGTACATACGTATTTGCTAGCTGAAATCAGGTCAACGTAGTTCATTTTGATTATATAAAACTTTAGCGTATTGGTTAATCTTAATTTGTGAAAAGTTGTCATGTTTAAGTTGTTTACCATTTTGATTTTTTCATTATCTAAAAAAAGTCCTGAAAGAGCTTTTATTTTGAGAAACACCTAAACATTATCTAACTTAGAAAACCCATTTATTTTTACAATTAAGAAAATAACTAATGTGATAGTTATATATGTCAAAAAACATTACTTATTAATTTCTATGAGGATAAATAATATACACCTAATGCGATCACCAAAGACATATAGCATCATATATATAGACATGTCATTAACTTATTAAAACATGTAATAGGTGCCAAAACAAAACTTATTTTGTATTTTTCATATAGATTTACTATGAACTTATTAAAATATGCATTCAATAATTGAATAAAATCTCTATATACTTTTCATACAAAATTATGTTATATATAATACAGTCAATAAGATAACAAAATCTTTTTTTATATTCTTCATACGAGTATGTTATTAATATATATAAGAATGGGCAATCAATCATACCACATAATATGTATCTATACAACAAAATAAAATCCGTTTCTCACATTTTCCATATTAGCATAATATTAACAAATTAAATACATGTAATCAATAAAAGGATATAAAGACACTGTTAACTTATTTAAAATATGAAATCAATGATAGAATAAAATCTCCATATACTTGCCACTAATATATAATGAATACAAAAAGGATTCTTTTTATATTTCCACATTTACAGGTTTATTATAATTTAACAAAATAAAGCAAAATCCTTCTAATATTTCCATTAATCAAAACAAAACAAGGAACGAAATTCTCCCTTTTTATCTATACAAATATAGTATTAGAATAAGCAATCAATGGCAAATGACAAAAACCCCCTTCTAAATATTTTATAGGAACATGTCAATAAAATAATTGAAACGTGCAGTTAATGAAAGGATCTCCAAAAGGAAATGTATAGCATCAAGATAATTAAAAAAAAAAAAAGATGCCTCATTAGGACCATAAACCCCAAGTCCTGTATTTATGGTTTTACTACCATAAGGTCTACTACATTAAATGCTATTTATTAATTTTATGATCTTCTTATTTACATATAATCATGGAATGAATTAAAATGGAATATTGGAATGGAATTGAGCAAAATCCATTTCTATAATTGGATATATGATGAAATGGAATAGATATGGTATAAAATAATAATATTTATTTACAAAAATACTGTTAGTAATAAATATAAATAATAAATATGCGATTAAAAAAAGTAATTCAAATGGCTAGCAATAATAAGGAAGGGAAGTAGGGATATCGTCCACTCCATGAATTCAACTTCCTCTCCAAGTCAAAATTGTTAATACACAAAAAATTTTAAATATAAAAATGATGATAGAATCCAAAATGATAATTCTATTCTGGCCTATTTTATCAATTACATTAAAAAGATAACCTAAATGGAGAATATTTTTGGACGTAAAATGCATCGATCAGTATGCTAATTAAGGTTTGTCCACTCCAAAAATATATCCTTAGCTATCAAAATTAAAATTAACATTGATTTTTTTAATATATAAAACTTGTTTTGAATTTTAAGAATATAAAATAAGCAAAGCACCTAAACTATGATTTTGTATCAAGATTTTTTTTTTTTTGGCCATTACAAATGGGGAGGACGGGTTCAAACTTAGTATTTCTCACTTGAGAGATCATGAGAGATGCTATTAGGCTATAATGCCATTGACTTGTATCAATATTATAAATTTATATTAAAAATGGTGTAATCTATTTTGATATTGCACAACATAAAATTAAAATTTAACTTGTTAGTGGCCACACTTTACCTTCATGACTTCATTATTATTGTTAAATTTTCACCTTAAATCAAAGATAATTTTATTTGTTGAATTTGGAACTTCATCAAATAAAATAAGTAGACAAAAGAAAATTGAACTAAGATCCGTTCAAATTAAAAAGCACATGGATATAATGATCTCAATTGAAGATAAAATAGTTGATAATCGTACAATTCATTCTAAAAAAGATCTAGTAATTAGGGGGGGAAAAAAGAGTCTTATAATGATTTTTTTTTCAATTTTTTCCAAAGCAACCTAAAATTTAAATAATTTCAAAGGATACTCGAATGTTAGGATTGATGGAAACACATTTTGAGCCCTTGACATATATCAAATAAGATAAGAGAGAAAGAAACAATCTATTAAAACTAATCAAACAAGACAATTAACAATACAACAAGCTGAGACTCCAAATTACTAATCATATTCAGTATAATTCTGTAACAATCATATAAGCACGTGTTATTTTCATAAAGATGAAGGAAATAAATTTTCAAAATACAAATCTTATAAAAAAGTTGTAATCAATGCATATATTATTTTGTATCTTTATGTACCTTTCAATGTAACTAGGGTTGTAAACGAGTTAAGCTACTCAGGAGCTACTTGAGCTTAGCTCATTTTAAACCCCGCTCGGCTTGGCTCATATAGCTAAATGAGCCAAGCTTGAGCTCGTACTTTGACTCATTTAAGTAAACGAACTGGGTTTGAACTTGTCCTTAGGCTCGCAAGCAGGCTTGTTAAGGGCTTGTTTAATATATATAATACATATATATACTATTATATATAATTATTTATATTAATTTAATATTATAAATAATTGAAAATATAATTATACATATAAACAAGCCGAGCTTAAGCTTAATTAACTAAACGCTTGAGCTCTATATTTTAAGCTCGTTAAAAGATTGGCTCGAACTTGTTAAGTTTTCAAATGAGCTAAGTCTGCAGTTAAAAGCCTGACTCAACCTAGATCGTTTTCACCATCTTTTAGTTACCTTGAGAATGTTCAATATACGATTTCCACCATTTTTATTTCCCTCCCACTCTTTAGTTTTGTGGCTCTGTGGTTGCTAGTTGTCTTGTCACCATGTGTTGTCTATCTTTCACACACACACATATATATGATGGTGGATTAAAATATGGTGTACCGGAGTGCTATTATGTCGTTGTCCCTATTACTAAACATGCTACCTGTCAAATAGTTAGAAAAGTGAAAAGTGAAAAAAATCTTGAAATAAAGTAACTAATAACTATCATTTGCAACAAAAAGAAAAAAATGAAATAAACAAAACTAAATTGATTACATGTGGCAGGTCTTCAGTTGCCAGTATAGTAAAGTGACAACATTCTCAATAAAATTTCATGCATACAATGATAAATGGGCAGATGCTGCGGAGAGTACATGGAATATTGTTAAGTCATTGCATTTTGATAATTTATTCTTGGATTATTAATGACCATCAAATTTTGTGGTTGTGTTGTAGATTCAATGTTTTGAAGATACTTTTTATGTTGAATAGCTTATGTTAAACATAAATCTATGGTTTACCTTATGCTGTAATGGTTATTAATAATGCGAGTCAAATGATGATTCTACGAGGTCATTAGTTTATACGTTTTGTTTTTTTTTTAAAAAAATTGATGCAAAAAATGTCTAAGGGTAGATTTTATGTTAAATTATGAATTTAGGTGTATGATTCCAAGTGTTTATGATTTTACCAGTTTTGCACGATTTTATATAATTCTACCAATTCTATGCATTCTATGAATTGACAACTATGTTGTTGCAATTTATATTTTAGAGCAGAACATTTCCTAAGAAATCTAATTTGTTATCCAATGTTTCTTTTACCATAGATGACAGCAATCACAACATGCAAGGCATTTTGGTTCTGCAAGCAATACAAAAGGACGAGAGAGTTCTTTTTGCTGTGTGTGATCGTTCGAAATAGTCTATCATATCACATTTAGTACAGTGATAAAAGAGACAAGCTAAATTTGTCTACTCCGAAGAGTCTTCATTTGTATCTTGGTACCAGATTTGATCAGCTGAAGGTATTATTGAACTTACCTTATGTCACGACCCTATGTGGGGCCTAGTAGGATTGCCTAAATTGCATATCACTTGCACCCGCAACATGAGGATCGCCTTGCAAGTCAGAGTTTACAAGAATCTAATTAATATCCTCTCATTGTATTATACATATAAAATTTATTATGAAAATAATTTATTAGATATTGAAATTTCCACAGATCACAAAGATCGTAGAGAATCAGATATCCTACAAAATGACGAGATAAGGTAAACTTAGGTTTAACACAAAATATCAACTAGGTTTAAGTTAAGAAAAAGACTCATTTTCATGTTTATTCTCTCAACTAGGTTTAACCTATCAAATTCTCATTCTTCTATTAGTCTAGTACAACCTGATCTTTGTCACGCTCTGTACTCAGATCCTATCTCATCCATGTATTCAACTTACCTGCAAAAGCAAACTGTTGGGGAGTCAGCTACAACTAGCTAAGTGAAGTATACCCTCACTTCATACCGTCCAAGCAAAAGCACATAAGTTATTAAACAAGCATATGCAATGCGAACTAGCAAATGAACAAATATATATGGCCAACCACTAACCATATATATTCGAATTTATACCTTCCAAATCCAAGGTTGGGGTACATCCACATATCAGCACCTGGACCGCTAATACTTCGGGAATCAAATTTATTCAAGGAGTTTTTCATATATAGAAAATAATATACATATAACAACATCCCATTGAAGCAAGATATCCTTAACAATGACCCAACGTGATCCGAGGAGGTAGGCCGTCTCCCCAAGACGACTTAGTTCCCATTCCCCTAGAACAAGGCCCATGGTACACACTAGGCATATACCACTTCAGTCCTTCATGTTCACCGTCCTCACGGAACAGTGTGGCCCATCCGAGTCAAAGTGTAGTGGTGATGGCCTTCTACCTGCAATCATGCAATGCATGATCAATACTATAATTATCGTGCCAATAGTCATTAAGTCTATTTATTTGGCGATCAGACAATTATCAGACACTCGCAAAGATCAAAATGATTAAACAACACTCAATACTTAACGTTCAGAATAATGTATAGTATTTTCAACACAGATAACAAACACGAGCAACCACAAGTGTAAATTTCCCAACCCCATATTTGAATCATTTAATTTATATTAATAAAATATCATACTCTAAACCTACAAGCACAAGCAGATATGAAGGTCATCGGAATATACTCATCTGTTTATCCTTGCTTAATGGTCATAGAAGTCTACAAGAACACTTGAAGACAGATCTGTATCCCCTGAGAATCGAGATAACAGGTACCCCATTACTAAACTCTTATTCATATAAAGAAACCTATTGTGTCTTTGTATCTTAAACTCGAGTTTTAGCATTTCTCAATTTAACCTTAATACATAATTAGTCATTTTGAAGCTTGTAAAGACTATGCTTCCTAAGTTAAACTATAAAGTTGGTATAATCTTTGTTTTCTTAAGAGAAGTATTTTAAATATTTTCAAATATCGAGTTAAATCACGAAATCTTAAATTGGGCATATTATACTCGTTTTAACTTATATTTTAGCATATGAGTAGTCATTGGAAAACTTATCGAATGTAGTTTTTAATTGCCAGGTTAAACTAATCATTTTGTATATTCTTCCTATATTACTTTAGGGGCTCGAAAGGTATCATAATGATGCCTAGGTTTCTTGTTTTGTAGTCTTAATTATTATTTCAAGTTCAATTCCTTGTAAATGTTTATTTCATAAAGTATTAGTGATTATACTTAATTTAAGTCCATTACTCAACTTTTTAGTTAAAGTATACATATTTATACTTATTTTCATTTTGATTGTCTTCATCTTATTTTAAGTATGTAACTCTAATTAATTTGATTATATCAACTAATATTTATTATTTTCATTAATCTATACTTTATATCCTTATAGTCTTATAAGCGTTTAATTTTATACTTAGAGTTACGGAATTCTTGGTTAAGTTTAATCTTTCAATTAAAATTTATATTATCTTGATTTTCTAATTTGTAATTGAATTACTTAAATTTTATTTTAGGAATCTTATTTTTTTATATGTGTTGAAATCTTCATATGTCTATATAGGTTTGTTATTGAGTATATCTAATAGATTTAAAGCTATATATCTTTTATCTATATAATATTTAAATCATATCAAGTTTATCTATTAATATCCTATTTCTGCGTATGATCTGAATCTTATATTTGTATATAAGGTCACATATTAAAGTTTAATTATATATCCAACCTTCCTATTGATCGGATAATCAAATATGTTTCATTTATCAAATTCAAGTAAAATTTTTCTTAAGTTTTCTTATAGGGATGAAATTTTTAAAGGTTTTCTAAGTTTTTATTTTCCTACTTAATTCCATTTCTACTCATGAGTATATGTTGTGTGTGATTTAAATTATTTAAACTTGTCATAGAACATCTCTATTCTTTTTAAATGTCAGAACTACGCTATAGGTTTACTTTACTTAATTCTAATTGTTTCTTTAGTTAAGTTTTACTTCATAAAACATAATGAGTGTAAATTATACCTAATATCTAGTTTAACGGTTACATTTCAATCCTAGAGATTTATCTTTAAATCATCATTTGCTAACTGATATACTTTAAGGATCTAATAATTCAATTCTAAACCACTAGTTATTGTCTTTGAATTATATTTATCGAGATATCACTCGTTTTGGAAAATTACTATTCATTTCCCAGGAGGTCATGAGCATGCTTAACTTTTAGTGTTTCGAGAATTTTTCAATATTACACTATAGATATCTCTATAGTTAATGTTCCATATTTTTCTTACATTGTTTTCAGGTTGAAAACTAAATTCCAAAATTTATGGAATCGGATAGATTTATGTTTATCACCTACGCGATTAGAGTTTCCAGATCTAATAGAGTAAACTCGGGTTTTAGTCTATATAGGGTTAAAATATTATACCTAATATCTTAGTTTGAGTCTTAGCATGACATAATTTTATATTATTATCATTATATATGCATGGAAATATGTATATTTATAATAAAAACTAATATTAAAACTTCTAATATTATGAAAACTTCTATGTATAGGATCATAATAGTAAAATTTCAGAGTGGTCAAAACCTTACCTTGTGTGGTCTTGAATTGAAGAGCGATACCCAGGATCACAACGCCACTTTTGGAATTGGAATCGGTTATCTTATGTTAAAGATATGGACTTTTGAAGATCGAAGGAGCTTCTAGATTTCTTTTTCATTATTTTATTATTTCTTTTTCTTTTTCTCTTTTTTTTTTCCTTTTTCTTTTGATTTTTCCTTCTCTGGTCGGAGAAGTTTTTTTTTATTTTTTTTAATTTTTTTTCTTTTCCTTTACGGAGAAGGATCTGATTTTTTTTTCTTTTTTTTTTAGTCTTCTTTTGAAGACTTTGAGCATGAGAGATTGAGAGAGAGAGAGAAATACGGAGAGAGAGAGAGAATGGAAAGAATGAGAAGAGAGAGAGAGAGATTTGCATAATTTATAAGGAAATTTGGCATAGACAACAAGCAGCCATGGAAATTAGGGATGCAACCTGGGCGGGTTCGGGACGGGTTTTTTAAAACCCGAACCCGACTCGAGTCCTTAATGGGTGTCCCAGAACCCGAGAAAAACCCTATCGGGTTTTTTTGTCAATACCAAAACCCGACCCGCTAGGATTTAAAGAACCCATAACCCGACCCGACCCGACCCAACCCAACCCAACCCAATCCGACTCCAAGATTTTTAATTTTTTTCTTTAAAAAAAATCAAAAGAAAGAATTTTGTTTTAAGTTATTAATGATACAAACACTTATATTTAAAGAATGAATTTTTAGACAATAATATCATATAAAATGAAGCAAACACTTCATTTCCACATACTTTCACATACATATAATATAAATGAGATCCTTACTTTAATAACTTAATATTTTTAATTTTTTAATATTTTAAATTTATACCGGGTTGGGTTTTCCAAACGGGTTACACAATAAACCCAAAACCCAATCCTATAACTTATCGGATTTTTTTTTAATCCCAAAACCCATCTCAAAACCCTATAGGGATTTTAGCGCATTGGATGGTCAAGTACCCTATAACGACCCGCCCCGCTTGCATTCCTAATGGAAATTGCAGGGAAATCTCAATTTTTCGAGTTCTAATTAATACGTATAATTAATACTTATTCGTTATCATTTTTAGATGAAAATTTACGTACCTACTATATTAAATATTCTGAACACTATGGTATACTTAAAATTTTGAATTTAAGACTTTTACTTTTCAGCATTAAGATATTATCGTAAATTATAATTTATCCTTTAAGGATTTAATTTATTAGTGTTTTGGTATTTTATGACCTAATTAATAATTAAATTGTCTTTAATTTGACTTTATTTATATTCTACTATTGTAAATTTATAGAGTTTATCTTTTGTTTGTATCTTTTGAATTGTTTTTGAGATCTAATTTATTATTTTACTTATCTTTATTGGTTTTTAGTTTATATTTAATTATATTATTATTGTTATATCTTATGGAAAATTTTTATTTGATATAGGTATAGTTTATACTTATATTTTTATTTTAATTAAGTCTTTTATTGTCCATATTGGTAATTACTAATATTTAAATTCAAGAAAAGCGGGGATGGTTCGCCAGACATTTTCTAAAATTTCGCCAGACATTACTATCTATTTAACAATTATCAAAAATTAAATAGATGCATAATTCAGGGTGTTGCACCTTATACCTCAAATAAAGTTGTCCCACAACTTGACATCATCGTATATGTATATGCATGGTACAAGCTCTTTTAAGTTTCAAAAGACCTCTATGAGGAAGCTAAGCCACAAGGGCTTGCAATCGATGGCTTCATTTGCTACCTTGGCAGCACTTTCTATGCCCCCTTGCGAACATACTAGTTATGAATCTCATTACGAGCAGAAAACAAGAAAAGGAACACGGGTTAAAAGTGGCTGAACCTAATTGGTTTCAATGCTGACTCCAAACTTGGGGGCATAGAAGTAGTATTTTTATTTGACATGTTGCAAGCTGGTTAGATTAGCTTGATTGTGCAACGCAAGAAATGAGGGACCTTATCATCTTTTGAAGCTAGAATCTCCTCTTAGTTTTGCATTGAACTTGCAAGTTTTGTTAATTAAAATCTCAAAAGTTAGACAAAAGCTGTCATCTGCCTCTCCTCTGTTAGAGGTGTAGTTTTCCTAGGATGTTCCTACTCTAGAGAAATTACCACTTAAGGTTATTTGTTATGGCTGGAATATTTAACTAGTTCTGGATTAGTAAATAAGAAATATTTCTTCATTTATTTTGATGATCTTTGCTTGTTTCATTCTCTTAATAGATGTTTCAAGACTAGTAAATATTAAAAAATGAGTACATATAAACTGTGATATAGATATCTACATATCAAAGGAATTGGTTCATCAGCGTAAACTGAATGTCGAGTTTAGCTTGTATAGATAAATGAGTTTTATTATGAATAGACGATAGGCTCAATACTAAATGAGTTTGAATAATGCCAAAGCTTAAAGCAATTTGAACTTTGGATCAACCACTAGCTAAGTGAATGGCTTGTGATTTGGGAGCAATGGTAAGTTAATATTTCTTAGGAAAAAATGCTACTGCCTTTTGTGAATATATAAGATAATATATATATTATGCATTTATCTTCTCACAGTATATTTTTTAATGATAAAAAATGAGAGTTCTTTGTTTATACCTTAATAAATACACTATGGTCACATTTGGATGCTCACATTTCATAGGACTTGACATGACTATTTTTAACATACAATTATTGTATGAAAATGAATAGATAAATCATAACCAATGTTTTGTAGCTTATCTTAAAATATTATAAATTTGCTTGTCCTCTCTAATTTTTTTTTATGGATATATAAGGATAATTGATTTTGATCAAGCGTCAAGTAATTTATATTTACAAGCACCTCCTCTTTTTTCTTTTTATTTTTTTTGGAAGGATCCATCATAATTTTTATGATTTATTAGTTGATTGTCATAATCTATTTAGTATTATAGAATTGTAATTGAGATAGGAAAAGAAATTTCAGAACTAGACATACATAAATATATATAAGTAATTTTATAAAATGCATTCATTTATGAAATAACAAATTAAAAAACTTAATTTATCTACTTAACTATCCTCTTTTAGCACTTGTACAGTAGATGCAGTTATGCTAATATGTTAAAACTCAACATCTCAGCGACCCTTTGCTACATATGCCACTGTTACCACAGCAAACAATGTTGCTACAGAAGACATCAAAGTCCAAAACCCCTTCTTCTTCTCTGCTTTTATGACCGAATCCTGAAGATATTCACACCGTCTCTTCATGTCTTGGACTACGGACTCTTTAGCCTGGAAAGCGTTCTTTATGGCTTCCAACTCCTTCACATATGCTTCATAATCTTCCTCGAGGTTCTCTCCATTCATCGCATTGCTTTTAATGTCCGCACTAATGTCATTAGATGCATTTAGCAGAGCTGTCATATCCCTCAAAATGCTCATAGTCCGCTGGGATTTAGTGCTTGCCAATTCGATCTTATCCTTCATCCCTTCAATCTCTTGTTGTGCATCCGATAACTTCTTTTCGGCTGCTTCTTTATTCTTGATTAGAGATGCAAGTCTACCTTTGATTTCTTTGATTTCCTTTATCAAAACCCCTTTCTCATTCTTCACTTGCCCCAATTCCTCCATAACCACTTCCATTTGCTTGCCCATTTTATTGGCATTGGACCTTACATTCATCAAATCCTTCCTTACCTCCTCCAACCATCTTTGAGTAATGTCCCTCTCGTGTGTCACCCGATCCAAAGTGTCTTGATATGAACTAATCTCATTGAGTAAATCCTTAAGACCCTTGTTTTCTTGATGAGACCGAGTCAACTCAGTCTCCAGAGCCTCTTTCGCTTTTTCAAGAGACTCCACCTGCTTTCTCTTCTCTATCGTCTCTTTGATGAGCAAAGCATTGAGGGATTTCAAGTTTTGAAGCTTCTCATTCAGGTATTGGTCCATATTGGGTTTGGAAACAGCAGTGGGGGTATCTCTCTTTTTTTTATGATGATTATGGTTGATGTCAGGGTTTTGAGCGTTGAAGTTCTGATCTTTAATGTCATGGCGCAAACGAGTCGCTTTCTTTTTTGTCATTATCGAGATGGTGACGGTAGCATGAGGATAGGTTTGGCTAGGGTTTGATAAAATAAGATATGAAATGTGACTGAGAGGAGACGATGTAGAGAACGAACGATGGTGTTAGGATTTAAACAGAGGTAGAACTCTACGCTTTCTTTGGAAAGTCAGATTCTTTGGGGCCCACTAACTTTTGAGAGGTTCTAGGTGTTTTCCTTCTTTTTTTTTCTAATATGAAAAAGATTTCCTTTTGGAGAATTGAAATTTTGGACTGGAAGAATGGATTTTTGTATGTATGCGTTCTCAATTAGGAAGGATTAAGATTCCTTCATTTTGATAGTCAAGGTTAATCGTTGTTTTTTTTTTTTTTTTTGATAAGTCAAAGTCAATTTGAATTTAAGCTTAGTCCATGAGACTTTCAAATCATAATTTATGTAAATCATTAAAATAACCTACCGGATCGGTAAAGCAATAAAATAAATAAAATCTTAAAATTTTGGTTACATTAATGGAAACCTCTATGGTTCCTTATATTACCTTTTAATAACCTATAATCATCGTTAATTCAATTAAAGATTAATGTAAAAAGAATATTAAGTTTTCAGTCATGATTTGAATAAATCAATGATCATGTCTCATTAAAAAAAACACACGACTGTAGAATTTTCTTTACATTAGTCCTTCCCGATTCACATCTTTTTCTTATATTTTTATCTTTTGATCGTGTTCCCATATTAATTAGTTATAGCTCCTATCTTCTTAAATATTCTAACCGTATCAAACTCGACCAACTTGATATGGAACACTTGAGAAGGAACCAATAGGGTTTTCATAAATGCTGGTTTTTCAAAATGATTTGACTTGGAGTCACATTGGCTGACGTTGGAAAAAAAGGGATGAACCAGAAGTCAAAAGTTGGTTCAATTTGTTGTTCGACCACTGATCCACGTGATAAATAAGAAATTATAAATTTGGAAGTTGCTATTTTAAAACCTTAAACAATTATCTAAGCTTTTTTATGGCTCAGGAAACTTTGAATCTATGGGAACAAAATCAACACTAAATACTTACCTTTTCTTTCATTTTTATTATTCTTCAATATTTTTTTTTTCAAAAAAGAGATTTCTATAATTTTTTTTATAAATAGAATTTAAAGAAAGTATTTACAAAGAAAGTCTTAAAAGATTATATATATATTTTTGTGGAAGATGAACAAAACGATTTTTTTTAATACCTAATAATTTTTTATTATTTTAATCGCTCCAAATCATAATTTATGTAAATCATTAAAATAATCTATAGGTCAGTAAAGCAATAAAATAAACGAAATCTTAAAATTTTCATTACATTAATGGAAACTTCTAGTTTCTTTTATTACATTTTAGTAGCCTATAATATCATTATTAATTCAATTAAAGATTAATGGAAAAAGAATATTAATTTTTTGGTCATGATTTGAATAAATCAATGATCATACCATAGTAGTCCCATTAAAAAAAAAAACAAGTAACTAATTAATCAGTTATATATTTGAAACAATCCTTCTCGATTCACATCCTTTCCTTATATTTTTATCTTTTGATCGTGTTCCCATATTAATCAGTTATATATATTTGAAACAATGTGTATGTCGAGTCCAAATTTAGCTCCTATCTTCTAAAATATTCTGAACCGTATCAAACTCGGCGAGCTTGATATGGAACACTTGAGAAGGAACCAATAGGGTTTTCATATATGCTTGGTTTTTCAAAATGATTTGACTTGGAGTCACATTTGCCAAAGTTGGAAAAAAAGGGATGAACCGGAAATCAAAAGGTAGTTCAATTTCTAGTTCGACCACTGATCCACGTGATAAACTAGAAATTGTAAATTTGGAAGCTGCTATTTTAAAACCTTAAACAATTATCTAAGCTTTTTTATGGGCTTAGGAAACTTTGAATTTATGGGAAAAAAATCAAGACTAAATTCTTACTTTTTTTCATTTTTATTATTCTTCAATTTTTTTTTTCAAAAAAGAGATTTCTATAATTTTTTTTATAAATAGAATTTAAAAGTAAAGTATTTATAGAGAAAGTCTTAAAAGATTTTTTTATATATTTTTTATGGAAGATGAACAAAATGATTTTTTTTTAAATACCTAATAATTTATTATTATTTTAATCGCTCCAAATCATAATTTATGTAAATCATTAAAATAATATATTGGTCAGTAAAGTAATAAAATAAACGAAATCTTAAAATTTCCATTACATTAATGGGAACTTCTAGTTTCTTTTATTACATTGTAGTAGCCTATAATATCATTATTAATTCAATTAAAGATTAATGTAAAAATAATATTAAGTTTTTGGTCATGATTTGAATAAATCAATGATCATAGCATAGTAGTCCCATTAAAAAAAAACACGCGACTTATTAATCAGTTATATATATTTGAAACAATCCTTCTCGAAGCTTGAAATGAATTTAGAGGAGTTTGAAACATTTTGAACAAATGTTTTTTGCAAAATGAAAACAGGGAAAAATTTGACAGCAGCGTATTGCATGTATGCTGGCAATCAACACTGTCGGCGTACGTGTAGAATTTGGCGGTGTTGAGGAGTCACACGGTGACCAGATTGCCTGACCTTTAACGCTGGCAAATTTTAACGTTAGACCGCCGGCGTTGAACTCCAGCGTTGGTTTTATAAATGTCCCAGTTTCGCAGCCTCTTTGTTTTTTAGCTATAACGTTTTCATCTGATCTCTGATTGAGGTGATTCAAGTTGAATTGGAAAGATAAGAAGAGATCTACAACTTTCATGTTTTGAGTTTTTTCAAATTATAAAAGTATCAGTACTTGAATTTTAATTCTTTCAACTGATACATTTTTCAAGCTAAGCTAAAAACTTGTTGTAGATTGTTTTATATGTGTTTACTTTGACAAATGGATCTTTTTGACCTAAAATGAAATAGATTAATGATATTTGATGTGTAATGATAATTGAAGGATATAATGAAGCATAATTTAAGTATATTTGTAGATTCATCAAATAATTGAATTTCCATGAGTATTGAACTAAAAGTAGTTATGTTGTATATATGATTTCCATTGCTTAATTTATGATGTTGTGATGACTTAGTGAAGTTAAATGATCTTGGTAAGTATATAAAAATTGATTTATGTATTTATATGAATTTTATTTGAATGTCCTTGATGTTAAGCTTAAGATTTAGTATGTTTTAAGTTGTGTTTTTCTTCAATTATTTTCCTTGTTTATCATTTGTTATTATGATTAGCTATTGAACTTGTTAAGCATGTAAATGTTAAGTTAAGCTTATATGTGAATTATATTTGAATTTTATGAGTGTTGTGCTTAATGTTTAAAGCTAGGTATATTGTATATATGATTTGAAGTTATAGGTAATGTTTTAAAAGTTAATATAATATTGTTAGATGAATACTTGTTAAGTTATACCTTTATAAGTAATCTTTGAAATCCTTAAATGTTGAGTTTAAAGTTAGTTATAAAATGAACTTAGCTAACAAACTTAAGTTCAACTTGATTAAATAGACTCGAATGAGTTAAAATGAATTAGATTGAGTTAGTTTAACCATCTTTGACTTAGTTTTTGAATTAAATGATTAAGGTTAATTAACTTGGCCAAGTTTAAGTTAATGTGAGCTCAAGTTGATATAGATCCTACATGTATAATGAATTAGTAATTAATCTAAGTCCAACTTGGCTTAATGAACTTCACTAAGCTAAAAATGAATTAGATTGATATAGTTTAATCTCCTTGGCTTAGTAAATGACTTAAATGAATAATTCTAATCAATTTGGCTAAGATTAAGCTAAAATGTATTAATAGCTAATAATTAGCTTAGATGAATGAATTAGGATGATCTTTGATTAATATGGAAATATGTTGTTTCAAATGTTTATTTGCTTTGAATATGAATGCTTTATATATGTTATGTTTTGTGATAAGAAACTATAATTAAAGTGAAAAGAATTTCTTTGACAGACAAAGGAGAACTGTCCATATTTTGGCGAGGCGATATTCGCAGCCATAGTGGGGTTCCACATTAGTGTTTGATCAAATAGAGTTTAATAAAAGTTTGATATAAGTTCTTATATGAATTTGATATAAGTGGATGTTAGTTTAATTTCTTATATGAGTTCTTTCCTTTAACAGTGATGGATATCTAACATATCTTCTGAGATAGCTTTTGCCTCTGTTTGGATTTCATATTCAAGATATGCAGTAACTTGCGTGTTGGATGTTAGGATAGGCATCTGATATGGATTAGGAACTTAAAACTCGACTTAATAATTGATGAGTGTTGGTTGTGCTTAAGTCGTTTGAATCCGGAACCAGGGAGCAACAACCTTGTCATGATGCAATGGCACGGTAGTTTAGGCACTTAGCCCAATCCTTTGTCATGATGCAATGACCCAAATCCATGATGCAATGGTTCACCATGATGCAATGGTGGTTTCTTTTATTGGCTAAGTGGGTAGCTAATAGGGTTAACTGTATTGGTATATTCTCTACTTAGGCTCGTTAGGAAATAATATGTTTTACTTCATGGGTATGGGACCGTTGAACTACTTGATGTTATAGATCGGGATAAGTGGAGTGTATAAAGGAGTGTGAACCTTATATGATGCTATTAATATTCTTTATCGGTTAGATTTAGGAGACATAGATATCTGGTCTATCTATATCAATCCCCTGAGCAGCTGCTGTTACTCAGGACCTCTAGATTCCCATTGGCTTGTTCCGGAGTGTGAGTGCTCCATTGTTGATTTGTTTATTTTAATGAAAAGATAATAACTTATGGATTGATGCATTGCATTTTGTTAAGCTCGCGTGCCACTCCGTATGTAATTGTGTTATTGTGTACTGGGCTTCGGCTCATTCTTGTTGTTGTTATTCTTTTTACAAGTTTTGTTGTTGATAAAGATGATGTTGATGAAGTTGATAATGATGAGTTCTTGTTGATGTTGGTAATGATGGAAGATGAGATGATGATATGATGATGTCGTCTCGGGTTTTTAGGTACTTCTGTGGACTCGAGAAGGATTGTGGATGAGTGATGCGAGTCAGGAGCGTTGAGTAGTTTAGTTGTTTTGTTTCTCGTTTTGTTTGTTTTATAGAGACTGGATTCATTTATAAATTTGTATTTTCATTTAAGGGCTTGTTAGAGGCCATGTTTTGTAAATAAGCTTTTGTAAAGATTTGTTTAAGTGAAAGTTTTTCCACTTTTAATAGTGGAAGTTTGAAATGCTTTTTATGTAGAAATGTTTTTATTAAAGTTTATTTTTCCGCTGCTAAATCCAGTTGTTGCCATAATCTAACTGAATGATTTCACAATCTAAAATTGGATAGCAATGTTCAACATAAACACCTTCTTTTAAGACAACTTTACGTATAATTCGTAAGAGTTATACATGGTTAGGGACTTGGTGTGCTTAATTTGAGAATTGAGCATGTCGGGTCTTTACAAATTATACATATAAACAAGCCGAGCTTAAGCTTAATTAACTAAACGCGTTTGAGCTTCTATATTTTAAGCTCATTAAAAGATTGGCTCGAACTTGTTAAGTTTTCAAATGAGCTAAGTCTACAGTTAAAAGCCTGACTCAACCTAGATCGTTTTCACCATCTTTTAGTTACCTTGAGAATGTTCAATATACGATTTCCACCATTTTTATGTCCCTCCTACTCTTTAGTTTTGTGGCTCTGTGGTTGCTAGTTGTCTTGTCACCATGTGTTGTCTATCTTTTTCACACACACACACACACACACACACATATGATGGTGGATGAAAATATGGTGTACCGGAGTGCTATTATGTCATTGTCCCTATTACTAAACATGCTACCTGTCAAATAGTTAGAAAAGTGAAAAGTGAAAAAAATCTTGAAATAAAGTAACTAATAACTATCATTTGCAACAAAAAGAAAAAATGAAATAAACAAAACTAAATTGATTACATGTGGTAGGTCTTCAGTTGCTAGTATAGTAAAGTGACAACATTCTCGATCAAATTTCATGCATACAATGATAAATGGGCAGATGTTGCAGAGAGTACATGGAATATTGTTAAGTAATTGCATTTTGATAATTTATTCTTGGATTATTAATGACCATCAAATTTTGTGGTTGTGTTGTAGATTCAATGTTTTGAAGATACTTTTTATGTTGAATAGCTTATGTTAAACATAAATCTATGGTTTACCTTATGCTGTAATGGTTATTAATAATGCGAGTCAAATATATGATTCTATGAGTTCATTAGTTTATATGTTTTGTTTTTTGTTTTTAAATAAAATTGATGCAAAAAATGTCTAAGGGTAGATTTTATGTTAAATTATGAATTTAGGTGTATGATTCCAAGTGTTTATGATTTTACCAGTTTTGCACGATTTTATATAATTCTACCAATTCTATGCATTCCAATGAATTGACAACCATGTTGTTGCAATTTATATTTTAGAGCAGAACATTTCCTAAGAAATCTAATTTGTTATCCAATGTTTCTTTTACCATAGATGATAGCAATCACAACATGCAAGGCATTTTGGTTCTGCAAGCAATACAAAAGGACGAGAAAGTTCTTTTTGCTGCGTGTGATCGTTAGAAATAGTCTAGCATATCACATTTAGTACAGTGATAAAAGAGACAAGCTAAATTTTTCTATTCCGAAGAGTCTTCATTTATATCTTGGTACTCGATCAGTTGAAAGTTATTATTGAACTTACCTTATGTCGCGACCCTATGTGGGGCCTAGTAGGATTGCACTAAATTGCCATATCACGTGTGCACCCGCAACATGAGGATCGCCTTGCAAGTCTGAGTTTACAAGACTCTAATTAATTATCCTCTCATTGTATTATACATATAGGGAAAAGGAAAAAAATATTATTAAAATAAAAAAAATTATGAAAATACCACTGGGACGAATTTAATCCCAGAAATAGGCAACACGGCCTCGTCTCTTGAAGAGACGAGGTCGTTAGTGCCTGACCTCGTCTCTTCAAGAGACGAGGCCAAGGAAAGAATCGGCCTCGTCTCTTGAAGAGACGAGGTTGCTCCGCGTGTGACCTCGTCTATCGAAGAGACGAGGTCTGCGCGCATAAACACCAGCCGCGCGCCTTCTTTCCCCATTTCCCCCAATTTCAAAATCACGAACCCTAAATCCCCAATTCTCCCAATCGCCCCGACGTTGATTCTCCACGGCTTCTTAGGTTTTTTTTGTGATTGGGCAATCTCAGAGCCCCCAGACGGTGTCTACATTGCAATTTGTGGGTTGGAGGAGCGATACGCGAGAGAAATCATCGAAATCCGCCGGCGAAATTTGAGGTAAGATTTTCGTGATTTTTGATTTTTTTTGTTAATGAATGTTGCTACATTGTTCAATGGTGATAGTATGTGCTGTTAGAATCATTTAATTGTGCAATTAGGATGTGGAAGGATTTTATCCGGTTGTTGTATGTTATATAGATAGATACATACGTATACATATATGAAATTATTAGGAAAAAAAATTAATATTGTGATTAGTTGTTGGATAATTATTTTAGGAAGTGCAGGTGGGAAAATAATTAAAAATAACTTGTAATGTCGTCAACGGGTATTGTTGAGCGATTCCAATACGGTAGAAAATTTTCTAATTATATGGATACATATATATATACATATATATATATATGTAAATTGTAGGAAAAAAAATTAATATAGTTATTGGTTGTTGGAAAATTATTTTAGGAAATGTAGTTGGGAAAGAAATTAAAAAATAACTTGTTATGTCGTGAAGGGGGTGTATTCGGTACTGTAGTGTTGGTTTATCATGGAAATTTGCGGTGAAAAAAGATAATGTTTGTAGGAAATCAGAGTTTCTTAGGAAAAAAAATAGAACTTTGGAAATGTTGCATTTGGAATTAGATTAAATATTATGAGGAATGAAACTCATAAGTATGATTTTGCGAATTTGATGCATTGAAGCTAATTTTGATGAGATGGCAGGATTGTTGAGGAAATGGATAAGGCAAAGTTCGAAGGCCAAAAGCAAGGAATGTAAGGAAATAATAAAAGAGCTGCCTATCAAGCGCAGAGTCGAAAATTTCATGGATACTTCAATGCAGCACTTCAAAGCAATCCTTGGACGGACGATATTTTTGTGAGCTACCTCCATGCATGTGGACCTTATCTTACGATGAAGGTGTCAGATTTGGCCTAGGTACAACAAACATGGCTGAGAGTTACAATTCGGTTATAAAAGATGCCCGGTGCTTACCAGTATCGGCATTGGTAAAAAAAACCTTCTACAATTGTAACTCTATATTTAATAAGCACAGGCGTGAAGCCAGCGATGCCATGAGTATAGGTAAGTTGCTCACAGATTATGCTGCACATAAGTTTGAGCGATGGAATAGCATTCCAGCTCGCATAGAGTGACATGTTTCGACTATCAAGAACGCATATATGAGGTTATAACTGCACCACGTCCTACAATGTATGGTCAGAAGGGGGATCATATTCAAAAGGTAGAGTTAAGAGCATGTAGATGTACGTGTAACAAGTGGCAGACATACAGAATTCCATGCTCACATGCAATGGCGGTAATGGGTACAATGCACATGGATTGTCTTGCCTACGTCGGACAGTGGTACAGGTGGGACCACCAGCTAAAAGTGTATGGTCGCTCCTTCATTCCTGCAGCTGATAAGGCAAATTGGATTCGTTTGGACTTACCGAAGTGGCACCCTATACCGGGACTTATTAGGAAAAGGGGACGGCCTAGGGAGAAACGATTCCAGAATGAGATGGATATTCGAGAGGGCCCTCGAGGTTACGCATGCGATTGTTGTGGGCAGCAAGGCCACAACAGAAGGAGTTGTCCAAACGGGGGATCGATGGGTAGTGTACCAACGGGGCGGTCGAGTCGTAGTGGTAATTCTTTATTTCCATATGTTCTAAACACTGTATTATTGAGTCATGACTGACGTTATGTTTGTTGTGCTTGTTTATAATCCATATTTGTTGTCAATAACAATATCTCCTTATTGTTTCTTCGCAGATGGATCCCGGACCGCTCGATAGTTCATTACTGACGCAGCAGCCTGTACATAGGTCCACTCTAGCCTGGGATGGGCAGGTCAGTTCATTTATCTATTTTATTGATTCCAGTTTTGTTTGATGCGGTGTTTATGATTTTTAATAAATATGTTCACTTTGTTGTAGGAGCATGAGGTACTACATTGTCGGCGCAGAGAGGCCAGGCTCAGGCGACCTGCTGGTATACCTACAGACGTGGACGAGCGCATGGTGCCATTCCTGTCCAGGCAGGGTTCATAGGGGCGGCTCAGATGCCTTCATTCAGCTGGATTGGCATCTGATTACTGCTTTGGTCGAGCGATGGCGCCCAGAGACGCACACGTTCCACATGACCACGGGAGAGTGGACTGTGACACTACAGGACGTTGCTATCCTGACGGGCCTCCCTGTGGATGGATTGGCCGTTACTGGCACGGCTCGCATGGATTGGCCAGATTTGTGCGAGGAGCTATTAGGAGTTCGGCCAGTCCCCGGCGTCGACATGGATGGAGGTCGGCTGAAGATGTCGTGGTTGGATAGCCACTTCACCGACCTACCTGAGTTTGCTGATGACGTGATGATCCGACGTCATGCTAGGGCATACATTCTGTGCTGCTTGGGGGATTTATTGTCGCAGACAAATCCTCCAACTACGTCATCTTATGTACCTCCAGCTGCTCCGAGATTTCGAGCGAGCAGGGCAGCACGCATGGGGAGCAGCCTGTTTGGCTTGGCTGTACAGGCAGCTATGCCTGGCTTCCGACGTCGACACGGGGGACATGGCAGGACCACTAGTTGTCCTGCAGATATGGGCATGGGAGCACTTCCCCCACATTGCCCCGGTACGGCGACTGCTCACCTCTGTTACCGCAGGCCGCCCACTCATCAGTCATTGGGGTGCGACTTTCGACGTCACCCGTGTGTCGACCCACCTATTGATTGAGTACCGCGCCTCCTTTGATCGACAGATGCCACATCAGGTATGCGATAGATCAATTTTGATTTCCATTGCCTCTACTCTTAAATTGCTATTGTACGGTCATTTTCTTATGCAGTACATCACTTTTGCTACTTCATCAGGTGGTGTGGGACCCATACAGCTCCATCCTGCCCGCCCTGCCACCGTACTGCCTGGTAGGCAACGACGTATGGCGTGCCCGGGTGCCATTGGTATGCTTCTACCTTGTCGAGCACTACTATCCGGACAGAGTGCTCAGACAGTTTGGTGGTTTCCAGGAGATACCAGCCCCCCCTGCTGATATGAGACCCCTCCATGAGATTGACATGAGGGGACGTTCCGAGTGGAACTGGCAGTCCGAGCACGCTAGATGGATTGCTGAGTGGGATGCTCGGCGTGATTGCATTGTACAGATGCCAGATTTGCCGGCTGGGACATCTGACGATTACTTCCAGTGGTATTATGCCATCACCCGACGCTGGATCGGTCGCACGGGAGCTATCATGCGATACATGGTACGGTCGCTGTCTCTGTAAGCTTTATATATACTTGTACTGACTTATAAGCTATTCACTGATATAAATATTTGCTATTACTCGCAGGCTGATTTCATTTCTAGCGTCCCTGACATGCCCCCAGAGCTCACTGCATCCACTGCACGAGATGTCTGTCGTGTAGTGGATGAGTTTATGGGGTGAACTTCAATGATCCAGTACCACCAGCTCCACCAGCAGCAGCAGCACAGGGTGACCCACAGCCTCATACCTACAGAGACGACATCCATCTAGAGAGAGGCGTGGGCGGGGGGGACGGGGACGGGGTCGGGGCGAGCTCGGGCTCCAGGTATACAGATCAGAGATGAGCCTGAGCCGTCCGACCTACCTCCATTCGATGACTCTGGTCCTTCCCAGGTCATTCATGACGGGGCTGGCCCATCTTCCACTTCTTACGATATGGGGGACACCCCCATGCCAGACCCGTCATCCAGTGACTTCCACACTCCCCGGCTCCACAGAAGAGGCGACCATCGCCATCTCATGATATGGGGGAGGGCCTTACACAGGTCGAGCCAGACCCTGTCCCATTCCACCAGTACAGTGCTGCTACGGGAGAGGAGCCCGCTCCAGTTACAGAGACTCGCCCATATTCCCGCATCCTCATCATCAGCGTACCCCATTCCCGAGGACATACGTGAGGCGGGGTAGAGGCCGAGGAAGAGGGAGCAGGGCCACACATCAGCAGGAGGAGTAGTGGACGACAGATAGATTTTCTTTTTATTTTCATTTTGTATGTAGCTTCTTATTTCATTGTATTATTCTTGTATGTATAGATCGTACTCATTTTCTCCTATTCATTCTATTAGAACAATCACTCTACATTTCATTCTATTTCATTTCCTACTATGTATTATGACTCTACGAATACTCATATTTTCATTGCACTGTCTATGATTGGGATTGGGAATGTGAGTTTCGATTGGGCTTCGAAACACTGTAGTTTGTTAGTTTTTTTGGCCATGTTGGAGGACGGTTAATGGCTTTTATCGCTGTTTATATTTGTATTTGACAGGTTTTTACAGGTTTTTTATGTAAATTTTTGCTTTTTCATGAAAGAAAATAGGATGGGGGGATTTTGGCCTGGCCTCGTCTCTTGAAGAGACGAGGTCTCTCCTTGGCCTACCTCGTCTCTTGAAGAGACGAGGCCATCTCTTGGCCTGACCTCGTCTCTTCAAGAGACGAGGCTGTGTTGCCTATTTCTGGGATTAACTTCGTCCCAGTGGTATTTTCGTAATTTTTTTTATTTTAATAATATTTTTTCCTTTTCCCTATACATATATAATTTATTATGAAAATAATTAATTGGATATCGAAACTTCCACAGATCACAAAGACCGTAGAGAATCAGATATCCTACCAAATGACAAGATAAGGTAAACTTAGGTTTAACACAAAATATCAACTAGGTTTAAGTTAAGAAAAAGACTACATTTTCATGTTTATTCTCTCAACTAGGTTTAACCTATCAAATTCTCAATCTTTTATCAGTCTTGTATAACCTGATCTTTGTCACGCTCTGCACTCAGATCCTATCCCATCCATGTATTCAACTTACCTGCAAAAGCAAACTGTTGGGGAGTCAGCTACAACTAGCTGAGTGAAGTATACCTCACTCCATACCGTTCAAGCAAAAGCAAACAAGTTATTAAACAAGCATATGCAATGCTGACAAGCAAATGAACAAATATATATGGCCAACCAGTAACCATATATATATTCGGATTTACGCCCTCCGAATTCAGGGTTGGGGTACATCCATACATCAGCACCCGGACCGCTAATACTTCGGGAATCAAATTTATTCAAGGAGTTTTTCATATATAGAAAATAATATATATATATATATATATAACAACATCCCATTGAAGCAAGATATCCTTAACAATGACCCGGCGCGATCTTAGGAGGTAGGCCGTCTCCTCAGGGCGACTTAGTTCCCATTCCCCTAGAACAAGGCCCATGGTACACACTAAGCATATACCACTTCGGTCCTCCATGTTCACCGTTCTCACGGAATAGTGTGGCCCATCCGAGTCAAAGTGTAGTGGTGATGGCCTCTACATGCAATCATGCAATGCATGATCAATATTATAATTATCATGCCAATAGTCATTAAGTCCATTTATTTGGCGATCAGACAATTATCAGATACTCGCAAAGATCAAAATGATTAAACAACACTCAATACTTAACGTTCATAATAATGTATAGTATTTTCAACACAGATAACAAACACGAGCAACCACAAGTGTAAATTTCCCAACTCCATACTTGAATCATTTAATTTATATTAACAAAATATCATACTCTAAACCTACAAGCAGAAGTAGATATGAATGTCATCGGAATATACTCACCTGTTTATCCTTGCTTAATGGTCATAGAAGTCTACAAGAACACTTGAAGACAGATCTGTATCCCCTCAGAATCGAGATAACAGATACCCCATTACTATACTCTTATTCATATAAAGAAACCTATTGTGTCTTTGTATCTTAAACTCGAGTTTTAGCATTTCTCAATCTAACCTTAACACATAATTAGTCATTTTGAAGCTTGTAAAGGCTATGCTTCGTAAGTTAAACTATAAAGTTGGTATAATCTTAGTTTTCTTAAGAGAAGTATTTTAAATGTTTTCAAATATCGAGTTAAATCACGAAATCTTAAATTGGGCATATTATACTCGCTTTAACTTAGATTTTAGCATATGAGTATTCATTGGAAAACTTATCGAATGTAGTTTTTAATTGCCAGGTTAAACTAATCATTTTGTATATTTTTCCTATATTACTTTAGGGGCTCGAAAGGTATCATAATGATGCCTAGGTTTCTTGTTTTGTATTCTTAATTATTATTTCAAGTTCAATTCCTTGTAAATGTTTATTTCATAAAGTATTAGTGATTATACTTAATTTAAGTCCATTACCCAACTTTTTAGTTAAAGTATACATATTTATACTTATTTTCATTTTGATTGTCTTCATCTTATTTTAAGTATGTAACTCTAATTAATTTGATTATATCAACTAATATTTATGATTTTCATTAATCTATACTTTATATCCTTATAGTCTTATAAGCGTTTAATTTTATACTTAAAGTTACGGAATTTTTGGTTAAGT
Source organism: Combretum micranthum (assembly GCA_024138025.1). Taxonomy (NCBI): domain Eukaryota; kingdom Viridiplantae; phylum Streptophyta; class Magnoliopsida; order Myrtales; family Combretaceae; genus Combretum; species Combretum micranthum. The sequence goes on from JAMXBD010000293.1 coordinate 1,010,193, forward strand.
TTAATCTTTCAATTAAAATTTATATTATCTTGATTTTCTAATTTGTAATTGAATTACTTAAATTTTATTTTAGGAATCTTATTTTTTATATGTGTTGAAATCTTCATATGTCTATATAGGTTTGTTATTGAGTATATCTAATAGATTTAAAGCTATATATCTTTTATCTATATAATATTTAAATCATATCAAGTTATCTATTCATATCCTATTTCTGCGTATGATCTGAATCTTATATTTGTATATAAGGTCACATATTATAGTTTAATTATATATCCAACCTTCCTATTGATCGGATAATCAAATATGTTTCATTTATCAAATTCAAGTAAAATTTTTCTTAAGTTTTCTTATAGGGATGAAATTTTTATTAAAGGTTCTAAGGTTTTCTAAGTTTTTATTTTCCTACTTAATTCCATTTCTGCTCATGAGTATATGTTGTGTGTGATTTAAATTATTTAAACTTGTCATAGAACATCTCTATTCTTTTTAAATGTCAGAACTACGCTATAGGTTTACTTTACTTAATTCTAATTGTTTCTTTAGTTAAGTTTTACTTCGTAAAACATAAAGTGTTTATATAAGTTAAGAATATTTTGTTTTTGTGTTTTTGATATTAAAATCTTAGTTTGAGTCTTATTTATGTAAATTATACCTAATATCTAGTTTAACGGTTACATCTCAATCCTAGAGATTTATCTTTAAATCATCATTTGCTAACCGATATACTTTAAGGATCTAATAATTCAATTCTAAACCACTAGTTATTGTCTTTGAATTATATTTATCGAGATATCACTTGTTTGGAAAATTACTATTCATTTCCTAGGAGGTCACCCATCTTAGGTCATGAGCATGCTTAACTTTTAGTATTTCGAGAATTTTTCAGTATTGCACTATAGATATCTCTATAATTAATGTTATATATTTTTCTTACATTGTTTTCAGGTTGAAAACTAAATTCTAAAATTTATGGAATCGGATAGATTTATGTTTATCACCTACGCGATTAGAGTTTCCAAATCTAATAGAGTAAACTCGGGTTTTAGTCTATATAGGATTAAAATATTATAACTTTCATGTTTGTGAAATCAGGATTTTGATTTGGGCTTTAGATTAGAAGATTTTGATCAATTATTGATCCCATCGGGTATATTTCAACTCTAGTAATTTATCTCTATATTTCTATCTGCTAATAAATAGACTCTAGTATCTAATATTATAATCAATTTCTACCATCTAGCGTTTTTATTTATCAATTTATCATTCATTTGATAAGCGAAATGTAATATCAACTAGTCTAAATGCACATATTTAGCATGACATAATTTTATATTGTTATCATTATATATGCATGTAAATATGTATATTTATAATAAAAACTAATATTAAAACTTCTAATATTATAGAAAACTTCTATGTATAGGATCATAATAGTAAAATTTCAGAGTGGTCAAAACCTTACCTTGTGTGGTCTTGAATTGAAGAGCGATACCTAGGATCATAACGCCACTTTTGGAATTGGAATCGGTTATTGTATGAAAGATATGAGCTTTTGAAGATTAGAGGAGCTTCTAGATTTCTTTTTCATTATTTTATTATTTCTTTTTCTTTTTCTCTTTTTTTTTTCCTTTTTCTTTTGATTTTTCCTTCTCTGGTCGGAGAAGTTTTTTTTTATGATTTTTATTTTTTTCTTCTCCTTTATGGAGAAGGCTTTGATTTTTTTTTTCTTTTTTTCTTTTTTTAGTCTTCTTCTGAAGACTTTGAGCGTGAGAGATTGAGAGAGGGAGAGAAATGAAAGAGAGAGAGAAATACGGAGAGAGAGAATGGAAAGAATGAGAAGAGGGAGAGAGAGAGAGAGAGATTTGCAGAATTTATAAGGAAATTTGGCGTGGACAGCAAGCAGCCATGGAAATTAGGGATGCAACCGAGGCAGGTTCGGGATGGGTTTTTTGAAATTCGAACCCGACCCGAGTCCTTAATAGGTGTCCCAGAACTCGAGAAAAACCTTATCGAGTTTTTTTTGTCAATACCAAAACCCGATCCGCGAAGATTTAAGGAACCCATAACCCGACCCGACCAGACTCCAAGATTTTTAATTTTTTTCTTTAAAAAAAAAAGAATTTTGTTTTAAGTTATTAATGATACAAACACTTATATTGAAAGAATGAATTTTAGATAATAATATCATATAAAATGATGCAAACACTTCATTTCCACTTACTTTCACATACATATAATATAAATGGGATCTTTACTTTAATAACTTAATATTTTTAATTTTTTAATATTTTGAATTTATACTGGGTCGGGTTTTCCCAACGGATTACATAATAAACCCAAAACCCAACCCTATAACTTATCGATTTTTTTTTAATCTCAAAACCTTATAGGGTTTTTAGCAGGTTGGACTGTCGGGTACTCTATAACGACCCGCCTCGCTTGCATCCTCTACATCTCTAGGAGGAGAAGGTATATCTTTTGTAAAAAAAATATAATTCTTGTAAACTGTGTCAACAATTAATTTTGTTATATGTATTATTTTACATGTTACACATAGATCCTACAAGATAGGTTTTGTAATTAAAAAGAAAAAATTCCATTGCATTTTTGAAATTACAAAACCTAACAATAGTATCAGAGCAACTTGTGTACATGTAAAATATTATGAATATTAGCCTAGAATTGATTCATAAAATGATTATTCATAATCTTGATATCTTATGGAATTAAATTTGGGCATATTTTAATTTATGGATATATTTCAAAGCATGGCTAACTTTTAGAATTGAAAGCAAATATGTTTTAAAAGAAACATATTCTATATGTTTTGTTCGTTGTATCATTGCCTTTTCAATGATTTTGAATTCAATTGGCAAATTTTGCAAGAAAAGATGATGGCAACTTTTCATAAAATTATGATTGTTGTTTTATTCTTTTTTTTTTTTTTTTTTTTTTTTTTTTTACACACAACAATAGTCTTCACTAAATCTACACACCCATAGATAAAATGTAATTTTTTATGTATTTAGAAATAGCTAGTATAAAAAATGGAAGTCCATGACTTATTCAAGACACAAAAAATGTTTAGAAGACCAAAAGGAGCTGCAATTGGAGTTAATGAATTTTTTGGTCTTGCAACCCTTAAATATAGGCCTAGACTTAGCCATATTTGTTGGCCCATGATCATTGCATTTTTTATTGTATTATTGTTTGTTTGTTTATTTATTATTATTGAATACAAGTACTGTTGATATTAATCAATGATATTATATATATTAAAATAATGATCGAAGAATTTGACAAGTTGATGAAGCTCGTAACAGCATCCACATCCCATCCGGTGAGATGTTTAGGGAGTCCATAAAGCAATATATAAATATTTTAAGGTTCGCTTTTCTTAAAAAAACTTCACCAATTTATTTTTAAGGTCTTTTTATACTTTTTTATTTTATTTTATGGGTTTCATAGAATACACTCAATAAAATAAAAAAAGTATAAAATTATTATTAAAAGATGTGAATAAAATAAAAAAGTATAAACGATTATAAAAAATGTCAAACATCTTACTTTTTAAATCCTTTTTAGATCACCTAAAAAAAATTAAAGTACCTCTTCAATTACTGGACCTTACAAAATAAGGTCGTTAAGGGATTGTGCCAAGCACTCTCCAATGATGCTCTAACGTGTTTTGACTGGATAGTCCAGCAGCACTGAACTTCTGGTGGCAGAGTTGCAAACGAAGACTTGGGTCAGCCATAGTGCCATGCCAAGTTGCAGATGACAACTGGCACGATGCCAAAGTCTGAAATGGAATTAAAGCGACTTAAAAGACATGATGTTGAACACAACATTTGATGGAGAAAAAAAAAGTATGAAATCATTTTGTATCCAACGAATGAATGGTGACTAAATATAATATTTAATTTAACAGCAATCCCAATGATATATACTTTTATAAAATTATTTACGTATTATAATTTTATGATATTTATATGTTATTAATTAATTTGCATACAATGTTAATACATTGAAACCTCTTTTATGGCTATTTTTGTAAAATCTTACCTACTATCATCATCTCTTATTCAATCATTTTCTCCTCTTAATTTTAACTTCGCAGAAATCTTGAACATACATAATATAAGCTAATCATATATACACTGTTTTTATAGCTTTTATTGAAGCATATGGGTTTGTTTAGATGGTCTGTTTTTCATCTGTATTTATATCTTTTTCAAAATGATATGTGTAAATATATACGATTTGTATTTATATTTTATCTATATTTGATCTATTTGATCTTTTGATGAGAATAGTAAACTTTTTTTTTATCTATATCTATTTTTTGATAAATAATTTATTAAAAAAATGTTTAAAAAAAGTGTATGTATCTGTCAAAAAAAGCAAAACAAACAGTCCCATAATATAAGCTAATAAATTTTTGGGAGAAGTTATTGCATGATTTTTTTTAATTTTATTTTAGTTTTCTAAGGCCATGAAATTAACCGACAGCAATCCTACCGTCACGCAAACGCAAAGGACGCAAAAAACTCTTCGTAGAATTATGATTGTTGTTTTATTCTTTTTTTTTTTTCACATGACAATAGTCTTCACTAAATCTACACACCCATAGATAAAATGTAAGTTTTAATGTATTTAGAAATATCTAGTATAAAAAATGGAAGTCCATGACTTATTCAGGACACAAGAACTGTTTAGAAGGCCAAAAGGTCTTGCAATTCAAGTTAATGGATTTTTTGGTCTTGCAACCCTTAGATATAGCCTAGACTTAGCCTATGTACATTTGTTGGCCCATGGTCATTGCATTTTTTATTTTGTTATTGTTTGTTTATTTATTTATTTATTATTATTAAATACAAGTATTGTTGATACTAATAAATGATATTATATATACTGTGAGATATAAATACAAATCTCCTAAATATATTAAGTCAAAATATTAAAAATTATGCCTGCAATTATGAATTATAAAATAATTAGGGTTTTATGTGAGTAGATACAGCTCGATTATGGCTCATAAAACACTATAATTTTTATAATTTTTTACTAGGTTCATTTAAAATTAAATTGTTAATTTGTTAGCTCAGCTAAGGTTAATAATTTAATGGGCTAATATTGGGTTTTTAAATATGGATTTATTTAAAGAGTTAGCCCAATAGAAAATCCAAAAGTCGTATATAATTTACGATTGGCATGTTAGTTAAGACCTACCTAAAATAATATAATATATAGGTACAACTTAGTTGTGAGCATATTAATTTTATTTGAGTTTTTGGATCCACTAGAGAACCTTCCAACAAAGTTCTTTGAATCTAATAGAAGGGACTATTGGAATTGAAAAAATAGTAGGAGACTTCGTCAGAGAGTAACTAAAAGTTAAACTTTTAAACAATTACTTAACTCTTTGTGGACTTAATTGAATCCGAGTCTATTTGAATTACAATTAATATTAACAATATTTGTGGTCAAGTTTGATTGTTTATAAGTGCGTTTATAAGCCATTGTAGCTTGATTATCTAAGTGGGCATGACTTTGGTTGATTTTAGAAAAAGATAAATTTTTATCTAGTAACCTATTCACCCTCCTCTTGGTTATTCATTTGGGATACAAAAAAATAATAAAGAAGTAGATAAAGGAGATGACCATAAAAAGAATGTTGTGAATGAATTTGTTAACAATGATCTTCCTAAAGAATATAAATATGCAAGATTATTGCCAAATGATCTAATAATAAGTGAATCTTCTAATAGGGTACAAACTAGATCTTCCCTAGAAATATGAGTAATCTAGTCTTCCCATCCTAAACCGAGCCTAAAAATACAAAAGAAGTTTTAAAAGATGAACTTTGGATACAAGCTATGCAAGAAGAATTGAACCAATTCATAAGAAATGAAGTTTAAAACTTGGCTCTTAGACCTAATAGCAAACCAGTTATTGGAACAACTAGGTTTATAGAAACAAACTGTATGAAGATGGAATAAAGACTAGAAATAAAGCTCGGTTAGTAGCTAAAGGATATAATCAAGAAGAAGGCATAGATTTTGATGAGACCTTTGCGCCGGTTGCTAGACCAAAAGCCATTAGAATGCTTTTGGCATTTGCTGCATTCAAGAGCTTTACTCTTTTTCAAATGGATGTCAAAAGTACTTTCTTAAATGGTTTGAAAAAAGAAGAAGTTTATGTAGAGCAACCACCAAGTTTTGAAAATAAAGAATTCTCTAATCATGTCTTCAAACTAAACAAAGCTTTTTATGGTCTCAAGCAAGCTCCTAGAGCTTGGTATGAAAGACTCAGTAGCTTCCTATTGAACAAAGTACTTTCTAGAGGAAAAATCGGCACTACTCTTTTTATCGAAAATCACAAGTTAAACACATTGATTGTGCAAATCTAAGTAGATAACATCATGTTTGGAGCTACTAACATGAGTCTGATAAATGAATTTATTGAGTGTATGAAGAACAAATTTGAAAGGAGCATGATAGGAGAACTCAATTATTTTCTGGGTCTTCAAATAAAGCAATCTGAAAATGGAACCTTCATAAATCAATCTACATATACCAAACAACTTTTGAAAAGATTCAAAATGGATAATGTAAAACAAGACCTACACCTATGAGCATGAGTGTAAAACTTGACAAAGATTAAAATAGGAAAATGTTTGTGAAAAATTTTACGGAGGTATGATAGGTAGTTTGTTACGCATACTTAAGTATCTTGCAGTTACTATTGAAATTGGCTTATAGTATCAAAAGTTTACTTCTTTCGATCTAGTTAGATACTTCGATGCTGACTTTGTTAGGTAAGAAGTTGATTGAAGAAGCACAAGTGGCATGTGCCACTTTTTTGGAAACTCCCTAATATTTTGGCACTCAAAGAAGCAAAATTCAGTTGCACTTTCAATTGCTAAAGCCGAGTATAGAGCTATCGGTAGCTATTATGCACAAGCTTTATGGATGAAACAAACTTTGCTAGATTATGGATTAAAGTATGAAAATGTTTCAATTCGTTGCGATAACACAAGTGCTATAAATTTAACAATAAATCCGATCTAACACTCAAGGACTAAGCATGTCAAAATTAGACATCATTTTATTAGAGATCATGTTCTAAATAAAGATATTAGCTTGGAACTTGTTGATACAAATAAGCAAATTGTTTATATTTTTACAAAACTTTTAAGTGAGGATCGCACTTTACATAGAGAATTAGGCATGATCAGGTATGATGAGTGCTAAATATTATGAAGCTAAGTTGATCTAGAACTTATTTTTGGGCTGAACAAGCTGTTAAATATCATACACGCATAAATAACATCTATTTTTGAGATTATCTTTTTTTTTTTTTATCTACTACATGTCTGCTAAAGCAACCGGTTTGCTGATCTCCTAATCATCGGCTAGCCAGTATATGTGCTAAGGGCTCGACTTGAGGCATGCTAACCTCTATTTTGCCTCAAGCTTATCCTTCAAGGGTTCAATTTAAGCCACGTTCATCTTTGGCCATTTTTTTCAAATCTCTTCGTATCAGCTCGTCAGTACACATTTTTCCCCATGTATATATATATATATATATATATATGTTCTTCTTCTCTCTCTTTTCTATCTTTCTCTGCTCTCTCTTTTTCGTATTCCTCAAATGTCTAGAGTAACACTAAATAATATTATGAATACAATGTCGTTTCCTACTGAAGTTATTGAGGAGGCAATTGGGTTATTTTACTGTAATTTGACTGATTATTTGTAGATGATGGTAGCTTAGGTGTTGGGATAGAAACTAGTTTTAATAGTTCAAGTTTTGTTAGACTTCAATTGTATTCATTCTCTATGGCAGAAAACCTGAATCATCACATCATGATATCTGTAGTCTGATAGATGTTGATGACTCTGGGGTAAGAATGCCAAGTTCTTTTGATGGAGCTCAATATTATAAGGAGTTATTTATTGTATCTGATATGGGTCCAAATTAATGCAAACCATACAACTTATATTCTTCCCATTTGTCTCTTAGGCGTTGGGTAATTCACCAATTCTTAACAAACAATTATGTTCCATGTAAGGAACAACAGACTATGGTGACCCAACATGACTTATAGCTTATGGTTCATATCTTAAGAGGGGTGATATTCATTTCTTTGATCTAATGTATAAGACCTTTAATAATGTAACTAATAAGCTTGCTCAGGCTGTTCTAAGAGGAAATCAATTGATTACACATCTATTAAGGAGCAAAGGTGTAGAGTTCCACTCCGAGACTTCCCCCGTTCAGGTTTCTATTTTCTCTTTCAATACTGTTAGTTCAAGGAACTGGAAAAGGCAAGATGGGGATGGGTACGAAATTAGCCTTTAGAGGCTTTGGTTGTTGGTGATGCTCTACTTCCTAGTTCGGGTTTAAATACAGATTCTGATGATTATGAGCCTCTAACTCCACCTTTTGGTTCTTTAGCTCTTAGTTCCTTTATATCCTCTCTTCAAAAGCTTCGAGATCATATAGACTCCAGATTTGATACTATAGAGAACCAGATTTTTGATCTCCAACTTTGATTTCCAATCGTTCAGTTCTGGCATTCAAGGATTCATGGATCACTTTTATAGAATTCATCCTCGTCCATCTTGATGTGGGATTTCTCAATCGTAGTCAATCAAATTAAATTAAAACTATATTCTTAATTACCACTGATCCTAGGCAAGAGTACCTATCTATTATAGTGCTGATGTAATGATAGGGGCCGTTCCTTCAAGGACCTATAATTACTAGTACACAACCCTTTTTGTCTATTATTTAGCGAAACTAAATTGAATGATTATGATAATAATTAACATCTAACTAAAGGGTTAAACCTAGAATTAAGATAATCATGCATCTAATAATAATCAATCACAAAACAATACCCTAAACCTTGATGCATCGCTAACCCTATCAAACTTCGTGATAAAAATTCATTAATGGAAAATTATGTTCTTGAATTATAGGAACCCTAGATTCATTAATCTCTCTTTCAAGATGACTAAATTCTAATCTTCTATGTCTAATGGAAATTTCTTTCACCATTAAATTCATACAAAATTGGACTATAGACCATGATTCCCTAAAAAGATTAAATTTTGATGCAAAAAGTTCATGCAATTTATCTCTAGAATCACATTTAAACTCCTCTATTCATGTTAGATGTATCTCATCAACCAATTTGTCGATTAAATCAACAAGAATTAGACAATAATCTAATATTGCTCATATATTAGATCAAGAAATAGACGAAACACATGAATAGATTCAAGAACTATGAACTTCCATCAAATAAAACAATTCAATCTCTACATTAAGGTTAGAGTTTCTCAAGACATTGGGTAAAATGAATCTATTTTTCCATTTAGAGATAATTAGAATGATAAAACATGGAAACATAGATGTAACACATGATTACAACCCTTGAAAGTAATGTCTTGTGATCTCCACACTAACTCTAGCATTTCTCTCTCTTTCTATGTTCTATTTTTTTCTAGGGTTTACTACGAATGAATGATGATTTAAAATGGCAAGCTAAGGCTTATATTTACAGGAAATCAGTAAAATGCTCCTGCATGACCACCCTACGTGGCCCGTGTTCGAGGCCGTGTGAGATGGAAATTGACAAAATCTAGTGATTGGAGAGCTATACGGCCTCAATCACAGGCCGTGTTGATAGGTTGTGTACTATGAAAACTACTACTGCCCAATTCCGATCCTCTACTTGAGCATCCAACATGGCATGTCTTCATTCCTTGTGTACTTAAGAAATGCTTTTTAGTTACCTTTTGTCTTCAACACCAGTGTTCTACATAGCTTTGTAGAAAGGTCATGGATTTGTAAATCTTCACTTTCCAAAGCTCTTTATCAAAGTTTTCCTTCAATCATCCAAAAATCTTCATTAATGCTCATCATCTTCCCTCATTCCTGAAATTGATAATTTAACTAAGTAAGTATCATTTTTCTTTAGAATTCACATAATATCTATATATTATCATACGAAAACAATGTGAATTATAAGGGTCTTTATACACTTATCACATCTCCATCTGACGATCCTCCTGCCGATCCTCCTACCTACCTATTCTAGTTTTCTTGTTTTTCTTGTTTGCATATTTATGTTTGTTTTATGCTATGTTTGGACATCTTTGTAACTATTTGTACTAATATACTGTAATGATCTCTTTGATTATTTTGTATGACTGATTCTCTTGGTTATATTGCATGCTTCTCTATGACTTACCAACTTGTATTATTGTTATATCTGCTGCTATTAAAGTTTAAATTGATCTATTGTACAAAAATCTATTGTTTAAGCATTTTAGGTCAAATATTCAATTCACCCCTTCTGAATATTTTCTAGTGCATTTTCAACTGAGAATGTGAATTGAAAAATTAAGGTAAAATTAGAGCCAACCATCCAAGCATTATGATGCTTAGGTCCTATATATAGTGCTAAAGTTTTAATCTTGTGCTTTAAGCTTGCCAATTGAGATTAATTACAAATCTAGGTTTTTTAGTATTTTTAGCATGAAATTTAGGAATCTTTCAAATTAAGATGTAATTTTCCAATCAAACTAGATATTTGATACTTATACTTGTATCAGAAGTGTCCCATATATTCTAACTTTCCTAAAAAACTTAAATTTGACATGGGTCGTGATTGTGTAGGAAATTGAAAATGTAACTTTTCCCAATTTTCAAGCTCTGATTTCACTTAGCAAATGTTCATGAAATCTTGCAAATTTAGTATCAATGGAAATTACTCTAAGTCTAGTTTGCAACTTGACCATCAATTCAGTGAAATTATATACCAAATTAAGCCAAAATGGGCATGAAGTAGAGGATCCAGGCTGGTTCGTATGAGTCTTTAGGTAGAAGATGACACTATTCATTGTTGACGTCATATTGATGCCATCATCCATTTTTAAAAAATTAATTTTATTAAGTTGTTGTTGTGTTGTTATTATTGTTATTATTAGCCCATGACTTAGGAAAATTATTTTTTCTATTAATTAAATAAATTATATCTCATCAAACCCACATAGTTTTTAAAAGCCTAATAAAAATTGAAATTTCTATGCCATTTTGACACTTGAAAATATTGAATTGTAGAATTGTGAGTTTAATGTAACATTTTCCTAATTAAGCAAAAATGGAGTGTCTATAATCTATCTATTGAAAAATAATTTTTTAAGCAGTTACTCCACAATAGCATTCATTGGACTCTGAAATTATACAAAAATGATTAGGCAGTTTATTCTCCACGTCTATTCATCTTTCTCAGTTTTTTATCTCTCTCTTTCTCTCTCTCTCTCATTTTCTCGTAATCTATAACAGTTGTTCAGTCCCCTTCCAAGTAAAGGCTCATTTCATTTTCCCAAATTTGCTTCTTTCTAAACTTTTTTTTTTCTTTTTTGCAATTTCGATTACCAATTCTCATTGATAAGCTTTATTGCACTTTCAGCTCTCTTACATTGCATGAGGGTAGGTACTTTCATAATCCATTTTCTTTTGGGAAATTTCTTTTGTTTTTTTTTCCTTTTCCTCTTCTTAAATAAAAAAAAGAAAGATTTTAGGTGTTTTGATGATTTCATTATGTAATTTATGAAGTGGTTGTCAATTTACTGCCAAGAGAGTGTTGTGTGAAATGCCTCAAACCTTCACCTAAGTTAGAAATTAAGTTTAAATAGATTAAATGAATCAAATAAATTATAGAATATAATTATACAAGTTGACATAATTAGATTAACAATAGATTAATTTGAAACTTGAGATTTTAAATTTGTAATCCCAAAATATGTTATTTGAATGTTTAATAGATTCTTAAATCTCTAAACTTTAGCTCAACATTTCATATCATTAATTCCTATCAATTTTGAGTTTATTTACTTGTCTAAAAATATCAGTTCTTTAGCTAACTCAAATTAAATATCCATTTGATCTAAATTAAAGTCTTAAATTAAGTTCTTAATTTCTAACCTATAGATTCTAAAATTATCTTCTAAAAACTTCTAGAACTAAAGATATTGATATGAAAGTTGTGAACTTAATATCTTTATCCTAAAATATCTTTTAATTTATTCTTTTTCCTTTCTTTTCCTTTGACTTTCCTGCCCTTAGTTTCTTTCGTTCTCTATTCTCTCCTTCTTTCTTTCTTGTTTCTTTTTCATCTCTTTCTCTTTCTTTCTTCTTTTTTTCTCTTTTCTCTTTTCTTTAAATCATCTCTAAATCTAAATTTCAAGAAGGTTAAAAGAGAAATCAAAGTTAGAAAAGAGGATAAGATTTGGAAATCATGCTAGGAGAAGCTTCAAAAACCTAAAAGTCGTAGTAGTAGAGATGATCAAGTGTTAAGTTGCATAAAAAGATAAGTTTTTCTACTTTTCCTTTGCTTTAGTTGTTATTTACATGTGTATATAATGTATTGATTTTAAGTATGAGTTGGGTTTCTATTATAGAGGATGAATAAGAGATATATGGGCATGTAACTAAAAGATTAGTTGTTCGTGCATTAGTAGAGACAGGGTTTGTTGAAGTGTTTGGAAGTGTTTGATGTTGTTAAAAGTTATGAACATGAGTTGTATGATACTTCTATGATGTTTTAATGGAATTATGATATGTGAAAGTTGATTTTCTGTGTAAAGAAAATAAGGGAATCATTTATGGCTGCAGTCGGATTTTCCTAGATCAACATGGGCTCTAGCATGGGCATCCATGTGTGCGTGGACTAAATAAAGCAATCTGGGCATTTTTTTTTCACCTCAGCATGGCCTTGTGCACGAGCGTGCATGAGCTTGGCTGAACATGTCAAAGGTGTTTTGAGCATATTTTTCAGCCAAGCACAACCGTGCAGCTCCCCTATTTTGCTTTAAAAAAATAATAAATACAAATAAATAAATTAATTAATTAAATTGATTGCTAGTTAAAATGTTATATTAGTTAAATGATACAACTGAGGATGATTTAAGCGAATTAATAAGTTTATTAACACATTAGACTTGACATGGATCTAAGCTTAAAATGAATTTAAAGTATAAAATGAACTCAGTTAATAAATCTAAGTTTAACTTAACTAAATGGATTTGAATGAATTAGATTGATTAAGTTTAATCATCTTGACTTAGTAATTGAATTAAATGATTAATTCTAATCAATTTGGCTAAGATTAAGTTAAAAGAGGCTTAATATCTAATAATTGGTTTAGTAATAATGTAAATCACCTTCAAGGCTCAACCTTAATTTATATGGAAAGTATGTTGTTTCAAATGTTTGTTTGCTTTGGATATGAATGTTTTTTAATATAAATCATATAATGATGCTTTTGTAGTAAAATACTATAAACAAAGTAAAAAGAAATACTTTAACAGATAATGGAGAACTCTCCGTATCTTTGAGAGGCGAATTTCATAGTCATGGTGGAGTTCATACTTAGTATCTAATCAAATAGAATTTTAAAAAAGTTTGATATAGGTGTTATTATAACCAATTAGGTTTAACATAATTTTTATGTATAAACCGAATTAGTTAGTAAATCTAAGATTGATTTAACTAAATAGATCTTTAATTTCTTTTTTTTTTTTTGTAAAGGAATTATTGGCTTTCTCTCAAAAAGAAACTAAGCTCGTTTGAGCTTCTGTCAAGTAATGGACACCATCACCAAAGTTCACAATTTGAACAACTGAAAATGATATAGAAGGTACGTAGTAACTTGCTTGATGATTATTAGGATAGGCATTTTAAAATAAATTTAAAACTTAAAGACCGCCTAAGCAATGAGTTATGTTTGTGTATGTGAAATAAAATTTGGTCCAAGGAGCGACAACCTTCCTGAGGGGGCCACAGTGGTTTAGGTGCTTAGGCCACCCCTTTCATGATGCAAGGACATCTATAAATAGCTCAGCAGGTAGCTGATGGGACAAACGATATTAGTGTAACATCTATCTTAATCGGCGAAAAGTAATATATTGGGGCTCACATTTATGAGACAGGTTGAGCCCTTTTATATTATGGACTAAGATTAATAGAATACATGTAATGACTATAAACCCTAGATGGGGCTATATTCTTTTTCGGTTATATCATATAGGAGATATAAGTATTCGAGCTGTTTATATAAACCCCTTGAGCGTCTGCTGTTATTCAAGACGCTAAGATTCCTAGTGGCTTATTTCATAGTGTGGGTACTCTAATGTTGATTTGTTTAACTTTAACTTAAAGATAATTATATTGTTGTTGTTGCATTGCATTTGGTTAAATCGTGTTTTACTTTATCTGTGGCTGTGTTAATGTGTATGGGGCTTTGGCTCATTATTGTTGTTATTATCTTCTCCAAGTGTTGCTTCATGATTGATGATTAAAGATGATGATGATGTTGATGCTGGTGTGATGTTGATGATTGATTAAGGAATGGGTAATACTGGAGAAATGTGGATGAGTGAAGTGAGTTTAGGGCCGTTGAATTATTGAGTTTTATTTTATTTTATTTAGAACTGGATTTATATTTTTGAAATATGTAATGTTCTTTTAAGGGGTTTGTTGGAGCTCGAGTTTTATAACTTAAGTTTTTAAAGCTTTGGTTACCATCACGAGAGGTATTGAAGATACTAGATGGTATAATTTTGTTTGTGAAAATTATCTACTCATAAGAGTAGTTAATGAATTATTTTGTAATGTTCATTTTATAAATTTTAAATCTAGTTGTTTTGAGAATGTAATTACAGAATTTCATAATTTAAAATATGCCTAGCAAATGTTTGCGATAAACATACCGTTTTAAGGAAGCATGTGCGTGCAATACTTTGGGTGTTATATGTGGCATTACATTATGCAAGGGTGGACGCATGATGATACGACTAAAGGGATCGGACCATAGTTAAGTTAATCTTAAAATTATTTATTGATACTCTCTCACTTTTATAGTTATATTACATCTTATATATTTATGAGAATTTCATAATATTTCAATGTGATATGTTTTAATACTTCATAAAAATTTGTTCACATAAAAATAAGAGTATTTAGTACATTTCATAAGAGATGGTATATATGTGACTTGAAAATTAATTATTAATAAAAATATGGAGCTAATATTTGTATAATTTACTTTTAATAACAATGAATCATAAAATCTATCTAGATAGGATATGGAATATTTATTCTTATCCATGTTCATTTTTCTTAGCATTACATGCAGAAAAAAAATATTACTAAATCAAATTATATAATTAATGTGCAATATAATTGTCTTTTAGACATAAATAGATTGTGAAATATAAATAGATAGGATAACTATTCATAAAATATATAATTAGTATGCAATAAGATTCAATAGTAATATGAATAATAAATAGTTATTATTACTTGTGGTATATTTTGAAGGGTTAATATTAAATTTGATACTAAACTTTGCTTGAAAATTCAATTAGGAGCCTGAACTTTTAAAAGTTCAATTTCAGTACTTCAATGAACTATTCAATATCTCTGTTAACAATGTTAACTCAGTTGCTGATGTGGATATGCAGATCAATTGCGTCATGACATGTGTCATCCAATGTGGTAATTATTAGTTTTTAATCATAATTTATTTCTTCCATGGCAACTTCTATTTTACTTTATTATAATTGATATTATTTAATTTTTTAAAATAACATTAAAATTCCACTCAGCTAGTGACAGGCCTGTGACCCACTAGTATTAGAAAGACTTTGATATTACAATTTCAATTTTGTTTAGTCAAATTGCTTCTTATAAAGAAGACAAGTTACAAAAATTTTAGCATTGTGTGCAATAGCCATTGAAGCCGTCGAAGACAGGTTAATTCTGATAAACAAGTTTAAGAAGTATCTCATGACTTGAACCCGCAGAGCAATGGAGATGTCCACGCGGAGGAATTCGATAATGAAAGATTATTGAATGGTCAAGAAGATGCAGAGCCCCAATATAGTTTGATTCGAGACGAGAGCTTCGAGAATTTGGAAGTTGAAAGTAGTGAAGCAGTAACAAATCTAACTGATGCTATTTTTAAAAGTTCAAGGGAATTTAAATGGAAGGAGAAGGACAAGGAAGATGATGAGACGATGCATCCATTCAAAATAAAAAGGCCAAAACACACGTTTGCTACTACAATATCTTTCTTAATCCACCAAAAGACCATAAAATTTTAAGCCCATGCAATCCTCATTTGTCCTACTCTGACTTTAGTACATGCAGAACCAACTATAGCCTTTTGTGGCTTGTTGGAAGGACACGAAAAGCATGTAAACTTAATGGCTTCTGTCTCTTTCGCTTACCATTCAGTACTTCGTCCTTTAACGGCTAGTTACTGCCGGCCCTCTCCTTCAAGAGTCTCGTTAGAGCATCCAGGAGGAAAAAAAAAATTATCAAAACTTGATTTTCCATTAAAATACCAGCACTTTTCCATTAATTTTTTTCGTTCCTAAGGAGTCACCACGGTTAGAGCATGAAGAGTGCTGCTTCACCCTTTGTATTTCCATTTCTATTTAAGCTTGCCTAGTTTTTGCTCTGTTTTCTACCCTAAAAATAGAAGAAGGAATCCTTCTATGATTACCAAACACCACATTGAGAGAGATAAGGGGAGGTGGTGGTGGTTGGGGGTGAGAGAGGGGGGAAGGAGGGAGGAGAAACAAAGAAGATATAAATAGTTAAGTGATGAAGGAGTTTTTACTTGTCCCATATTACCAAAGTGCTAAAATGAAACCTTCTACATATTATTACGTTTAAAAGTTTAGCTTGAAAGAATTTGAATTGAGGAAAGCCTTGACAATGGGTTCGGGTAGGCTTTTGATGAGGCCCAATGCGTTTTGTTCTGGTAGATTAAAACTAATTATACACTTATAAGTATAATAACAGTAGTAATAATTACAATAAAATTAATTTCCATGTTAGAATTAAAATATAATTAAAAAATAATTTGACCCCATATTAGATACCAAATTTGAGATTGACCTACTTGAATATAAAATAGTTATTAAGAAGAATTTATTTAGTTAGATAATTTTATGATAAATGAATTATTAGTTAAATGTTATTAGTTATTGTGAAAGAAAAAGATAAAAAGAAACATATGTGTGTGTGCATAGAGAGAAAGAGAGAGAGAGAGAGAGAGAGAGAACAAATATGTAATAAATACATGTTAAAAAAAATAAAAAGTAAACCAAATGGGATTTGAATGCACGATCTCATGGGTGTAAATGTAGATACTTAACAACTAAACTATACTTAGTTTTATGTTATAGTTCTCTTTTTATAATATACATATAACATATAATTTTTTTCTTTTTAAAAAACATTTTAAAATATTAATTTTTCCTAGGAGCGAAGTCCTTATTAGCCTCCCTTAGATCTGCCCCTAGTGTTGTGCTATGTTACTAATAAGATCTTCTTCAACAACATACATATGATATTTAAATTGACCAGTTATTCATCTCTCTATCTCTTATTCACATATTTTGAGTTATTCATCCGATATTTAAGTTTGGTTCTTTTACCTATTATTTTATATATATATATAGATATATATATGTATGTATATATCTGTTATATAATAGATTCATTTAGGTTTGTTTTGGAAAAATTAGCTTCGTGTTGTTGATTTTATAATTCATGTTTGTAGCGAAACTGTTGTTCTCAAGTGCATTTGGAGTGATATCATCAACCTGAATTTGTTAATGTATTGATTTTGTTGGTAACGATGAAAAAAAAGGAACACTTTGAAATCTTCCTTAACTTCATTTTACTATTTAAGAATAGAATCATCTTTTTCAAATAATTCGAAATAAACTAAGTGTAATTAGAACTTCATTGAAGCTCAAGAGTCAAACAAAATTTATGATAGATTACTTGAGAAATCTAAAATTCTAACTTATAAAGAGGCATAGAACAGCTATATTAACTTGTTTTATGATAAGTAAGTTTCTTTCCATCAGAAATAACAACTAACAAAAATATATAAAAATTAAAACCCTAGAAATATGCATGAAATACTCCAAATCTTCACCAAGATTAGAAATTGAGTTTAGATAGATTAAATAAATCAAATGAATAATAGGATTTAATTAGACAAGTTGATATAATTTAATTACCTAATAATTAAGTTGATTTTGAGATTTGAAATTCCTAAAATCTCTAAACATGTTCTAAAAATGTTTAGAGGATTCCTAAATCCTTGATTCTTAGCCTAAACACTAATTCCTAAATCTCAGTAAAATTTGAGTTCATTTGCTTATCTTAAAATATCAGTTCTTAAACCCGAACTCAAATTAAATATCTTTTATGTAAAATAAATTCTCAAATTAAGTTCTTATTTCAAGTTCTTAATTTCTAACATATTGGTTCAGAAATCATCTTTTAAATACTTCTAGAACTATAGATATTGATTGATAGTTCTAAACCTATATCCTATTTCTAAAATAAATATATATTTAGTCTTATCCTTTTTTTTCTTTTATTTTCCCTTTTGCTGCCTTTGCCTTTCCCCTTTCATTTCTTTACGTTTCCCTTTTCTTCTTCTTCTTCTTCTTCTTTTTTCTTTCTTTCTTTCTTTCTTTCTTCTTTCTTTCCAAATTTAACACTTGTATCTAAGATCAATGCCAACTAGAGGATGAATCAAAGCTAGGAGAGAAGTTAGATGAAGAAAACAAGTTAGAAATGTAAAGAAAGCTCAAGTGTGCAAGTGTTCTAAAGAGATAAGTTGTTATTTTCTTGTTGTCTTTGTTGTTTACATTTGTAATTAATTAATTGATGTTGAATTGGGTTGAGAGTGCTGTTTATATATGTATTTGTTGCTTTCATGGTTGATGGAAGTTGGGTTTGAAGAGGAAGAAGATGATGAATAGTGGTTATGGAGGTTGATGAAGTTTGAGATGTTTGATGTGGTGAATGTAAAGTTTATGCATGTTTGAGGATGTTAGATGGATGTTAGAATGGATGTAGGGTGTAGTATGATGGTTGGAAAGTGTTTTGGAGAAGGTTTGAAGTGTAAAAATTTTGTAAAATTCGTGTTTGAAACAAGGAATTCGCGAAATCTGACAAACGCTGGTGCAAACGGCCTCGTTTGGGGGGAGGGGGGGGGGGGGGGGGGGGTGTGTTTGGAGCAAACGGCCTCGCAAACGGCCCCGTTTGCAAGGGTGTTGCGATCTCGGATCAAAAATTTCATTTTCCCTGAGTGCAAACGGTCTCCCAAACGGCCCCGTTTGCTAGGGCGTTTCGCTCTCAGATAGTTTTCCTTGTTGCGACACTGTTTTGTAAATTGGTCATAACTTTTTCATCCAACCTCCGATTGAGGTGATTCAAGTTGCGTTGGAAATATTAAAAAGAGATCTACAATTTTCATGTTTTGAGTTTTTACAAATTCCAAAATTATGATTCTTAAATTTTGATTCTTTCCAGCTACAACACTTTCCAAAACAAAGTTAAAACTTGTTTTTATTTGTTAAATGTGTTTTTGCTTAGGAAATGAATCTTTTTGAGCTAAAATGAGATAGATAAGTGATATTTGATGTTTTAAGTGAATTAATTCATGTAATTAAACACGGGTTAAGTAGATTTATAGATTTAATACATAATTAGATTAAATCTAGAAGTTAGTTATAAAATGAACTTAGTTAACAAACCTAGGTTCAACTTGACTAAATGAACTTGAATGAACTAATGGATTAGATTGTTTAACTTTGAAGAATTTGGCTTGGTTTAAGCTAACTTGGGATTAAGTGACTAGATCTTAGATATATAATGAATTAGTAATTAATCTAAGTCCAACTTGGCTTAATGAACTTTACTAAGCTAAAATGAATTAGATTGTCTATGTTTAATCAACTTGACTTAGTAAATGAATCAAATGGCTAAATTTAATCAATTTGGCTAATGTTAAGCTAAAATGGTTAATAACTATTAATTAGCTTAGATGAATGAATTAGGATGAGCTTTGAATAATATGGGAATATGTTGTTTCAAAGGTGTGTTTGCTTAAGAAATAGATGTTTTTGTGAATGAATGCCTTGATTAAGCTTTTGTTGATAAAAGACCATAAACAAAGAGAAAAGAATTCTTTGACAGACAAAGGAGAACTGTCCATATTTTGGCGGGGCGATATTCGCAACCATAGTGGGGTTCCACATTAGTGTCTGATCAAATATGATTTAATAAAATGAGTTAGAGATTAGTGATTAATTGATATAAGTTCTTGTATGAGTTTGTTGAAGTGGATATTGGTTTAGGTTCTTATAAGAGTTGTTTCTTGAACCAGTGGTAGATATGAGATATATCTTCTGAGATAACTTCTACTCTACCTTCTGAGACTCTGTTTGGATTTCATATTCAAGGTACGCAGTAACTTGCGTGATGATTGATAGGATAGGCATCTAATATGGATTAAGAACTTAAACTCGGCTTAATAATTGATGAGTGTTGCTTGTGCTTTACGTCGTTGAATCCGGAACCGGGGGCGACAACCTTGTCATGATGCAATGGCACGGTAGTTAGGCACTTAGCCCAATCCTTTGTCATGATGCAATGACTCAAATCCATGATGCAATGGTTCACCATGATGCAATGGTGGTTTCTTTTATTGGCTAAGTGGGTAGCTAATAGGGTTAACTATATCGGTATATTCTTTACTTAGGCTCGGGAGGAAATAATATGTTTTAGTTCACGGGTATGGGACCGTTGAACTAATTGATATTATAGACCGGGATAAGTGGAGTGTATAAAGGAGTGTGAACCCTAGATGATGCTATTAATATTCTTTATCGGTTAGATATAGGAGATATAGATATCCGGTCTATCTATATCAACCCACTGAGCAGCTGTGTTACTCAGGACCCCCAGATTCCCATTGGCTTGTTCCGGAGTTTGAATACTCCCATGTTGATTTGTTTATTTTAAAGAAAAGATAATAACTTGTTGATTGTGCATTGCATTTAGTTAAGCTCGTGTGTCACTCCGTGTGTCATTGTGTTACTGTGTACTAGGCTTCGGCTCATTCTTGTTGTTGTTATTCTTTTTACAGGTATTGTTATTGTTGATGATGATGATGAGATGATGACTTGATGATGATGTGGAGATTGTTGATGTTGTTGTTCTTATTATTGTTATTGATGTTGATGTTGATGTTGATGAGAATGGTGATGGTGATGATGATTGATGTGATGATGTTTGTCCCGGGTTTTGGGCAATTTTGAAGATTTGGGAGATGAGTGAAATGTAATAGGATCGAGATATACTTGTATTTTGTTTCTTCTTTGCTTTGTTTTATCAAGACTGGATTTATTTATAAATTGTATTTTCATTTAAGGGCTTGTTAGTGCCCATGTTTTTGTAAATAAGCTTTTGTAAATATTTATCAAAATGAAAGTTTTTCCACTTTTAATAGCGGAAGTTTTGAATTGTCTTTATTTCTAAATTGTTTTATAAATTTTATTTCCGTTGCTAAATCCAGTTGTTGCCAGAATCTAATTAAACGATTCCATAATCTAAAATTGAATAGCAATGTTCAACATAAACACCTTCTTTAAAGACAACCTTACGTATAATTCGTAAGAGTTATACGTGGTTGGGGACTTGATGTGCTTAATTTGAGAATTGAGCATGTCGGGTCTTTACAATGCAGATTAACCTAGCATTTATACTCAAAGAAGATTAGCCCTCCAAGCATCGTTTGTTGTGCATATGGATTTTCCTAAATCTTCCTTGACTTCCCGGGTCAATTTCAAGCCCCAAGAAGATTAGGCTGGCTTGTCATCCAGATTAACAATAAACGATGCTTGAAGGGATGGTCGAGCGTCGCACGGGAACTCTTTGAGTGGTGAAACTCCCATCCCGTGACAAATGGTATCAGAGCCAAAGTTCCCAGCTCCATCGGACCACTTAGATGCTACCCAGAGTTCTTTGCGAGTGGGTAATTCTTGTTGTAGATGTGGTTCGTGTGGGCGAAGCTCAAGGGGAGCGACCACCAGAGAAAGGACATTATTGCCAGAGGACAGTTGTGTCGCGAGTCGTAGAGATAAGGATTTTCCCTTATCTTGTTGTCAATTTAGTTTGTGTGGGCGAAGCTTAAGCAAAACGGCCACTAGAGTAAGGACATCATTGCTAGAGGGCAGCTATGTCACGAGTTGGGATTGAAGTAACATTTTATGCTCAAATCTTATTATTGGGCAACTTAATTAGAGGCGATATCGGAGGATGGATGAATGGGTGAGGGTGAGAGGATGCCTATGGAAGCCCGAAGTCCTGGTGAGATAATCTTGGGTGTGTTGACAATGGTTGTGGAGAAGGAGTGAGAGCTTGAGAGTGGTTAGTGGCTGCAGCAAATTTACCTCATGACGAGGACGTCATGAATTTAAGTGAGGGAGAGTGTCATGGTCCAAGAGTTAAGGATTTTATGGGAGTGTTTAGCTTGGGCATGTTGAGTTATGAGTGACATCAGCATAAGGTTTGTTCGTGGTGCAGGTTGTCTTTGAAGGTGGGTCTAGCTTCCCATGGACAAACTGGTTGAAAGTTGATGCCGCTCTCTAGATAAGGCTGAGACAAGTCGAAACTAGTTCGTATAGTTGAACCTCCCAAACATATGAAGGATCACGATAAAGCTGAGATGGTGCTCCTTATGAGAATGTGGGGTTCGAAACTGACTTGGGAAGTCAAGGAAGATTAAGTTGGCTCGCCATTCAAATTAACAACAAACGATGCTTGGATGGATGGTCGAGCGCCACATAGGAACTCTTTGAAGGGTGAAACTCCTATCCTGTGACAAATGGTATTAGAGCTTGAGAGTGGGTAGTGGCTGCAGCAAATTTGCCTCATGACGAAGACGTCATGAATTTAAGTGGGGAGAGTGTCACGGTCCAAGAGTTGAGGACTTTATGGGGTTGTTTAGCTTGGGCATGTTGAGTTATGAGTGGCATTAACATAAGGTTTGTTCGTGATGTGGGTTATCTCTGAAGGTGGGTCTAGTCCTATGGACAAACTGGTTAGAAGTTGATGCCGCTCTCCTGATGAGGCTAAGACAAGCCGAAACCAGTTCGTATAGTTGAACCTCCCAAACGTATGAGGGATCGTGGCAAAGCCAAGATGGTGCTCCTTATAAGAATGTGGGGCTCGGAACTGACCTGAGAAGTCAAGGAAGATTAGGCTGGCTCGCCATCTAGATTAAAAATAAACGATGCTTGGAGGGATGATCGAGCGCCGCACAAGAACTCTTTGAGGGGTGAAACTCCCGTTCTGTGACAAATGGTATTAAAACCAAAGTTCCCAGCTCCATCTGACCACTTAGATGCTACCCAGAGTTCTTTGCGAGTGGATAATTCTTGTTGTGGATGTGGTTCGTGTGGGCGAAGCTCAAGACGAGCAACTACTAGAGAAAGGACATTGTTGCCAGAGGGCAGCTGTGTCGTGAGTCATGGAGACAAGGATTTTCTCTAATCTTGTTGTCAATTCAGCTCGTATGGATGAAGCTCAAGCGGAGCTGCTACTAAAGTGAGGACATCATTGCTAGAGGGCAGCTTTGTCGTGAGTTGGGGTTAAAGCAAGATCTTATGCTCAAACCTTATTGTTGGGCAACTCAACAAGAGGCGATCTCGGAGGATGGATGAATAGGTAAGGGCGAGAGCAAGCCTATGGAAGCCCGAAGTCCTGGTGAGATGATATTAGGTGTATTGACAACGGGTATGGAGAAGGGGTAAGAGCTTGAGAGTGGATAATGGCTGCAGCAATTTTGCCTTATGACGAGGACGTCATGAATTTAAGTGGGGGAGAGTGTCACGATCCGAGAATTAAGGACTTTACGAGGGTGTTTAGCTTGAGCATGTTAAGTTACGAGTGGCATCAACAGAAGGTTTATTCATGGTGTGGGTTGTCTCTGAATGTGGGTCTAGCTTCCCGTGGACAAACTGGTTGGGAGTTAATGCCGCTCTCTTGATGAAGCCAAGGCAGGCCGAAACCAGTTCATATAGTTGAACCTCCCAAACGTATGAGGGATCGTGGCAAAGCCGAGATGGTGCTCCTTATGATAATATGGGGCTCAAAACTGACCTGGGAAGTCAAAGAAGATTAGGCTAGCTAGCCATCTAGATTAACAACAAACAATACTTGGAGGGATGGTCGAGCGCCGCACTGGAACTCTTTAAGGAGTAAAACTCTCGTCCTGTGACACCAAGCAATATTTGTTTTATGAATGCTTCTTATTCTTTTAAAATCTTGCTCTACAATTATCTCTTGTTAATTCCCTATCTATTTATCATGTTTTTAAACATTGAGGACAATGTTTACATTAAGTGTGGGGAAAAGGGGACTTAGCAAGATTGGGTTGAAGTTGAAGTTCTATAAAAGAATAGAGTAAATCTGTTTTAAATTATCATTATTCTCCACAAATTATAGGAAATTAATGAAATGGCTAAAATTTGACCCAAATTTTTCAAAACTTCAAAACAAAATCACTAATTAACTCAATAGAGCAAATAATGAACATTATCATATGATTAAGTTAACTTTACTATGTGTAAATTACTTTACAAACATTCATGTGGAGTAGTTTTACTTGTTATTTAATCTAGAAATTTAGAGCTAAATTAACTTAAATTACTTAATAAGGTTACTCGATTAATTTGTAAAAGCTTAAATGATCAGTATGCTTTTCAATTTGATCATTTTAAGAGTTTTATAATCTCTAATGAAGGTGTAAATGATGATCATAACTTGATGATTTTTTCTTATGCTTAGGTTGAAATAGGTAGGGGTTTTTCCCTCAGAAAAGCAATTTCTTGAACCCTCTTTCAATTTTAAATAAGCTATAAAAAAAAAAAAAGCAAAAAGTAGGGGCAAAAACCCCTCTAGAGGCAAATGTAAAAAAGAAAGCAAAAACCTTCTCCTCTACAGCTTTAAGAACATAAATAATCAATAAGAATAAAATGAAAAGCACATATGAGCAAAGAAATTCAGGAATGAATTGATGCTAAGGAACTACATACTTATATGTATAAAGGAATAAAGTTGATTGAGTTTCTCTTACTTTATTTGATCTTTTGAGTAATTTTTGCTTTAGAATTCTTAATTAAACAATAAGAGTAAAAGTTAATCTACTTAAACAAGTTTTGTGATTTTAGAAGAAGTAACTTTAGAATAGTTAGTGACGATGATTGAATATTTAAAGTACTAAGGTGATTTGAGTTTAATTGATTTGGTCAAATTGCCATTTATGATTTATTTTCCTATTTTGTTTTAAAAAGCTTTGCTTGGTTGTGTTGAATTAATGTTTGCTTAAGCACAAGCAAATGCTTAGTTTAGGGGACTTTGATAAGTCCATTTTACTCTATTCCATTCATAGGAATTAAGCTTGATTTGATCCATTTTTAATAAATTCTTATGGATTTTGTGCTTTTGTTGCTTGAATTTTTTTTTTCCAGCTCCTAATATCAAAGAAAACAAGAAATGAAGTGATTTGAAAAACAACAACAACTATGTAGAACAGAACTTAGTCAAGGTTGGCAAAAGACCCATCAAAGGCAAAAGAAAAAGCCAAAATAAGGCAAAATGCTGTTAAGCCCTTGCCACAAGTCATAACTAGCTCTAAGACATCTATGCTTTGTACTTTAATGGACAATTCCTGTTGATGCTAACATTTGAGCTCTTGACGAACTCAATGATACCCACGGTTGAATATGGACAAGAATTTGAGCTTTTTAGTAGAAAAACATAGCTTAGATTAAGCCTTAACATTCAAGCACTTGATTTAACCCCGCAAAAAGTGACCCTATGAGCTGGCATCCGTAACGCATGCGTGAGAATAAGGATGAATTTGATTATAAAGAATCTACCACTTTAACGAATAAAATCGTCATGATTTCTATGCTTGATCCTGTATAAATAAACATGCACAGACATGCAATAGGAGATCAATACCATAAGTAAAATATTTCTAACTAGAATAGAGAAAAATCTTTGGCAAAAGAACTATTTCTTCTTGCTAGGAAATCTCAAAGTTTTCTAGGTAAATTCATTGTAAACCCGATGTTCGTTTTTACAAGACCCTATGCTTAATTTGCATTTCCATCTTAAATTCCATATTATTTCTTCAAAATTTGTGATTAATTCATGCATCCATAGAGAAATAATAATTTAACTTAGGGTTTGTGAATCTAAGACCCAATTCATGTAATTTTGTAGTGTCTTAATGAATATCAACTAAGTATTTGTAATCAATAGCTAAAATGCATGGTGTACCTTTTAAATTCAAGTCTGATTTCAATTAAATAAATTGAGAGATTATTCTTTTGAATAGATTTGAGCTACTAATAGAGTTGCTCACAATCACCTTAAGAGAGGAATGGTGAAACTTTTTGTCACTTGTTTTTAAGATTCATTAGGTTAGTTTTAAAACAAAGGCTTCTTAAGCTTTATGTAATCTTAGTTGCTGATAACATGAGAAAAGATTTCAGCGATCTGGCTTAAACCTAGAGTTCTGACCTTAAGAGAAGCTTTAACTTACCTTAGTGAATCTAATGGTGCAAATACACTGGTGAACAACACTATGAGTTTATTGAGAAATCATATTGTAATAGACAGATAAATAAGTTATAAAGAAGAGTAAAAGTGTCAAGGGATATTGAATAAGAAAATTTTAAGGTAAAAAACTAAATATATTGGCATTGTGATTACATGGCAAAGACTTGATAAAAATGGAAATTGACAGACTGTACACCAGCTTCAGCACCGCCGGCGTTAGATAAAGTACCGTCGGCATTGGATTGAGCACCGCCAACATACGTGTCTATGGCTTAGGTAGAATTGAACCGGTGTTGAAATGGAAGAATTGTGTATTGCATGTTGTGCACTGCCAGCTTATGTATGTACACCGCCAGCCTTGAAGTCTACACGCCGGTGTGTAAGCCAGCGTACCCTTGATGAAAAATGACCTGAGATAAATGGCAAACTGATACACCGCCAGCTTTAACATCTATACTGCCGGCCTTGGATTTACGCTACTAGTGTATATTATAAAAATTGCCAGCATACGTTTGTGAAGGAGTTGAAACGTTGCATGAATTCTTTTATGTCCATCCTATGTTATCCATGCCAAACATACTCCTAAACCTAAGATTTCTCTCTATGAGTATTCCTAGCAAGCCAAAGGGCTTCAGAAGTACTTATCAGGTAATCAGATCTCTATTTCTTCTCTAGGATTTCATAGATCTATTACTTTCCTTAGGGTTTTTCTTTTGTTTTGAAGGAAAAGTTGGAGAAAACCGTAGTTTTCTTAGAGATCTGGATATTTATTGTTTAAGAAGGATTTTCAAATCCAGTTTAGGTAAGTATTTTATTGTTTTTGATCTTTATGATTTCATAAAAGTAGCTTTTGTTGATTTTTGGTATATTTGGCATTGGCGGGAGTTCTAGGGTTTGGAGAATCTTTGAGAGATTCTTGCTTCTTATTCAACTATGACTCTTTCTCAAGGCCCATACCTTAGTCTGGTCACTAGTTTATTGCACCTTTCGTCTGCTAAATTAGAAAAAATATATATTGTATTATATACTAAATTTATTAATACATTTGAATTGTTTGGAGGATTTCTATATTTCAATCACAGAAACAAGTGTAGATTTATGTTTATCTTGAGATTAGGGTTTTATATGATATATGAGGTTGGGGTTATTTGATGGTGTATATTATTGAAGTTGTTTCTATTTGTATTATCAAGTTTTGGTGAATTAGGGTTGTGTTATAAAGGAGATTTGGTGATTTAGAAGTCTTGTTTTTTGGAAATTGATTCAAGTACGACATTACCTTATTTGTTGTATGTGCATGTAAGTTTAGATTTGCTTGTTGTATGTGTTGTAAGGTTAGAATATTAATTCAATCTAATTTTATCTAGCTTATTAACTTGTTTTGTTACTTGTGATTGGCTGCGGTTAGTAAAAACTGTGCAAAGTGTGATACTAACGCTGGCAATCTAATGATCCCTTGTGTGGCATTATTTGGAGTGGAGTTGCACCTGAATATGATTCTAGTAGATTAGGTTTTAGCAGTATGTCTACGGGTGTGTACGAGATTCCCAACACCAATATATGTATAATTATCTATTTTCTATATGTTTGTTTTATGGAGTCATGAGTTACTCCAGATTCGGAACTAGATGCATATGGTTCGAAATTGTGTTGCTTGACGGCTAATCACATATAACAAATGGTGTTTGTTGCATTAAAAATAGTTGCAAGTGATTATATATGTTGTGTGCGCATATGCATTTGTTTGTGTTTGACATACTATGCTTTTTGCTCATTCCTTTCATTTTTTAGGAATAGGAGATGATCAGGTGATTTATGATCTTTCTGGATATGATATTTATGTTGATCAAGGGAAGGACGATAGTGGACCAAACTACCCTGTTGATGTCTAGGATACATGGCTTGGATTTAGAATAAGATGAAGACTTAATCATTTATATGTTTTTATGAGTTTAAAAATGTTTAAGAGTTTTTTTTTTTATGTTATAAATTTGGTTATTGTTGGCTATGGTTTATGTCAACAAGATTATTTGAAGGTTAGTTTTGATAGTATCTTTAAATAGGTACCTTTTATGTGAGTTTTTGAGATTTATAATATCATTTATTTGTGGTTTAGAATTTCTTAGCCTTGGTATGTTCTTATAAAGAGAATGATACGTAGCGAGTTGTAATACCTCTAGATTAGAACATTACACATATGATAAGGAATTGGTGAAGCAAATCCTAAGTTCCATCTTCCATTTTACAAACTTATCTTAAATTTTGCCCTGAAAACATGTATATTAACCTTAGTATAGCTTTTGTTTTCATTATGCTCTGCTAAATTTTCTTTTGTTAGATAATAGATGAAAAGTAGGTATGGTAGATGTCAACGATCCCTTGGAATACAATCTAATATTTTCTATACTACTTTGATAGGTACACTTGCCTAATGTTGATAGTTGCAACCAAAGTTGAACAGAACTTATTAGCCATAAAATTTTTTGAAAACTTCAGTTTCATGTTCTTCATTGATATTAAGCCAACAAACAATGAACCAACCAACCAAGACATGCTAAGAAGTTAGGGGTTGAATCAAGGTTAATAAAAAGCAAAAATACAAAGCACATTTTAATTATGAAAGACAAATATATATGACATCCCTTAGTTAAATCCATTTTTGGATCAAATAGATCATTTAGCTATTAAATTCATATAAGGCATAAACCTTAAAAGAGAAGAAAGCATAACATGTTGATTATATTTTATACACTCATGATATAATATGAATATATATTAAAAATTTTAGTAAGTTTCTTTTTTAGTTGCATTTTAATATAAGTCGGGTTGAATGGGTCATGGTCTAACCACCCAGATCAACTAAGTTAACATAGGTCGATGTCAATTCGGGCTAAGTGCATAGACCGGCCTGCTGTTGTAGCCGATAGTAGTTGAGCTAAGTTGAACTAGCTAAGTCGATTCAGGTCTAATAACATTGATCAATATAGTTCAAACTAGTTGTCTCAATTACGTAACCAATAAAGGGCATTGAATTGATTAATGTTTTGAAATTTAAAATTTAAAACTTTTGAGCAAAAGTCAAAATCCCCTTTGAATACTTATTTAAAATTGGCGTGAGAATGACTTTGCAATAGTATAACTTAAATCTCTATATAATGCGTGAAATAAGAGAGAGGGAAGAAAGAAAGCTATGATACAATGATAGATAGTGGTTCGACCTTGTGCCTACATCCACTCTTCTCGACTTGACTCCGTATTTCACATGAGTATATTCTATTAAATCCAGTAAAACTTTGATTAGAAATAACATGTCAACACTTCTTGGACTCAATTCCCTCCTTTCAATCTTCCTAGGTTATTCTTAAATTATCAGTGACTATAAAAGCTTTTTGTAATCTATACGAATAACAACAAACACAACTGAAAATCAAAGGATATACACTAGAGTCCATTCTCTAAACAATTTACCAATTCAACACTTAAGAAGTAGATGATAATCACAAAGAAGGTTATGATTCAGACATTCAGCACTAGATAATAATGATAGCAAATGTTGTTGTTTTTTCGTGTCTTGTAAATTTTGAAGTTTTAATTTATTTAAAGCTTGGACTTCAACGGCTAAAATTTGGATAAAATGTTTCTAGAACTTGACTGTTGAATGATAAGAATTTCTTTATATTTTGCAGTCATGATCTTGTTGTTCTTATCCTTTTTGGAGTTTCAAAAATTCAAATTTTAATTTTGTAAATATCTAGAGCTTGTACGTTTTAATGTTGATTATTCAAAATTTGGTGCTTGTCTAGACATAAAACAACCATAAAAATTAGAAAATAAGCTTGAATATTTATCGAAATGGCGCTTGTCAAAATTTTAAATCACGGATGATATAAAACTTCTAAATTCCAATTATGATTCACTTGTCATTGACTTAAGAGAGGCTAAGCTAACTTAAAAATTTTATTAGTTGCTCAATAAACATTGAATTATATGTATGTGGAATCGGTTCAAAATAGGCGAAAATTGCAATAGAAGGGCCTATATTAATATGTTTTTTTTTTTTTAAAAAAAAAAGGGATCTGGATTTTCTATCATGCGTGTTCGGCTCTGTATTACCATTTACATGCATTTTGGGAAATCTATCACTGACGGAAGCTGACATAGACCCTTAAATGCATAATTAAAAAATCCAGATAGTCTTTTGCAAAATTATACAAACGTGAGCCCTTAAACATATGATAAAAAAACTTAATTAATTTTTTTTTTAATTTTGAAAAGTTACACAAATTAAAAAAGAACCATGTTATTTATTTACTGTTATTTGAAAAATAACTTTTAAAACTTAGAGATAAAGTTTCTAGCTCACGATATGTTTTAACATATATGTAACTATATATATATTCATCATTTATAATTATTTGGAAAAAAAATCCATGTTGTTTTATTTACTATTATTTTGTTTGTCCAAATTATTCATTATTGCTAAGGATGAGAAAATTGTGTATATATATTATATTTGTAATAATTATGTAGAAAATTATATTTTCACGATGACACAATGGTATATACTCTATTTAAATTTATACTTTATACAACAAAATTTCCTGTTTATATGATTTTTTAAGACTTAATATTACAATTATAATATATGTGCACAATTATGTTATGAAATAACCATGAAATTCCCAATTTATATTCTATATGTGTGTTAATAAATTTATACATACTTTTGATATGTATTAAATATGATTTTTTTTCATGATGAATTATGTGTTTTATTATTGTGTTAAAATATTGAAATATTCTAGAATTTATTAAATATTTAGTTCATAAAATTTTAATTGTATTCATATGTGTAATTTATGATTTGAATGTGTTGAATTAAGTGGAGGAATGCATGTAACTAAGTCCTTATGTAGCAGAATTTTTTAGGCAAAAAATAAAGCTATTAAACACTCATTAAGGCCTTAAGACAATGTCATTAAGTAACAAAAGGTTAAGTCATTAATTGCCTTAATTACAAATGCCTCAAAAGTCAAACAAGTAGATAATATCTACTCTTCAAACTTAAATTTTCGGGCAAAATTTCAGACCTTAGCCAAACCCTTTCTCTAAGCTTCAAAACACCTCTTAACCCTCTCAAAAGCTCCTCCAAGGTGGCATAAGATTAAGCCCTTCATTTTCCATCACTTTTACCACCAAAAGATTGCTAGAGGACCATTAAACTAAAGCCTAAAGTTCTATTGGTGAGTTTGTCTTTCATGTCTTAATCTTATGCATATATGTGATTTCTTGATAATAGGGTGCTTATGCTAAATATGAGAAATGATGTGTTCTATATGTTAATGGTAGTTTAAGTAGTATATTAAGGCTACAAGAACTTATAGTATATGTTTTATGTGTAGCAAGAAGTATGGGTGTTGTTGAATTTGGGAAGAAGATAATTTGGGTAGTTGAAGTGTGGATTTGGAGTTTGAAGTATGATAAGTATTAGAAGTGTTTGAAGTGTTGTATGAAGTTTGCATAAGGTTTAGGACATGTTAGGAGTTGAGAAAAGTTTTTTTTTTTCAAGTTTAAAGTGTTAAAGTTTGAAAAATTTCGTATAACTATCACTACACCTGTCAAAACACCCCTGTTGCCAAGGGTGTAGTGCTCTCGGATCAAAAATTTCATTTCCCCTGAGTTGAAACGGCCTCCAAAACACCCCGTTGCCAAGGGTGTAGTGTCCAAAACACCCCTGTTGCCAAGGGTGTAGTGCTCTCGGATCAAAAATTTCACTTCCCCTGAGTCAAAACGGCCTTCAAAACACCCCGTTGCCAAGGGTGTAGCGCTCGCGGATTTCTTCCCTGACGCGACACTGTTTTGTAAATTGATCATAACTTTTTCATACGAACTCCGATTTGAGTGATTCAAATTGCGTTAGAAAGCTTAAAAAGAGATCTACAACTTTGTGTTTTGAGTTTTTACAAAATAAAAACTTATCAAGGCCGAATTTTCGTTTCTTTCCAGCTGATACATTTTCCAAACAAAGTTAAAAACTTGTTTTTGTTTGTTTTATGTGTATTTGCTTTAACAAATGGATCTTTTAGACTAAAATGAGATAGATATATGATAATTGATGTGTTATGATGATCGAGTAATATAATTAAGCATGATTTAAGGATATTTGTATGATTTAATAAATTATTGATTATCTTTACTTGTTTTAGGATCTTGTGATAACTTATTTGAATGTATTTGTATGGTTATGTATGAGATTAGTTGAAATGAGTTTAAACTAAGTGTGAATTGTGATAATTCTTGTTGAACAGTTATTGATCCTCGCTTGGCCACCCCCATTAATTCCCAAGCTAATACAGGTACGCAGTAACTTGCTTGTATGCTTGTTAGGATAGGCATACTTAAATTTGATATAAGTTCTAAATGACTTAAGTATTGCTTGAATTGCTTGTGTTTTCACCGTTAAATCCGGTTCGAGGAGCGGTAACTTATCATGATGCAATGATAGGTTAGTGTAGACGCTTAGGCCAATAGTCATGATGCAATGACTAGGCTCGGCGGATAATCGATAGGAATGTATAACCGAGCAACATTTACTTACTCTTGAGAGGAAATAATATAATCTAATTCAATGTTTATGGGAGCATGTGAATTGCTTTATATTATGGATTGAGTTAAGTGAGCTGAGTAACGGCTATATAACCTGGATGAGATTATTATTTGCAATGTAACGTTATCTAGGAGATATAGGTATTCGGGCTACCTATATCAACCCCCTGAGCGTTGTGAGCATTACTCAGGACCCCCAGATATCCTCAGCTTGTCCCGGAGTTTGAATACTCCAGTGTTGATTTGTTTAAGAAATATTAAAGAAAGATAATTGAAGTAATTGTTTTTGCATTGCATTAGGATAGGTGTGTATGGCTTCGCTTTTGTTTGTGTTGCTGTGTACTGGGCCTCTGGCTCACTTTTGCTATTTTCAGGTGTTGATGATGATTGTTATGATGATATGGGATTCGGGTCAGATTGGGAGAAGTTTATGGACGAGTGGGATGAGTAGGACCCTGTGGCGAGAAGTTTTTGAAGAAAGTTTTATTTCATGTGTTCGTTTAACAAATGTATTTTGTATTTTGGAATAGAGGCTTGTTAGTTAAGCCTGGGTTGTATTAAAAGACTTAAAGTCTATTTTCTTCATTTTGTGAGACTTATGTATATTTTGTTGTGTCCTATGCTGGACACAAGGATGTAAATATTTCCTTAAACTATTTTATGTAAATAGATTACTCAAGTGAGTAATCCTTTTGTAAAAGCTTTTATAACAAGTTTTAGTAGTTTTAAACAAACAATTCACATAACTGTAGATTAGGACAACCTTCCATATAATACGAAAGTATTATATGTGGTTGGGGACTTAACTTGCTAAGTCTTAAGGATTAGCAGGTCGGGGTCTTTACAGTTATCTTAATAATAAATGGTGTTCAAACTAATTAATATTGGTGGCTAAAAAAAAGTAATTAATATTGATTCATTAATGAAAATTTTCTTTTTTATTATTATAATTTCCCTTGTTATATGATTATGATATCACTTAGTTTGTACATAAATAAAAAGAAAAAAAATAACCAACTTTAATTTTAAATAGTTATTATCCATGAGGATAGTTAATATATCATGAAAAGTATTTTTTTTAATGGGAAAAATTATGGAGGAAGGGACCATATTTGTACAATAACTAAGTGACATCATATAATAGGGGAACTAGTCATAAAAAAAATTTTGTTAATAAATTAATATCAATTACTTTGAACACCATGTAATGTGATTAAGATAACAAATTGTATATATATTATGTTTGTAATATTAAGTGAAAAAAAATCATATGAAAAGGGAATTTTGTTATATTGAGTAAAAAAATTAAATAAATTTCATACCACCATGCCATTATAATAATATAATTTTTAACTCAATATTACAACTATAATATCTATACACATTTTTCTTATTCTTAGCAATAATGATAGTTTCAACAAAAACATATGATAGTAAATGAAAAAACTTGGATTTTTTTAAATAATAATAAATGTTGAACATATATGTATGTGTTGATATATTAAACCATATCATAAGATGGGAACTTTATTTCTAAGTTTCAAAAATTATTTTTCCAAAGAGTAGTAAAAAAGGATTTTTTTTATTTGTATGGTTTTGCAAAAAGAAAAAAAACAGAAAATAAAAGGACTTAAAATTTTCAACTATCAATTTAAGGGCCTGCATCTGTACAATTTTGCAAAAAAAAGGGTTGAATTTTTTAACCATGCATTTTTAAGGCCTTTACTTTATCCAAGCCATGTCAAATTCCTTAAAAGTAAATAGATAAACTGCATGCAAATTATATATACATATCCTAAAAGGCATGTTAAAAAAAGTTTATGCCCCTTTTTTTTTTTAAAAATAAACAAATACAAGCCAAAATCTAAATTTGGTTGTAAAAAAGTTGAGTCAAGATGATATAGTCAAGCCAAACTTGTTTCGAATAAAAAACTCAAACTACGATCAACCTTTAAATTATAGGCTCGAACTTGATCAAAATTAATACATGGTAAGCTATGGCTTAACTCGAATAAGCTCAATTATTTTTATGGAAAACAAATAGAGTAAAAGAGAATTGAGATTTAGGAATAGAATAGGATATGGGTTTTTTTTTTTTTTTTTTTACAATTACAACGGGAGATTTGAAACTGAGCTCTTTCACATTAGAACTCATAAGATATGCCATCAGATTATAAAGTCATTGGCGAATAAGATCTTAGTTAACTTGGTCTTGAAATATAGTAAACATAGAATTGGAAAAAAAAAAAAAAACAAGTTTCATAATTTAAGGAAAAAAATTATGAAAAGCTTATATAAACTTGCAAGCCTCTCAAATATTTTAAAACTCAAACTCAAAGTTTATGAGCTCGAATGCAATTTCATTGCACTACTAATGCCTATTCACTCCGTTGAATGAAATAAGGAGAAAATGAAATTTTAATTCAAAGGGAATGTAATAGGATTATAATGATTATTACAACATTTACTTGATGTAAAAAGTAAAATAAGATGATTATAATGATTATTACAACATTTACTTGATGTAAAAAGTAAAATAAAAAATTATTAGAGTAAAAGATAAAATATCTATAATGTCTCTAATTTATTATAGGGAGAGGATAAGTGCATACGAGTTATTTTCAAGACATGATACTTATGATGAAGTTGAATGTTAGAACTTTGAATAGTAATTTATCAGATGAATACATGAATTGCTATTTATTATTTTTAGTAATAATAATTTATTATGAATTATTATTTATTTCAAGTGAACATCGTAATATTAACATTATGTTGAATGAAGAAGGAATTGTTATTTATATCAAGTGCACAGTCAGTAAAGCTGAGTAAACTCAAATAGCACCCGAGCCAATTAGATTTATTTACACCCAAACCAAAGGATCACAAGTCACTTGATGGTTGAGCCGCACAACACTCACTTAAAAGACCCAGCAAGCAAGCATCCAACTGAAAAAACTAATGGCTTCCTCTTCCTTAACACCAAGTAGTTCATTCTACTGCACTTCTTCACTACCCACTTCACTTCCAACCTCCAAAACTACCATCACCACGCGCTCTTCACTCTCTTTCACAACCTCTTTAACAACAAACGATCTCTACCGCTTCAATAAGAGACCGTCTTCTAACAACACCAAAACATATGCTAAGTTTGATAAGTTCCAAAGTGGGAATGAAACACAACAACCCTCTTTGACTGAAAACGTGGTGACATCCAAACCTTCTTTACAAGAAGGTGGGATGACTGAGGAAGATGAAGAAGACGATAGGTTTATTTTTTTTATTATTCTTTTTTTTTTTGGAAATATTAACTATCTGGTTTTTATTATGGAATTGGGTTATGTTGGGAATTTTATGTTCTTGATTCAAAACTTATGTTAATCATGTTATTATGTTAGTCATGTTGGATTAGAATTGTATTTAGATACATGAAAATGAGTGATATAGAAAATGACCAGTCTTTGTGGATAAGGTTTCCAAGTCATATATATAATATACGTAAGGTTCTGCTGTCAAGAACCCTGACACTCAATAAGAACTGAATAAGAAATCTTTTTCTGGTTTGGCTGTGTTTAAAGGGTAATTCAATTCAACTATTTCTTTTCAATTTGCATACCCATGTTCTCATTTTTTTTTCATGGTTTATGTTTTTGTGTATTATAATAATGTATATTATTGGAGAGGAAAGATGGAAATTGGTCTCATTAGAAAAACAGTATTCATATCACTAAGCTGAAATGGTTTTGACATGGTTACACCAATGTTAATGAGAGAGATAGTTTTACATTTTAGCCAATTTAAAATTAGAAACCCCCAATTCCAAACCTAAAACCTCAAATTGAAGAACCATAACCCTGTCTTATAATTATAAAAGCTCTATGGAAGATTTGAATTATAAACTATGGAACTGGAGTATGAATGAAACTATTTCAACCAGAAAGTTGAAGTAGAGATGCATCATAACTTCTGCTTCTTCTTGTTTATTGAAGAAGTCCTTATGTGCTTAACCTAATGGTGAAAATTTCATCAAAAATGTCTAACCTCAATGTGAACCAACCGATTACTGATGTTCCTGTCCAAGGAAATTGTGAAGTTTCACCAAAAGAAGGACATAGCTAGATTTAATAAATTGAACCTTAAAGTTTGGTCAATCTTAAATGGTTAAATCTTACCAGCTCCTTGAGCAATTGGACATAGGAAATTCCAACATATATTCCTTCAATTGGACTGTGGGTTATGGTTAGGATTCCATTTGGGTTCTAGAGTTTGGATACGAGGTTTTATACTTTGATTCACAGATATGGAGGAAAAAAGACGAGAAAGGATGGATGCATGTGCATAGAATTAATGTCCCACTATAGTTATATGACTTTGTAAAACACATGCATACAAAGTTAAAAAGGATGAAATCGCAGGTTGCACAGTTAGATTACTACTACCAGTTTCAAGCACTTGTTTAGGATGCTAAGGAAATGTAAGATTTCTGATGTACTTGTTTAAATATTGAAATGCGAAGTCAGTGGACTGGGAAACGTGTATCTATGTTTTAGTAAGTATGCAAAGTAGATGTTCAAGCCACTTATTAGCGAAACTGATAGACTTTATTGGTGTTGGCAGCGACCTGTAGTTTTGAATTTTCTTTCCTATTTAGGGAAGTTATAAAATCCAAATTCTCACTTTCATAATGTTATCAATTAAGTCATAATTCAACCATCGGAATCATAATTAAGGCCATTGATGGTCATATTCTAATACAGCACTGAAGTCTTAAATTACCCATGAAAGATTATTGGCATACACTTGAGGGAGGGGGATCATAAAAAATTCTGTTGTTTGAATTGCTTGTGGGAAGATATTCACATGATGAAGTTCAATGTATTACCAGCTAGCTTGCACAGTCACTCTTGGAAAATGCATACCACATGAATCCATGAAATTGTCACCCGCTAAATTGAAGAGAAATTATTCCATGATGATGGATTGAATCATCTGGTTATTTAGTCGCATGAAAGTGCTTTGAAATTAACGAACAAGTGCTTTGAAATTAACCACCAAAAATGTGCTTGTGAATTGTAGCAATTATTTCAGCAACTCTCCTTGACAATAACTTCACTGCTGTTTTGGGGAATCTAGCAAAGTAACTACCTTATTTCAATGTTATTTATGTCTTTGTTGAAAGAAACGTGTAAATGTTATTTTAGGGGATATGGTAGATGTCTTTTACATCTTCTTGAGTTAATATTTGGTTTGCTGCTGACAAAGATAAGACAAATGAAACAGACAAAATAGACAAATTAAACGCACCCATGAGCATATATCGTGAGAGTTAGTTATTGAAAGTTGCTTATGATTGCTTTTACTTGTGACTAGATTACTCGAGATGTTTTATTTTAATGAAACATGAAATATGTTGACAGTGCTGCTTCCACATTTCAGCTGCTTGCCTTCTGACTTGGAGGGTGCAGTTCGACAATCAGGTCAAGCCAGTGCTTCATTGTATCTCTCAGGAGGAATGAGAGGCATTGTATGTGTTTTTTCCTCTTCATTAATATACATTAAAATGACTATATCCTCTGCTTCAACCAGCTGTCTTATTAATCACACATCTCATTGACTTTCTATGTGTAATAATATAAGCCTGGGCACAAGACTATAACTTACAAGGCATGCTGGCTAAAAGTGGGATTGATTGTATGCAAAATAGATGCAACTTTTTACCACCCCCCTTTAACATAAGGAATGACACCTACATTTGGGTTCATTTTTTGAAGTGTTGGCCCCAAATAACTTATTTACTGAATTTTTAATGGTAAGTGCATCCAAAAATGGGTGCAACAGGGCGCACATACTTACTTCTCAGCATGTTGCCTTGTTTAAGTGTGCAGCTGAAGAAAGCTTTAGAATAAATGAAAGAGCTAATAGGTTTCATACTTGGTATTGGTTGCCTCAGCTGAAAAGAAAGAATGTCATCCGTTGAGACTCATTTGTGTGTATGCTAATTTACTTCTGTTTTATAGGTGGAGCTCCTAATTCCTAAACTGACATTTTTGGATGATGAGGTGCACAATCTGAGCTTTGGGAACTATCAAGAATCTTCTTGGATACACTCATAGAAGAAAAGGATGTCAGGTATTTGTGTTTTCTTTTTCTTTTTGACTGATAATATTCACTGTTGTGAGCACTAGGCTTCCATTTTGCATTAAATAAGAACAGACTACATTTGCCGGTTCCTGAATAAATATCCAGACATGGAGGAATAGTGTTTCTGCCTTTTGTGCATGTTATATCTCATTATGGTAGCCCAATCCAATAATAGCAATATCATTGATGTGGGAAAATCTATGAACAGCTGCAATCGACACACTGTGTACTGATGGATCATGGAATATATGCTCCACTTTAATCTATTGATGGCACACATATATACGTATATATGTATATAAGCTACCATAGATCTGAGCTAAATCATTTTATTTTACATCAATGAGCAGTGCTTTTGTTCTTAATTTAAAACATTTTCTCTTTGTTCAACATTATGTGGCTAGAGAATTAAAGCTATATTTCCTGATGCTGGTGCTGCTGCACTTTTAAAATATCGATGGAAAGATGCTGCATTTAGTTTTTCCAGGTACTTTTTTCACTGATAAGTAGACAAACTGTGCCAAATGTTTCTTGAATTTCTTCATGGAAACTGATGATTTGTGTTGCTCAACACATGGTGTGTCTTTGTAGCTTAAGTGACAGGAGGCCTGTTGATAAAGAAGATGAGATTATAGTGATGGTAGTTCCCGATTATCAAATGTTGGAGTATGTGGAGCGGATTGCATCTCAACTTTCAGATGATCCGGTACCTATATGAACCTATTTTCTCCAAAGACTAATCTGGTTGCTGTTACCATGTAAGGAACAATTAGTGGTGGAATCTAT
Organism: Combretum micranthum; assembly: GCA_024138025.1. Lineage (NCBI taxonomy): Eukaryota > Viridiplantae > Streptophyta > Magnoliopsida > Myrtales > Combretaceae > Combretum > Combretum micranthum. The sequence goes on from JAMXBD010000293.1 coordinate 1,050,264, forward strand.
TGACTTTTAAAAGGATAGAAGAATTTATGGTTGCAGCTGAGCCTTGTTTACATTTTTTACTTTGCTGTCTTATTTGAATTCCTTTTGTGGGATGAGCATTACTTATTTAGTTATTTTTGGCCCATCAATGATTGTATAACTTCAAGTGATTCCACAAAGGAAACATCTTTTGTCAGGACTATTGCGTCCTATCACTTTCCTCGTCTCGGTTTCCATAGAGCAGGGCAAGTAGCAATTATGGGAAACTTAATTACTCCATAGCTGTCCACTTAACCTGCCATGTTTTGTTGTATTTGTAGCCAAGGCCTCTCATAATGTGGAACCCGCGCCTTGTCAGTGAAGATGTTGGGGTTGGATTTAATGTACGAAAATTGAGGCGATACTTTCTGAGGTTGAATGCTACTCCTTTTGCTCTCAAAGAGTTAAATTCTACTGCTTTGTCTCCTTTCAAGTCCAGTTGTCATGCTTTGGTTTAATTCAGGAAGCCTTTACTCTTCCACAGGAATAATATTTATATACTAAGAAACATTTACACTCCTCGTATATTTTTTGCACTCAAAATTCATCACTGCTTTTTCCTTTTTTGCAGTATTTGATCTCATTGTTTGTCCTACTTTGATTATACCTTGCAAGATTAAATAAACCATTGTTTTGGAACCACTGTACCTCGTTTTACACTCATTTGTTATGCAGCTCATTTACAACAGTGTACTCAATGAGACCTACGCCATCCGGAGCTGTATTTCGCTGCTACCCTGGGTAAGATCTATGAACTAATCCCAAGTAATGCAAATATTGGTATTAGGTCCTATTCTACAGGTTTCACCCAAGTTAAATTTTCTTTGTTTGTAATTTATGTTGGTTATAGTTAGATCTGCTAAGCATATAAACCACTCCAAGATGCATGGACTAGTTAATTGTAGCTTATGCCAAGTTGGTATCCCCAAAGTATCTTTAGTATAATCTGAACCTTGCCTAGTTTGTCTCAAGAGTTCTTAGGATTAGCCATTAAGCCAATTCCTTGGAATATTTCGTAACTCATTCCACTGAGATTAAATATCTCATCATTTTCAATTTCAGTCTTTTACAGCTCTCTTTTCTTTTTTCGCTCGGGTTAGCTCTTAGCTAGACATGCAAAAGCCATGAATATATCTTTTTGTCAACTACCAGTACGTTAAACTAGCTTACATTGTGGTTTCATTTATCTTGTGCTCATGAGTATGAAATCACCATGGATGGTGTTTATGGCTGATGAAGTTTTTCATTTGTGTTAAAGGAACTTTTCAAGTCAAGATTGGAAGTCTTGGTATTCCTAAATTTAACTTATAATGAGAGATTGGAATTACATGAGACTTCCATCACCATTTGCTGTGTTACTTTTCATGGATGTAGGCTCTATCTCATTGGATTTTGTGATGTTATGTCTCTCGATTCAAACTGTCTTTTGTTTTCTGCTGTTTAACAGGTTGTGGAAGGTGTTTTCTGATGACAAGGATAGGCCAAACAGATATTTGCTTGCAAAAGAACTTATAAGCCGTCCTGATGCAGAAGATCTTGAGGTAAGTTAGTGGAACTCGCTTATTTAAGTGTGGTAGGTATCTTATAATCAAATTTTTCATTGAGAACAAATTAGCTTTGTTGAACCTATCTTTACAACAAAAATTATAATCTACACTCGCACTGCAATTGATTATGGAACAAAATTTAACATGGTATTAGAGTAGAAGATGATGGGTTCAAATTCCTACATCATCATTTCACTCTATCTCATTAAGTCATCTGCTTGATAAACTTTAACCAAAACCTCTGCTCACAAGTGAGGAAGTGTTAACTAATAAATCTTGATTAGATGGTTGTTCAACCGAACAGTGTCAATGGTTTTCATACTAACTGATGATGTATTATAGGATTCCTTTTTGTTCTTGAAAATTGTACCCGTACAGATATCAGTTCCAATAGAAATGTATTGATCAATAATGTTATGGCTCTACTATGCAGATAATTTTTGGAACAGTAAAAGAGAAGCCAGACGAGGGTCCATCTTTGCTTAATCAAGCAGCTGGAATCTTCTCTTCATTAAACAGATTCATGAAAGCCATATCAAGATAGATCTTTGCCACTCTGAAGGGCATCAGTTTTGAGTTATTTCTATGACTTGTATAGCATATCTATTATCAATCTAAATGACAGCAGCATCCTGTGAAGTATATTTGGACTATGTGTTATGCTTGTTGGTCCCAACTAAGCAATCAAATGAGGAGGGGTGAATTGATTGCAAATCGGAATTTTTTAAGATTTAAACTTTTTGCTAGAATCCCCTCAAGTTTACTTAGAATGATGAATGATAACACTAATCAACAAATTAAATAATAGATAGAATAAACTGCATAAAAGTAAATGAGGCCTGAGATTTATAGAAATCTCTTCTTGTGAGTCAGTTCTTTTTTCAAGCTCCACTACAAAAACTCGGTAATCTACACCGGTAAGTTTTACTAATCCAATAACTAATTGAGAAATTACAAACACTATTGCTATCTTGATTTGTCTCACAAGCTTCACATTAGGTTAATCACAGAACTAACAACATATTGATTATAATCCTCTCTCAAACACCTAATTTAGCTCTAAAATAAAGTATAGAATTCTTTAAAGTGAGTTACAATCGAAACTCTCAAATTTAAGCCATATATATATATATATATATATATATATTGAATACATGCAATTAGCTTTTGATAGAGGTTTTAACATAGTCTCTGACGATCATTGTATGCAATTAAAAATTTCTTAATATTTTGCTTTTAAGATCTATTTGTATGCACAAGTATACCTTGAGTTTGAACTTTGGCTTCTTTTTATATTATTCATAAATGCAATGACTCCATTGAGTGAATCTCTTTTGTATAACTATAATTATCAGTTGAAGAAGATCTTAAACTTGAAATCTTGAAAAGATTCCTAAAATTTTGGAGGTTGTTATCTGGAAGAATTTGAACTTCAACCTTATTCTTGAAATATCTTCCACTGCCTCTAATAGATGATATTATTATATCTTCTAAAATAAATAAGCTTGGATATCCTTGAAACCATATGATTTTGAATCTCCACAGAAATTGAGATATTTAGTTGTAAAGATATGTAGTACTTATCTTATCAATAGCTCCCTTGATGATACTAATCCTCATCTTTAAAATCTTCACCTGATATCTTCTATAAGGTTGGATCTATCTTCAACAAAATAGTTCCTGTAGGATCTTTATTGAAGTAACACGAAGCTGTCTTTAACATGAATTATCAAATAAACCCAACTTATCCAATGGATTTAATCCTCCTTGAGTGGAATGCATTGGATGCATTATCCATATATACCTAATAAGTGGAGTTAGGTCTTTTAAAAAGAAATAACCAATTCAAAAGTCGTGAAGTAACAATTTCTGCAAAATTCATTCTTTTTTTTTTTTTTCTTTTTTTTGTCTGTATGCCATCATGATTCTAACGAATGTTCTAACGCAGGTTTTGGCAAAACTTCTAGCACTGCTTTTGAAACTACTTCAAAACTATGGTTTAAGTTTAATCATTATAAATCTTGCACACTTAATAAAATAATTAGCAAACACTTTAACATTTTTATTATTATCAAAACTTAATTAGAAATACTTAAGAATGCTTGTTAGATTTAACGGTTCCGCTTGTTCAACGTTCTTTAGAAAGAAATGTAGAATTTTTAACATACATGTTTAGATCATAAACTGCTTTCAGTGGAATGGAAATTTTGTTATCTTTTCTTAATAAGCATGCAAAATAAATGTTTAAGTCACTCTTAGTGAACCGATATACTTTATAGGCATTAATAATGACAATTAGGTCAATTTGTTATCATGAAATGTCCTTCATCTACTAGCCGACACGATCAGCTGGTAGGGGACTCAATCTTTTGATGCTGCCTTGGTTAAACCATCTTTGCTAGGTCAAGCAATTGGCATCTTCTCTTCTTTAAATAGATTCATGAAAGCCATTTCGAGATAGATCTTGACCACTTTAAGAGCATTGATTTTGATTAATTTATAAGCATTGTGCTTATTAGATGTAGTGGTTCCACTTGCACTTGTGCATTTACAAGTGCAATGCAACAGCCTAGTAATGGTTAAGAGAGAAAGGCCCCTTTCGGTGTACATATTCAACTCCAGGTTGAAGCATCTCCTTTTTGCTTTGGTGAATTAGGAAACAACAGAATAGAAAACATATAATGTGGCAGAATACTGACATGGTGTATTGCACGGGTAACAGAACCCTTGAGAAGACTAATTTTATTTGAAATACAGCTAAATATAAAGCAGACATGATACAACACATATATTACTATGATCTTATACATCACTGTATTATGTACAACTTTAAGTCACAGAAATTGTTCAAGGAAATTGAACTAGTGCCAGAATAATTCTCTTTAGCTAATGTCCTATGTAATAGAGAAGATATCTAATTATCATTTCTCGTCATATATACAAGATATGGCTGCATACATGACAACCTTGGCAGTACCTTCAAAGTGGCAGCACCTACTCCAAAATTGCATTATGTTGTTAATCTGGTGCCAAGAAGAGCAAAATACTCGGCTTCATTCATACCAATCCACATGTTTGCTTGAAGTCTTGGGCTGCTTCTTTGGCTTGTGATAGCGATTATTCTCAAACCTGGCTTTTACTATCAAAGAATATAGCAAATCTGCCTCTGCTGAAGTATCATATGGCATGTCGATTATGCTGCACGAGCAAAATTCAAGAGAACATGGTTTATGGAGAAGCATATCATCCTATTTTTCTGTAGATAATGGATTGAATTCTTGCAACAAAGAAACACCAAGTGATTTCTTTAACATGACTATCAACCTGGTTATCTTGACCTAGCAACACACGGTCTATCTAGTCCATATAACCAAATAAGAAACTCATCGTAACAGTATTATCAGATACTGGACAGCACCACAACGATCTACCTAGAGTAGATGATTACCTGTCAAGTAACTCCTCCAAAATGATTCTTTGTGAAGGGGTCACATAGTGAATACAATTTCTTGGGCACTGCCCGACAGCAGCCTGAACTTGGTAATCTTCACCTTTTCCTGGCATTACAAAGACTACCTATCATTTATAAAGCTTGACCACCGACATGCCCCTTCACCCCAAATTCTCAGAAAACAACACAAATCTGTCAAAAGCAACGAAAGAAAAAGAACCTCCACTGGCCTTTCTACTAAAGTAGATATATACATAGGGTATGTGCTGTTTCCATAGCTTTCTAAAGTCTAGAAGTCTAGAACAGAAAGAACACTAAGACTTGCACACATTCATTGTGTATATACTGAAGAAAGTTCTGTTAAATCTTTGAATATACCTTGAGAAGTTGCCCTTGCTGCTCCAGACGTAGCAAAAGTGAATACGTGTGAAGCTGTCTTAACACATGAATATGGGCACCCTGCCAAATAATTCAATTAAGATCAGCACAGTAAGACGAGAAAAAACAATGGCAAGATACACTATAGTGCTGCCACACTGACAAAACCTTTCACCTTGGCAGGTTCTAACAGCATTATTTTGAAGATGTAGAGAGGACTGACCTTCTTGTTAAAGTATAAAATGGTAATTCGACATACATGATTAAACTTTTAGATCTACAAGTTATGAAGCTAAATTAGACACAATATCGCAGTAAGAGCCCGTATATTTGAATCTCCATGCAGTCATGTACCCTTCCCTTTTTATCAATTAGTTCACTTGATGAGATTTCAGTACACAAATGAAGAAAAGTGTCAAAATACAGATCATTGTACCACACACCAGTCAAGGGTATGCAACTAGATTTGATACTTTGCCTGCACTGACTATATATGTTCATCTCATTCGGATTGTTTTTGTTTCTCTTTACATACTTTGGTGCACATTTAAATCTTCCTGGCAATATCTGTGCCAAAAGGCAACAGAAGCTTCATTGGACAACAGCACACGCATACCGCACGCTTCTATACATGTAAGGACTCCTAACTCAATGTTTAGAAAATCACAGAATCATCTCCATATTCATCAGGTGTATATCAACCTTTATTTCACCACATGGCAAGCTCATTAGTATTTTATCACAATAGAAAGAAACAACTACTGAAAATAGTATATTAGACTAGATAGCCAAGACAAAGTCAGTACCTCTGCCAACACAAAGAAGCTCATTGACAAAAATGTCCAGTGCTTCACATTCGGGAGCATCAAAAGGATCCAAACATTCACTGTTAGACAGGTTGCTAAGTGAGCATCAGCACAAAGCAACACGGCCGTACATGTGCATATTACATTGCAATGGAAAAAAATTGATATTGCAAAACAGGAACTTGATGCTTATGAAATAATGTTTTCTGAATCATGAAGGACATAATATGTTGGCTAATCTGCCCTTTTAGCACACTAACAAGCACAAAAATAAATCTATATCCTCAAAATAGTTGATTAAACAGCCCAAATGCTGCAAAATTAATGTCGAGAGCTTTAATGCCTCAATCACCTTTCAATAATCTCAGAGTGGCTGTAATTGGAGAGCATCTGCAATGTATCATTCTTCAGCATAATCACCAATTCACATATAAAGGACAAGGAGAGAAAACGCAATCGCCTACTGTCATGGATACTGATTCATGATTCAATCCTTAATCTTTTAAAATCAACAGTATCAATTACTCGCACAAATTAGTAAAGTTTGAGATCAAGTTTATTTTTCTGATGTCTTGCAGAGTATTTTTTGTCATCATAACAAAACTATCATTTAACAATCTAATTAGCTGCACTTACGTAATAATTAAAAATCTTAAGCAATTGGAACAAACTCCTGATATTATGTATTATTTATTTGTCTCAGTGTTTGAACATAATTTGGTAGGGAAAAGACAGTGAATTCATGGCAACAAAAATCTATTCCATACTACATAACGTGTTTAATGTTTGTAATTAGGAAGCAAACAAGCTGAGTCAAGAAGACACATAATTAAGCTTGAGCTTGGCACAAAAATTACCAAACCTAGCTTAGCATTATAAGCCCAAATTCAACTCAAGGGGTATGCTCAATGAATTCAGGCTTCTTAACATTTTTTCTCCTAGCAAAAATAGTATTGAAGCCTAAAACTCGAACTCAACACACTTTATGTATAAGTTTGACTTAAGCTTTTAATTAGGTTTGCAAATATTAAGTCAAATATCATGAAACTTGAGTTTAACCTAATTAAATATTCTAGCAACTAAAACTCCTCTCTATGGTTCAAGTCAAACTCTAGTAATCCAGTAACTTGTAAGTAGAATTAACTCATTTATACCATAAAAACTACTTGTTCACTATAATAGCAGTTCCATTATAGTTTTATTCTTAATGAAGAGTTTTTGCAGCATTTAGTTAACTGTAATAAAGATTTCCTTAGAATCATTAGGATAAAAAAGAAAAAAAAAAACATTAAATAGTTATTCATTACCCAATCATACCTATAGCAATTCAATACTACCCTAAAATACTCTCGTTTACATCTCTATTATTATAGCTCTATCCCATTACTTAATAATAGGAATTCCACGAGATAAACGGGCAATATATGGTAAAAAACCGTCATACGTAAGTAATATAGCAATTAGTGCCTACATAGCCTCCTACCTCGTAAGCTTGAATGACAAGTCGAATCATATCTTCAGAATTTCCTTGTCTGTTCACATCAGGATGATATTGCTTCACCTTCAAACACAATAAAAAAAAAAAAAAAAGAGCCAAAAGAAGTTCAATCAAATAATCATATATCTATATATCTATGCATGTATGATGTAAATTTAGATGACAAAATACTTTGGCTCTAAAAGCAGCTTTGAGCTCGGAAGCCGAGCAGCTGGGTTCGACGCCGAGGATGTCGTAAGGTGAGGAACTGGAGGGCAGCAATGCATCATCACTGTCTCCGGATCTTCCCCTGCAGTTCACTGTGAATTGGCGGTTGGATAAGGAAGGCAAGTAAATGGTTTTGAGAGGACAAGGATTGAAAAGGGTATTCTTAGAAAGTGGAAACATAGCAGGAGATGGACTGTAGAGACAGAAACGCCCCATGGTTGGAAGTGGAAGTCTGTGACCAGTGGCTCTGTTTTGTATTGTAGTTGTGGGGAAGAAGATGATTACAATTGTTTCTAGCGTCCACGAAATCCATAAACAAAGGGTGCATTTAGGCGATCCGCTGTCTTATCTGGATATATGACTTATGACCCAGGTAGGACGGAAAAATCTTCACCGGTGATGCACGCTACGTAGATATATAGGTAGTGTATATTTTTTAATAATTTTTTAATATAGGGATACTATAGTACTACTCATGCACCCATTTATTAGAAAAGTATTAATATTTATACATTATATGTGTATATTATATATAATGTGTTAATATACACTCAATCTTTTCTTAGTTAGGATAGTATTTCATATTGAGAGTATTCTACACAGTAAAATAATGGGTCATTATCATATCAGATAATTTTCATATTTTATACTTAAATTTGATCTATTTTTCTAATAAACTATCTAAAGTTTGAAGTGTCAATTTGATCCATAAATTCTACTTATCTTTACAATTAATTCCTTGAACTTTATTAAATTTTATGATCAATAATTCTAAAGTTTACTCACTTTTCAATAATAACCTCGTTCAATACTATGAATAAACTCAAAAAGTTTGTGAATAACATGTTGACACGTTTGAAGTTTAGGTAATTCATTACAAAAATTAACAACGCTTAGATTGTTAAATGTAACATATTATAGTTGATTTCTCAATTTTATAAAATTTTATAATAACATATCTAAAATTTAAAATTGTCAATTGATTAACTAAATTTTATTTATTATCACAATCAGTTACTTGAATTTTATCAAATTTTACAATTATCTTACATATTTTTACACATTATCTTACTTGGATACTATAAATAAACTTAAAAAGGGTTTTAAATACTTACATAGTAAATTAGCACTTTTAAATTTCAGCAATTAATTATACAAATGTTCAAAATTCATATAGCAAATGTGAAGTTTACTCTAATTAAATATTTCACAACACACTTGTATACATGGCTTTTGCCATATGGGGTGGATTTTCAAACTTATTCCCAAAATGGGAGGCATGCTATAGATGTGTCATCATTACCAAAAATGTTGGTTTTTTTACCCTACCAATTGGGCTCTGCCTTCACCACTTTCATGAGTCTGTGGATTTGTAACTACTTTTTTTACTATTACAAACTTGTTGAACATGTGGTGTTTAATGCATGTTTTGATAAGGAGATGAAATACACAAATAATCACTCAATCATATTTAAGTTACACTTAATTAGTAAAACAAGTGTTCAATTTGTTTTGGATATGTTTGAACTTGTTTTGCTTTGTTTTATTTTATGTTTGTTATTATATCTTAATTCAAACCCTTTTTAGACATTATTCTGTTTAGAATTTGTTAAAGTTTAAAACATGAATGTTTTAGATCTCTCTTTAAGCTTTCAGTATCATCTTGAATCACCTTAATCGGAGTCCAGATGAAAAATTTATGATCAAAATACGAAATAATGTCACGGCTAGAATTGTGCACTGGAACATAATGTTTGGACAATAATATATGGCATTCGGATGGTAGTTTGATCATAAACATTTTGATTTTGTTCCGGTGATATACCTTAGGGTGTGGCATCCGAATAGTAGATGGTTTGCAGCTTTGTTTTGTAGGTAGCGTCCGCATGGTAGGCCTGTAGTGTCCGTACGCTAGTTGACAGAAAAATAGTCGTTGGAGCCTCTTTTACTTGATCTTTGGAGGTGTATTTTGTTGACAATGGCTAGGAGGCTTCAATATGTTATAAATACAAGTGTTTGAGGACTTGAACAAGAGGTCTAAAGCTTATTTATTGCATACATCTCCTTGTAAACACTCTCTACATGAATTAGTTGTAAATTGTGATACTTTGTAAGTGAGAGCCAAGTGTAGTGCTAGTTGCTTTGTAATTGCTATCCTTTGTCAAGTTCTATACTAAGTGAGTTGTGAGTAAGTTGGTGAAGTCTTGTGTTGAATCTACTGTATTTAAGTTTGTAGACTCAACTCAAGCATTTTATATTGTTGATGTGTTGAAGTCCTCTATTGAGACAAATATTTGTTGTGAATAAAGTGGTGAAGTCATCCATTGAGGGAGCCAATTTTTGTGGATTGTGGAGATTTGGGAGCTGCCTAAACTCCATGTTAAAATCGCGGTGTAAACTTTTCCTTCCCTATCTCTTTATTTATCATTATTGATTATATTTGTTATTGTGCATGAATTACTCTTTAAGCTTAAAAGGAAATCTTTTTTAATGCTTAATCTATATTCTTTAGGTGTTACCTAGTTTCTACAATTGGTATCAGAGCTAGGACTTTAAGATAAATGCTTAATCGCATCTAGAGTTTAAGATCATGGCTAGTAACACCTTAAGTTTCATGGAAGGACAAGCAATAAATAGACCACCCGTCTTAACCAGAACAAATTATGCATATTGGAAATATATAATGAAGATTTTTTTTTTTTAAAAGCTTAACATATTTTCTTATGGGGTGTTATAGAGAATGACCCCATAGTTATTGAAGGTAAAAATGAATCAAATTATACTAATGCCAAAAAAGAGAAAGTTCAATTAAATGAAGCTGATATGAATATATTATATTGTAGTTTAAATGAAAGTGATTTTAGTCGAATATGTACTTGTAATTCAGCCAAAAAAATTTAGGATAATTTAAAAAGTACTTATGAAGGTTCTACAAGAATGAAAGATACAAAAATTAGCCTCTTATGTGGAAAACTTGAAAATTTTAAGATGAAGGCTAGTGAATCTATTGATGAAATGCATGATAGGTTCATAAATATCATGAATCAATCATCTATTCTTGGTAAGACATATACTAACTTGGAAATTAACTCCAAACTTCTTACGTCTTTGCCAAGAGAATGGGAGACAAAAATGACCACTATTGAAGAGGTGCATGATTTGAGCATAATGAACAAGGAATAACACTCAAAACTCATGAAATGGTCAAAAAGCATAGAGGGAAGTCAATTAAGAAGGAAGTTGCACTAAAAGCCTCTTGTACAAGCTCAAGTGAAGGGGAGGTAAAGAGTGAGGATGATGATGAGGAGTTAGACAAGCTTACAAAGAAATTCACCATGTTCTTGAAAGTGAACAAGAAGATGAAGAAGGATGATTATGACTCCTCAAAATCAAAAAGGAAGACTCACATTGAAATGACCTAGATTTCAATTCTATTCAAATTTCATGTGTTTATTTATTTATTTTAAATTGTTGAATTGAATGAGCATGGTTATGTTGTTAGTAGTCTAAGATATATGATTTTGTATATGTATATGTTGACATTAATATTTTTGTTTTATATGCATTAATGTGTGAGTAATGAAATTATTAATTGTGCCTTTTGTGCATTAAGGTGTTAGTTAAGTTAGATTATAAAAATCAACTTTGGTTTTACAAGATTAGTGATGGAAATTTTGTTTCTTTAATTAAGTAGCATTTATGCTCAAATATAAGGCCCAAATGAAGTTCAAATTCATGCCAAATGCATCCTAAGTTAATATATACATTAAGGGGTAAATTTGGAATGTGTTAAAGTCAAAATTAAGCTAATTTGACTACTTTTTGGGACAGCTCAAATTTTATCCGAATTTTCCTTTTCTTTCTTCTTTTTCTTTTCTTCTTCCATTTCCCTCTCCATTACCAATTCCAAGTCTTAACTAGGAGCAATAGTAAGCTTTGGAAATCAAGCTCTCTCCAAGGCAAAGCATTTACATGTGAGTCGATTTAATTATGATTGTTGTTTTATTTTCTTTTCTTGAAGTAGTTGTAGGGTTATTGGATGAATTGAGTTTAATGTTATCTACATGATTTGTTCATGTTTGGGATGAGCTAGGAGTGTGTTATATGAGTGTGTGAGTTTGTGCATGTATGTTTGAAGAGATATGAAGTGTTGGGAGGATGTGAAGAGGACTTGTGTAGGAAATTTAGAATAGATTGAAGTGGAGTTTGAAGTGTTTAATTGTGTTGAATTATGGTTTGAGTTGCTAGAATTGAGTAGTATAGATATGAGTGAATGATATGAAGTTGAAAGTGTAGTTGAGGAAGGTTTAGAATGTATTAAGATAGGGTTTTTCAAAGTTGAAAAACAGGGGATTTGAATTCTCACGTTTAAGCTTGTTTTTAAAATGTACGCCGGCATCTGGGGATTCTACGCCGCCGGCGTAGAGGCGGTGTAGAAAGCCCACATAATCAATTTTCCTAACGCAGTTTGTAACGCCGCCGGCTTTTATGCTAAGGATTTGCCAGCGTTTGTTCTTCAGAACGTACGCCGGCAATTTGAGTTTCAACGCCGCCGGCGTAGAGGCGGTGTTGATAGTCCACAGAATCAAATTTCTTAAAGCCGACTGAACGCCGTCGGCTTTCGCTAGGAAAGTCAGCCGGCGTTCTTTCTTCCATATTGTACGCTGGCTACTGGGAATCAAGGCCGCCGGCGTACATGTGAAGGCTGCCCGCATACTTATGTAAGCGGCCGCCTTACACCTCTCTGGACGTTTTTGAAAACTTTGGTTTTGGATCCTACGCCGGCTCAACGCCGCCGGCGTAGGCCACAAAGGCTGACAGCGTACCCTTGAACGCTGCCAGGTTGGCAGTGTGTTTTTTTTTAGAACATTGAATACCGGCTCAACGCCGTCGGCATTGAGTACCGGCGTATCCCCTGTGTTTTTGAATTTTAAGAACTTTTTCTAAAAAGTTTCCAAAGTTTGTTATTTGAGCAAGTGAGTATTTATTAAGTGATTTGCGATATAATAGGACCTTTAAATGTTTATTTATGACTTTGTATTCAATTATTTGGATTTCTTTGATTAATTGTGATATATGGATATAATATGTGTATAATTGTGATAATAAAATCTATACTTGTTGATGTATTGATTATTGTGGTATTTCTATTTCAATTAAGAATTCTTCGGTTAGTTCATCACCGAGAGATCCTAGTTATATACTAACGGGTTCAGGTACGCGATGACTTGTTTGATGATTACTAGGAATAGCATTCCTAATTTGATTTAAATCGATTCGACTTAACATTTGAATGAATTGGATGTCTATTACGCTGTTAATCTGGTCGAGGAGCAGCAAACCTGTCATGATGCAATGACATGTTAGCTAGGCGCTTAACCAAGTCATGATGCAATGACTTTACCATGATGCAATGGTACGCTATGATGCAATAGCGATTCTTTTGGTTAAGTGGGTAGCCGATAGGGGGAATTGTATCTATGTAACGTTTGCTTAAACTTAGGGGGAAGTACCATGATTTAGTTCAAAGTTTATGGGAACTTGTGAACTAAGCTCATGTTATGGACTGAGTTTAAGTAAAGTCGGGCAACGGCTTTTAAACCTAGATGAAGCTATTATCTTCATGAAATAGATATAAGAGATATAAGTATTCGGACTGCTTATATCAACCCCCTGAGCAGCTGCTGTTACTCAGGATCCCTGGATTCCCAAAGTGTGACCGGGGTTTGAATACCCTCTTGTTGATTTGTGAAAGAAAGAGTAATAAAGATAACCACTTGTTCTATGATGCATTACATCAATTGGATGACTTGTTATGCATTGGTTATTGTGTACTGGGCCTCTGGCTCACTTTTGCTACTTTGCAGGTATTGGAGACGAGTTATATGATGACTTGGGCTATGGGTCCGATTTCGAGAGATTTCTGGATGAGTGGGACGAATAGGATTCGATCACCCTGGACCTTTGGAAGGAACTTTTTGCTAAGGAGAAGTTATGTATAGATGGCTTGTTAGTTAAGCCAAATTCTTTTTGTAATGACCTTAAGATCCTTTAGGATTCTCATGTTTTGAGAAAACATGTAATTTTTGTAGTGTCATGTATTGGCACTAAACGATGTTTATAAACATGTAAATGTATGTATAGATTGCTTTTGTTAGCAATCATGTTTTGTTTAAAATCTCTTTTCAAAGTTTAGTGACTTTGATCAAACAATTTTCATAAACTGTTAGTTTTAGGACAACCTTACATATAATGTGAAAACGTTATATGTGGTTGGGGATTCGGTACTCTAAGTCTCGGGATTTAGAGGATCGGGTCTTTAAACACATGCTTCAAATGCAATCAACTGACACATATTTAACAATATTGCCCAATTATAAGAGAATGAGCAAAGGATGGAAGGAAGAAAGCATATATGGCCACTTGGAGCGATGAAAACTCATTCAACTCGGATGAAGATGTATGCTTGATGGCTATTGATGATGAGGTATGTTCAATTTCCTCACAAGTTCCTTATGATGAAATAGTTGATATGTATGATAAAGCATGTAATGAGCTAATAAAGATGATAAAGAAAAATATCATGCTTAAATCATTAATTAAGAAAGTAGGAGATGAAATGGATATCTTTAGAAATGAGTATGAGGAAATTAAAATTGAAAATGAAAAGTTGCATGAAGAAATGGAATATTTGAAATAGGATAATGCTAAGTTTAATAATAAAAGTAAGAAGCTCAAAGGAAAGAATGATGAATTGAGCAAAATGAATGAAAAATTGAAAATGATTTTCTTGATCTTGAAGTTGAAACTTTGAATTGTAATGATAAAAGCAATGATAATGTTACATGTGCTAGTAATAGTAGTAGGAAATTCTAAAAGAACTAGATTGTCTAAGAATTGAAAATGAAAGGTTGAAGGCTAGCTTAAGTGATGCAAATGCTACCATAACCAAATTCACCAAGGGAGAAAATAATTTAAGTACTCTTCTTGGAAAGCAAAAGGTTGATTTTAACAAGTATAGAATTGGCTATGATAGGAACAATAGTTGCAAGCCCCATAGGACTTAGTTTGTAAAAGCTACTTATGGTACTTGTAATTATTGTAGCAAGCTTGGTCATATTGCACACAATTGTGCAATAAGAAAAGCTATGCATTTAGGTCACACAAGCAAGTTTGTTTGAGCGCCAAGAAGGGAAATCCTTGTTTTGGCTAACCAAAAAGGACCCTAGCAACAATGGGTACCAAAGAAGTAAATGTGTTTTTTTAAGTACCTAAAGGGGCTTCAAGGGCAAAATTGAGGTATAATCTCAACTCGCTTGAGTTTTATGGTTTGTGCTCTTGTTATTTATGATAAGAATGTATTGATGAGCATAAATATGCAAAATTTTTTTATGTTAAGTGCTTTGGGCTAAAAAAGAGCTAAAGTTGAGTTCAAAATGCACGAAAAATGGATTCTCATGTTTTTGATGTCTAAATCATGTTTTGTCATGGTTAATGGGCCTAAACAAGCTTGTGTGTTGATTCAAATTTTGAGTAAAGGTGTTTTTGGACAAATTTGTGCACATATTTAAGAAAAAATCATGCTTTTGATGATTAAAATGTGCACAAATTTGCAATGTGTGAACTCATGTGACTTTATTTAGTTCCAACATGCTTAATATACATTTTTAAACATGTATGAAGTGTTAGATGTGCTTAAACATGAATCTTTGATAATATGTTGATTTTATGCATGACTTGAACTAAATTTGTGCTAACAATGGTTTTAAATGCATGCAAATGGTTTTTTCATGCTTTTAATGCCTAAACAATGTTTAAAAATGTTTAATGTTACTTTCTAGACTTGTTTGAATAATTGAAAATGCTAATATATATATATATATATATCTCTAAATTTGACAAAACTTCCATTTCTATATTGTACTATCTCCTTCCCTTTCAAACTTGAAAATCTCATCATCACCAAATTTTCTTTTCTTCAAAAGAACGGATTGCAAGACTATCATGAGCTAACGAACACTCCATAAATTGTCTACAGTTAAGAGCTTGGACTAAAGGAAAGATTTTACGATACAAATCGAGACAATTTCCCAAGCTGGTATGTGTTGTTTATAGTTGCAATAGGCTTATCCTAGTGGTATTGAAGTTTAAGTAACTTTGTATATATGTGTATATAAGTTAGATATGCCATAGTTTGCAAAGGTGACTATTTCATACAAATAGTAGAACTTAAACCATGGCATTGTAAAGTCGATGCCACTTTCAACAAATGCAATACGAGGAGGAAGATGATGAATTAGTCACTAGGAATGGCCAAGAAAATAAAAGGATAATTAGAAAAAGTAAACGACTATTTCTCTATATATCCGAATCTTCATAATAGAAATGTATGTATATATTATCACACCTACGAACATGTACGTAATGGCGTATAAACATTTATATATAAATTGTGACTTTCAAAATTAGAAAATTTTGTATATTCCATAACTATTACAGGGCTTTCGTTTATTTACTTTTGTAAATATTCCCTCTATAACACTATGAGGAGCATGATATGAAAATAAAACTTTGTTAATAAAAATTACATATAAAATATAATGTTATTAATATCTCTACGGTGAGACTTGACCGTTACGGAGGATAATATAGTTGTATCGTATACATGTCCACGCACACAAATGCATATAACTATATAAATACATGATAATGTGAAAATAATAGCAAGTACACAAAATACTCATACAAAATATTATATGGTAAAATGTATATACGTATGAATATTAGCCAAAGAACAATTAATCCATAGTTTAAGGAATGTAAGGAAAACATGAATTTTTTTTTTTTTATTTATGGTATCACCTTCATAAAGAATGAATGGCATATGGTGATAATGACCTAAGTAAAATATCTTTACGCATGAGACTTTGTCTATGGATGGAAAGTTATATTATATGTGTGTATATATATATTTCCTTTCCCTGTACAAAAAACAATGAGGATGATAATTAAGTTTTTGGAAGACACGTGAACCATTGAAATAGTTAAATGAAATTATCTAAACTACAATCAATCCAAAATATAGATCTCAATCACGTTCTGGGACCAAATCATATTTTTTCACACAGAAAATCAACTTAAATGGTAAATATAATTACACCATTGGAGGGTACATTCAAAAAACCCATGAAAACGACTACAAGATCGTCGAAAACAGATTTAAAATGAAGGAGATATTGTAAAAATAAGAAGCAATATTGAAATAGCAGGAAGTAACAAAAATCAGTAGAACCTACTAAGGTATCTAATAAAATGAAGCCCTGCTCTTGTTAAATATATTGTCCTTTCTATTTTAGGTGATTCCAAGTCACACCTTGATTACCCAGACCACTACTACGATCAGTGAACATGGCATAGTGAGTATTTTTCCTATAAGTATTACATTTGATTGTGCTTGTAATTAGTTGCATGATAAAAATAATACATTGTTATAAAATGAAATGTATGGGGAATGGGTTTGTGCATGTGAAATGGAGTTGTGTATTGATTGTGAGAAAATTTCTTAATTATTCAATAATTGATTCAATATGTTGCATTAGTAGAAGTAATTGTATTCAGCATGTCTGTGATATTGGTTGATCGCCTTAAACGAAGATTAATTATAGACTATTTTAAACAAATAAATGGATCACGCATTGCACGACTTGCATGAAGAAGGAAGTTAGCATCACGCTGTGGACCGAGTATGGCCAATCGGAGTCGTAAGGCTATGGGCCCTACTCTGAACTTTAGGGAATTACCTTGTACCGAGAAATGCAGCCCTTTTCATTAGAGCCTTGCCGGCATGCCACCGCTTAGGGGATTATAACCATACCCTTGGGAATATAATTGTATATCGCCATCTTATTTAAATAATACGAACTATTTATTATAAACATATAGATTGGATAGTTATTACGAGGACCCAGGGTGATTGGTTCCTGGAGCTGATGTGTAATGAATATTATTTCCCAACCTAGGTAACGGAGGATGCAAATCCGTACTATGTGCAGTTTTCGGATGACTACATGTATTTGGATCATATGGTTATTTTGCATTGCATATGAGTGCTAATTAATTTCTTTGGAAACATCCTTGAAAGGTGTAATATAAGGAGATTGCTCACTAAGCTAGTTGTAGCTTACCCCCCTACAGTGAATTATTATTGCATGGTTATCTTTGGACCGAGCTAGGACATGGGATGCCACAGGTTAGCACATGGGGTGGATGGGATGAGTGAGATTAGAGTTGAAGTCTATTTCTTCCTTTTGAGAAGCCTAATTACCAATATGTACTTTAGTCAGCTTAGACTGCCATCGCGTTTTATTTAGACTTATTATATTTTGTGGATCATAGTTCCTTTATTTACTTATATGATGACTTTATTAGTATTATTATTCCATGGTTGTCATTCCTTTAAATATATACTGTCAAATCCCATGGTTTCTCTAACTATGAGTACCCCTTGTATACTATACGAGAAGCCTTTGAATGACAAGGGAGTCATTCCTAGACTTCAGTACTGTGTATGGCTGACTTTTACGTTTAAGGTATCATTCGGGGCATGACAATTCTTTTGCAACATGGATGCTTAATTGAAAGGGAGTATTAAATTGAGGGGGAGTTAATTGGGCATGATTATCCTCATAAAAAAAGAGAGAGATTGTTGAACATGTGATGTTCAATGTATGTTTTGATGAGGAAATGAAATACATAATTAATCACTCAATCCTATTTAAATATACTTAATTAGTAAAACAAGTATTTAGTTTGTTTTGGATATGTTTGAACTTCTTTTGCTTTTTATTTATTTATTTTTGCTGTTATATCCTGATTCAAACCCTTTTTAGACCTTGCTTTGTTTATAATTTATTGAAGCTTAAAACATGAAAGTTGTAGATCTCTATTTAAGCTTTCCGTAGCATCTTGAATCACCTCAATCAGAGTCTGGATGAGAAAGTTATGATCAAAATATGAAACAATGTCGATGCTGGAATTGGGCATTGTAACATACCGTTCGGATGGTAATATATGGCGTCCAGATGGTAGCATATGTCATATGGACGATAATATATGGCATTTCGGACGGTACATTGATCAAGAAACATTTTGATTTTGTTCCAGTAGTATATTGTTCGGATAGTAAGGTGTAGCATCCGAACGGTAGTTTGATCAGGAAACATTTTAATTTTTTTCTAGTGGTATACTGTTCAGATGGTAGGGTATAGCATCCTGACGATAGATGGTTTGCTGCTCTGTTTTGCAGGTAGTGTTTGGATGGTAGGCCTGCAGTGTCCGTTGGAGGTATGTTTTGTTGACAACAGCTAGGAGGCTTCAAGATGTTATAAATATAAGTATTTAGGGACTTGAAGAAGAGGTTTAGAGCTTATTTATTGCATACATCTCTTTGTAAACACTCTCTACTTAAATTTGTAAGTGAAAGCCAAGTGTAGTGCTAGTTGCTTTGTAATTGCTATCTTTTGTCAAGCACTATACTAAGTGAGTTGGTGAAGTCTTGAGTTGAGTCTAGTGTATTCAAGTTTATAAAGACTCAACTCAGGCATTTGTGTTGTTGATGTGTTGAAGTCCTTTATTGAGGCAAACATTATTGTGAACAAAGTGGTGAAGTCCTCTATTAAAGGAGGTAATTTTTAGGGATCATTGAGACTAAGGGACAGATCGAATTCTATGTTAAAATCACGGTGCAAACTTTCCCTTTCCTATCTCTTTATTTATCATTGTTGATTATATTTGTTATTATGCATGAATTACTCTTTGAGCTTAAAAGGAAATCTTTTTTAGTGCATAATCTATATCCTTTAAGTGTTACCTAGTTTCTACATCACTTACCCAACCAACATTTCTCACTCCGTCGACTATTGTTGATCAATTTTTAGATATCAAACAAACATCTTGGGAAAATAATTCTAATATGGCCGATTTTCTTTCTTTTGCAATTAGTTTCAATACAACACCTACAGTTGTAGCTATATTTATTATATAAAAAGTGGATCTTGTATATGCATTTTCAATACAAACAAAATGCGATAAGATGCATACATAATATGCATTTTTCAAGTAAGTCTATTTTATGAAGAAGTTGCATATTGTATATATGTCTTTCACAAAGTTGCAGGAATAAGATGTGGATTTAGAAGTGTCCAATGCATGCTTCTTTTGTTTCATAAATGCGCATATAGAATATGCAGCTTTTATAAAATGCATTCAAGGTGATCCAAACTGCACCCTAAAACCTGTCGCGTCTTGGAATCACGCCTAAAAAATTGATGCTCAATAGCCAGTTGATCACATGATCTTATTGCTCAAGGAGGGCATATAAGCTTGGATCCTACACTTTTGACTCTTGCAATCCAATTAATTATAACCAAGAAAAATAAGTCTCAAGCTGAACACAATGCCCTCCAAGCAATTTTACTGCCACACAAAAATAGGACACTTATAGAGTGCAATATGTCCACAGATTTGAGTTTTCTACTAGTATACCTTCAAATTCTTCACATACTTCAAATATGCCTCAACAGGTCAATGATTGTACCTTAAGGAATAAAAAAAGATTTAACGAAAAAATTTACGTTCATATTTTGCAAACACTGTCACGAATTAAAATAGTAATTATTTGACATGTGACTTATGAGTATCATTAAAACCTTTCTCGATAAAGTGCACAATGAAAATGATGATGATAAAACAGTCTTTTTGACCATTATATTAAAAGTACATCCTTCCCTTATTAAGAATCTTATTTCATAAGGAAAGACTGCAGTATGAATACTTGCTCCATTTTTAGCTTTTCATTGCTAAAATCATCACAAACATCAAACAAGAAAGTAAAGTAATCTTTCTTTGTTTGGCCAATGTCATTATATGATACATTGATCCAGTTAATTAATAGAAGAATAATTTTGCAAAGCCCCTTCCCATTTTTCTGTAAAACATCCCCAACATAAAGATAATTGACAGTCAATGCAACAGATTACTAATGACCATTTTTTATTTTCCCTGACTCCGACTCAAAAAGTTCAAAAGCTAGTATTAACTTGGTATCAAGTTTACCTTCTTAACCTCTACAATCCATATGATGCTTACAATTTAGTTCCATTGTCACTTTAGTGCTACACTTGAAGTACTAAAAACTAAAATAAAAAGGCAGATTAGAAATGCAACCTCTGTTACTCTTCATAATGATAAATGTGCCACATATGAGGTCTTGCACAGACAAACTGATAATCCCTAAAAATCTCCTAAGATGCTGTCAACCTTCCGTTTTCTTCCACAGATCCTTCAGTCTATTCGCCACTAAAGACATGGAGGGTCTTTTCTGTGGATTCTCTTCTGCACACATGATTCCGATGTCAAGCACATCAATGCAGCATTGCACATATTTGTTAGTACCATCACTTGCAGATGTCGCGTCAGCCTCTGGTTTCAGTGAAATGTCCAGGACTTCCCAGACATTGTTGGGGCATAATTTAGATGAACTCACCCACTCTCTCAAATCATCCCTACCGTTCGGGAAAGTTTCACCCGTTGGTCTTTTCCTTGTCATTATCTCTAGAAGCATGATGCCATAGCTATAAACATCCCCTTTAGGCGAGATGATCCCTTGTCCATGTTCTGCAATATGATATGACAACAATGAAGTCTCAAAAGTCTATCATGGCTACCCTTTCAATCCATTGTATGGTTGTAGTATGTACGCCCTCTTTTGTTCGTAAATAAATATAAAACAAACTAGAGGTTTAAACGTTTAGATCGGAGGACCTAAGATTTATTATGATATAAGAGCATGCATTCTTGAGTTCAAATTCAAAGTGCTCGTTTAATCCCTTTTTCTTAATTGTTCTAATAGATGGGTTTCAATGGAAGTTTCGACCCATAAGAGAGAAACAATGTTCATCAAGAAAACATTATTTCATCAGCTTAAGCTTTTGATCAAATAGTTGATATTCTAAAACTTGTCATCCTTCTAACATATGATGGAAGTTTCTTATTTGATCTACAATGCGTGTTCAGCTAGTCTAATTTTCTCTTAAACACACTTATGAAGGATAGAAAGATGGATGGTTAATTTTAGAGCCAAAAATGTCTGATCTGAAGGCTTAAGCCCATAGATTTAAAGATATTATCTTTATTGCTGTATACTCCTCGCCTGCGTTAACTCTGATTGAAACACATCTAGTAATACCTAAATGAGAATGAAATGAGTGCATAAGAAGTCAAAACACCTACTGTGATAGCATGATAAATTTTAGCCCCATAAAACATGACAAGCTTATTTTAAAGTTCAAGCTGGCGACATATTGCATTCTTACTGCTACATTGCAACAGCATATCAAGAAATTACCTGGAGGAATATAACCAAGGGTTCCTCTCAGAAAAATTGTTGTGCTGGTATCTCCTTTTGGTTTATCGCCTGAGACGAGCTTCGAAACACCAAAATCTGCCACACGAGCAACCATGTTTTCATCAAGAAGCACGTTTGATGGTTTGAGATCACAATGGACATATTTCACCGAACACCCTTCATGGAGATACTCCAAGCCATGTGCAACATCAATTAATATTGAAATTCTTTCGCCCAATGTCAGATTGCAATGCCCTTTCTCTAGGCTGTCAGGATAAAGATGCTCTTCCAAATTACCATTCCCTACAAACTCTAGAATAAGGGCCTTAAATTGTGAAGTCCATACTGATCCTACCAGTCCAACCAGATTCCGGTGCTTGATTGAAGATAGTATGTGACACTCGCGCTTGAAGCATTTATGACTTTGCGCAATGTCTGTATTTAGAACCTTAACAGCTAAAATGTTTGTCTCATCTGCAAAAGTAGCTTTGTAAACTGATCCAAAGCCTCCCTTCCCTATTAAATTTTTCTCGTTAAAACCATCAGTTGCTGCTTCAAGTTCCCTTTGACTATAAGTCTTGCCTCCTCGTCTTCTTAGAAAGGCCATTATATCTATATATGGATCCACATCATTATCCAGACTCACAGAAGGCTCAGTTTTCTTTTTCAGGAAGCACCAGTAGAAAATGGCAATACACACTACAAGGCACAAAAAACTAGTCAATGTAATTACAAGGACAATATGATTCGGTATCTTGCTCTTTCGCGGCTCTTTTTTAGCTTGACAAGGAGAAAAACCAAGCACTGAAGGTCCACCACACAAGCCCTCGTTTCCCAGTAATGAGCCTCTATCAAGATATTTATAACTTTCTGTATTTGGGATTTCTCCACTTAATCTGTTATATGATAAGTTAAGAGTATCCATCGGTTTTGCTCTAGCAATCCAAGATGGAAGAGCACCGGTTAACATGTTATGAGCCAGGTCTAGAACATTAAGATTGTGGAGTTGCTGCAAGGACTCTGGTATATTGCCTTCAAGCATGTTGTTGGACAAGTTTAGGCTTTCCAATGACAAGCAATTTCTGACTGCTTCCGGTATTGGTCCTGAAAAGTTATTCCCAGATAAGTCCACTGTCAGAACATTCTCCAGTTTTCCGATACTTTCTGGGATTTCTCCTTTTAGGTTGTTGCTTGAGAGGTTGAGTGACAGAGAAAGGCCCGAGAAACGACTTACTTCACTTGGTAGAGAGCCTTCTAAATTGTTGAAAGACAAGTCAAGCAGCATTAGAAGAGAGCACTGTGTAATCTCTACAGGAATGTGCCCGGACAGGTGGTTCTTGAACAGATAAAGATATCTCAACTGCACAAGATTACCAAGTGAAGGCGGGATATAACCATCAAGACTATTGTCTCCAAGGTGTAATAAGCCAAGGTTGGCCATTGTCCCAAACTCCGCTGGAATATGCCCTTGAAACTTGTTATTTCCTAGGTCTAACCTCTGTAGTTGCTCGAGTTTTCCAAAGGATGAGGGCATCCTTTTACTCAAAGAGTTGAGCCCAAGATTTAGGTAGACAAGACCGCTCAAGTTTCCTATACTATCCGGTATCAGCCCTTCTAAATGGTTATTAACAAAATTAAAATAATAAAGATCCTTCGAAAGATGACCAATGTTCGATGGTAAAGTGCCTCTGAACAAACATGACCCTAGGTGTAGTTTCTTTAAAAATGAACAGTTGGTAAGAGCTGAGAGAAAACCAAGGCCACTACCTAAGTTATTGTTATGAAGATATAGATTCTCGAGATTTCTTAATCTACCCAGCTCCGTTGGAACTTCTCCCGTTAGATTGTTCAGAGTAAGATCAAGCAAAGTCAATCGGGAAAGATTTGAAAGTGTCTTCGGAATTTCTCCAGAGAGCCTATTTTCAAGACAGTGGAGCTTCTCCAAATTATGGAGCTTAAGTCCTAGCTCAACTGGAATTTCCCCAGTTAATGAATTCTCAACTAATGAAATCTCACGTAAAGCAGTGCAATTACTCAGAGATGAAGGTATTGATCCCCTCAGATTGTTTGTATGAGCATAAAAGATCTCTAGCTTTTTCAAATTTCCAATCTCGGGCGGGATTTCTTCTGTGAAGTAGTTAACACCCAGTTGTAATATCCTCAACTCTGTGAGATTTGATAATGAAGACGGTATAGGTCCTGTGAGATTGTTCACAGAGATTCCCAAGAATGTCAAGCTCCGTAGTAAGCCAAGTCCATTGGGTATAGTACCGGACAAGTTATTAATGGACATGTCTATAGCTTCCAACCTTCTACAATTTTGCAAGGAAGGGGGAATTTTTCCTTGAAAATGGTTTCTACTCAAATTAAGATGTGTTAACAAAGAAAGTTCTCCTATGCTACTAGGTATTTCTCCATGGAAACCATTTCCTCCCAAGGAAAGATTGGAAAGAAGAGAGAGGTTTGAAATGAATGGTGATATATAACCTTCTAAGCCTTTATCTGCAAGGTGGATGGCGACCACCCGGTTTTTCATCCTCGGATGACAGGTGATTCCAGTCCAGTTGCAGAACGGACTCCTTATGTTCCAAGCTTGGAGGGTTCCATATGGATCAAATGTTATGGCTTTGAATCTAAGAAGTGCTTGGCAATCAGTTGAGTTCCCACAGGTATTTTGTGAAACTGATGGAAGAACAAGGATGGTGAGAAAGAAGAAGGAGGCTAATGCCGGGATATAATCTAGGTCTCTTCCCATTTTCTGGCTTTTGAAGTGTTTATGATGGATGCTTGCTGGTTATATATCAAAAGCTCAGGCTTATATAATGACTTTTATGAACTGCACAAGCATTCTGCTTACGAAATATCTTTACTTCTCTTTGCTAGCTGGCTCATGGCAATTTTCGCTTGGAATGCCTAGCATTTAATGCAAATCTAGTCCCACTTTCATGCTGTATAGTTGCGCAATTCAACCAAAATTAAAGAAAGGTTTGAATTGTTCTTTCACTCAACATATTACTCTTTTTCTTTATATCGGATATTGTTTCTTCTCAAAATTTGATAATGACACACATGAGTGTAGTTTGATTCTATTAGGTTTAGTTTGTTGCGTAATTTTTCATTTTCGTATGAATTTTGATGAATCATGGAACATTGCTTGCATGCTTTGGAAACCTCAAATTTTGTCTTATCGATTTTCCGGTATTGAGTTGAATTTAGCAAGTCTTCCAATGATGACATGATGAAGGGGACTTTTAGGCTTGTGATAGGACTGTAACGTTACTCATATTATAATTAAATTAAATATAAAAGAATTAGTAATTTTAGAATTTTTAATTATGGTTAGAATAGATTTAAACCATTTAATAATACAATAAAATTGTACTTGGGGAAATATTAATTAACAACAGATGGATAATCGATTTTTATATTCTGATTGCAGTTAATCTAAATCATTCAATTGTCCATCGGAACTGATCCCATTAAAAGTAGCACAAAATCATACAATATAGTTTGATTATTTTATGGTATGACTCGTTCAAAAACCTGGAAACCTTGACAGGAGGATGGTGTGAATGGACTTGATTAGTTCATTAATTTCAACAACTCATCGACCCTTTTTTCCGGTGGAAGAGAAGCCCACGATACAGTGCCCTGTCGGATGAAATGGTCCTATGGTCTATTATGGGACCATTAAAATGAACATGAATTTGTTATTTTTTTGACATTTTGACTTATTTTTTTATTGTTTTAAAAGATTGATATCGATAAAAAATAGATATTTTTATTCATAAACAATTAAACAAACTAGATACTTATTTGAAATAGATATGATACAAATACAATTATTGATAATAACCAAAAAGTTTGGAAAAAATAATATTGAATATGTGTCTACTTTGCAATTTGAGCAAATTAGTATCTCAACTTCAAACCCAAATCATGGCCATTGCTTGACCTTTTACTTTAAGATTTGGCCATTTTGGTAACCAATAGATTACTAGCTATATAAATTTCTCCTATAATAAAAATAAAATACAACAGAAATGGTATAACACCATACTTATTCTTCAAACAATTCACATGACATAAAATATCCATAAATTAATAATTTAATTTACTAAATATTATTTTAATTGTCATACGAAACTCTTCCAATTCAATTTTAAATGATGAATGGTTAAGAAAAAAAAATTCACGTTGCCATGTTTCCAATAAAGATCTGGTGGTTCATTAATTCCATGTTGTTCATCACACTATGGTGCAAGTGCTTCTAATAAAGATCCGATGGTTCATTAATTCAATGTTGTTCGTCACATTATGGTGCAAATGCAACTAGTGGTTAATCTATGTCATGGCGTTTCGGCAGATTACATGCAGACAGACACGCAAATGGGTAACAATTAGTCATCACCATTCATGCATGTCCTTTAATGTCGACTCAAATATTCATGCACTGCTTCAACAAATTTCAAAAACCCAAACAACTAATTTCTTTGATTTAGAAAATTTAAAAATTGTACTAGTCGATTTTGTGTTACTCGATATTATAGCATCCATTAATATTCATGATTTCCGGTAAATTTGAAAATGCGAATAAGAAATATTGATCTTTTAATTCTCCATTGGATGTGTTTTTTTGTCAAACCAACAAGATGGTACATAAAATCCCAAATTATCACCGTCGCTTGACTTTTTACTTTATGATTTGGCCACCTAGGTGACCAACTCATCACTAGTTATATAAATTTCTTAGATAATAATATTAAAATACTACATAAATAATATATAACCATACTTATTCTTCAAACACATTCACATAACATAAAATATACATAAATTAATAATTTAATTATTAAATATTATTGAAATTGACATAAGAAACTCTTGCAATTAAATTTGAAATGATGAACAATTAGCAAAATTTTTTTAAAAAAAATCTCATTGCTGTGTTTCCAATAAAGACTCAGAGGTTGATTAATTCCACATTGTTAGTCATACTATGGTGTGAGTGTGCTTACTGGTTAAACTATGTCTTGTCGTTTCAACATATTACATGCAAACAAACATGCGAATGGGTAACAATTAGTCATCACCGTTCATGCAAATCCTTTGATGCCAACTCAAATATTCATGCATCGCTTCAATGGATTTCAAAATCCCGAAGAATGAATTGCTTTGATTCAAAAAATTTTAAAATTGTAGTGAGCAGTTTTCTGTTGCTAACGATTATAGTATCCATTAATATTCATGCTTTTCGGCAAATTTGATAATGCATATAAGAAATATGCATCTTTTAATTCTCTATCGAATCTGTTTCTCCGTCGAACCAACAATGATGGTACATAGAATCCCAAATTATGGCCATTGCTTCACCTTTTATATTATGATTTGGCCAATTTGGTGACCAACAAATCACTATTTGTATAAATTTATCGGATAATAATATTAAAATACTACATAATAATATGTAACCATACTTACTCTTCAAACACATTCACATGACATAAAATATCCATAAATTAATAATTTAATTAAGTAAATATTATTTAAATTTTCATACGAAACTCATGCAATTCAATTTTAAATGATTAACGGTTAGGAAAAAAAAGTTCCCGTTGCCATGTTTCCAATAAATATCTGGTGGATAATTAATTCCATGTTGTTCGTCATACTATAGTGCGGGTGCGCTTGGTGGTTAATCTATGTCATGTCGTTTCGGCAGCTACATGCAAACAGAATTGCAAATGGGTAACGATTAGTCATCACTGTTCATGCATGTCCTTTGATGCCAGCTCAAATATTCATGCATCGCTTTAACGAATTTCAGAAACATGAACAATGAATTGCTTTGATTTAGAAAATTTACAATTTGTAGTGGTCAGTTTTATGTAGCTAGTGATTCTAGTGTTCATTAATATTCATGTTTTTCGGCAAATTTGAAATGCGGATTAGAAATATGCATCTTTTAATTCTCCATTAGATGTGTTTCTCCATCGAACCAATAACGATGGTACATAAAATCCAAAATTATGGCCGTCGCTTAACCTTTTACTCTATGATTTAGCCACTCTGGTGACTAACAAATCACTAGTTATATAAATTTCTTCTATAATAATATTAAAATACTACAAAAATAATATATAACCATACTTATGCTTCAAACACATTCACATGACATAAAATATCCATAAATTATTAATTTAATTTAGTAAATATTATTTAAATTTCATATGAAACAATTGCAATTCAATTTAAATAATGAAGGTTTAGGAAAAAAATTTCCCGTTGTTGTGTTTCCAATAAAGATCCGGTGGTTAATTAATTCCACATTGTTCATCATACTATGGTGCAGGTGTGCTAAGAGGATAATCAATGTCATACCATTTTGGCATATTACAAGCAGACAAACATGCAATGGGAAACGATTAGTTATCACCGTTCATGCATGTCCTTTGATGCCAACTCAAATACTCATGCACTGCTTCAACGAATTTCAAAAACCCAAACAACGAATTTCTTTGATTCAGAAAATTGAAAAATTTTACTAGTCAGTTTTATGTTGCTCGAGATTGTAGCATCCATTAATATTCATGCTTTCCGGCAAATTTGAAAATGCGAATAAGAAATATTGATCTTTTAATTCTCCATCTGATGTGTTTCTCCGACGAACCAACAACGATGATATATAAAATCCCAAATTATGACCGTCGCTTAAGCTTTTACTTTATGATTTGGCTGTGACCAACAAATCACTAGTTATTTAAATTTCTCACATAATAATATTAAAATACTAAAGAAATAATATATAACCATACTTATTCTTCAAACACATTCACATGACATAAAATACACATAAATTAATAATTTAATTTAGAAAATAATATTTGAATTGTCATATGAAACTCTTGAATTCAATTTTAAATGATGAACGATTAGGAAAAATAAAATTCCCATTGCCGTGTTTCCAATAAAGATCCGGTGGTTAATTAATTCCACGTTGTTCGTCATGCTATGGTACGAGTGCGCTTGGTGGTTAATCTATGTCATGCAATTTCAGCAGATTACATGCAAACAGACATACAAATGGGTAACCATTAGTCATCACCGTTCATGGATGTCATTTGATGCCAACGCAAAAATTGTTTGACCGCTTGAACGAATTTCAAAAACCCAAACAATGAATTGCTTTGATTTAGAAAATTTTAAAATTGTAGAGATCAATTTTATGTTGCTAGTAATTATTGTGTCCATGAATATTCATGCTTTTTCAGCAAATTTGAAAATGCATATTAGAAATATGCATCTTTTAATTGTCCATCGGATGTGTTTCTCTATTAGACCAACAACAATGGTACATAAAATCCCAAATTATGGCCGTCACTTAAAGTTTTACTTTATGATTTGGCCACTTTGGTGACCAACAAATCTCTAGCTGTATAAATTTCACTTATAATAATAATAAAATACTATATAAATAATACATAACCATAATTATTCTTAAAACACATTCACATGACATAAAATATCCATAAATTAATAATTCATATTACTAAATATCATTTAAATTGTCATATGAAACCCTTGCAATTCAATTTCAAATGATGAATGGTTAGGAAAAAAATTCCCATTGTCGTGTTTCCAATAAAGATCTGGTGGTTAATTAATTCCATGTTGTTCGTCACATTATGGTGCAAGTGCACTTGGTGGTTAATTTATGTCTGTCACACCCTCAAAACAAACCTAGATGGATAACCTGAAGTTATCATATCACGTGTGCACCCATAATATGAGAACTGTCTTGCAAGTTAGAGTTTGCAAGGCTCTACCTGAATAATTACTATGTAATCATCTAATATGAAATTATATTTGTGATAAATAAAGAAATCTGATTTCCTACAGTCCACTAGAATCGCAGAGAATTGGTATCCCCTACCAAATAGTAAAATAAATAAATCATCTATGTTTTACAAACTTGAAACTACCACATTACATTTCTCATCCTTAAACAAAGCTTATATTATACAAGAAATAGAATCTTAACAAGCTATATTATCTATCTATTTCTCATAACAAATTGTCTTCTATCTTCAAGGGTTCTTCTCCACACTAACCTATCCCAAAACCGATGCTTCAGCTATTCCTGCACCAAAACTGTGGGGGTGTGAACTCAATCATAGCTCAGTGAATAACAAAATCAAATCACATAACAAACAGATGTCAACCAAGTTTTTATTAAACAAACATATGCAATGAACACTTAGCCATATGATATGCATAGTTTAGAGGATCGGAATCCAAATTAATGCAGATTTATGCCCTCTCTTGGAAATTAAAGGACTGAATACAAGTCATTCACGCCCAAGAGAATTGTGAACTAAGGAAGATGGTGCATACTCAATCTTGAGCCTTCAACTCATATTCTTCTTAGCACAAAAATCATTTCTTTTATACCAAAGATATAACCGTCAACTGCCCCTTAGATATCTCCAAGAATGGAGGATTTTGTCTCTAAATACTTTTTATTGAAAAATAACCTCTAATTTCCCCTTAGACTTAACTAAGGATGGAGGATTTTCTTTGAAACTCATTTTGTTGAAACATAACCTCTATCTACTCTCTAGACGCGATAAGGAGTGAGGACTTCTTCTTGAAATAATTTTGTGCATAAAACCAAAACATTTACTTCACCAATCAATCTTCTTTTTAAGCCCCGTCTCCTCACTTAACCCGCTTGGGGGAATAGCCTACACCAGAGCCCCACAGGACACGAGCAGTCTTTTGGAGAATAATTCGCTTCCTTAGAACTACAGAACCTTCCCTAAATATTAATCCCTTAAGCCGACTCTGACACGGGCTGTGTCCCTCAGTGCCTGCTTAGTTCCCGCAAAGCTGACATCCCTACTAGTAGCCTTCATGTAGACTCACTGGTCCCATATCAAGCACTACTATCGAAATATTAATACGTGACGTAAACTCCTACCAATACATGAATGATGTTATGCAATGCATGTCCAATTCAATTAGGGTTAACTAGGATTTATATCATGTTAGTTAATAACCATATAAGTTTCAAACACTCAACAATACATAATGCACAAATCACACAAAACAAAGGTTATCACTCAATCCAATCACCAAATAGCAAACGAATTCCCAAACCCCATGCATAACTAGTTATATTAGTATTAACTTAAGTGAAACTATATTACAAACACAAGCAAAGTGATGAGATTATTGTTACCCACCTAGTATCCAAGTTAAAACTTAGCTATTCTCTAGGAAGACCAAAGCACTATCCCCATCAATCATCCAATCATCCCAACATTATCATCAGCATCAAATCATCATCCTTCATATAAAATCCAAACAATGATAGAAAGTTGGCTAAAGGCTATTGAAGAGAACATATAACAAAAGCAAATATCAATCTAATTCATTTTAACTGATTCAAGTCAATTTAGTCAAGTAGAACTTAAGTTTGTTAGCTAAGCTCATTTTATGTCTACTCTCTTCATTTAATCCAATTATCCATTCAATTTGTAAAAACACTTAAATCATGGTTAATTATATCACTTAGTAATCACAACACATCAACTATCATTTATCCATTTCATTTTAACTCAAAAAGATCCATTTTATATCTAACTATATATACTTAACTAGTAAACACAAGTTTTAACTTTGTTTGGAAAATATAGCGGCTAGAATCAATCAAAATTTAGCCTATGACACTTTTCGATTTTGCAAAAACTTAAAACATTAAAGTTGTAGAGTTCTTTTTGGGCTTTTTGTAGCCTTTTAAATCACTTCATTCTGCGTTCGGATGAGAAAGTTATGATCAATTAAAATTAAGTCGACAAGGAAAAGAAGGACAAGATGACCCTGGCTCCATATGGGCGTATCAAGGGTGGTAGCGGCCACCAGGCCCCTTGCCACCCCATATCAAGGGTGGTGGTGGCCACCACACACCTTACCATGCCCTATATGGGTTTAGCAGGGGGACAGTGGCTACCATGCCCTATATGGGCCCAGATCGTGTCCCCTGCTTCTTTTACTTCATCAAGTCACTTTCCAACATGTTTTATTCATCAAACACCATTCCAACACCTTATCAACTCAGCAACATGAATTATAACACACTTATACCTATCATTACATTTTGTTTACTCCATTCATCTCATCAATCCTTTAATCTATCCATGAACACATATATACACTTAGGTCTTTAATGTATAAGTTCATACATCACTTGCTTATAAGTTTCATCTTAATCTCTACCTATAACTAGTATTGAACCATCATGTATAAGCAATCACAACAAATGAAACGAATAAACAACATCATATTTACATGTTTAAGGAATTTAACTATCTAGTTCTTCATGATTACTACTACGACATGGTTAATGAAGCTGCATCTAGCTTATTCCTCACTTCCTAACTTCCTTCCTAACTTTAATCTCTCTTATAGTCTTCTTAAAATTGAGATTTGTTAATGGAATTGAGAGAGAAGAAGAGAAGAAGAAAAGAAAGAAGAAAAAAACATAAGGAACAAAAAAAGAAAGAAAGAAAGAAGGAAAGAAGAAAAGAAGAGGAATGGCAGCCAAAAAGGAGAGAGAAAGGAATTAAATAGGATAAGACCAAAAATTAATTAAGTACATTTAGGATTAAAGACTTTGATTTAAACTTGTAAGATCATTATATTGAGCATTAAAAACAATCAGAAGAAGATTTCAAAATGTAAATAAGTAAAATAGTTAACTCGACTTATAAACTAAGTTTAGAAATTCAATTTTGTAAAACTTGATATTTAATTGAGTTTGGGTTTAGAAACTAATATTTTTAAATAAGTAGGTAATCTCAAAATTCATGAAAATTAAAAATATAGAATTTAGATTTTAGAGACTACCTTTAAGTATGTTAGAAATCTAAATATCGAGCTCAAGAAAATCTAAGACCATTTGTAGTTCAAGGGAAATGGATAGTCAATTAAAATCGATTGACAAAATAGTGTAATTTGGCTTGATGAAAAAAAAATTAAAGTGAGTAAACAATTTGAAAGAAATAGAGTTCAAATTTAATAACTAAAAGGATTTAAGAATGTAGTTCGTGAAATGGATAATTGAAGTAAAAAAAAGATTGAAAAAGAGTATTTGAATCTCAATTTCAATTAAGTCTAGTTAATAATTAATTATATCAATCTATCCAATTATTACCTATAATTCAAATCACTTATTTGAATTAAACTATCTAAACTCAATTATTAAATTATACTCTAAACAACTTTAAGATTAATTACCCATTGGTAGTTGACATTATATTAGCTTTAGTTTTCATAATTCGAAAGCTTTTAATCATTTTAGGATTTTATTATTTTGCTCAATCTTTCATTGTTTTATTCCAATTAATTTAGATTGAAATTTGATATTATTTCCACTTTCATTGCAATTCTGAATTATTGAATAATCTATTATTTATTGGGTTAATATCTTATATTTTTGTATTCATTATCCAATCTGTTTAATATTTCTCATTGAGTTATGCTTTCTTGCTATATTAATTTGGAGTTTGTTATAATATTTTTATTTTCATAAAGCATCTTAAAATATAGAGTATGAAAAACTTAGTAACATTCTTTTATAATTATTTATTTGCTCATCGTTCATTTATTTACATACATATATTTATAATTTCACCTTGGTTACTTTTGTAGAATTTTATCTTGAAATATAGAAATTTAAATTTTTAAACAATCACTAAATTATATAAATTTCAATATTTTTAGATCGTAAGGAATTTGGAATGTCTTCTTTGAATTTTCTTAAAACTTTTTCAATAATTTTACATTATTTTCTTAATGATTATTATTTTGAGTTATATGAATTTGGATTATTAAAATGTCATATCATTTCGGCATATTACATGTAGACAAACATGAAAATGGGTAACCATTAGTCATCACCGTTCATGGATATCATTTAATGCCAACTCAAATATTCATGGATATCATTTAATGCCAACTCAAATATTCATGGACTACTTCAACGAATTTCAAAAACTCAAACAAAGAATTGATTTAATTCAAAAAATTTTAAAATTGTAGTGATTAGTTTTGTGTTGCCGGTGGTTATAGTATCCATTAATATTAATGCTTTTCAGCAAATTTGAAAATGCGGATAATAAATATGCATCTTTTAATGCTCCATTGGATGTGTTTCTTCGTCAAACCAACAATGATGGTACATAAAATCCCAAATTATGGCTGTGCTTTACCTTTTATCTTATGATTTAGCCACTTTGGTGACCAACAAATCACCAATTATATAAATTTTGCTTATTATAATATTAAAATACTACATAAATAATATATAACCATACTTATTCTTCAAACACATTCACATGACATAAAATATACATAAATTAATATAGTAAATATTATTTAAATTATCATATGACACTCTTGCAATTCAATTTTAATTGATGAACGGTTCGAAAAAAAAAATTCCTGTGTTTCCAATAAAAATCCTTTCATTAAATAATTCCACGTTATTCATCACACTATGGTGCGAGTGCACTTGGTGGTTAATCTATGTCGTGCCGTTTTGACAGATTACATGCAGACAGACATGCAAATGGGTAACCATTAGTCATCACCATTCATGCATGTCCTTTGATGCCAACTCAAATATTCATGTACTGCTTCAACATATTTCAAAAACCCTAACAGTGAATTGCTTTGATTTAGAAAATTTAAAAATTGTAGCGATCAATTTTGTGTTGGTGATTATTGTGTCCATCAATATTCATGCTTTTCGGCAAATTTGAAAATGTGGGTAAGAAATATGATTCTTTTAATTCTCCATTGGATGTGTTTTTCGTCGAACCAACAAGGATGGTACATAAAATCCTATATTATGGCAGTCGCTTCAAGTTTTAGTTTATGCTTTGCCCACTTTGGTGACCAACAAATCTCTAGCTTTATAAATTTCTCCTATAATAATATTAAAATACTACATAAATAATATATATCCATACTTATTCTTCAATCACATTCACATGACATAAAATATACATAAATTAATAATTTAATTTAGAAAATAATATTTAAATTGTCATAAAAAACTCTTGCAATTCAATTTTAAATGATGAACGATTACGAGAAAAAAGTTCTCGTGTTTCCATTAAAGATCCGGTGGTTATTTAATTCCACGTTGTTCATCATACTAAGGTATGAGTGCGCTTGGTGGTTAATCTATGTCATGCCATTTTGGCATATTACAAGTAGACAGACATGCAAATGAGTAATCGTTAGTCATCACCGTTTATGCATGTCCTTTGCTGCTAACTCAAATATTCATGCACCGCTTCAACGCATCTAAAAAACTTGAACAATGAATTGCTTTGATTCAGAAAATTTAAAAACTATAGTGATCAGTTTTGTGTTTCTAGTGATTATAGTAGCCATTAATATCCATGCTTTTCTATAGAATTGAAAATGCGGATATGAAATCTGCATCTTTTATTTCTCCGTCAGGTGTGTTTCTCCATCAAACCAATAACGATGGTATATAAATCCCAAATTATGGTCGTCGCTTCACCTTTTACTTTATTATTTGGCCACTTTGGTGACCAGCAAATCACTAATTATATAAATTTCTCCAATAATAATATTAAAATACTTCAGAAATAATATATAACAATGCTTATTCTTAAAACACGTTCACATGACATAAAATATCCATAAATTAATAATTTAATTTACTAAAAATCATTTAGATTGTCATACGAAACTCTTGCAATTCAATTTTAAATGATGAACGATTAGGAAAAAAAAATTCACATTGACGTGTTTCAAATAAAGATCCGGTAGATAATTAATTCCATGTTGTTCGTCATATTATAGTGCGAGTGCACTTGGTGGTTCATCTATGTCATGTCGTTTTGGCATATTACATGCAAGCAGACATGCAAATGGGTAAACCATTAGTCATCACCATTCACGCATGTCCTTCGATGCCAACTCAAATATTCAAGCATCACTTCAACATATTTCAAAAACCCGAACAACGAATTGCTTTGTGTCAGAAACTTTAAAAATTGCAGTGATCAATTTTGTGTTGCTGGTGATTATTATGTCCATTAATATTTATGCTTTTTGGAAAATATGAAAATGAGGATAAGAAATATGCTTCTCTTAATTCTCCATCGAGTGTGTTACTCCATAGAACCAACAATGATGGTACATAAAATCCCAAATTATGGCCATCGCTTGACCTTTTACTTTATGGTTTGGCTACTTTAGTGAAAACTAAATCTCTAGCTTTACAAATTTCTCCTATAATAATATTAAACTACTACAAAAATAATATATAACTATACTTATTCTTCAAACAAATTCACATGACATAAAATAACTGTAAATTAATAATTTAATTTAGTAAATATTATTTAAATCGTCATATGAAACTCTTGCAATTCAATTTTAAATTGTGAAGGCTTAGGAAAAAAAATTCCTACATTGTGTTTCTAATAAAGATCCAATGGTTAATTAATTCTACATTATTCGTCATACTATGGTGCAAGTGCTCTTGATAGTTAATCTATGTCATGTTGTTGCTGCATATTACATGTAGACAGACATGCAAATGGATAACAATAAGTCATCACTATTCATGGATGTCCTTTAATGCCAACTTAAATATTCATGGACTACTTCAACGGATTTCAAAAACTCAAACAACGAATTGCTTTAATTCAAAAAATTTAAAAATTGTAGTGATCAGTTTTGTGTTGGTGGTGATTATAGTGTCCATTGATATTCATGATTTTCGCCAAATTGAAAACGCAGACATGAAATATGCATCTTTTAATTCTTCATTGGATATGTTTCTCTGTCAAACTAATAACGATGGTACATAAAATCCTAATTTATGGCCGTCACTTTACCTTTTACTTTATGATTTGACCAACAAATCACTTGTTATATAAATTTCTCCAATAATAATATTAAAGTTGTAATACCCCTCAAATATAGATAGTAGAACTCTAATCACAGGGCGTCTTTTCGTTGTAATGGCTTGGAGTTTGTAAGAACTCCAAAGTTAAGTGTGCTCTGGGTAGAGCATTCCCAAGATGGGTGACCTCCTAGGAAGTGCTGGCACCAAAAGAACAAAACCGTGTGGCATGTGGACAAAGCGGACAATACCTCAATGGTAGAGTTCGAAATTATTACACAGTACCTTTGGTATCCTGGTTGTGCCTGAAGGTGTGCTAGGTGGGCCAATGTACCTGGCATCATGATCCCTGCCCAAGGTAGCCTGAGGGCCTAGGGGCGCCCCCTCCGCTGCGACGGAGTCTGAGGTGGCAGGTCGTGACAAATGGTATCAAAGCAGTGGTTCTAGACTTGTGTAACGAAACTGACGAAGACGTTAGTTCTATAAGTAGGAGAGTATGTAATACCCCTCAAATATAGATAATAGAACTCTAATCACAGAGGCACCTTTTTGGTGTAATGGCTTGAAGTTTGTAAGAACTCCAAAGTTAAGCGTGCTTTGGGCAGAGCAATCCTAGGATGGGTGTCCTCCTAGGAAGTGTTGATACCAAAAGAATAAAACCATGCGAACGTATGGCCAAAGCAGACAATACCTTGGTGGTAGAGTTCGAGTCATTACACAGTACCTCTAGTGTCTTGGTTGTGCCTGAGGGTGTACTGGGAGGGTCAGTGTACCTGGCATCATGATCCCTGCCCAAGGTGGCTTGAGGGCCTAGGAGCGCCCCCCTCCGCTGCGGTGGAGCATAGGGTGGCAAGTTGTGACAAAAGTACTATAGAAAAAAAATATATAACCATACTTATTCTTCAAACACATTCACATGACATAAAATATACATAAATTAATAATTTAATTTAGAAAATATTATTTAAATTGTCGTATGAAACTCTTGCAATTCAATTTTAAATGATGAACGGTTAGGAAAACAAAATTCCCATTGTCATGTTTCCAATAAAGATCCGGTGGTTAATTAATTCCATGTTGTTCATCATACTATGGTGCGAGTGCACTTGGTGGTTAATTTATGACACGCCGTTTCGACAAATTACATGCGGGCAGACATGCAAATGGGTAACGACCAGTCATCACCTTTCATGCATGCCCTTTGAATGCCAACTCAAATATTCATGCACCGCTTTAACGGATTTAAGATACCCGAACAACGAATTGCTTTGAAACAAAAAAATTTTAAATTTGTAGTGGTCAGTTTTGTGTGGCTGGTGATTATGGTTTCCATTTATCTTCATGGTTTTCGACAAATTTGAAAATGTGGATTTGAAATATGCATCTTTTAATTCTCAATCATACGTTTTTCTCTGTCGAACCAACAACGATGCTACATAAAATCCCAAATTATGGTCATCGCTTCACATTTTACATTATGATTTGGCAACTTTGGCGACCAACAAATCACTAGTTATATAAATTTCTCCTATAATAATATTAAAATACTACAGAAATGATACATAACCATGCTTATTCTTCAAACACATTCACATGACATAAAATATGCATAAATTAATAATTTAATTTAGAAAATATCTTTTAAATTGTCATACAAAACTTTTTAATTCAATTTTAAATGATGGACGGTTAGGAAAAAAAAAAGTCCATGTTGTCGTGTTTCCAATAAAGATCCGATGGATAATTAATTCCACCTTGTTTGTCATACTATGGTGCGAGTGCGCTTGGTGGTTAATCTATGTCATGCTGTTTTAGCATATTACATGCAGACAAACATGCAAATAGGTGACGATTAGTCATCATCGTTCATGCATGTCCTTTGATGCCAACTTAAATATTCATGCACTACTTTAGCGAATTTCAAAAACATGAACAACGAATTGCTTTGATTCAAAAAATTTAAAATTTGTTATAGTCAGTTTTGTGTATCTAGTGAATATAATGTCCATTAATATTCATGCTTTTTCGTAAATTTGAAAATGTGAATTAGAAATATGAATCTTTTAATTCTCCATTGGATGTGATTCTCCATTTTTCTTATGAAACTTTTGCAATTCAATTTTAAATGGTTGAAGGCATAGGAAAAAAAAATTCTTGTTGCTATGTTTCCCATAAAGATCCGATGGTTAATTAATTCCATGTTATTCATCATACTTTGGTGCGAGTGCGCTTGGTAGTTAATCTATGTCATGTCGTTTCGACAGATTACATGCAGACAGACATGCAAATGGGTAAGGATTAGTCATCACCGCTCATGCATGTCCTTTCATGCCAACTCAAACATTAATGCACTACTTAGATGAATTTCAAAAACCCGAACAACGAATTGCTTTGATTTAGAAAATTTAAAAATTTTATGATCAATTTTGTGGTTCTGATGATTATAGTGTCCATTAATGCTTTTCGCCAAATTTGAAAATGCAGACATGAAGTATGCAACTTTTAATTCTCCATCAGATGTGTTTCTCCGTCGGACCAATGATGATGGTACATAAAATCCCAAATTATGGCCGTCGCTTGACCTTTTACCACCGTTCATGCATGTCCTTTGATGCCAACTTAAACATTAATGCACTACTTAGATGAATTTCAAAAACCCGAACAACGAATTGCTTTGATTTAGAAAATTTAAAAATTTTAGTGATCAATTTTGTGGTTCTGATGATTATAGTGTCCATTAATATTTATGTTTTTTGCCAAATTTGAAAATGCGGTCATGAAGTATGCATTTTTTAATTCTCCATCGGATGTATTTCTCCGTCGAACCAAAAACGATTGTACATAAAATCCTAAATTATGGCTGTTGCTTCACCTTTTACTTTATAATTTGGCCGCTTTGGTGACCAACAAATCACTAGTTACATAAATTTCTCTTATAATAATATTAAAATACTACAGAAGAAAATATATAGTCATGATTGTTCTTTAAACTAATAAATTAATAATTTAATTAAGAAAATATTATTTAAATTGTCATATGAAACTCTTGCAATTCAATTTTAAAAAGTGAAGGCATAGGGAAAAAAATTCCTATTGCCATGTTTGCAAAAAAGATCCAGTGGTTAATTAATTCCACATTGTTCGTCATACCATGGTGCGAGTTCACTTGGTGGTTAATCTATGTCATGTCGTTTCGGTAGATTACGTGCAGACAAACATGCAAATGGGTAACGATTAATCGTCACCGTTCATGCATGTCCTTTGATGCCAACTCAAATAATCAAGCACCGCTTTAACGAATTTCAGAAACCTGAACAATGAATTGCTTTTTAAAATTTGTAGTGATCAGTTTTGTGTAGCCAGTGATTATAGTCTCCATTAATATTCATACTTTCTGACAAATTTAAAAATGCAAATTAGAAATATGCATCTTTTAATTCTCTATTCGATGTGATTCTTCGTCAAACCAACAATGATGGTACATAAAATCCCAAATTATGGCAGTCGCTTGACCTTTCACTTTATGATTTGGTCACTTTGGTAACCAACATATCACTAGTTATATAATTATCCCCTTTAATAATATTAAAATAATATAGAAATAATACAAAACCATACTTATTCTTTCAAAACATTCATAAGACATAAAGTATCATAAATTAATAATTTAATTTAGTAAATATTATTTAAATTGCCTTATGAAACTCTTCCAATTCAATTTTAAATGGTGAAGGCTTAGGAAAAAAAATCATGTTATCGTGTTTCTAATAAAGATCCAATGGTTAATTAATTCCACATTGTTCGTCAGACTATGGTGCAAGTACGCTTGGTAGTTAATCTATATCATGGCGTTTCGGCATAATACGTGCAGACAAACATGCAAATGGGTAATGATTAGTCATCAATGTTTATGCCATGTCCTTTGATGCCAACTCAAATATTCATGCACCACTTCAACGAATTTCAAAAACATGAACAACAAATTGCTTTGATTTAGAAAATTTATAAATTTTTGTGATGAATTTTGTGTTGCTGGTGATCATAGTGTCTATTAATATTAATGCTTTTTTTGCAAATTTTAAAATGCGGATAAGAAATATGCTTCTTTTAATTCTCCATCAGATGTTTTACTCCATCGAACCAATAATGATGGCACATAAAATCCCAAATTACGGCCGTTGCTTAACCTTTTCCTTTATGATTTTGCCACTTTGTTGACCAACAAATCACTAGTTATATAAATATCTCCTATAGTAATGTTAAAATACTACAAAAAAAATATATAATCATACTTATTCTTCAAATGGCATAAATTATCCGTAAAGTAATAATTTAATTTAGTAAATATGATTTAAATTGTCATATAAAACTCTTACAATTCAATTTTAAATGATGAAAGGTTAGGGAAAAGAAATTCCCATTGTCATGTTTCCAATAAAGATCCAGTGGTTAATTAATTCCACATCGTTCGTTATACTATGGTGCGAGTGCGCTTGGTGGTTAATCTATATCATGCCATATTGGTAGATTACATGCAACCAGACATACATATGGGTAATGATTAGTCATCACCATTCATGCATGTCCTTTGATGCCAACTCAAATATTCATGCACCACGAATTTAAAAAACCCGAACAACGAATTGCTTTGATTCAGAAACTTTAAAATTTGTAGTGGTTAGTCTTGTGTTGTTGGTGATTATAGTGTCCATTAATATTCATGCTTTTCGACAAATTTGAACATGCATATTAGAAATATGCATCATGTAATTCTCCATCGGATGTGTTTCTCCATCGAACCAACAACGATGCTACATAAAATCCTAAATTATAGCAATCATTTGACCTTTTACTTTATGATTTGGCGACTTTGGCGACCATCAAATCACGAGTTATATAAACTTCTCCTATAATTATATTAAAATACTACAAAAATATATAACCATACTCATTCTTTAAACAAATTCACATGACATAAAATATCCATAAATTAATAATTTACTTTAGTAAATATTATTTAAATTTTTATACAAAACTCTTGCAATTCGATTTTAAATGATGAACGGTTAGGGAAAAAAATTCTCATTGTCATGTTTCCAATAAAGATCCAGTGGTTAATTAATTCCACGTTGTTTGTCATACTATGGTGCGAGTGTGCTTGGTGGTTAATCTATGTCATGCCATTTTAGCACATTACATGCACATAGACATGTAAATGGGTCATGATTAGTTATCACCATTCATACATGTCCTTTGATGCCAAATCAAATATTAATGCACCGTTTTAATGAATTTAAAAAACCCGAATAACAGATTGCTTTGATTTAGAAAATTTAAAATTTGTAGTGGTCAGTTTTGTGTTGCTGGTGATTATAATGTCCACTAATATTTTTGCTTTTCAACAAATTTGTAAATGTGGATTAGAAATATGCATATTTTAATTCTCCATTAGATGTGTTTCTCCATCGAACCAACAACGATGCTACATAAAATCCCAAATTATGATAAATGCTTGACCATTTACTTTATGATTTGGCCACTTTGGTGACTAGCGAATCTCTAGTTATATAAATTTCTCCGATAATAATGTTAAAATACTATAGAAATATTATGTAACCACACTTATTCTTCAAACACATTCATATGACATAAAATATTAGAAATTAATAATTTAATTTAGTAAATATTATTTAAATTGTCATATGAAACTACTACAATTCAATTTTGTCGTGTTTCCAATAAAGATCAGATGATTAATTAATTCTACGTTGTTCATCATACTATGGTACGGGTACTCTTGGTGGTTAATCTATGTCATGTCGTTTCGACAGATTACATGCAGACAAACATGCAAATGGGTAACCATTAGTCATAATCATTCATGCATGTCCTTTGTTGCCAACTCAAATATTCATGCACCGCTTCAACAAATTTCAAAAACATAGACAAGGCATTGCTTTGATTAAGAAAATTTAAAAATTTTAGTGATTAGTTTTGTGTTGTTGGTGATT
Source organism: Combretum micranthum (assembly GCA_024138025.1). Lineage (NCBI taxonomy): Eukaryota > Viridiplantae > Streptophyta > Magnoliopsida > Myrtales > Combretaceae > Combretum > Combretum micranthum. The sequence goes on from JAMXBD010000293.1 coordinate 1,093,537, forward strand.
ATAGTGTCTATTAATATTCATGCTTTTCGGCAAATTTGAAAATGCAAATATGAAATATGCATCTTTTAATTCTCCATAAGATGTTTTTCTCTTTTAAACCAACAACGATGGTACATAAAATCCAGATTTTGGCCATCACTTGACCTTTTACTTTATGATTTAGCCGTGACCAACAAATCATTATTTATATAAATTTCTCCGATAATAATTTTAAAATACAACAGAAATAAAATATAATCATGCTTATTCTTCATACACATTCACATGACATAAAATATCCATAAATTAATAATTTAATTTAGAAAATATTATTTAAATTCTCTTACGAAACTCTTGCAATTCAATTTCAAATGATGAACGGTTAGGAAAAAAATTTCATGTTGCCGTGTTTAACAAAGATTAAGTGGTTAATTAATTCCATGTTGTTTGTCATACTATGGTGTGAGTGCGCTTGGTGGTTAATCTATGTCATGTCGTTTCAGCAGATTACATGCAGACAGACATGCAAATGGGTAACCATTAGTCATCACCGTTCATGCATGTCATTTGATGACAACTCAAATATTCATGCACTGCTTCAATGAATTTTAAAAACCCGAACAATGAATTTCTTTGATTTAGAAAATTTTAAAATTGTAGTGATTAGTTTTGTGTTGCTGGTGATTATTGTGTCCATTAATATTCATGCTTCTTGGAAAATTTGAAAAAGCCGATAAGAAATATGTATCTTTTAATTCTCCATCAGATGTGTTTCTTTGTTGAATTAACAACGATGATACATAAAATCCTAAATTATGGCCGTTGCTTGCCCTTTTACTTGATGATTTGGCCACTTTGGTGACCAACAAATCTTCAGCTTTATCAATTTCTCCTATAATAACATTAAAATACTACGAAAATAATATAACCATACTTATTTTTAAAACACATTCACATGACATAAAATATCCATAAATTAATGATTTAATTTACTAAAAATCATTTAAATTGTCATACAAAACTCTTGCAATTCAATTTTAAATGATGAATGCATAGCAAAAACAAAAAAAAAAAATTCCCGTTGTTGTGTTTCCAATAAAGATCCGATGGTTATTTAATTCCACATTGTTTGTCATACTATGGTGCGAGTGTGCTTGGTGGTTAATTTATGTCATGCCATTTTGGTAGATTGCATGTAGACAGACTTGCAAATGGGTAACAATCAATCATCACCGTTTATGCATGTCCTTTGATGCCAACTCAAATATTCATGTGCGGTTTCAACGGATTTCAAAAACTCAAACAACAAATTGCTTTGATTCAGAAAATTTAAAAATATTAGTGATCAATTTTGTGTTGCTGGTGATAGTATCCATTAATATTAATGCTTTTTGGCAAAGTTTAAAATGTGGATTAGAAATATGCATCTTTTAATTCTCCATCGAATGTGTTTCTTCATCAAACCAACAACGATGGTATGTAAAATCCCAAATTATGGCTGTCACTTGACCTTTTACTTTAGTATTTTGCCATTTTGGTAACCAACAAATCACTAATGATATAAATTTCTCCTATTATAATATTAAAAAACTGCATAAATTATATATAACCATACTTATTCTTCAAACACATTCACATCATAGAAAATATCCATAAATTAATAATTTAATTTAGTAAATATTATTTAAATTGTCACAACAAACTCTTGCAATTCAATTTCAAATGACGAACGGGTAGGAAAAAAAATTCCCGTTGTCGTGTTTCCAAGAAAAATCTGGTGGTTAATTAATTCCACGTTGTTCATCATACTTTGGTGCAAGTGCGCTTGGTGGCTAATCTATGTTATACCATTTCGGCAGATTACATGTAAACAGACATGCACATGGGTAACGATTAGTCATCACCATTCATGCATGTCCTTTGATGCCAACTCAAATATTCATGCACCACTTCAATGAATTTCAAAAACTGGAACAACGAATTGCTTTGATTTAGAAAATTTAAAATTGTAGTGATCAGTTTTGTGTTGATGGTGATTATAGTGTGCATTAATATTCATGCTTTTTGGCAAATTTTAAAATTCAAATAAGTAATATGCATCTTTTAATTCTCCATCAGATGTGTTTCTCTGACGAACCAACAACGATGGTACATAAAGTCCCAAATTATGGCCATCACTTATCCTTTTACTTTATGATTTGGCCACTTTTGTGACTAACAAATCACTAGTTATATAAATTTATCCTATAATAATATTAAAACACTACATAAATAATATATGACCATACTTATTCTTCAAGCACATTCATATGATATAAAATATCCATAAACTAATAATTTTTATTTAGTAAATATTATTTAAATTGTCATACGAAACTCTTGCAATTCAATTTTAAATGATGAATGGTTAGGAAGAAAAAAATTCCTGTTGTCGTGTTTCCAATAAAGATTCGGTGGTTAATTAATTCCACATTGTTTGTCATACTATGGCACGAATGTGGTTGGTGCTTAATTTATGTCATGCCATTTCGACAAATTACATGAAGACAGACATGCAAATGGGTAACGATTAGTCATCACCATTCATGCATGTCCTTTGATACCAACTCAAATATTCATGCACCGGTTCAACGAATTTAAAAAACCTGATCAACGAAATCCTTTGATTCAGAAAATTTAAAAATTGTAATGATCAATTTTGTGTTGCTAGTGATTATAATGTCCATTAATATTCATGCTTTTCGGTAAATTTGAAAATGTGGATAAGAAGTATGCATTTTTTAATTCTCCATCGGATGTGTTGCTCCAACGAACCAACAACGATGGTACATAAAATCCCAAATTATGGTCGTCGCTTCACCTCTTACTTTATGATGGAGTGCAATGAGTACACTTATAATACCTGAACTAACAAGCTAGCTTTGTTAGATGACGTGGCACGTCCATCTAATAGAAACTTTTCGCGTGCAAAATTACTACTTAGGCTAACAAGGACATGGCAACTAATTTCTTATTTATATTTTCGTTTTAAATTATTTTGTTTTCTATTAATAATATTAACACTTTTTCAAGCCCTTACCCATCTTAGATAAGGTCAACCTTCATTTCCCTTGTGGCGTCCTTTTTCTCTGGAAATGCTCTTTCGTCTAGCTTCATGATATATACAAGTTCATTTTTTTAAGGATCTTTTCATGTGGGACTTAAACCTACCCAAAAGAATAAACTCGTCATTCTCTGAAACACGACCTAAGCAAAAGTAATATCAATAATAATAGAGAAGGAGGACAAGATCATACGTACACTATCATGAAAGATGGCCACAAGAAAAAACGTTGCTCACATCGCCTTTGCCCAACTTTTGAGGTGTGAATGGGCATTCACTGGTAATGTGAGAAAATAGTTTTTGACAGTGTAACCTTCACAAGCCACGAGTTGGTGATGTTCCAATATAATGCAAGATGCTAAGAAAACTACTAGCCCGCAACCAGCCAGCCTTATTCCCTAAATTTTCATGAGTGTTGTAGAGCATTAATTCTGCGGATTCCCATCATAAAATGTTAAAAGCTTGTTGATTATATCATCACTCATCGGCATTCTTTTGGATCGTAACTATGCGTGATGGTGTTGGATAATAAACATTATCTAGACCAAGATTCCACAGCTACGAATTCTCATCACCATTCTCATTTTGATCCTACCAATGTGGATAATAAACGTAAGCTTGGCTTTAAGATCCACATAAAAAGACCCCTTTCAATTTTGCCTTGCGCTTCAAGCGGATCATCTCCTTCTTCGGAACATAAAATCCCCTTTTCGTAAAAACAATCGTTTGTTGTTTAGCAACCATGTTATCACTACCCCTCAGTTTCACTTTGCAAAAACAAAGGAGTTTTTGTACTTGTTAAACAACCTGTGATCCATTGAGGAAAACTTATACATAACTCAATTCACCTAATCATGACACATAATAAGCTATAAATAACGTGACTTTTCATACTTTTTCCCTCAAGCATACATTCATTAAATTCTAAAGTTGTAGCAAGTGGATAGAAACAAGAGACAGAGAGATATTTGTGACCTCCAATTTTCTCTCTCATGAAGATTAGGAGAATGAGACAATTAATGCATGGTCCAAGGGAGTAATTATGTGAGTGAAATAAGGAATAAAATAATAAAATATTATTTTTACCTTTTTTATTCATTTATATAACCTCGATTTCTCTATTTGTACAATAATGAAAACCATAATTGTGTGAAAAAAGTTAAAAAAAAAATTGCAATTTTAATGATAAAATAATTAAAAAATCCTTGCGATACCACGCAACTGGCACGTGGCGTGTTATTCTATCCAAAAGCCTAATCAAAGCTAGGCACAAGCTCGACACCTTTATACAGTCATCGTGTAGTAGCTGCGTCTACATGGCTGATATGCCAATCTCTTCACATGTCCTGTGTGTAGTGGCAAATTCGAGCCGAAGACCATTGAACAATTAAGCGTTATACTAAATGAAAGCAATCGAAAGTAAACATGGCCAAACAACCTTAATTAAACATAAGCATGGTGATTACATGATGTGATGAGACGAGACAAAATCACATCAGAAAACGAGAGAATAATTTAAATCGATAAGGATTTAAGACTTTGGAAAATAACCGTCTACTTATTGATGCATTTAATTAGTAGTCAATCATGTTTCCTATCACAAATTACTTTTATATCATGTTTGCAGAGTTCATCTTCAAAAGAAGTTGTCTTTCAAAAGTAGGAAAAAATTATGAGAATCTTCCACAGCTGTTTTTTTTTTTTTCCAAACAGAGTATGCATCCATCATCAACTTGACGGCATCGGAAACATCCTCCACGCACTAACGGAACTCGAATGCTTTAGCTTCGTCAAGCGACTAGTATTGGAGAAGAAGATGATTGATTTGGTTATGTGACTTAGTATGTGAGAGGGGCTATGTTCGGTGCCGTCGTTGGGGTTAGTGTGGCGGAGAAGGAAGATTGGGTTGTGTTGCCGTGGCTGGCCTTGGCGAGTCATGTGGCTCGGTTCCCCTGTTTAACGCGGTTGCTTGGGTGGAGATCCTCATCGTTGTTCAATGAAGATGATGTGGGGGTTAGCATTGCTTGACAAAGATGAGTTAGAGAGAGAAAGCAAGATTTGGTGTAGAGAGAGAAAGAGAATAAGGAAGAAGACGACTTCTTATCCATTTCCAAACCTCCTCCTTTGATTTGCAATAGTGATATACATATAATGTGTATTTGGAAATTCCTATATTTGTGTTCTCTTAATCAGAAACCGTAGTTGTGTTCTCTTGCAAATTTTCTGATTTTGCTCCACTTTTTTCATTTTTGTAATTTAATTTTTTGGACTTTCAAATAGAACTTCTATAAATTGCAATATCAAGATAATCGTTCACACTTCACAGAATAAGTTTTTTGTTTGTATACCTTGAAATTTTTCTGTTAATTTTTCCTACAGCAGCAGAAGTGTTCTTCCCATATTTAAGAATCTGTGCATGAGGAAAGAATGCAATATGAATATACACTCCATTTATAGCTTTTCATAGCTATAAATCAACATCACAAACATCAAAATAAGAAAATAAAATAATTTTTCCTTATTTGGTTGTCGTTATGTAAGCTACTAAATCATATGCTAACAGAAGTTAATGTTGGCAAATCCCCTTCCCATTTTCCATGAAACATCTCAACAAAATGATGATTGACAACAACGAAACAGATGAGTAATGAACCAATTTATTCACCTTGACAAAGCTAATATTAACTTCGTACTGATTTTGCTTTATACAATTTAGTCCAACTATCACACTTGGAGTAACAAAAGCTAAAAATAAATATATAAATTAGAAATTGAACCTATGATGCTTTTCATAATTATAATATGGGCGCATATAATGCCCTGCTCAATAACCCGTCTCATGCATCACGTCAAACTTCACAAATCATGACAAAGTGCGTTTGCAACCCTTGCGCTTGCTATAGAAGCTGGAAGTCCACACCTTATGCATGTATTGAGCGTTAATCATGCAGGTGCAAAGGACCTCGACCTTCGCCAGTTGCATTGGCTAAGAATGTTTTATAGTTGGTTTATGTTCTTTCTTTATGAAAGGCACCATATAAATTAATATCCTTTTGATGATCTGCTAATTTGTTGCAGTTGCAATAGCAGCTCATTAACATGAAAAGAGTGATCATAGAGAAGGCAATTCCAAGTTTATTGTGAGGTCGCAAATATAGGACATAAACACTCGGATAAAATTTCCAAAGCCATTAAAATTGGGTTAGCTCTAAATGAATCCTGCAAATATCTAAAATAAAATGAAAATCAAAGTCAATAGAGAATATTATCATTCTTAGCTAATGTATTTCACGGAGGCTAATCGTATATTTACTGCGTGAGAATATTATCTAAAATAAAATGATAATATAATATAACAGTTCAACTATGTGCGTGTTCACAGGGGCTAATCGTATATTTACTGCTTGAGTTGCTCCCGTAAAAAATATAATCATTCTTAGCTAACGTATTTCTGGAAGAAACCAAGGAATTTACAGGTAAGCATTTCCCGTCCACGTTTTTGACTTGTAATTCACTCATTATCGTGCATTTTCTTGGACTTAGTCTATCACATGCCCCACCAAATGGGTTCATATTTTCCAATAAACTCTCAAATCTGCGGAAATGGACAAAGTAAGAAGTTGTCTTCTGCATCACATCTTTTTCAGTCACTTTCAACTGTCCATTTCAAACCCAATTAATGGGTTAGCCCATGTCTTCTTTAAAGACAACAAAATTAAGTGCAGCTTTTCTCAAAATGACTGTCCCACCAGAACTTTGAAGTTTCTAACTTTTTTCTCAAACTGACAGGCGCTTAACCAAGCTCACTTATCTTGACATGTCCAGGAAATAGTTAAGTCCGAAGTCTTATTCTCTTGCCAAGGAATCGTATGAATTTTCTTGGTTGTGGAAAAGTCTACCGGATGCAAGTTTATGAACTTAATTATGAAAGTGAAAGCTAGGAGTCTGTAGTTAGTTATCCCCTCTACATTGTAATCTTCCTTGGAAATCAGTAGAAATGAATAAATGTAAAAAGTTGTCTTCATCATTGTATCTTTGTTAGTCACTTTAACAATCTATTTGGCTCAGAAAATTTTTCCGCAACTTGTCATGGCCAATCCAGGTCCTCATGAGAAAAAAAGTTACGTGCAATTTTAAGAAAATGGTAAAATACCTTCTGAGCTATGAAATTTATTCAATCTCGAGCAAATAGGCCTTCGCGTGATAATATGACTGGTAACATTTAACTCATAGCATACCTGCACGCAAAGAACAGCAGAATTGTGACCCTAAAATGTAGGGACAAGGATTCAACCTTAACAGAAGCGAGAATTCACCGATCAAACATACAAAAAATATGCCTGCAAATCTGAAGATTCAGTAAAATGAATTCCCGTTAGGATCAGCGAAATTCTCTCTAAGAAACATATTAACGTCATTCGATATCTAGTCAACAAAAAGAAGATCTGAAATCTAATGATAGTCAAGATAATATTTTGTGCACCAACGATTATAGCCATTAAAACCTAAAAAATCATTAGAGGAAGCTCTGAAGATGAAAACACTATACAATAACAAACGTAAATTAGTAAATTTAGACGAACATGTAAAACTAGCCGGTGTGGCCTTTTTTTCTTTCATCTTATCAAAGGCATAGATGATTAGGAATATCAGAAGGGCAGGCAGAGTTAGTATTTTACTTAATGCTGGGATGAAATTAACTTCGGACAAAACGATTTGGACTGATTACTACATAATTCAATAACAATTAACTTTCAACTTTAGTTATTTTAAACTTTACATAATGTGACCTTTTTTAGATTACTGATCTGAATAATTATTAAAATCTCTCAGAAATTTTTTTATTGAAAAGAATATATATATGTATATAAAATAATTTTTTTTAAACCGAAACCAAAGCTTAATTGTAATACCAGCTCAATTCGCTTCCAATCACAACGCAAATTTATCTGAGCAAATAATTGCGGTACTATGGACCAAGGGGAAAAAAAAAAACATAATTGTAATACTTATAATATTAATATTGATGTTTTCTTTCATTCCAATTTTTTCTTTTCCTCCCTTTCCAGCACGAGGTTCTCTCTCTCTAGCTAACTTCTCCGTCAAAGTGGAATTCCAAATCCAATCTTTACAGAAAAAACGGTATTGAAATCTCTCTTCTTTTTCTCTTTTTTTCTTTTAAATCATTTCTGGTTCATCAACCTAAGCTAATAAATTTCGTGGTAAGCAATTGCATAATTTATTTATCTTATTCATTATGTAATCAGAGATATAACAATACTCCTTTCATATCTGTAGAAATCACCACAAGTAAAAAATTAGATAAAAAATTGAGTTTGTTAATTGAAAAAAGTATATATATATATATATATCTATATATATCATTGTGAGTCGATTCAAACATTTATTTCAAGCCCAATTAATGGGTTAGAATATTGCTACACCTTTGCAACTTGTCATACTTGACCCAAGTCCTCTCTAGATGTAAACGATTGGGTTTCAAACGGATCATATTTCAATTAATGTTATTTAAATATACATGAATTATTGAATAACTATCCTATCTACGTATATTTTGTGATGCATTTCCTATCCACGTTTTCACCTGTAATTCACTCATTATCGTGGATTATCTTGGACTTAGTCTGTCAGAAGCCCCATCAAATGGGTTCATATTTTTCAATAACCTCTCAAATCTGCAAAAATGGACAGAGCAAGAGGTTGTCTTCTGCATCAAATCTTTTCCAGTCATTTTAGCTATCCATTTCAAAACTAAATAATGGGTTAGCAAATTGCTAGTCCACTGCAACTTGCCATGGTTGGTAAAAGTCCTTTTCAAGAGGAACAAAACTAAGTGCAGTTTGTCTCAAAATGATTGTTCCACTAGGAGTTTGAAGCGTCTAGCGCATTTTCCTCGAACCAACTGCCAACCTTACCAAGCTTATTTCTCGCTGACATGTCCAACAATAGCTTCTCTATGAATATACCAATAGAGATGACAAACTGCAAACTTGCAAGCTCTATAGATATCTATTTTTTTTGTATGAGAAATAGTTGGGAAGTGCGGAGTCCTATTCTCACGCAAATGAGTCATATGAAATTTCATCATTGTATCTTTGTCAGTCCCTTTAACAATTTAAATTTATGAATTTAAATATGAAAGTGAGAGTAAGGTATCGTACAAAATATCCCTCTCTACTTAATGCATCTACAGTGTTTTTACACCATATATGCAGAAATAGCCACAAGTAATAAGCTGTCGTCATTGCCATGTCCCCCCACAGTTACTCTAATCTGTCCATTTAGAAAAATTGCTAATCCTCCGCAGCTTGATATGGCTGGCCCAAGGACAAATCTAAGGTAAATTTTTCTCAAACCGGGTGTCCCACTAAAAGTTATTATATAATCAAGATTACAAGCACAGTCCTAGCAAACCAAATTAAAGCCATGCAGATATTACACCCACACAAAGCCTGGACTCTATATGTTCTCTTTGTCTTTTTTTGTTTATTACAAAATCCAGTTCCTGCTTACGCTTCTACAGCACAAGAAGTCCATGGCCTGCTTAAATGGAAAACTACTCTTCAAAACCAAAGTTCATTGTCTTCATGGGTTTCATCCAACAATACTAGCAATTTCACTTACTGCACTTGGTATGGTATCCAATGTGATAATGGTAACATTGGGACCATAACTGTCATTTCTTTGGTAGGCTTAAACTTGAAAGGAACGTTAGATAAGTTCCCGTTCTCTTCCCTTCATAGCCTTACTTACTTAAATGTTTCAATCAATGATCTATTTGGATCCATTCCTACTGAAATCAACAACCTTACAAAGCTCACTTATCTTGACTTATCTAACAATAGCTTCTCAAAGAATCTACCACCAGAGATAGGCCAACTCACTCACCTTCAAGTTCTATACATTTATAGCAATCGGTTAGATGGAAAAATTCCATCAAAGTTAGGGAACTTAATCAATCTCACTCATCTTTATCTTTACAATAACCGACTCACAGGCTCAATTCCAGAGGAGATTGGAAATCTTAGTTCAATGGTTGATCTTAAGCTAAGTGATAACAACCTCAGCGGTTTGATCCCTCCATCATTGGGAAATTTGAGGAACCTCAATTTGCTTTATCTTTATAATAACCGACTCACAGGCCCAATTCCAGAGGAGTTTGGAAATCTTAGTTCAATGGTTGAAACTTGCTAAGTGATAGTCAACTCAGCGGTTTGATCCCCCATCATTGGGAAATTTGAGGAATCTCACTTTGCTTTATCTTTATAATAACCGACTCACAGGCCCAATCCAGAGGAGTTTGGAAATCTTAGTTCAATGGTTGAACTTGCGCTATATAATAACAACCTCAGCGGTTTGATCCCCCATCATTGGGAAATTTGAGGAACCTCACTTTGCTTTATCTTTATAATAACCGACTCACAGGCCCAATTCCAGAGGAGTTTGGAAATCTTAGTTCAATGGTTGATCTTGAGCTAAGTGATAACAACCTCAGCGGTTTGATCCCCCCATCATTGGGAAATTTGAGGAACCTCACTTTGCTTTATCTTTATATAACCGACTCACAAGGCCCAATTCCAGAGGAGTTTGGAAATCTTAGTTCAATGGTTGAACTTGCGCTATATAATACATCAGCGGTGTTTGATCCCCCCATCATTGGGAAATTTGAGGAACCTCACTTTGCTTTATCTTTATAAACCGACTCACAGGCCAATTCCAGAGGAGTTTGGAAATCTTAGTTCAATGGTTGATCTTGGCTAGGAATAAACCTCAGCGGTTTGATCCCCCCATCATTGGGAAATTGAGGAACCTCACTTTGCTTTATCTTCATATAACCGACTCACAGCCCAATTCCAGAGGAGTTGGAAATCTTAGTTCAATGGTTATCTTGGCTAGTAATAAAGCTCAGCGGTTTGATCCCCCATCATTGGAAATTTGAGGAACCGCACTTCTTTATCTTTATATAACCGACTCACAGGCCCAATTCCAGAGGAGTTTGGAAATCTTAGTTCAATGGTTGAACTTGATCTAAGTAATAACAACCTCAGCGGTTTGATCCCCCCATCATTGGGAAATTTGAGGAACCTCACTTTGCTTTATCTTTATGATAACCGACTCACAGGCCCAATTCCAGAGGAGTTTGGAAATCTTAGTTCAATGGTTAAACTTGCTATAAGTAAAAACTTAGCGGTTGATCCCCCCATCATTGGGAAATTTGGGAAGCCTCACTTTGCTTTATCTTTATATAACCGACTCACGGCCCAATTCCAGAGGAGTTTGGAAATCTTAGTTCAACAGTTTATCTTTCACTACAAGACAATATTCTTAGTGGTGCAATCCCTCCATCATTAGGCAATTTGAGGAGCCTTAGTCGTCTTTATCTTTATATGAACCAACTTACTGGCACAATTCCAGCGGAGTTTGGAAACCTTAGTTCAATGGTTGATCTTGATCTAAGTGATAATAGATTCAACAGTGTGATCCCTCCATCGTTGGGCAATTTAAGGCACCTTGCTCTTCTTAATCTTTCTAATAACCAATTCACTGGCTCGATTCCTGAAATATCACATCTTATTGAATTAGAGAAAATGGATCTCTCACAGAACAAACTGAGCATGGCAATCCCTCCAAGTATCCAGCAGTGCTCAAAATTGCACCTCTTAGATTTGAGCAACAATCAATTGAGCCAAAAGATTCCAATGCAAATGTCGAAATTGTTTCAACTAAATGAGTTATACTTAGATAATAACTCCCTTAGTGGTGAACTACCCTTTGAATTCAGCAATTTGGAAAGCTTGTTAAAGCTTAATCTCTCACATAATCATCTTTCCGGCTCTATTGATAAAATTTTCAAAATACTTCATGGTTTGGAGGAAATCGACATATCATTTAATCAGTTCTCGGGTCCTATTCCTATTACCACAACATTCATGAATGCTTCATATGATGCATTACGGGGCAATGACGGATTATGTGGTAATATCAAAGGATTTCAACCGTGCCTTCCACCTTCATCTGTGAAAGCAAAGAAATCCTCAAAAGATAAGCACAAAGTGTTTCTCATTGTTTTTCCAACACTTGGTTTGGCCCTTCTTGGAGGATGTCTCATTTTGATATTATTGATTTCAAAAAAGAGAGGAAGTTATCCACAAGTCGAACAAGTAAAAGCACCCCATCAACCACTATCCATATTGACTTGGGATGGAAAGGCACTATATGAAGAAATCATAAGTGCTACAGAGAATTTCGATGAATCTTATTGCATTGGAAAAGGTAGTTGTGGAAGTGTTTTCAAAGTGCAGTTGAGATCAGGTGCTTTTGTAGCAGTGAAGAAGCTTCATCCAATGTCAGATAGCACATCGACATATCCTAAGGAATTTCTTAATGAGATCAGGGCATTGACTCAAATTCGACATCGAAATATTGTGAAACTTTATGGCTTTTGCTCCCACACACAACATTCATTGTTAGTGTATGAGTATCTAGAAAGGGGAAGCTTATTCAAAATTCTGAAAGATGAAGAGGAAGCAAAGATTTTAGACTGGAATAAGAGGGTAAACATCATCAGAGGCGTTTCTCATGCCCTTGCTTACATGCATCATGATTGTGTTCCTACAATAATCCATCGTGATATATCAAGCAACAATATTTTATTGGATTCTGAGTATGAGGCTTGTGTGTCAGATTTTGGAATCGCTAAACTCTTAAAGAGAGACACGTCAACTTGGACAACTGTGATGGGCACATATGGATACATCGCACCAGGTACGTAAGTGTTAGAATAATATGTTATACATTCTAAATATACACATGATTGTCTTAATTTATGTTTATATCTTTCAGAGCTTGCTTACACAATGAAGATTACTGAGCAATGTGATGTGTATAGTTTTGGGGTTCTTGCTTTAGAAGTGATCAAAGGAGATCATCCTAGCAACACCATTTTAGCTATATGTTCTTCCTTGTCTAGGAAGTCCCTGAACTTGAAAGATTTACTAGATCAACGTCTTCCACCTCCTACATCTAGAACTCAGAATGAACTAGAAGTCATTATTGAAGTATTGGTGTCATGCTTAGATTTCAATCCTCGAATGCGACCATCGATGAAGAATGTTTCACAAGTGCTATCAACAACTTCTACAACAGCAAACTAGATTTGTTTCTTGTCAACTAAGTCATCATAACCAAACAAGTGTCAAGTGAAGTGGCAGTTCTATCCAAAGGTTCACGTTGTGATGGTAAGCATTGCATGTATGGCATTTGATTGCTCAACTTCTTATTTATTGTAAGATTTTCATCATGCTTCATATGAAATCCAGTATTCATAATATTTATACATTGCATTGCTAGGGAGCATTTAATACAAACTACATTTTCAAATCTAAGTAAATACTACTTGTAAAGGAGAGATCATGAAAAAGTGAAAGTAACATAGGAAATGTTATGGCATTTTCTCATACTTAAAATAAGATAAGCTAAATAAATAAATAATTGCTAAATAAGAAAGAATATCATGGAAATTAGAATGGATAAAAAGAATACTTGTATTTGTTGCAGGAAAGTGAAAAGATATTTAATAAGTATGTCAATTTTAGTGGAACAAGTGCCAAACAAGTGCGAAAACATAAATTTTCTCCTTTGATCAATATAGGTAATTTCACTGATCAAACATACGAACAATATTACCTGCAAATCTGAAGATTCACTAAAATGAATTCCCATAAGGATCACTAAAATTCTCTGAAAGAAACATACTAACACGATACGATATCTAGTTAGCAAAAAGAAGATCTGAAATCTAATGATAGTCAAGTTAACATTTTGTGCGCCAACGATTATAGCGACTATGATCTTAGAAACATTAGAGGAAGCTCTGAAGATGAAAACACCATACAATCACGAACGTAAATTAGTAAACTAGCCGGTGTCGTCGTTTTTTATTTCAACTCATGATTAGGAATATCAGACAGCAAGTAGAGTTAGACTATTGAAAAATCCTATGGGATTTTTCGTTTATATTTTACTTAATGCTGGGATGAAATTAACGTAAGACTCAGGACAAAACGGTTTGAACTGATTACTACATAATTCAATAACAATTAAATTCCATCAGGTACAGATAAAGTTCAGATTCTTCAATCATCATTTTAAAACTTTCTACTTTAGTTATTTTAAAATTTACATATATGACCTTTTTTAGATTACTGATCTGAATAATTATTAAATTTCTCATAAATTTCTTTACTGAAAATAAATAATATATATAATAAAATTTGTTAAACGGAGACCAAAACGTAATTGTAAGACCAGCTCGATTCGTTTCCAATCACACAATAGATTATTATCAAATTGTAAATTTCCAGATTCTGACAACAAATTTATCTCAGCAAATAATTGCAGTACTATGGACCAAGAAAAAAAAAAAAGCAATACTTATGATATTAATAGTGATGTTTTCTTTGATTCCATTTTTTCTTTTTCCCCTTTCCAGCACGAGGTTCTCTTCTCTTTAGCTAACTTCTCCGTCAAGTGGAGTTCCAAATCCAATCTTTACTCCTTTCATTTAATATGAAAGCTCTTTTTTTTTTTAATCATTTCTGGTTCATCAACCTAAGCTAATAAATTCCGTGGTAAGCAATTGCATAATTTATCTATTTTATTCATTATGTAATCAGAGATATAACATTACTCCTTTCATATCCACAGAAATCGCCACAAGTAAAAAATTAAATAAAAAATTGAGTTTGTTAATTGAAAAAAGTGTGTGTGTATGTATCATTGTGAGTCACTTCAAACATTTATTTCAAACCCAATTAATGGGCTAGAATATTACTACACTTCATACTTGACCCAAGTCCTCTATAGGGATGTAAACGGGCGGGGTTTCGATGGATCATCATATACCAAATCCAACCCTATAACCCTACAGGGTTTTGACACAATAACCAAATCTGTCTTATAAGGTTTGCTCTAAAACCTGACACCTGCCCAATTACCCACCCGACTAGCCAACCGATTACCTACCCATTATTTTTTCCCTTTTCATTATCTAAATTCACACTTTTTCTTTCTCATCTTGTTTTCAAATCTTAATAATATTTAATAAATTCAAGAGACTTACATAATAAAATAATATCCTAAGAATATCCCCTTCTCTTTACCACTGTTTTCAAATTATAATAATAAATCAAGAGGCTTAAAAATTGAAACATCAATCTTAAGAACATAACATATCAATTCTCCTATTATCTTTGCCAACCTATTTTTAAATGTACTAATAAATTCAAGAAATTTAAAACCATGGAACGAAGTCATCTTAACAATATAGCAATTCTAAAAATACATAGTTAAATATCCTATTGGGAGTAAATATAATCTCCACAAACATGAATACATGACTTAAACCAAACTTAATGACAACTTATAAAATTATTAACTAGTCTAATAGACATAAAAGAAAAAAAACGTTCTAGAACTTAAAAAGATAGTAGCCCCTCCCTTTCTTCTTTCCTTTCCTCTACTTGCACCTTCAACATCACATCTCTAGGATACAAAAATTACTATCACTTCCCGCAATGCTTTATGACATACAAGAAACAATATGAATTAGAAGTTTTTTTTTCCATGTCCATGAATGAAAATGATTTGATATGCATAGTCTTATTAATTTTCCAACTCATCTACTTAGCTTATATAAACTCCTTAGATCCTAATTTCTTTAAGAAAACAATATATAATGAAAAGCTAATGTGGTGCATTATTCCAACTATTTTTCCAAAACATAGAACTTAAAATCGAACTAGTTTTTCCTTTTAAATTCAAACTAAATAAATATGTTGATATTCTTTTTAAATGCAAAGGTAGTAAACTCCACATGTGTATTGGAAAGTGCTAAGTGTTCGATTTTCAAATAAGAAGTGTGTGTCAATAATTTATTTTTGTTTACTTCATTTTGTTTTGACAGTACTAAATTTCTAAATTCCAACTCCTGCCGTAGATACCAAGGAATATAGTCTGTATACGAGTCAAATATAGAAAGAAAACGTGAATGTGTTCAACTGTTCTATGTGCAAAACAGAGGAAACAGGGGATGAAGCTTTCCTTTTGTTATACGGACAGAGGTCCTCAACAACAATAATTAAATTATGCGGACCTTCATTGGATGGACATCCTTTCCGTTTTGTTAAATTATACGGACATTCTTAGATATTCCTTTTAAATACACTTTGAATGATCTTAATTATATATATGGCCGGATGGATTTTATGCAGTCAAGCAAGGAAATTAAGATCTGCGAGAATAAGGAGAGAAGATTATTACCTGGAGACATGGTTGCCTCTCGCTTCTTGATTCCTGGAGTCCTGGACAGCATGACTGGTAGCCATAATAGCAATGATTTGACAAGAGTAGAAAGCAAATATTAATAAGTTCCTGATGGTGGTCAACATCTTAATGTTATTTATTTTTAAGTTACTTCCAATATATATACACAAGTAATATCAATAAGTTACTTGACTTTAATCATCATTATCTTACAATTTTCGTCTTTTAAAATGAAAAGCTCGGAATATGTGTGTATATATATTAACCACTTTATGTATTTCTAAACATCAATTTGCCTCTACAACCATTATTAATTGTACTATTTCTCTTTCTATATCTCATGAATCAGCTGGTATTCTCGAACATATCATTAAAAAAAAAAGCAAAAGAAAACTATCAAATAGTATCTCCATGCTTGTGCATGTGCTTCTTTTATATCACAACGAAAGGATTAAAAAGAGCTGATTCAGAACAACTACTGCATGTCGAAGTGATTGGGACCAGTAATAAGTTACAATTAGGCATGATAAATGAACCGTGCTGTCTGCATGCCAAATTTTACATGCTTTGCATGCCGCGTGCTTTTACGTGCTTGGCCCACTCATGTTCGCGTGCTTTTTTTTTTTTGCTTGTCATACCTTGCCAGCCCATTTATTCGCATGTCGTGTTGCATGTCTTCGCGTACTGGTTTGGGTGCCTTCAATCGAGTCCAATTTCACACGGTTTTTTTATTATTTTCAACTCGTAGTTTTTTTCCCCAATAGTTTTTGAAATTTTAATTTAAATAATTATTCAAATTAGTTACAAATAAATTATTGATTGTAACATTTAACATAAATAAAATTTAGACAATTACTGATGCAATATTTGGACTCAATTGAAGGCACCCAAACTAGTACGTGAATGTGATGATCAGCCATCTTGTTGTCCACCTTGATCATTAGCATCGCTCGAGGGCTGATGGTAATATGATGGTTATGGCCCTTGCAGGGGTGATAGTAAAGGATGCATCGGTCAATAACCTGCCCATTCAAAGAAAGTGTGCATGTAAGTACCCATAGAGTTGAGCAAGTCTCCATGTTCTTTTTGGACATTGATTATCTATATTAGAGTATTTATTATATCTCATATATTATATGTAATGGATCTGGATTGTTGTTGTGTTTGAGCTTGACGCTACCACTATCCGTGCTCGTGCTTGTCTCCCATTCCTTCATCATGCCATGGGAGGGGGAGGGACAGATCATTGAAGTTGAGATCAAAGCTCTATTCATTTTATTCATTTCCATCTCTCGGTTGTGCTGCATCACCGTGATCCCTAATATATTGGTTAGCTTTAGGATCATACTTGAAAGGTCAAATCCCCACGATTTTCAGAATGAGTATGATAAGGTGACCATATGCAAGATGGGTATCCTTTCTTCCGAGCAACCGATGCATGCATTGTATCAACAAATAATCGACATCTAATGATTGAGGATCCATCATTACGTCCATCAGATAGACATCTTCAACATAGACGTTATTTGAATTCACTCGTTGACATATATTGTAGCCAATCATATAATGGATTAGTCTACAAATTGGTAAGAGATCTTTTTATTTGATGTGCTTTAGATGGTCAGATTGATGCTCACCGGCACATATTGGAGTGCTAGCTCGATTAAATACCTGGTTGAATGCATTAGTCATATCCCAATTTTTATGCAACTTATCACCCCTGTTAGTTTGATGGAATAGACCATTCAAATAATTCGTGATTATAGGGAACATGACCAAACATATATTAGTGGTGATAGAGGCTCGACTTTAACATCCACTATCTACCCAATGAACCACATTATCATCTTCTATGACATTGTTTGTAGTGGCATTTGAATAAAACATATGAACGAAATCGACATATGTCTCATTCGAAAGGTCCACGAGCCCAACCATTCCAATGCGACATAAGGTGTTGTGAAGTTATGTCATTGATTTAACTCTTCCGTGTCATAATTTTTACCTAAAAGGATGGGTCGAGAGTAGAACTCAGCTTTGTATCATGCTCTCATAACTAGAGTGGGCAAATGGATATGATTATTATTGTCATCATGTAGGTGATGATTGAGTGAAGAAGGTAAGGATAGGGACAGGGACGAAGATGGGGTAAGTGTTCTTTCCCTATAGCGGCATCTTGCAGTTACTTTAGTACGACGACGTAAACTTTATGGATGCTTTCATTATTTATAATACAAGGAACTTCTTATACAATTAGCAAATGACAAATAACAAGAACGTACAAGTGGAAGTGTGATGGTGTGAAAATGACACAGGTTTGGAATCAACGTGCCTACATCGGTCGAAGGTATATATAGAACTAACGTGTGCACATTTAAAAAAAAAAAAAAAAGATGGCTGACGTGAGCATGTTGGCTGACGACATGCCGACTTCGGCCCAAACAAAAAAATAAAAATTCTAGCTGGACGTGGGCACGATGGCCGATGGCATGCCCATGTTGACAAAAAAGAAAATTTTATGGCCAAACGTGGGCACATTGGCCAGCAGCATGCCCACATCGACCAAAAAAAAAAAAAAAATTATGGCCAACGTAGACACATCACTAGCCAACATGCCCACATTGGTCGCCAGTCTGAGCACATTCGCCAGCGGCGTGCTTACGTGGGCCATCTTTCTTTCTTTTTTTTTTTTTTTAAACATGCCTATGTTAGTTCTATATATACTAACAAGTCCAATTTTAGAGGATTTTGGAAATCTTAGTTTAATGGTTTAGCCTAAACTAAGTCATAACAACCTCAACGGTATGATCCCCCACCATTGGGAAATTTGAGGAACCTCACTTTGCTTTATCATCCCATATCCTACTCACACACCTAATTCTAGAGGAGTTTGGAAATCTTAGTTCAATGGTTGCTCTTAAGCTAGGTAATAACAACCTCAGTGGTGTGATCCCCCTATCATTAGGAAATTTGAGGAACCTCACTTTTCTTTATCTTCACCATAACCTACTCACAGGTCCAATTCCAGAGGATTTTTGAAATCTTAATTCAATGGTTAAGCTTGAGCTAAGTCATAACAACCTCAAACGCCCAATACGCCTTACTACAAATACATGCGCATGAGCAAACACATACAATTTCACATGTAACCTTATAACTTATGCAACAAACACATATTACTATCTTTAATTAGCCAAGTAAACAACATAGTTTAAAACCATTGGCCACTAGTCCTAAATCTAGAGTAACTCATGACTCCGTAAAAACAATCAATATAGAAATAATATACACATATATTGGTGTTCAGTACTCCCCACACACCCTAGGTGCCATACTCATACTACTCCTAGACTGCCGGATCATCTTTGTGCACAACTCAATTTGGGACAATGCGGCACACAGATCATTAGGGTGCCATCTTAGTAGCAATTGTACTCCCGATTTACTAGACCTAGTTAAAGATAAGCAGCAAATTCAATTAAAGCTAGACAGTATTATGTTAATTTATAATTACTAACCCTACAATCACAAACAATAAGCAAGTAAGGTCATACCTATAATAGCTCTTGAAGCAGAAAACCTAATTTCATCAAAACACCTGATCACATAAGCAAAACTATCTCAAAATTCATTTTCACAAAATAATCATACCCCTACTATTATCTAAACCCTAAACTCAAAAGAATTACAATCCTAGGTTCATACACACCTTTCTAAAACCACAAAATCTCCAAGGAAAATAAGGTTTCTTCATAAATTCCTCTAACAACTACGATTCCCTTCAACATTAACAAGAAATTCAGAAAGGATCACAATTTTAGATCACCAAAAAGGTTAAAAAGGATCAATTTACCTATTTCTTGATTCTTTTTTCTCTTTGATTATGGACACGAAATCTATAACAAGAAACTTAGGGTTTTCTCCAAAACTCCTCCAACATTAATTCCCTTCGAAACTAATAAGAAGACTTTAGGAAGAGATTATTCTTTTCATTGCTAAAGAATTGAAATAACCAACTTAACTATTTCTTGAATCTTGATCCTTTTCAAAGCAAGATCATAGGTTAAAGAGGTTTTCCATAGCTTAGGAAAGGTTTTGGAGAAGAGGAATATAGGCTAGGTTTATAAAGAGAACATGGAAATCCTTTCAAATTTCAGTCTGTATGTTGATACAAAGGCTGGCACTTAAACAAAAGCTGGCAACCTAAAACTTAAAAGAAACTATGATTGTAATGATCGCACTAACGTCGGTAGCATAGAAGATAATGCCAGTGGCCTATAAGGTGGTATACGGTTGCATCTTCTTTTCCTCAATCACGTGTCTCGTCATTTGACAAATCATATATTTACATATTAGGGTAGACCAGAAAACCCTCTTATTAGACAACAAATACTTTTGTCATTCATTATAAATTTTTTTTTTTTCATTACACATGGCATTTAGCCTGTGCTATTATATTTGAAATTAAGCATTTAAATATTAAATTTTTTATTTTGATAAAAAAAATATTAAAACTTTTATGAAAACTATTTTTAAACTTCTAAAGGATTATTTGCATTAAACTTCACACCATATGACTCAACTCATTTATCCATAATATTAATATAACAGTTATGTTTTGACTTCTTAAAAAAGAGTACATCCTATATAAAAAAAAAAAAAGATTTATTGATACTATTACATGATGATAATAGTGTATCATTTTTAAAGAATTACTTACTTATAAAATTTTTGTTGTACTTATATGCTACTAATAGATATACATGGCATGTTAGTACCACAAAAACTTTTCTTGCAAGATAATTATGATTTATGGTGCATTAATGATATTTTATGCATTTGAATGAGTGAAATGTTTGTCTAAGCCTTTTAAAAAGAATAATACTTCTTAAAAATAGGACACATGGAAAATTAATAACCAAAAAGATCACCAAACTATGTCGAAGTTGCAAGTTTGTTCAATAGTGAACTCGCATACTTATGATGCAAGAAATGGGCACCACCATAACTCCTCGATCCACCTTTGATTTTTTCTCCAAAACCTCCATCTTTTACCTCCTCCACTCCACCATCTCCCTTACCTCCTCTCTTTACCTCTCCTTTCATTATCGACTTCATCTTCTCTCTCCTCTCTTCCCATCCACCACACCCTTCGACTTCTACTCTTAGCGACACTTCCATTTCTAACCACATTCCATACAAAACGTCATTTTCCACTTCAAATCTCTCTCTTCCTCCTTCCGTTCTCATTTCGCACTCTCCAAAGGCAACCATGCTCTTATTCTCTTTTCGAACACTATCTACATCCTGATCCTTTGCTTCTCTCTCCTCTCTCTTAGCATCATCATGTTTTCTTCTATACTAGAATGTGACTCCCATGTTGAATATGCAAGTCATTATGATCTTCTACTTCTCTCTACTCTATCTTGACATCGTCGTGTTTGCTTTAATACTAGAATGTGATTCTTATGTTGAGTATGCAAGTCTTGTGCTCATGATTTGAATGTCTGACATGCGCATACATCCAAACCTAACATGCATCTCTCAAATGCAAATTTGGTGACTTATTTTGGTAATTAAGTTTGATTATATTCTATTTTAATTATTAATTTTAAAAAAATCTAAAATGACAAAAATTTCCATTTGAGCAAGCTATATAGGTTTGAAAATGTTACCACTCTAAAGGTTGATTTTTTTTTTATTTGTTGGTTACAAATCAACTTGTGAATGGAGTAAAAGTTCCAACCTTAACCCCTTTTTTAGTGCACCAATTAAACAACCCGTTCATCATGTTCAACCATAAAGTCTTTATGGAAAAAAACAATTGTATTACTAATAAATTTTAATTATATTAAGAACAATAATTAAATAGCAACATTAAGATAAAGACTCCCATTTGCAATTTACCTTATAAATAATGTAGCTGCAAAGCATAGATTATAGTGTGCATGCATACCAAATAAATTAAATGCTTTGGACGAACACGAGAATTATCAAGATATTTAGGAGATATGGCCAAATCTAAAGGTTGAAGAGATTAAGGAAATAATATGGTATAACTTTTTATTATATCTTTTTTTTTCAATTTATTTACATATGAACATGTAAAACCCTTTACACCTCATTATAAAGGAAAGGATCAATAATGTGTCAAAGGTAGAAACTAAAGTTCGCATATGAACATTTGTTTGTTATGTAATTTGCTTTTGTTTGCAAATACATTGTTTGTGTTTGTGTTTGCTTGGCGGTTGCTTGGCTTTGTTGATAGTGTTTTGATTAGACTATGATCCAGATTATAGAATAGCCACGGTTCAAACATGAAGGCATATAGCATTACGGCTAGCTTGATCAAACATGATCAATAAGCTACCAATCATGCTTCAATTGCTTATGATTTAGGCGTTGAGGGAAGGAGTCTGGGTGCTAGTGCGTTTTTTTAAAAGGAGTCCAAACGATATAAGAAGTCCAAACTTTAGGCTTGGGAAAACTAGTTGTTGAAGCATTTAGTGCAACGGCTAGAAGTTTTTAGGAAATGACATTTTTCTTGCAGACTTTTTTAATATGGGTTGCTGGGTAGATTTCAACAAGTTAGTCGAGCTCTTAAGATTGGGATTAATCTACCTGTCCCACACTCTTTCTAAATTTCTCCTCTACACTTATTTGCTTCATCTTGTGAGAGAGAGTTAGTGGTACCATGGGATATTCTTTTGCTAATCTTTTATAAGACATTATTCAAGTGTTAAGTGTTTTGTGAGAGAGAAAGTTGTCTTAAGTGTAATTTATGTTTAGTGAGATAATGCACAACTCTAAAGAAACTCTATATGAAGTTGCATCATGGTGTAGCTCCTTAGGAGCATTTTATTTGAGATGGATAAAGTGGATTGTGAAGATCATTAGAAGCAATTAGTGTTCATGAAGTAGAAGAGGGGCGATATGAACTCCATATTATTTCTCTATCACTATCTTTTTTATTTATTGCAATTCACTTCTTAATGTTAATTTGTTACTTGGTTTGTTAAATTACACTAATGAGGACTAAAGTTGTAAACTAAAAGAATTGATGTAAAACTCAATTTACACCCCCTCCCCTTCTTCAATTTTAGCCTAGATATATAATCCATTTTTCAGGTATTATATTTACAACTTATTTGTTCTTTTTTTTTTTTTTTCTTTTTGTTCTTTTTAAGTTCTTTAGGAGAGTCGGAAGATGGTAAATCAAGAGAGGTGAGTCCTTGAGGTGAAAAAACTCATGTCTGTTTACCAACTGAGGCAATTTTGAGCCTAATGAGGCAA
This sequence comes from Combretum micranthum, assembly GCA_024138025.1. Taxonomy (NCBI): domain Eukaryota; kingdom Viridiplantae; phylum Streptophyta; class Magnoliopsida; order Myrtales; family Combretaceae; genus Combretum; species Combretum micranthum. The sequence goes on from JAMXBD010000293.1 coordinate 1,117,256, forward strand.
ACTAAATCGATTCGGTTGGCAATGTATGTACATGCAAGCTTGATATTTGATATTTGTAGCCACGTCTTAAGTTGAAACCAGACGTCCACTTAATCACAAGCTGGAATATGATTGCCGTGTTGACTTAGTACACCTAAAATACATAAGTAATTTTTGTATTAGAATGCATCCAACTGCTACAGTAAAAGAAGTTTAGGCCTTATCCTTGTTTTATTCCTAGAAAAATTTTGAAGTGATGTGATGCTAAGTTGATAAAAGAATATGTTTATATATAGATTCATGAATGTCATGAATTATTTTATATCCACATATGCAAGATATGATTATAAATATATATATATATATATATTACAAATTACAAGATTAGACTCGAAAATATTAATAATAATAACAACAACAACAATAGCAGTAGTAGTAGTTGCAAAAACAATAACAATAATAATTAGCAGCAGCCACAACAATAACAATAATAATAAAGTTGTTAAAGGATCAATTAGGGGTATTTTGGATAGACCTATTAACTGTACCGGACCAAGCACAAACACCCAAACAAACACTACCATTGGGAAGTATAAAAAAAAACATACGAAAACAATTATAAATTTGCAAAAAAAAAATGGATTTAAAACAAAAACATTATACTCGTTTTAAGTTTGGATAGTGAAACTGTAGTAGACCAAAACTATACTGTAGTTTGGTCTAAGCAATAGTTCAAATGACCTTTTTTTCTTACAGAAACTTCATTATTCTTGTTTTATTGAGGCAAATACAAGTCGAATTCAAACCTTCCAAATGATTACTTTGATTAGTTGTTGTCATGACAGAGTGATACCTAATCTACGATTATCACATTTGCTTGTTCATGTAGTTAGTGACTTAAATGTATGACATAATAAATTAACCCATGCCTATGATTGATATGTTGTAAGAGAACAATGTTGGGAAGGGTATGAATTTTCCATTGGCTACGCCTTGTTGTGTTGTTCTTTCTTATATGTTATGAAAGTGAAAATACTTTAATTATATGATGACCCGATGTTTGTTGCATAAAATATACCATTGTGAGTGTCTAAATTGTTATCCTTAGTGTTAGATGCTTCTTTGGAGGCACCCAAATTTCACATGATTTTCTTCTTTAGTGCAAGCTGCTTTACAAGAAGTCACCTATTTTGGGAGTACTTTTCATTGAGCATGCTTAACTTTTAAATTATGCTCAACTCCTATCCATTACATCAAAAGACGCATCAAATGATAGATCCCACCATATTATATTTGAGGGAGATCAAATTCTCTCCACTGACAAAACTAACATCCTTGTTAGTTTCGTTACACAAGTCCAAAATTGCACCAAACCATAGGAAGGACTCTAGAGGTGCTCCTATGGAAGCTTAAGACCTAAAATGACCAAGAACTTCAACTGCTGAGATATTGTCTACTTTAGCCAAATATCGCATAGGTTTGTACTACTATATATATCTTGGAGTGATCTAATTCCACTCACAACAAAGTTTTTACCATCTGATTTTTCTACTTCTAAAGTTACATCTTCTTCATGGGGAACAATTTTAAAGTATGAACTTTGATTTGAGGAACCTAAAACCATTTTTTCTCAATTCCAACTTCTAAGAAGATACTCATCAATATTCACACTTCTACTTACGTAAACTTTTTCAGTGATGGGATTTAGAACTCTGTATCCCTTGGAAACACTACCATATCCAACAAGGATACCAACTTCAGCTCTTTGATCAAGTTTATCTCTTTTTCTCTTTGGGAATGCATAACATACACTTCCAAAGATTCTCAAATGCTAAACCGATGGTTTGACACCAATCCAAACTTCATTAGGTGTTCCACTAGCAATGATTTAGTTGGAAGCCTCTTCTACAAATACACAAACTATACTACTTTCACCCATAATTTCTTTAGCAAATACTTTCCAATAACAAGCATCTTGCCATATTCATGACAGATCTATTTTTTCTTCCACTCACACCATTTTTTTGAGGTGTGTAAGTGACTATGAATTGATGATAGATGCTCAACTTCTCAAGATATTGCTAAAATTGGCGTAAAGTATATTCAATGCCATTATCAAACCTTAAGGTCTTGATCAAATTTCCACTTTGATTTGCTTTCATAGCTCGACTGACAAGAAAAGAAATCTTGCTAAGTTTCCTAAGTCGGCAAACATCACAAACACAGAATGCACACCCACATTTGGTAAATCAGTAGCCATTTTCTTTTTTTCAAGTAACTTCAAGGCATCATAGTTAGTGTGGCCTAGTCTTTTATGCTAAATACAAGATTACACTCAATTCCAATAAAACAATTTTCCTTTGAAATTCTGCTATTTCTTTTCTTTCCCTACTCTCTTACCTAAGATTTTCCTAATGTTGCTTTTTAGTTGAGAATACATTGTAACCAATACAACACACACATACACATATATGATTATGTATTTGTTACATATATGTATATAACATATAGATAATAATATATTTATATGTTATACATATAAATATTATTTATTTATATTATATAATATACTATGCACTATATGCTCTACATATATGTATATATATAACATATAATATCTATAAATATGCACATATCAAAGCCTGATGAGTTTTTTTTGTTAAATCAAAAAATTTTATTAAAACCAAAGGAAGGTGTACAACCACAAGTGCGAGATAGGCAAGGCCCAAAATTACAAGCTCAAAACTAGGATAAACCACCTACACTGTGACATCAAACAAACTATACAAAGTCAAACCCTACTCAATACAAAAGAATAATTCAAAATAAGCCTTGCTAGGTTGGTAATATTTGGAATGTGTTGTCCCAATCAAATGCAATTCCTTGCCATCTATATGCAATAGATAGTTGCACTGAAGCCAGATTTTCATCTCTCGTTGAGCTGAGAACATGGGGATTGAGAGACCATCCAAAACACCTTGTCAAGTAAAATTAGGAGGACACTACAAGGCTTCAATAACCTGTGACCAAACTAAACAAGTGAGCGAACACATAAAGAATAAATGCTCATGAGACTCCACACTTGAATTGAAAAAATAGCAAGAAGTGGTCGATGTAATACCCTATGTAGACAACTTATCAAGTGTATACAACTTTTTGTTAATAGTTAACCATAGAACAAAGCTATGTCTTGGGATAATGTATTTATGCCACACCATTTTGAACTAGGGCACAGAGAAGCCTGTAGCTTTAAGAGTTTGATAAGCACTCTTAATAAAGAATCTGCCATTAAAGGATGGCCACCATATTAGCTTATTTTCCTTAGAGGAATCAGGCTATAGATATGTAGGTATATTAAGATTCCTCCAAAAAGAAGAATCTAGAAGTTCCTAAGATCAATTATCAATCAAACAGCAAAGCCTTGCATTTAAGGTAAGATTGGATTATGCCATCACCTTAGTATTGAAAATACTGTCCAAGGGTCCCTACCGAAGCCAAAAGTCTAACCAAAGGGATATGAATAGTCCATTTCCAGTTATCCATCCAAAAAACTGTCGAGCCAAGCTTCTTAAATTCAAAAGTTTACCCTAAGTCCAAGAGCAAAGGGAGGGGCGTTTAACGGACCAGAAGATCTTTCCTTTTTGACAAGATGGTATGGATCTAATCCATCCAAATGCCCTTTACATTCCCACCGTAGAGATGTCAAATGTGATTCAATTGTGCTTTCTTATTGCAAATTTCAAGCTTAGGAATCCCAAGACCACCTTCACTCATAGAGGAACACACTTTTTCTCATTTAACTTTTGAAACAATGTTTGGTATTCTACTTCAAAGAAAATTTCTCATCAATTGTTCAATTAGTGCCACAATCTTCTTTAGGAGTAGAAAATAGATGCCTAATATACTTGCATCGAAAAGATTACTAATTTTAAAAATCGAAGTCTCTCGGCAAAAGAAAAAACTTGTTAGTCCATGCTTTAAGGCGAGCAGTGATTTTAGAGATTAACAAATCACAATCTTCCCTTCTTAATTTAGATGAAATGAGAGGGACACCCAGGTAACGTATAGAGATAATACCCTCTTGAAAGCTTAGAAAAGAAAGGGTGCCTCCTTGATGGGTATATCGACATTTAAGAAGAAAACCTTACTTTTTTCTGAATTTGCACTTAAGCCCGAAAGAAGCTGGAATTCACTCAAAACCTCATTAATAGATTGAATAGAAGGGAGGTTTCCTTTATAGAAAACCAAAAGGACATCTGCAAAACAAAGGTGAGTGATTCTCTCTTCTTTGCATCTCTAATGGAAGGAGAAATATAGGCATTGACACTCTCCCCTAAACATGCAAGATAAAACTTCCATTGCTAAACAAAGAGGTAGGATGATAAACGATCCCCTTCGCATAGTCCACTATGGCTTAAAATATAACCCACAAGTTCTCCATTCAAGTTGAAAGAGAATTTTGGTGGAGAAACATTGTACTAATAGATATATGAAAAAAGAGAATTGCCAACCATTTTTAATCCATATCTATTTCTTGATAAACAACATTTAAAAAAAAAGTTTGAAAAAAGTGTGTATCTGTAATCTGTTAACAAACAAAAGACCCTTAGAAGAAATATTAAGTTGATGAAATAATTGATTTCCTTATAATAGATCCCCGTTAAGAGATGACTATCGGAGTACCCTGAGTTGATTAGTAGATATAACGTTTGAGATTAACGTTTAATTAGTTGAAAGCGTAGATGAAGATTTGATTATGTAAAGGTTATAAGCAAAGAAAGGTGAAACCAATCTATCTATGATTACATATGATCAAAGTTATTTAATCAAAGAAAAATTATCAAATGAAGTGATAAACAATTCATCTATAAAGAAGAAATCAAGTAGTGTCTCTTAGAAGTCACTAGAATTAGAAGTTATTGATCATTAAATTATTATTAGTATAGTCAGATCAATAGTTATTAGCCAATGAAGGCAGTTCGTTAACAGAATTAAAGACATCATTAAGAGTGTAGGACGGAATTAAATCACCAAAATATGAAATTAGTAAAGCCAAAACCCTTGTTACTAAAGCTTGGACCTTACTTAAGAGACCATAAACTCTAAAATCTTTGGGAAAACTCTAGGAAAAATCTATGGACGTTAACCCCAAAAATTTTGATAACTTTAAAAGCAAACCTTAGAATTAATAACAAGATCAAAACCCTAATTAATCAGTTTGATCTAAAACATGAACCAGTAGATCCGATATACTTAGGATACGCGAGCTAATTACTTAGGAAAGCGCACCATTATTGGTACAAACTAAATATCTGATAAATCATTTGATACGGTAAAAACTGTATCAGATTACTATAATGTCAAATAGCAAACATGCAAATAAAAAATAATAATAATATGATATTAATTAAATGATGCACCAAAATCAAATTAGAAAATTAATTAGAATTTTAGTCAAATAAACTGAACACATTATGAACCCTAGAATTCACATTGGAATCAAAATCCTAAACCGTATCAGATCAGACCCAAGCCTTTGAAACCCTAGATCGAATCAAATAAATCTCATAATTCTAGAATATCATATGGATTAGGTTAAACTCAAAACCTTAAAACTAATTTGAGTTAATTTAGAACCTTAGAAACCCAAAACGGGATTAGATAAAAATTCAATAACCTTAGGATATTAGAAGAATTAGATAAAGTGATACATTACCTAGAGTTAATAAGCTAATACTACATGTTTATAGTAGAAGAGTTAAACATTAGTTTTTTTGTTGTATAAGGAGAATATATTAGAAGTATTTTTGCTGTGCTGTGAGTAGTATTCTTTCGTGTGTATAGAGTGTGTTATTCGTTAGTGCTAAGGTGGAGTATTAGATGAGTGGCATGAGCTGGCATAGTTAGTTACTAGTTTGTTAGGAATATAAATAAAGTTGGGAGAGAGAAATAAGGGGGACGGAAAAAAGAAAGATATGTATTCATTAGAGAGATTGTGGAAGTTGATTTACCTTCTGTGGTAAGCTTCAGTCTCTTTTGGAATTCTTCTAAGTGATTGTTTGATAAATTTCTTGGATTCTAATTCAGATTCATATCAATTTTTGGCGCCATCTATGGGAAACTCCAATTGAGACAATTATATGGAGAAGGATCTTAGGGAAATAGGAGACGAGATGCGTGGATGTGTGTTCGAATTGCAATAGCAAATTCATGATATAAATACAAAAATGAGCACTATAGATAGTTCGATTTCTAGTATTCAAACACTGCTGCAAGAACTTTTGGAAGATCGTCAAGGAGTAGATAATGGAAAAGGAACGGCTAGAACCTCCTCTACGGGAAATAACATTGAGCAGGTGCTGAGCGCTAAGAGAAAAGTAAATGTAGAGGGAGAATTGTTCGATGAGAGAATTTTTTAGGATGACGATTATAAGAGGAATGCGAAAGTATCTTGATTCCGACATTCGATGGCTCAGATCCGATTCATTGGATTACATTGGCGGAACAATATTTTGAGATTCACCGTACTAAAGATGATCGAAAGGTACCTTTAGCATCTATGAATATGAGAGGAAGTACTATCTATTAGTTGAAAATGTTGAAGAGGAGATTACCGCAGTTAGATTGGAGTGTGTTAAAACAGGAGCTATTACTTCGTTATGGAGGACACTCAACTCTTAATCCATACAAAAGTCTCTCAACATTGCGTCAACATTCCTCTATCGCAAGTTACATCAAAGATTTTGAAGCGATAACATCTCAAGCTCCTGAAATGACCAAATTACAATTGCTTGGTTATTATCTTAGAGGATTGCGGAGTGATATTTTACTTAGGGTAAAGACTTTAAGATCTTTATCCTTAGCAGCTGCGTCCTTGCACAGAGAAGGAATTTGAGCATGGCATTTTTGTCTCACAAGAAATTAGGTCCGATCCTTGTGGGATTTTTTGAACTGATAGTGTATCAACTCGATCAATCTCTACAATTAATGTGGGTTCGAGTAACGCTGGGAAACAAATGTCTACTCTTGTTTTAACTAGCATTCCTAATCAAAATTCTTCCTGGAAGTCTTATAATGCTAGTGGAGGAAATAATCTATGGAATGATAGGAAATCAAGTGAATTGTCCTCAGGAATTCAATCTGCTGTTGGATCTACAGCTTAGAGTGTGGGAGGATTTCGTACGAATGGGGGAGGATGTCCAAGCAAATGTCTTATAATGAGTATTTGGATAAGAAAAAGAAAGGTATTTGTTTTCATTGTGATCAACCATACAGTCCTACTCACAAATGTCCCAATAAAACCTTACGAATTATCATTATGGAAGATGACAGTGGGATGGAATCTATGGGAGGGAATGAAGGGGAAAAGAATTTTGATGGGATGGTAGATGAGCAATCGAGCGAAGGTAGACACATGGTGTTGTCTTTATTAGCATTAAATGGATTAATGGTCCTAAGACAATGAAATTTAAAGGACAATTGATGTTCCAAGACATTACCATACTTGTTGATAGTGGAGCTAGTCACAATTTTATTTCGCAAAGATTGGTTCAACAACTACAACTTGAGGTTAGTAATACTTTGCCCTTTTCTGTTAAATTGGGTAATGGCCATGGCATTCAATCCAGTGGAATTTGTAAAGATCTTGTTTTACATACAAATGGTATTCAAATTATGGTTTCGTGTTATATTTTGGAATTAGGGGATATTGATGTCATCTTGGGGGTTGAATGGTTGAGGACACCTGGTGAGATTAAAGTGGACTGGAATTTAATGTCCGTGAAAATTCCTTGTTTGGGTAAGGAAGTGGTACTATCTAGAGATCCTGCCTTATTGAAGCCAAGTACTTCTTTTAAAACTTTACGCTGGTTGGATAAGATGATGAGTGTAGGTTGTTGTGGATGAACGAAATGGAATTGAAAGTGTTGGAATCCATACCTCTTGACATGCAAGTTGAGTCTTTATTAGAAAAATATGCTATTGTCTTCACATCAAAGACTTCTCTGCTTCCTCAGAGATCAATTGATCATAGGATTCCACTTAAGAGTGGGGAATAACCAATTAATGTGCGGCCATATCGCTATGCTTAAATTCAAAAAAAATGAAATTGAGCATTTGGTCAGGGATATGTTGGAAGCTGGAATTATTAGAGATAGTTCTTCTCCTTTTTCTAGTCCGGTTATACTTGTTAAAAAAAAAAAAAGATGGCTCTTTGAGGTTTTGTGTTGACTATAGAGCCTTAAATGAAGCTACAATACCAGATAGATACCCAATACCACTTATAGATGAATTGTTGGATGAGCTTTTTGGAGCAACGGTTTTTTCTAAAATAGATCTTAAGGCGGGTTACCATCAAATTCGTGTATATCCAAAAAACAAGTAGAAAACAGCCTTTAAAACTCACCAAAGGCATTATGAGTTCTTGCTAATGCCTTTTGGACTCACAAATGCTCCGGCTACTTTTCAATCTACTATGAATGAATTGTTTAGGCGTATTTACGAAGCTTTGTTTTGGTTTTCTTTAATGATATACTCATATATAGTGAGAACATGGATAAACATCTGCTACATTTGCAGATAGTATTGGATTTATTGCAGGAACATCATTTTACTGCTAATAGGAAGAAGTTTATGTTTGGGCAGCCTTCCTTAGAATATTTGGGCCATACCATTTCGGCTGATGGTTTGGCAATGGATCCAAGCAAAATGAGGTCAGTGATGGAGTGGCCAATTCCTACTATATTGAAAGGAGTTCATTCCTAACTATGGTAAAATAGCATGCCCTTTAACAAATCTATTAAAGAAGGATGCTTTTGAATGGTGTGAAGCGGCTTATGAGTCATTTAGGGCATTGCAGCAAGCATTGATCAAAGCTCCAGTATTAGCTATGCCTAATTTTGATCAACCATTTGTTATAGAGTGTGATGCTTCTGGTACGGGCATTGGAGCGGTTTTAATGCAACAACAAAGGCCAATTGCTTATTTTAGCAAGGCTTTATCTAATAGAAACTTGGCTAAGTCAACATACGAGAAAGAATTAATGGCACTTGTGTTAGCTATTAATCATTGGAGACCTTATTTGCTAAGACGAAAGTTTGTGGTCCAAACATTTAAAAAGAGTTTGCAACATTTGTTGAGTCAACGAATTACGACTCCCAACCAACAGCATTGGCTAGCTAAATTGTTGGGCTATGAGTTTGATATTGTGTATAAAGCAGGGGAGGATAATCAAGCTGCTGATGCTTTGTCACAACAATTTGAGGAAGAAGAATTGATGGGCATTTCAGGTCCAATTTGGATTGATTTAGATTCTATTCGAAAAGATGTTTTGCAGGATCCATTTCTTGCTAGTAAAATTTAGCAGTTAAAAGAGGGTAAGGAGGCGGGTAGAGGATTCCATTTGATACATGATACTTTGTATTACCATAATCGGTTGGTCATACCTTCACATTCTTCTTGGGTTTTCTTATTTTTACATGAGTTTCATTCTTCCTATGTGAGAGGTCATGCTAGGTTTATTAAGACTTATCGAAGACTTATTCCGCATTTGTACTGGATTGGGATGAAGTCTGATGTAGATCAATTTGTTCGAGCTTGTGCAATGTGTCAACGCAACAAGATCCAAAATTTAGCCTCAGTTGAGTTGTTGAATCTACTAGTTATTCCTAAAGCAATTTGGGAAGACATTTCTATGGATTTTATTTTTGGCTTACCGAAGTCCAAAGGTTTTGATGTGATCATGGTTGTGGTTGATCGGTTTTCCAAATATGCCCATTTTTTATTACTGAAGCATTCGTATTCTGCTAAAGGAGTGGCGGAAGTCTTTATTAGGGAGATCATTCGCTTACATGGATTCCTTAGAACCATTATTAGTAGCCGAGATCCCCTATTTGTGAGTAGTTTTTAGAAAGCGCTCTTTGCTATTCAAGGGACTAAACTCCATTTTAGTACCGCTTATCACCTGGAAATGGATGGACAAACCGAAGTTTTAAATCGTTGTTTGGAATGTTATCTAAAGAGTTTTACTTCAGAAACTCCTCAGCTTTGGGCCGCTTGGATCTCTTGGGTGGAGTATTCTTATAACACCTCTTTTCACTCATCGGCAGGGATGACTCCTTTCGAGATTGTTTATGGATGACCACCTCCTTCTCTTCCCATCTATGTTTCTAAAGAAGTGTCCAACCTAAACTTACTCTCGACTTTGTGTTCTCGAGATAACATGCTTAATCAGTTACGGTTGAATTTGGAAAAGGCTCAACTTCAGAATTGTACCTTGGCTAATAAACATAGGAGGGATGTGGAGTTTCAAGTTGGGGATTAGGTATTTTTGAAGATCAGGTCTTTGCATTCACTAGTGGGAGCTAAGGTCAATTCTAAATTGGCTCCTATATTTTATGAACCATTTCAAGTTGTGAGTCGAATTGGGAAAGTAGCATATAAACTTCTTCTACCTTCACATTTTCGAATTCATTCTGTTTTTAATGTTTCTTTACTTAAGAGATCGCATGGCTCTTTCCCTGTTCTGGCGAAGCTTCCTAATGAGCTGGCCACTGATTTACATGATGAACATTCATTATTCACTCCAAATTCTTAGACGATGATTTAAGTTAAGAAATGGGTTAGAGGTACCACAGGTTTTGGTGCACTAGTCTGACTCATCCTCTATAGATGCGACTTAGGAAGATGTAGTGACTCTGAAGCTTCAGTTTCTAGATCTTGTCCTTAAGGACAAGGACAATGTTCACTAGGGGAGTATTAATACATTACCTAGGGTTAATAAGCCAATACTAAATGTTTATAGTAGAAGAGTTAAACATTAGTTTTTGTGTTGTATAGGTGAATATATTAGAAGTATTTTTGATGTGTTGTGTGTAGTATCCTTTCGTGTGTATAGAGTGTGTTAGTTTGTTAGTGCTGAGGTAGAGTATTAGATGAGCTGGCATGAGCTGGCAGAGTTAGTTACTAGTTTGTTATAGTTTGTTAGGAATATAAATAAAGTTGGGAGAGAGAAATAAGGGGGACGGAAAAAAGAAAGATATGTACTCATTAGAGAGATTGTGGAAGTTGATTTACCTTCTATGGTAAGCTTCCGTCTCTTTTGGAATTCTTTTGAGTGATTGTTTGATAAATTTCTTGGATTCTAATCCTAAAGGTAAATCATTTAGCAAAACATATCACCATAAAAAAAAAAAACATATTATTTATGTTTGTTAAAGAAGTTATGTAGTGAAAATAGAGCTGCCTGTCATAAACTCTAGAATCAATTTAAAATCTAGAGACAAATGAAGCAATGCAATCAAAGACAGCCCTGTTATATTGAAAGAAAGAGAACCAGGATACCTACCTTTTTGGAGTCTAATGCAAAATAATCATCATTTGAGAACAGCCTTATTCAATTTCAGGATCTCATGAGCTGGAGATATGAAGATCAAAGGCACAAATGAGCGGTTTTCTTCCTGCATTTAAAGCTAATCAATTTATGTTTTAAGTGCTCTAAAAAGTAACGGCAGGCAGTCAGAAGTTCTGTAGCCTTATCTCTCTTACCTCCATACTTCATCGGTCTGTCGCAATTGTTCAACAAAAGATAAAATGTTAATTTATGATAAAACAGGCATCCACAGACACCAAATAAAGCTCTTACTGCAGTTACAGAGTCTTTGACTTGATTAGCTTGGTATACAAATTGTGTCTATTTCTAAAGACAATCAGACATAACTGGAAGAAGAACATCCCACAAAAGCATGCATCCATTCTTGCTTACAGAAAATGGTGCACATGGATATGAACAAAGCCTATCATTGGGAAAGAAATAAAAAGGAAATAAGCCAAGCAAAAACTTTTTCTTCCTAATTTTTATGTCTGCATCATTCTTCCTTAGTATACAAAGAAAAAAATGATAAGCTAATCTACAAGAAATTGTCACCTTTACAAGCTTCTGAACAAATGATTCAGAGAGACGAGCATGATCAGAGAAACTCTGATCACCATTAATAGCCAAGACATTAGGATTTTGCCCTGAGACACAAGGTGAAGACCCTGCGTCTGTAGCATAGAATTTGCACCCAGCTTCACATCACTAGAGAAGGCTGTGAGATAGTTGTTTGATGCCTTAAGAACATTATATATCTTGGTAAAAGAATTCAAAATAGCAGTCACATGCCACTTGAATCAAGAGTAGAAAGAACAATCACATGAATCCACTGGGATGGACAAATAATAGGAACATCTAAGATTTTATTTATGTGAAATAGCAGAAAGAAGAGAAGGTGTGAGCCTTTGATCGGACTGCATGATAATAAAGGGATTGAAAATGATTGGGTAAGAAACTAGGAATTCCAGTGCAAACTACCTAGCACAAAAACCTTCAATAGTAGAAGGAATTTAAAGTGAATAGAATTTACAACCCTCCTAACTCCACCTTTTGCTGTCTCTCGAAATTGGAGATATTCTTAATTGAAACTGAGTTCAGTACGACCATCATTTGACTTTCTTGATTCTTTATGTCCATTCATGGCTGCCATCACAGCCACAGAGCTACCTCCTATCTTTTGATCAAAAGTTAATGGAGAAAATGCACTATTTGATAATGATTACTGTCAAAACGTTAGACTTCATATTCTATCCTTTCCTTCTTAAACATGGACAGTAATTTTTCACTTTCCTCACCTCCTTTTGCTTTCTCTTCAATACAAGAGACAGAGGCTCACTCCAGAAAAGAAAAAAGGATCGCTGATCTTCACAATCGTCACATACAATACAAAGAGAGATCTACAATAGTTGAAATTCAAAAGCATGTGTAAGCCATTGTTGGCTTTTGTCCATACCACAGGGGATGCCCAGTAGTACCACCCCACCATATATGAATTTGCTGCAATATTTATGCAACCTTTTAGGAAAATGAGATGCATATATAGCAAATGACCTTAAACTTGACAAGGTTAAAGGCATTAAGCAACTATATATTATCTAATATAGATTAAACAGATCTTCGAAATATTTTGTTGAGTTCAAGAAAAAGCAAGATGAATTTGGTAGAAAAAAATAATCATAAGTACCCAAATTACAAAATCAATCCAAAAGAAAAAGGGTTCCTCTTAATTTAACCCAATGTGATCAAGCTCGAGTTCATATTAATAATAAAAAAAAACTTTTTAAATCCAAACCAAATGCAATAAAACTTGCTACATCGCTCCAACCAAGAAAACAACCGATACCAACTTCATAAAATTGCCCCAATTCAAATGGGTTCTTCTCTATTTCAATCAGTTCAATCAAAACAAAGCTACAAATTAGAACTTTATTTTGTTCTTCATAATTTTGTTCTTGAAGAGTTTAGAAAAAGAGGCAACAAAACCAGAGTAATCCTTGAATGCGGTAAGATATAAGGAAAATAAAACGATAATAAAACTGAAAAGCTACTTTAGGTTTTAAGGAATGAAGGATGATTATCCAAAAAACAATACGATTATAATCAACGTTCAAGATGTTAGATTTTTCAAAGTAGATTCCGCTAGACCCTAATAGATTCAACAAATTAGGGTTTTGAACACCGGAAATCACAATCAATGTTATAATTATGAACTGCCAAATGACACTAACTTACCGTGTGCGTAGTGGTTTGTTTGGTGGATTCGAGTGACGCTGAGTCGGTATTGAAACATCCGGTGATGCCGTAAGTTGCGGTTGTGAGTCGACGTCTGGTTTTGGATTCGCATGGGGATTCAACGGTAACAGAGCAGATGAGGATTTTGATTTTTGATTTGCATGGAAGGGAATGACGGTAGGTATTGGTATTCTAGGAATGAAGATGACCAGTAGGTTTGTGGAGGAATCAAAAGGATAAAAGAGAGAGAATAAAAAGTAAATTTTTTTTTTTTATAAAAGGAGAAAAAACTACAGAGGTGGGGAACCGAATAAAAACCAAAGTTGGTAGGCCCGATCGAGTATTGACCGGATATACTAGAAGACCAGGGTTAATGGATCGAAAAGAATTTAATTAGGATCGAATCAGGATTAATAAAACATAAAATGTTAAGTTATATCTTAATTATAAAAAGGGTTGTGGTGAGAGAGATGATAACCGAGATTGCTCGTGTTAGCTCAAGTCAAAGATCTGTTTATCTTTAGCTTTTTTTTTTCCTAAGTAGTGGTGCATTCTAGACCGAATGATCCGCCTAGGTCAATTAGGTCACGATTGAACCAGGTCATTCAAGTCCAACTGATTTAACGTAAAAACAGTTTGCTAGTGCGAACCGAACCACCTTTGATGTTGGGTCTAGTTAAGCTAGGTCAGACCATCCAGTCTGGTCCGGTTTTGACAACATTGATAAAAATATAGAAGAAAATAAACAAAGAGTGAAAAAAGGGGGGAAATCGGCTTACATGGAAAAAAGAAAATTGATATTAATATTTTGAAAAAAAAAATCAAAAATGTCATTAGGATAAAAGTTTCAGTTTTGATAACATTGATAAAAACATAAGAGAAAATAAACAAAGAGTGAAAAAAGGGGGAAAATCAGCTTACATGGAAAAAAGAAAATTGGTATTAATATTTTGAAAAAAAAAATCAAAAAAGCCATTGGATAAAAGTTTCAAAAATGCTATTAGATAAAAATAATTATAGTTTTGGATAAGTTAAACTGGTTTTTTTAAATATATGGGATCATAAGTGACTTATCTCGTCTCTTCAAAAGACGACTTTAGTGTTCTCGTCTCTTTAAGAGACGAGGTCGGCCACTTATAACCTCATCTCTTCGAGAGACGAGTTCAGGTTGCTTGTTTTTTGGATTATTTTTCATCTGGAGAGATTAGTGTAATTCTTTTAGAAAATGTGATTATTTTTCCTTAATCCACTTCCATGGATGGTTGGTATTTTTTTAATTAAAAGTGGATATTATTTTTAATGATAAGAACGGCTCAAATTATGACAAGACCGCAGAGACTTTTGAAAACAAAATAAGCAGGTTAGTCTATAAACTCAGTTAAAAGCTTCACAAGTGACAAGCTTGACTCGGTTTATTTTGATATTTGTCAATTTTTTTTGTTTAAACAATATTGGTAAAAAATTTAAAAGAATTAAATAATTTTTTGAGGCCCTTCATTAAGAAACTTAAATTTTATGAACACTTGAAATATCTAGTAGTAAAATTCTAATGATCGAATCATCTTTTAGTGTAATGATCTCAAGTTCATTGAAATCCTAATGTTAAGTATGCTTCATAGAGAGCATTCTTAGGATGAATATTTTGTGAAAGTGAACAATAACTTACTAGATAGGGTTTCAAGTTGTTATAGATTGTATCAGATCAGTTCATTAGTTGGAAGCGATGGAGCTGGGTGGGATAGAGTGCCTCAAATTAGGAGCACATCTTGAGCCTATATAAGAGCACCTTTACAGTCTTTCCTGAATGATATGGTTTTGGACCTGTGTAATGAAACTAACAAGGACATTAGTTTTATAGATAAAAGAGAAAACTATAAGTGCTTAGTAGAGAAAATGTTGAGATGTAATTTACTCAAATCTATAATGGACAAAACTTGATAAACTTGTTATTAATCTTATAGAAATCATGAGGAATTGATACTTAATCAAGTTAATGTTGTGTTTCAGGTTTATAAAGCTAAAGGAAAGATTTAGATGAATAAAGCATGGAGAAAATGACCAGAAGCCTGATGGTCGCCAGCCATGAGAAGATGGCCGCCAGCCATGGAGCCTCGGTGAAGCGAAGAAAATGGCCAGAAGAGCCATGGCCGCCAGCCATGGTGTGATAGCCGCCGGCCATCTTTCATGGCCGGCCCTGGGAGAAGATGGCCGCCGGCCATGAGCCGGCCATCAATGCTCCAGCGTCCTGTGCGATGAAAAATGGCAGCCAGCCATTTCATAACTCCAAGCCAGCCAGTTTTCATACAGGAGAAAGTCTTGTTCTTTCCTATATATATAGATAGAAGTCCATTAGAGAGAGGATTATTCATTCTTTATACTTTCAAGAACCCTAAAGATTGCTTTTCTTGAATCATGAACACTAATCTCTCTTGTTCTAGCCAAGGGATTATTGCAAATCAATTCAAGATGGATTGTGAGACCTAATTGGGTTTGATTTCTATTATTCTCATCTTTGCATATTTGTATTTCATCTGATTCTATTGTTATTATTGCTTGATTATCTCTTATAACTTTGGATCCGGTTGTAGGATGATTGAACAATAATCAATCAATTAGAACTCATATCCGTAATTGTATGAGTAATCTAATATAGGTGATGAAACAACACGGTATCATAAAATAGATGGTTATTTGATGTTGTGATGAAATATAATCTAATTTAAATGATCCATGCTCTATGAGATTGTTAATTAGGGTTAGGTTTCTCTTTTCTTAATGCAATTAATGGATTAAACCTTAAGAGCGTATTTAGGGTTATCTATTTGATTAGGAATAATTAAAGATCATCTTGGTTATTTAATATCTAAGGAGGAATTGAATTTCAATGCTTATTGGAATTTATAACTAACCTATTCAAAGTAGGAATAATAATATTTGAGTCTATGATCAATCCTGAGAATTGAGTTGTAATGAAACCTAGGCTAGATAATCTTTTGAATATATAAATCTCTTTAAATAGAAATAGGTTATTTTATTTGCTTGATTTCAAAACCCCCAATTTTATTTTCTTTTTCTCTTCTCAACCCCCGATAGAAACTTAGGATTTTTACCAGTCCCTGTGGAGACGATCCTGCTCATCCTATACACAAATCTTAGAGTAGGTAATTTATTTTTGTTGTGGATTCGACACCCACCAGAAAACTATCAAGATAAGTTACCTCTTGAGAAGCAACTAACATCGATGATAAAACCAATATTGTTAAGCTTGGTCCGTGGGCTTGACCCAGAGGTCAAGGGTTAATGAGTGAAACCATATTAAATTTGGATTAAACACTAGTTGAATCGGACTATTTTCAAGGAAAGGTCACGTTTGACCGAATTGAACCAGATGAGTCAACTCAGGTCGGACAATATTGGATAAAATCATGTACTATTTCGCCAAAATAAACAATACCTCAATGGATAGACCTCCAAGTTATTAGTGTTAAAGCTTAATAATGTGAAATTATGCCTATTTATTCATGTTCTTTGCAGTTTATGCTGGACTACTGAAGAAGGGAAAAAGAATATTGAGTTGTCGGAGATTCCTTCACTGGACGAAGTTTGAAAAGATACACAAGGTTATACCAAACTAAGTAGGACTCATGCAAGACCTCTAATGGAACATGAAATAGCAGAGAGCGAGAAGTCTGCTAAAGAATCCTTGTTCTATTTGACTAGTTTTTTTTCAGTAGATACAAATATTTTTTTCAAATTTTTTTTAATAAATTACTTATCAAAAAATAGATACTAATAAAAGCAAATTAACAGTTCTTATAAAAAAATAAAATAGATAAAATTTAAATTTAAATTAAATATATTTATACATATCGTTTCGATATATATATAAATGAAAAACAGAACATTCAAACGTATCGTATAGCAAAAGAAGCTGTCGTCCATTCTCTATATAAGCGCCCAGTCCACAAACCGCAGGCCCACTTGTCAAGATGAGTAATATTAAAATGGAAATATTAATTTTGAAATATTGCCTTTTCCTGTTCTTGTTCAATAACTTCAACAAATTTCTTCCCCATCATGGCATTTGTCGAAAATAATAAATGATTCCCAATTTTCAATTAATATCGTCAAGGGCTGAAGTTTAGGCCTTGACCTTAGATCTCGAATTCATAAATTTGCCCTCGACTTTAGAAAGTTTACCCTTGGGCAAAATTTATAAGGTCAAAGGCTGAAGTTTAGGCTTCAACTTCATAGCCCTTGACTTCAAAAAGTTTAGAATTGGGAAAAATTTATAAAGTCAAGAGCTGAAGTTTAGGTCTCGACCTCAGACCTCGACTTCAGAAAGTTTGGTTTTGGGCAAAATTTATAAAGTTAAGGGCTAAAGCTTAGGCCTTGACCTAAAGCTTAGGCCTTGACCTCAGACCTCGACTTCAAAAAGTTTGCCCTCGACTTTAAAAAGAAAAGAGCTGTTGAAATACATTTAATGCATGTGTCAGACACATTTAATGCTATTTTCTGCTTTTGACTTTTACACGTTATTAAAACGTTAAGTATATTAAACACAAGTATGGGTTATCATAAACTTTTTGATAGGACAAATTTTTATCAACAGCTATAAATAGAATTTTTCCCTTCTCTTTGAAATAGAATGAAACATTAGAATTTTTGAACGCATAATAAAAACAAAAACAACATTCTGTAAAGTTTTTTTTACTTGTGTTTTTGTTCTCGTTATCGTTAATTTGAATTTTTTTTTTAAGATAACAATTAGTGCTTTGTTTTGAAATTTGCTGATACACTCTAAATAAGAGATTTTGAGCACTATTTAAGATTTACAAAAGTTGATTATCTGCATGTTTAAGGAGCTCAGTTTGTAAAAGGAATTTGTAAAATTCCAAAAGTATTTTCTGTTGTAGATCTACTTAAGTAGGAACGTTTCTTTGTAAATGAAATTTGTATATTTTCTTAATAGCTTTTCAATTTGTAAATATGCTCATATAGAAGTTGTTTGTAAAAATTCCTCAAAGGAAGCATTTGTAAAAGAAGTCCTCATGTGAGACATTGAGAAAAGTCCTCGTAGAGGCAAAGAGAAGTCCTCAGTGGAAGGTATTTGAAGTCTGGTCTGGAGTTACTAGCATTGTCCTAATTATGATTAGGTGGGAAGTCCTCAGTAGGAGACATTTGAAGTATGGTAGTGTATTACCAGCACAACACTTGATTTATCAAGTGGAAGTCCTTTGTGCAAGGCAATTATAAAAGTCTTATTGTGATAGGCATTATTGTAATTCATCGTCTAAGAGGTGTATTGATTTTTGAATAATCAATATAGTGGTAAAAGTCCTCTTTGAGGCATTTGCACCATGGAGAGTAGGCAGTGGATCGAACTCCACGTTAAATCCTTGTGTTGCTTCTCTTTCTCTCTCTCTATACTTCTTTATTCTGCTTATTTGTTAATTAGTTTTAATTAGTTTTTTCCGCTGCATTTGTTTGTTTAAGTTAACTCGTCTTATCTTAGTTAATTAATCTGGTTTGATAAAATAGAAAAATTTGTAATACTTAATTCACCCCCCTCCCCCCCTCTTAATTATTCCTTGTATATTATTTCTAACAAGCTAATAATTGAGTGTATTGTTTGTGTGTGTGTTGAGTACTAGGTCAGAGAGCAATAACCTTGCTAGGCAATGCCAAAATGGTAGTCAGGTGCTTAAGGCACTCTTATTTCTTTTATTGATATATCGTTGATGGCTTAATGGGTAGCTAATAAGGTAAATGGTATCAGAATGTTCTTATAGGAGGTTAAGGTATCCGACCTATCTTAATCAACCCCTTGAGTAGTTGCTACTACTTAAGACCTCTAGATTCTCATGGCTTGTTGTCTAGAGTGTGAATACTTCCATGTTGATTTGGCTCTCCTTAAATAATAACCTTAAACTGTTGGTTGTGCATTGCATATAGTCTAGATGCGTATGTTATATTGTGTGTGTTGCATTGCTGTATACCAACTTTAGCTCACTCCTTTACTTTTCAGGTGTTGAAGATTATTTGATATGGATTATTGTGATTGCATGGACCATAGTTTAAATATTGGTGAGAGATTTGACGAGTTGGATGCTTAAACACGTAGAATATTATAATTTTTATTTTCTAAGACTTTGATATTGTATTGTAAGGTTTTAAGGGACTACTTTTTGATGACATTAGATGTACAATTTCATTAAATATTATTATTTTATAATTTAAATAATGATTTCTTAAATCTAAAATTGGTAAAAACTCTCTTTATTTATTTATTTATTTTCCCATTATAACGAGGAGGAGGAATTTGAATATAGAACCTCTCACTTGAGAGATCAGGAGATGCCATTAGGTTATAATGCCATTGGCAAAAACTCACTTTGTTAATTATAGCATTTACGTATAACGCTTAAGTGACGCTCTAGACCCTATTTAGGGCGTGACATGGAATATAATAAAAAATAAGATACTCGTATATTTGATCACTTCTTTAATGCTTTTTTCCCTCTTTTCCTTCTATAACAAAAATTTTACACAAATTTTCCTAATTTTTCCTTACAAGATAACTTATATGCCTATAGAATTAAATGTAGTAATTGTTGAGTGGTTTGATTCTAAATTGACACCTGTACTTACCACTCTTTGACCTAGCCTAGCTCTATGTTTTATTTGATGTTATAAAGATGAAGACATAATTCAAGTCTTAAGAATTGTGGGATTTAGTTGAGAATGGGTATCCAGATCCAAATGATGATGAAACTAGGTTGAAAGAGAACCAGAAAAGGGTTCCAAAGCATTCTTCTTCACTTAACAAGCAATTCATGAGTTAATTTTTTCAAAAATTGCAGCAGCATCTACATCTAAAGAAGCGTGCAAAACTCTACAAATAGCTTTCCAAGGTTCCTTGAAGGTAATCACTGTGAAACTCCAGTCACTTCATTGTGATTTCAAAACTTTGCATATGAAAAACAGAGAATCAATGCAAGATTTTTTGTTCAGAGTAGACATAATTTTCGATCAAATGAGATCATATGCATAAGAGGTTTCTGATTGAACCATAGTGGCAAAAGTTATACGGAGTTTAACGCCAAAGTTTGATCATGTAATTGCAGCTATTGAAGAGTCTAAAGACTTGGATACATACTCATTTGATGATTTAATGGGATCATTGCAATCTCATGAAGCAAGGTTGAATAAACATGAGGAGGAAAATGAAGAAAAGGCCTTCCATGTAAAAAAGAGGTGTTCATAAAAGAAATGCAGCTGGCTAAGGACATGGTAAAGGGAGATCCTTTGGATGAGGTGGCCATGGTCGAAGACGAGGTGAGGAGCCATATTATCAGTTACAACAGCGAAGCAGCAAAAAAGGTGTTCAGTGTTACTATTGTAAGAAGTTTGGGCACGTAAGCGGAATGTTGGAAAAGGGAAAAGCAAGCAAGTTATGCAGAACAAGAAGAGGAGGAACTTGAGTTATTCATGGCTTATCATGAGGATAGATAAATTTTAACAACATTGGGTTTTTGGACAGCGACTGCTCTAATCACATGATAGAAGTAAGATCATTGTTTAAGGAAGTTGATGAATCATTTAAGATAAAGGTGAGGCTTGGTGATAACAATAAAATGTAAGTATAAGGAAAAAGAACCGTAGCTGTAAATCACAGTCATGGTAATGTAAAGCTCCTTTACAATGTATACTTTAAATCCTAATTTATCCCAAAATTTGTTGAGTGTTGAGCAACTTATGGCCAACAGGTATTCTATTTTGTTTGATGATGCTTCATGTGTGATTAGAGATAAAAAGTCAAACTAGATTGTGGTTGATGTTTGTATGACATCAAATAAATTATTTCCACTTGAAGTTTTTGGTGTTGAAAAGCATGCACTTGCTATCAAAGGAAATAGTGAGTCTAGTTTTTGGCATCTACAGTGTGGACATTTCAATGTAAAGGGTTTAGAATTGTTGAGTCAAAAGGAAATAGTCTTTGGGTTGCAAAGAATTGAGTCATTAGATGTGTGCGAGGGGTGTGCATATTGGAAGCAATGTAAGAAACCATTTCCAATGGAGAAAACTAGAAGAGCACATGGTATTCTTGAAATTGTACGTGTTGACTGACATGGTCCTATGCAAACAAAATCTTTTGGTGGAAGCAAATAATTTTTTATTATTTACGTTTTATAGATGATTTATAGCTGCATGAGTTGGATTTACTTTCTCCAATTCAAATAAGAAACATTTTAAGCCTTTAAGAAATTCAAAGCACTTATTGAAAAGTAAAGTTGAAGATGCATCAAGACACTTCAAACAGATAGAGATGGTAAGTTTCTATCTCATGAATTTGTTTAGTTTTGTGAAGAGCAAGGGATTCATAGGGAGTTGACTGCTCCAAGCACACTAAAGCAAAATGGTATCGTTGAATGAAAAAACCAAATTGTTGTAGAGATGGCAAGAAGTATGTTAAAGGCCAAGGGACTGCCAAATGAATTTTGGGCTGAAGGAGTTGCTACCATTGTCTACTTGTTTGAATTTATTAAACACCATTTGAGGCATGGTAAGCATTTGAGAGTTTTTGGCTGCATTGCTTTTGCTTTGGTGAGCTCACATAATCATGGAAAACTTGATGAGAAATCAATGAAATGTATTTTTTTTTTTTTATTGCTCTTAACCAAAACCATATGGGCTGTATAATCCAGTTAGTGGTAAAGTGATTATTAGCAAGAATGTTACTTTCAAAGAAGAGGCAAGCTAGAATTGGCATGAAAATTTAGATGGTGCTCAAGTTGAAGTTTCAACTGAAAATGAAGCTCTAGAAATTGATGTACAACAACCTGTTTCATCAAGTTCATCTCCCTCTTCTTCACCAAACTCATCTTCTTTAAGTTCAAATAGTTGAAACACATCAGAAGATGAGACTCCTCTAAGAAAATTGAAATCATTAGCAAAAATATATAAGAGTTAACAAGCTTTATTTGTTGTTGATCCAACAAATTTTGGAGAAGTAGTAGATAAATAAGAATGGCCCAGCACAATGAAGGAGGAGCTTGCAGCAATTGAAAAGAATGAGACATGGAAATTGATAGATATTCCAAAAGATAAGAAAGCCATTGGAGTTAAATGGATCTTTAGAACAAAGTTTCATGCAGATGGTAGCATACACAAGTATAAAAGCAAGGCTTGTAGTGAAAGGCAACTAGCAACAGCAAGGTATAGATTATGATGACACCTTTTCTCTAGTTGCATAGCTTGAAACGGTAAGAACCATTTTGTCATTGGTAGCACAACTACGATGGAGTGTGTATCAATTTGATTGATGTTAAATCAACATTTCTAAAATGTCACTTAGCCTAAAGGATTTGTTGTTGAAGGCAAAGAAGAAAAGAACTACGAAAAGCATTCTTTAGGTTGGCTTCTAGAGCATCGTACAGCAAAATAGACTCCTATTTTCTTCATATTGCTATGAAAGGAGTAAGAATGAGCTCAATCTTTATGTGAAGGGACAAGGTAAAAATGATCTTCTCATTGTTTGCCTCTATGTGGATGATGAGATTTATATGTGTTCTTCTTCTTCACTAATTAATGAATTCTAGCGCTACATGAAGAAAAAATTTGAAATGTCAGATTTAGGAAAGATTACCATTTTCTTGGCCTGGAAGTGAAGCAATTCAAAGATGGCATTTTTATATTGCAAAGGAAATATGCTACTGACTTACTTAAGAGGTTCAATATGTTGAATTGAAAAATTGCAGCCACAACAATGAATTTGAATGAGAAGTTACAAAGTGATGATGGTATTGAACAAGCAAATGTAAGAAATTTTAGAGGTTTTGTCGGTGATTTAATTTATTTGACTCATATGCAACTCGATATTTCTTTTGCTGTTTGAGTTGTTTCCAGATTAATGCAATATTCTTAAGAGCATCATATTGGAGTTGCAAAAGAGTGTTACGCTACATTACTGGACCAGTTGATTTTGGGCTCTGGTATAGTCATGTTTCCAAGTTCAAATTGGTGGGTTATATATATAGCGATTGACTTGGTTGTGTGGAGGATAGAAGAAACACTTTGATTAAATTTATAATTGCAATTTGCTAGAGTTCAAAGAAGCAAGCAACAACAGTATATACCTCCTTATGCCACTTCATTTCACTTTCTTTATTTCTTCCTTCTTACTTTAGAAAATTGTTACAAAACTCTCTATCCCTCTCCTCTTCAAACCGCGAACTCCCCCTCCCCCTATACACACACACTTTGTTTTTCTTTCAAAGTTTCTTCCTCCACACAACCAATAGGTAATAGATCTATACCTTAGTATCTTAAAAACATGTAATGGCAAGTTCATTCATGTGTGATTCCACATGAAAATCCCCATGAGCTTCAAGCTAGGGATGTGGAAACACTTCAACATGAGATCTTTGCCATCACAATGTTTTATATCTTGTTATTTGAGATATTTTGCTATTATCTTGTTTTACTATTAAGTTATGTTATTATTATTAATGATTTGTGCATATATTAATCATCTATTCATATTCACATAACTATCTTAGTGTTCATGCATTTGTGATTAGTATGGTAAACTAGATCTAGTTGTTTTAAGTTCATACATGTATTAGACTTTTGTTTTATGTTCATAAACAACTTGTAATAGCTTGATGATAGTAGAAAAGTATTAGAAAGCTCAAGATCTATTTTAGTTTCAACAAAAATCATATTTTAAAATTCGGATAAAAAAGAACCATGTGTAGAAAACCTATTTTTCAACTTCAAAATGTGTATTTTACATTAAAAATGAAGGGCTTAAGGAATATATATCATAAATGAGTGATCTTGATGAGTAAAGTTTGGATCTACTAAGGAATATTTTCAAAACAAAGGCAAGTTTATGAAAGTTATATTTCAATCTCAAAAATAAGTTTTAAATTTGTAATAAAAAAAGCTTGAAATGTAAACACTCATTTTTCAACTTCAAAACAAGATTTTTATTAAAGAAATGGAAGCTTTAATGGGTAGGTTTGATTAGAAAATGGTTTTTGAAAAACTAAAGGAGTTTTTGCAAAGAAAACAAACTCAAATGAATTTTTCAAAATTCGGATTTGAAAATAACCATTATTTAAACACATATTTCCAAGTGCCAAAATGATAATTTTATAGAAAAAAAAATAGAAGTCCTAGGGGATACATGTAATAAAGACCCAATTTTGACAAGAATAAGAGAGGTTTTTCAAAATATAATCTTAGAACAATAAATGGTTTCCAAGAATAGGTGAAACAATGTTTTCATTCTTTAAAATTTTGTAAAATTCATACTTAGGCAAACCACCTATTTAAACATCTATTTTCTAACCCCAAAATGAAGGTTTTTATTAAAATAATGAAGGTGATGGCTATATAGGTCATCAAAGTTAAGTTTTGATAAAAGCAAATGTGATTTTTCAAGAAAGAAAACCACCTTTCTTAAGTCTAGTAAATTTTAAAAGTTTCACAAAGTAAAAGTTTTTCTAAAAGAATTCTTGATATTATAACATTAAGGATATACATATAGATAGTTCATTTCATGATCTTCATGATAATAGCTTATAGGTATTGCATATATACATGATGCACTTGTAGAGACAAAGTTAGAAAAGTAAGGTCACATACTTCTTGTTTGATAGTATCTAAGTACATGAGAAATTAGAAATTCCCAATTCATGAATCATGCATGGTATTGAGTTATATAGTATATAATAGAGTCTTACAAGATATAGTGATAGCAAAGTATCTATCAAAGCTTAATATGATGTTTGTTTTGAGGTCAGAAGTTGAATTGTGGAATGGAAATTCGTGTAGTATTCTGTACCCCACTATTCCTAGACCAACTGACCTCATTTGTTGAAAATAACTCTAGAAATAGATAGCTCTTGTCGAATAGGTAGATATCGGTATATAATATGAGAAATTCCGAGTTAAAATGACCATGTTATGGCCGTTTTAAGTTGGAATTTTCCTTAGACGAATTTTGACGAACTTGATAGAATAGAATTTATAAGTTCATTCAAACTTCATAGAAATATCAGTAGCGTTATCTCTTTTGGTTAGGAAACTTGGGAGATGGACTAGACCTTCACGAGGACTATTATGATTAAGTGGATTTCTACGCCATGGCAAAGTAAGTTCATTTCTTAAATAGCTATGCTCATGTATGTGCTTGTAATCATAGTGACATTAGAATTAGAAAAAGATAAAATTGTGATAAGTTGTGATCTAATCTTGGTTAAATGAATGATAAGTATATCGAGACGAGACTTGTTGTAAGAACATTGTATGAGTTAGTATAGACTTGAATTGTCTGAAATTCTCTATGATCGCTCTTAACCTATATAATTAACATGCCACGATTAAATGAATAAACTGTACATGCATATCACGTATTGAGTCACATTGCATTAGCTAGTATACCTTTGGTGGGACAAAGATATATTAGCGGAGGCGTGGAGGCCTGTGTTAACATTAAGGATGCGAGATCGCTTAAGTTAACGGAAGTGGGGTAGGCACTTGAAACTACCACAATAAAACAACGGATGTTGTATAACTAAGAGAAAGAGATCAGGATTATGGTTGCATGACTTATGGACCATCCTAACCCCGAATGAAGGGCGTAAATCCATTCAAATATGGCTCCCGGAAAGTCATATGCTTGTATGCTCATTTGCTTGTGCATTTCATATGGTTGTTAATAACTTGTCTGTTATATATTGTTGTTGAGTATTACATATTTGAAAATGAATCTCACTAAGCTTGTAAGCTTATACTCCAATAGTTTCCTGTTGCAGTATGAATATTTATGGCTATCTCCAAGAAGTAACTTTCCTTAGGTACAACTTTTGGACTCTAAGGAGCTTTTTGATGAAGTTGGGACCTAGACGTAGGCATAGATTTCTAGTTGAATCACCTAAATTGATATTTGATGGATGTTGTAAGACACTTTGAGGACTTAAGAACTCTTAATATTTTGATGGGATATGCCCCTTAGATCCTGTAATAGATTAAATATAGATATAACTGTTATGATTCACATTTTTGTTGCTATGTATGTCTCCTTAAACTATTTCGAAGCAAAGTATGGTCCCTATATATTGAACTTAAGCCTTACACCCGATGTTTAAACTCATGGAGAGACTAAGGTTGTCTTACTTGAGTTTAAATATCGAGTGTGGCGAACTGTCGCGTTTATGGTACCTTTGGGGCGTGACAATTTGGGCTAACACATTTAATTTACAAATTTAATTTGTTATTTAGATGTATTGGGCCCATAGGGGTCCTAAGTTAGGCCCAATAAGAATTTATCTAAATGTTTCACTCTTTATGGTACTGAGTTTTATGGTTTAGGGATTAAGCCCATTAAGGAATATATATAAAGTTGGGTGGAATAGGGCTTTATTTTAAAATTAGGTTCAATTTGAGTTTTATTGGTTATTGAACCTAAGAATTATGTTAAAGCCCAATTAGAATTAATTTAAACCTTAATTTAACTATTAGGCCTGCTAATTTCCTAAATAGGCCCATTAGTGATATTATAAAACTTTTGAGCTCTTGAAAGGAGTTTGAGCTCAATTTAAGTATTTCAATACCTAGAATCGATAATTAACTTAAATATTTTGAAAATAGACTCACTTAGAATAGGTAAAAAGGTATTGAACCTATATTATGGAATTTAAGCCTATAAAGCATAGTTGGGTAATTATTTTGAATTGATGCCCTAAAGCTCTAAGGAAAATCAATTTAAGTAATTTCAGTCCTAAATGACTAGGAAGACTTATTAGAATTTAAGTTGGGCTCATTTGGTGTACATAGGCCTGGTTGGCTAGAAATCATGTTATTGAGCCTAAGATTGTGTTTTTAAACCAATTTTAATTTTAAGGCCTACTTGTAGTTATTTAGTCAATTTGGACCCTAATTAAATATTTAAGCATGATTAATACTAAATTTTTCTACTACTTCAAATTGTATATTTCAGTAAGCCCAAAATATTAAAAAAAAAAACTCATTTTAGTACTCAATATCTATTCATTAAATTTTCTATCCTATAAATTTATTATATCATGTCAAATAATTCCAATCATGTCAAAATAGTGGTAAATTACAATACCCACATGGCATAAAACGTTTTATTATGCATGCTAACATTAATAATATATAAATATATTATAATCCTTGCGAGAATGAAGTTCAAGAGAAATTCAATACGAATGGTCCATTGTTTGTATTTAAAAAAAATAAATATTATATTCATAACTAATTAAAATAATCCTAAATTCCTCATCTACGTATGGCATAATTTTTAGCTATCATGCTAAAATAATTATTTTACTCGGTTTATAATTTGTTGATATTAGTCATTATATTCATTTATTTTAATATCTATTTCTCTTGATATATATTGGATATAGATCATCAGATATTCATCAATAACAAATGGATATACTGGGATTTCCTATGTTGCATGATTTCTAAAAAGATGGTGATATTCAATTATGAAGCTTCTACTAAGATTTAGTATGCCAAGTCAAAAGAAATAATTCTAAATTTTAACATTCATTGGCTTTTATAATTTTCGATTACTTTCAATTAAATATTAAATTATTCCCTATGTTCTAGTATGTGAATTAAAGTTCCAGTTTACGATATCAAATCAATTTAATATATATTGGCACAGATATGTACTCGGCATTATACAATTATTTTCAATTTAATTTAATAAAAAAAAACTTATATATGTTTTATGATCCTCAGAATAGTACATTACAATGAATTTATTCAAGGTTATTTGATTAAATAATAAAAAGACTCAACTCACAATACGTAAACATCCATGAATAAGGTCAATATAATCTTAGAAAATTACAACAAATTTTATTGATTCAAACAAACATGACGACGAACAGATCATATTTTCATATATTTAATTTCCACATGCATCATTCCGTCTCCAAGGTACAATGCCGCCAGAATAAATTTCCGTAAGTATTGGTTTTTAAAAGAAAAAAAAAATATTTATACATATTATTTGCATATCCTACCAAAGCGTATACGTACATTTATATTCATCATATTATATATTAATTTATTATTATGTTCATATTCATTAACACATGATTTAATTGAAAATACTTATCTGTAATAGTCGAAACACACAAAAACCTTCACTACCCTACTTCTAGAAGATTAATGAAACTCTTTTTGCCATCATCGCCTCTAAAAAGGACCATTCCACTCGATCATAGGTTTTGCTCATATTGATTTTGATAGCACATGAAGCTTTCCTACCAGATTTCGTATATTTCAAAATGTGAAAAACTTCTTGCGCAGTGATAATGTTATCATGAATCAACCTACCTGATATGAAAGTACTCTGATTTTTAGATATAAGCTCACTGCGAAAGGGTTTAAGTCCATTAGTTAGAATTTTTGACACAATTTAACACGTCAGGTTTTATGCACAGATTCCTTTTCATCAGCTGCTAAAATACATTACTATCCTAAATCAAAACAATTTTAAAATCCAGCGGACTCGTCTTTTAGTCATTTTTATTTTCCCCCAATTTTCATAATTTCGTCAAGTAAAGATAAAAGTAAAATGGCAATAACACAATTAAAAAAAAAAAAAACCTATGATTTGGAAGAGCAAGCGGAGAAACGAAGGTTCGTATTGACTGAAAAGTTTGTAATTGTTCTACTAGCTTATAATTTTTTTTTTTTCCATAATTTAGAGGTGTAGTTTGCAAAAGTATAACAACTAGTGGAAATATTTTTTTCCATAAATTTTACTTGATATAGTTCCTAAATTTTTTAAGTAACCATATAATTAGAGAATAGTTAAAAATGTTTCATCTAAACAACTTCATCAGGTTAAGATAAACTCCTTAAACTTTTATAAAATTAAGACTTCATTATCTTCATAGTATTTTTAAAATTACGAAAATAACTCTAAAATTGTTGTTAATTATCTAGAGCCTGTAGATAAAAAGGAAAAAAAAAACTAAAAATCATGATGGTTTCGAAGTTTTATCAAAGGTTTGATATGCTATGCAAACTTCTTAAAAGTAATGGGATAGAAAATCATATTTGAAATTAGAAAAAAGGCTAGTCATTTATAGCAGACATGACACGGTTTAATTCGAAACCAAAATCATTGCGAACGGTCCAGAACTGGAACAGAACTGTCTGTTCAATTTCAACCGGTTTTCAATTCTGAACCGGTTTACATGTCTATATTCTAGACTTAACCTTAGTGATGATACACCAATTTTCACAAATGGAAATCAACATATCCAATTTTCAAAAGTAGCAACAGAAATCCTATTGGACAAAGTAAGATCAATGTAAGGTATAGTTTTTTATTGAAATACTGATATACAAAATGACAGTTAAAAAAAAAGAGAAAATTGCAACAACTCTTAAATTTTCATTTAGGTGTGCACATATTGTTTAAACCTTTACATATTGTAAACGATCCCATAAATTCTAACAAATTAGTGAATTATTAGTACAAAAGATACTTAATATTTTTTTTAGCTCAATAAGACTATGCCGATATCAAAATTTAATTTAAAGGATATTAAAATATAGTTTAATAACTTCGAGCGGATGTCATCCTATCAAAATTAAAGTGAAAAGGAATTATTTACATGTTAATTTATTAAAGTTTAGAATTTATTTATAATATTTAAGAAATTTAAGCATATCCGCGTTTGGAGATCATTAAATTTCCCTTTTCGAAGAAATTACATTATGTCCCGTACCGTGTACACCTTTTTCCACGCTTACAAATTTTGTGTTCCAGTAGGGAACATTTAAGATAAAAGTTTCAAATAAGTAGATATCTTCGAGTCTCACAAATGTGAATGTTTCCAAGATAGATAATTTAAATATATCTATTTATTCTTTTGCCAACAGCATTCCTCGTGTCGTTTGCGTGGGAAGCAAAGTCAAATATGGGGCTTGGACCTTCTACACTAAGGTTTTTCATTTTTAATTATTATTTTTTTTTAGTCATAATTTCCCATCGTAGGAAATAATTGAAATAAAAAAATTCGAACTAATTTTAACTTAAGAAATGATTTTGAGGAGATAAGGTTGCCTTGTCTATAAATAGGCTGCCCTCTTATGTTATTTCCCAACTTACTTCGAAGCTACAATAATATTAATCGACAAGCAAGAACTGTTTGAGTGAAAATGGATGGTCATGGACATCACGGCGGTCATGGTCACGATCACAATCATGGTCATCGGAACTAGCATGGGCACGGGCATGGGCATCACCACCACGGACATCATGGCGGGCATGGCCATGGGCACGATCACGGTCACGGTCATGAGCATCAGCACAAGCACAAACATGAGCATGGACATGGGCATGCGCATGAGCACAAGCACGAGCACAGGCATGGGCATGAGCACAAGCATGGGCACGCGCATGGGCATAGGCATGGGCATGGGCATGGGCACGAGCACAAGCACGAGCATGAGCACGAGCATAGGGATGGCCACATGCACAAGCATGGGCATGGGCATAGGCACGGGTACGGGCAGGAGCACAGGCGCAAGCACGGGCAAGAGCACAAGCACGGACACGAGCAAGAGCACAAGCACGGACACGGGCAGGAGCATGAGCATGGGCACGAGCATGGGCACAGGCACGAGCACTGGCACGAGCACGGACACAAGCCCAAGCAAAGGCACAAGCATAGGCACAAGCACGGGCATGGGCACAGGCACGAGTACAAGCATGAATACAAGCATGGGGGCCCCGGTGGCCATGGCAAACATAAAGAAGGACATGGGGGCTATGTTCCACAGGGACCATTACCTCAAGTGGTGATTTTTCTTCTTCAATGTTGATTTCGTGCTCTCTTTAAAATTATGCGTGCCAGCCACTACTTATTGGTATTTTAATATATTCCTTGTTCTTGTGTGTTTTATATGTTATTTTTAATTATCTTTCATGTTTTCTTAATTATAAACTTGCAAAAGACCTAATGAGTGTTGGTAGTTATTCATACTAATTTATCGTAAAGAATAAAATTTCAAAATGTTATCATAGAAGAAAATGTTAAAAATTTACAATAGAAGCATTGGTAGGAAAAAAAAATTACTTTTAATGATAGAAATCCATCAATGTGTATTCACTCACTAAAATATTATTTGTTAGTGTATATCATGATGTAATCCACAAAACATGACAGATAAGCAATAATTTTTTTTCTTCCTATGTCTTATCATGTTGTAAGTATTATGATTGAAAGTCTACATTTAGAACTATAAGTCGAAATAAAAGCAATTAAGTCACATTTGGATGTCCTGTTTTGTATGTCTAGAAATGATAGCACATAAAGCTAAACTGGACATAAAGATGAGTAGAACTATTCCTTTTTTTCTTTTAATTTTTTTCCCCGTTGATGACAAACAGCCACACCATACAATAGATAAATTTAGTTATACTTTTACTAAAGTAAATGGATAGGAAATACCCTTAGGATTATATAGAAAACTTTCACAATCTGAAGTCACTTGAATACTCAACTGTTAGTATCAAACTAAGTAACTAACTTCGGTGTTGCCTCATCTCTATTCGAACTTCGTTTGGTACTGCACATGCTTGAATAAAAATTATGATTTCAGTAAAAAAAATTTAAAACTAACAAAAATTAAAATCACACAGGCCAAAATAAGCCCTTATCGATGCCTAATTTGGATTATTGTGCATTAAAACTTACCCTTGATACTTCCAAAATACTAAATAATATATTGTTGAATTTACTAAACTTAACCTTTATTTTTGTATCCTTCAATCTTATATATGATGATATCATTCATCATATGTTTGTTTGTTTCTAAACTAGACACTTGCTTTCATTATAAATAAGGATGGAGGAGAACACATTCTATATATAAAGGAGTATAAAACGAAAGCGAAAGCATTTCTAGAAATTATAAGAGCCTTGGTAAAGATAGATCTTGAAGTATGAAATTAAAGCAATTTATTTCATCGTTATTATTAGGGAAAAAAATAAAACAACCAAGGATAGGTAAAAACAGTCTCCCATCATCATAATCACAAAACATCAAGATTACGTACATGACTCTTGAGTTTGATTCCTCAACCCCTTTCACCAGACTTGTTTGATCCTCAAGCATTACAATAAAGTTGTGGTTTTGAGTAAAAAAAAAAAAAAGAAAATAATGCAACATAATCCTAGTAAGAATGGCGGTTTATCGATCCTACGTGATTCTTAAGTTTGATACTTCTAACCTCTTTCAATAGACTTGCAAAAGTTACAACTATTAAAAATGGTTTTAAGCAAATATTTGATACTTCCAGTCTCTTTCAATAGACTTGTTTGATCCTGCAAAAATTACAAATATTGTAAATGGTTTTAGGGGAAAGAAAAGAGTGGATTAGCATTACCAAATATTTAATACTTCTATCCTCTTTCAGTAAAAAGAAAAAAAAAAGACAAAAAAGAGTTGATTGACAATACCAAATATCCAAAGACACACAAAATTAATGCTTGTAGTAGTACAATGGGAAGAGGAAAAGGAAGTACTATGGATTTTTTTGGTCTTCTTTCTTTCTTTATATCTAAATCCACACATCGTGGAAGAGTTGTTGGAAGACATGGCAGTTGAGAAGGAGGAAAAAAAAAAAAAACTAAAGGAACAAAGAGGTAAAGATAGTAATTAGATGTGTTTGGTTTTAGATGTGTTTGGTTTTGAAATTTAACTGCATGGGATTAGCAGAGAATAAGTAGAAGAAAATCTAGAGAACATGGGTAGAATCACAGGAAAGGTAGAGGAGATAGATAGATTGAGGAACAATTACGCTGTAAAGAGCTCATCAACTTTTTTTTTAAATGAATAGCACAAATATAATTATTAGTTATGGTAAGGCCAAATTAGGAATGTTAATGGAAAAGAAGTGGTCTTAGGAATGTTAATGGAAAAAAAGTGGTATAGACACCAAAGCGAGCTCGCCTTTAAATAATATAAACAAAGATGGTGGTGTAACAATTTATGTCCTATTAATACGTTGTTGCATTCCGAGTGTCTCTTTTTATTGAATTATTTGACCAATCTTCTCTTATTTCCTAGTTCCTTACCATGTATTTATTACTTTAAAGATTTAGAAATATCTTGTGAAATTCACAGATTTGGTCTATCCTACTAAGCACATAAAAGCTGTGTAGAATATTCAGAGACCTAGACGAAAGCAAATATTACTTTTGAAGGACATGATACTCCCAGCCAAGCTAATGTTGCGTGTTTCACTTTCACTACACTATAGTTTTATTCTATGACAGGCTCACTTTAAATTGGAATTCGTAGTAAGGATTTGATGTTTATTATTGAATTCGTTAAAATAGGTTTTGCCCCTTTTTTTTTTCTTTTTTTGCCTTAACTTTCCAATTCTTCTATTTATTTATATCATTTGTTAAATTTAGTTAAACTGAATCATGTGATATCATGTGTCGATGTGGATGAACAGAAATTCTAGTTCACAAATTTTTTAGAACATTAAGAATTTAGATGGTAAAAATAAATATATAAAATAAGGTTAAACACTCAAAAAGATATAAAATAAAATAAATGTTGAGAGACAAATCTATATTTCTTTATTTATTTTATTTTAGGATAGTTTGGCTTCTGTGTTCCTCTCATATAAAAGCAAATTAAATTTGTGATAAAATGAAAGTTCAAAAATGTTCAAGGTTAAAAGCCAGATAAAAAGGGGAAAATCCAAATGATGCCTAAAACTACTAATGTTGCTGGCTGACTTGTATTTACTATTGTACGTAGGTCAGTGGTTTTATTTTTGGTAGAGGTCTGAGACACTGTTCATTCGGCATATTTTCATTTCTTAACTTGTTTTATTTGTTATCGTATTTAAATTGCTGTCAGTTATTTAATTCTTATGATAATTTGTTTTAATCAAATATATTCTGAAAAAAGAAATAAAAAGAACGTAGATAGCCATTTAAATCATTTTTAATTAAAAATTTTTTTACCTTTTCTTTATCGTGGTATATATATTTTGAATATTAAACATCAATCTATAAATATATGAACATCAATATATATAAAAAAAGCTCATTAAGTTTTATTATTAACAAAATAGACCTAAAAAATAATTAAATAGGAAATTATAAGTACAGTAAATAAAAAGAAACATGGTATTAATTAAATTTAAGTATTATATTATTATTTTTTATGTAACTTGCAATGCTACCAAAAAATTTGTTGAACATGGATTTGTTGAACTGAATTTTAAATTTGCGTTAATTATGAAAATGGTATCTGAACTTTTACGAAAAGAATAATTAGGTATTTAAAGTTTGGTTTTGAACAATGTAATACCTAAGTTTTGATAATTTTGATACTTGTACAAAGTTTTTGTTGATTTTTTTCATACCTGAAACAAGTAAAATGAGGTATAAAAAAAGTTTAAGAAAAGTTTGTTCAAGTTCCAAAACTGTCAAAACCAAACTTCATGTATGAAAAAAGTTAACAAAAATTTTGTTCAGGTATCAAATTTTAAGTACCTAATTATTCTTTTTACGAAAATTCAAGTACCATTTTTATCATTATCCTTTAAATTTTTAATTTGCCCTATATGAATACGCAAAATAAACTTCAAATGTGTTATTTGTATGTATATCTATTCTAAATGGTTGATAAAACTACAAAATCGTCGCACTACATCTATTTTTCTTTTCAACGATTCTTGGGTTTAACAACAATTTGTGTTATTTTCATAATTCAAAAATTAACAAAACAGCAAAGTCGCAAAAAAAGTTCAAGAAATCTATATTTATCCAATTAA
The DNA here is from genome assembly GCA_024138025.1 of Combretum micranthum. Taxonomy (NCBI): domain Eukaryota; kingdom Viridiplantae; phylum Streptophyta; class Magnoliopsida; order Myrtales; family Combretaceae; genus Combretum; species Combretum micranthum. The sequence continues at coordinate 1,152,712 of JAMXBD010000293.1, forward strand.
ATAATTAGGGAGTTAGATTTTTAATAATTCTTCAATCATATGATAAAAAGTTCACAAACTATCAAGTAACATTATGAATAACAAGATACTCACAATTTGCCTTTCATCTTCTTTTAATTAATTAAAAACTAATAAGTCAACTTTTCTTTTCTACAATTTGCCTTTCATCTTATTCTTACGAAAATATGAAAATTAAAATATTAGAAAAAAAAAAGGAACAAAAACAACAAAACGACAAGTCGACTGGATATTTAAATTTCTTTTTTATTCCAATAGTAATGCTTTCCTTAGTAGATGTATCAATTTTCTGGAGAAAGAAAATGAGTTCCTCAATTTCTTTAAGGGTAAAAGAAAAATAAGAAAAGAGGGGATTCAAATCCTACATCCTACTTGGTGCCAATAATCGTCATAGTGCAAAAATTAATCTTTCTGAAAGATATAAAACTGGAAAGTAAATAAAAGAAAGCTTCCGAATCGGCAGCTGAGAGACAATAATTATCGTCGTCCATCGAGTCTTTGTTTATTATTCCCGTGAGATTGAAACGTGAACGTCTCCGATTAGTCAACTTAAGAACTTTAGAGCATCTACATAGTAAAATACATGCCTACTAACTTAAAATAAAATTATATAAATATAAATTACACAAAAATAATTACTAAAATATCAATACAAAATCGTATTTAAGAAATATAATTTATATTTTTTTTTATGAATCGCATTTGTAAGATACAATTTGACAGCTAAATCTCATCTTATAAGTATGATTCTCATATGAGTATATATAAATCGCATGTGTTCTATGTGATTCATATTTGTATATGAATCATATTTAGCACATACTATTCATGTGTAAATTGATAAATTACGTTTGGCAGATTTGATTTAATGTTGATAATTTGATAATTATTTTTATGTAGTTATATTTGTGTAATTTTTATTTAAATGGATCGATAATCATACAATTTCTTTAGATATATAGTATATGTATTAACATCCTTTTATTAAATTAAAGTGATTATATACTGACAATCTCAAATTCCACAGTATAATATTTCAAAAATCTATATAGTTATATGCTTATAAAAAATTAAAAAACTATGCCGTGCATCAACGTGGATAGAATAATATGAGAGTAGTTGGACTGAATCATATGTTTGAAATCGGATTAATGTAATATTTGCTATATTAACTTTAGATCAAATTGAACTTATCACAAACCCCATCTCCATTTAGCCAGGAAAGCTGGAGTAGAAGGGAAAGTAGACATGGGAATGAAGTCATTAAAATATACATCGGACCACAAGATTAAAATAAAATAATTGTACATTTGGTATCTGAATTTTAATTAATGTTTCAATTAACTACTTAAATTTAAGATTGATAATTTTAATATCTAATTTTAATGCCATCAATAACACAATCAGTATTAACTCTGTCTAAAATCATTTAGCTTTTTTATGACCAGTTACTTTAGATGATAGTCCATATTAAAATTTTAAGTGGAACATTTTTTTTTATTAAAATAATCATTTAAATATATGATAGTTTATAATTGGTCAGAAAACTTGTTAATTAATTAGATAACTCAGTTAATATGGATAATCTAAATTACCTTGGAAAAAGGAATATTGAATTTGCTAATCTGAAAATATTGATAATTAATTAAAAATTCAATCACACGTTAGGTATCAAATACAAATCCAACATTACCCTTGTATATTTTCATGATATAATTTTCTTTTTATGGCCAACTTTCATGATATAATTTAAAATTTAAAGCAACATTAAAAGATAAAAAAACTTTGTTAACAGGAAAATATTGCCATGTTTCCAAACAAAAACACTTGATGATAGGGAAAGAAATGGAAGCTTTTAAATTATTCCATATTCTTCCTTTATTATTTAAAGTATACAATCTGTTTTGACAAAATAAAACTATTATAACAGGACCTAACGGATATGTTGGCGCTTTGTCTTATCAAAGACGTCCCATGCAACTTTGGTCTATTTGGATGATCTGTTTTCATATGTATTTGTATCTGTATTGAACTGATGTGTATATATATATTTGATTTATCTATATTTTATTTATAATTTATCTATTTGATCTTTTAATAAAAACTGCTAACTATTTTTTATTTGTATCTATTTTTTAATAAACAATTTATTAGAAAAAAAGTTATAAAAAAGTCTATCCCTTTTCATAGTTTGTGCTAGGTTTCTCTTTTTTAGAATTTTTTTTTATTTGGATGGTGTGATGTGAGGCAATGGGCTCTAACACCACTTGTTGCAATTGTTATGTGAGCCCTTTAAATTTATGTTGGGGGAGTTGGTGTAGAGTTGGGCCGAATTGGAAGACCTGTAATCTTGTGTTTAAAATGTCAAAGACATGAGGAAATTGGTATGCACTAACTTAATATTTACATTTTAGTTAGTTTTTTCCCTAAGTATTCCACAATAGTTTTATTATGATAAACATGTACACTAATTTAATGGAAAAGTACAAAGAAAGGGCTTGTATTTGATCAAGTTTTGCAATAAAGAGCCTGAGTTTTTCAATTATGTATTTAAGGACCTTTATTTATAGTTTACTTATATCTTTGGATCTCCATCTACATCACAACATACTCTATTTGTGGCAAGAAGAGGAGGCCTTAAGTTGCAAGTATAAACAATATAAAGGTACATTATTTTATTTTTGAAATAAAAAATATAAGGAAAAAAAGCTCCTTTTAATACCTAAATTTTGACGAAATAGATAATTAGATACCTGAACTTTTAAAAAATTCAAATTTCGTATCTAATTAAATTTTTTATGCCCCTTTCCACTATCTTTGTTAACACTATTAACAACATTATCTTACATGGACTTCTTTTCTAATAGTGGTCAAACATGTGTCCATAGAAAAAAAAAAGGTCTCTTTTCCCTTTCTCTTCTCTTTCCAATTCTCTTTTCTCTCTCTACTCTCTCTCTCTCTCTGCTTCCTCTCTCTCTCTAAAAAGGAAAAAAAATCATATACTTTAGAAAATTCTCTCCTTTCGTGAGCTCCAAAACCCATCTCATTTTTCTCTCTCTAAACCAGGTACTTCCACTCCCATTCTTCACTTTTAGCTTTAATTCACATATAAATTATGTTGCTTGTTGGCTTTATTTCCTTCTTGATTCTAGTTTTTGTTTAGTCTTAATGTATTTTGGAGGTTACTGTTTTGATCTAGTAGCAGTAAGTGAAAATTTTTCGTTGACCCAAAATTGATTATCAAAAGAATTTGGATAGCTTTATGGTTTTCTTGTAGTAATTAATGATGTAAGGTAGTGATTAGGTTCAAGTCATGTCTAACTTTTAGTTGTGAGGACTGAATTAATTGGTCGATTTTGGATTTTATTTTCTTCCTTTGTTTTTCAAATTGGTTTCAAGTGGTATCATCTTTGATAATTAATATAGTAACTTCAAAACTTTATTGTGGTGTGCCATTTAGACCTCTTTCTTATGTTAATTTATCATTCCAAAGTGTAATTAAAATAAATAAAATGATAAGTTTTATGAGGAATCTCGGGTTCCATAGATTAGAAAAACAAAAACAAAAACAAAAATTTTTATTGTGCTGAAATTATGAAGTTAAAATCTATCATTTTGAACTTTGTGCACGTAAGATAACGTTATTAAGAGTGTTAACAAAGGTACTAAAGAGGGACATGACAAGCTTAATTATGTATGAAATTAGACATTTTTAAAGTTCATAAACCTAGTTGTTCGTTTCGTGAAAGTTCAAGTATCAAAAATGGCTTTTTCCCAAAAATATAATAATAAGACCCATATAGTTCCATTTTTTCATATATAGATTTTGAAAATGAGATATTAGATATATCTATAATTAAGATTATCTTGTTCCAACTATCTTTTGACTTAATCAAGGAAAAGGACAAAAAACTTAACCCCACAAAATAAGTATGGGATGATCTTATCTGATTTGGTATTTCTTTTGAACCAAACAAAAATTATGATATATATGGTTTGGTTTTTTCATTTCTTTGAATTAAATCATACGGTTCAATTTAGAAATTTTCCAGATCATTAAGTTCAATTTAGTATTTTTAGGTTTACAAATTAAATTGTAATTTATAAATTAAGAAAACTATATGCATGATGTCAAATCTCATATTATACAAATACTAGAAATAATAAGAGTATATAGAAGGTTGACAAAAATAATATTCTACAAGTGAGGAGTTCCAAAGATATCTCAATAACTATTTTATTGATTAAATAGACATGTTCTATAATGTTGAACTAACCTATACACATGTGATACTCACTTTAATATAAGGTAGTGGAACTCTAATCATTGAGATACCTTTTGATGTAATGGCTTAGAGTTCATCAAAACTCTAAAGTTAAGCATACTAAGTGAAAGCACTCCTAGGATGGGTAACCTCCTAGGATGTATCTAGCACCAAAAATAAAACCGTATGATATCTTGCCAAAGCAGACAATACCTTAGTAGATAAAGTTATGAGTCGTTATAGATGCTATTAGAGCATTTCATCAGCCAGAAGTATGAGAGCTAAGTGCTATACAGGGCGAGTGCCTTAGAAGATGTTAGTTCCATAAATGGGGAAGTATGTGATATCCGTCAAATATAAAGTGATGGAAATCCAATAATCAAGACATCTTTTAGTATAATGGCTTGGAGTTCATTAGAATTCTAAAATTAATCATGTTTAGTGGAAAAACACTCTTAAGATAGGTGACCTCATGGGAAGCAACTGGCACCAAAAGTAAAACCATGCGGCATCTTGCCAAAAGCGGACAACATATTCTACTAACTTTTGGTTATATTCATTCCAATAAACATAAATTTAAATTTTAAAGAATAATTTATCAAAATGAAATAAGGTTTTCAATTATAGGAAATATGTTATTTTATGTTTTGAAAGGGTTTGATTTGGTTTTCTCAAGTTGGCTTGGCCAGTCATGAAATTTTGGTTAGAATTTTCCAAATTAAATTTAAATAAGAAAAATAGTTTGGTTTGCAATTATTTCATCCATTTTTATGCCCATCCCTACCATGGAGTGGTTTTGTTATATAATTGTCCTTTTCTTTTTTATGTTTTTTTTTTTCCCTTCATCTTACTGCCCTTATGTTAGCACCAATAGTTCTAATATAACAATTAGTGTTTCAAAACATAGGGATGTAACTAAGGTGGGTTGAAATTGGCTTTATAAAGTATAAACATGTACCAATACCTTACAAGGTTCCCTAAAACTCAACTTTATATCTTACAAAGTTTAAAATCAAATCTAAAACCCATCCCAAAATCTTAAGGATAAATTACCCAATCAGGTTGACTCGTGTGGATTAGGCACTCTAAATCTCTAACTTGACTCACCAGTTACAGTAGTAACATCATAAAAGAGAACTGATGATTGGGGTTAAGGTAGAGTTAAGAGAAAAAGTGATGAACAATCATGTGCTCAAAGTGTTCAAAAGAGAGGGAAAAAATAAATGGCAGATAAATAATTGATTATTAATTTTTTTATTTTTTATCTTATTATTTTTTATTAGATTAGGTTTCTAGCAGGTTCTATATCAATCCTTAATTTATCCTAAAACCCCATCGATCATTATCGGTCAAGAAGCAATATTTTCTTTGAATTCTTTTGTTTCCTTTCTATACCTGACTATGATACATCATCAAAAGTAGTTATAATGGGTAGTTTTCCCGCTCATTAAAGTTTTTCAATATTTCTTATAGACTAATTTATACAGTATTTATTAGCTATTTACAATATTGAGATTAGCTAAGTAATCATACAAAAATTACCCCGCTCTCTTGTTCTTTTTAGTTTTTTCTTACTTTGATTGATATATATGAGCTTACCCTTTCTATGAAATTTAAACCCTTAACGGTTCCAAATTTATAAATTTTTTTATTTCTCTTAATTTCATTGTATTATAAGACTCATGTTGTGTCCTCTATTTGATTAACTAATTAAGCATTATTTACTAATTTTTTATTATATATTTATATTTTCCTAATGTGTAATACACCATAAAACTCCAATAAATTTCAATTACATGGGTCTATTTGTTTTGTCATTTTATATCGTTTTGATTTCATTTTTTTATTGTTTTCAAACAGACTATTTGTCAAAAATATATACGAATGAAAAAAAATATTTTTAATTATAAATTGATCAAACAGACTAGATATTAATATAAAATATATATATAATATATAAATATGATACAGATACCAATATATATACCGATAAAAAAAAGACCATTCAAACATACTCTACTTATCGAATTCTGAGTTTTCAACCTTAGCAAAACCACAAACCAACTCCCAATATTCAGAGGTTGTTATGCTTCACCCACTCAAATCTTACTCATTTTCCGAAAATTTAACGGTGTTAAAAAAAATAAAAATTAGTAAGGAATGGGTTTGCGAAGTCTATTAATAAGCATACCACGGTCAATCTTTATTCATACCGACTTATATTTAATAAATAACTATAAAGTTCATATACTTAGTAAATTCAAAAACTCGATATATGTTATACCTAAAAATCAGTTTTCGTGATTGACCGGGAAAGTTTTAGCGGACATTGGTGAACATCCAATGTATAATGAATTGAAATTCTATATGTTCTGTTTTTTTTAACTTATTTTTATTTTTATTATTTGGTTGTGAAATAAATTATTAGCTTAGCTAAGAGAAAAGGGCAAATTCAACATGGATGTGAAATGCTACTAAACTAATGAGGATCTACTCTGAGCAAATGGGATAATTCAATATAGGTGGGGGAATCATTCAACACGTAAAGATGTGATTAGGGTGCATGAGAATATGTTCGCTCTAGGTTTACTTGGGAATAATTCAAATTAAAAGATTATAAAAGATGAGATTTTTCGTGTCTATATATAGCCTAATCTTTTTAGGTTATTACACAAGACACTTCAAATTAATGATACAATATTAATCGATGATCAAGAACAACTTGAGAGAATGGGTGGCCACGGAGATTACCACCACCACCACCACCACCACGATGGCAACCATGGTCATGGAGGCTATGGACATGGACACAGACACGTCCATGGACATCGAGGAGGATATGGTGGCCATGTTCCTTAGTATCCACCACCTCAAGTGGTGTGTCCACCACTGGTAGTTTATAGCCCACCACCGCCTCCTTCTCCCTACTGATATAGTTCGTGTTAATTTCTTGCACTCTTCACCTATGTGTCTACCATTGGCATTGCTAGCTATTTAGATGTATTTCATGTTTTCCTATGTTTATGTGTTGTTTGTAATTATCTACCATGTTATCTTAATGAGAAATAAAGATGGCAATGTAACAATTTATTCCCTTTTAATATATTGTCGCATTGCAGGTGTTTTCTCCTCTTTTATTGATTTATTGGACCAGTATTATTCTCTTTGTTCTTATTACATACCATGCATCTATTATTCTAAAGATTGTTGTAGATGTTGCTTCTTGATGATTTTTGTCCCCTAATCATTATAAGCAAATAATCAAGTCAATAGTCATATAAACCCATGGCAAAAAGGAAAAAAAAAAAGAAAAGGAAATAAAAACTCTAACTATATAATCTAATCAATGATTGTAACATGTAACAATTAGTGTGTGTGTACATAGAGAGAGAATGAAAATAACACCTAAAACTATTCATCTTCCACGTTGATTGTAAGTCTTCCTCATTCATTTATTTGGGAATATTGAACAGTCAATAATATTATCATTAAATTAATTGTAAAAAATATTAAGGATTTCATTGTTGGAATAGATCCAAATAATTCATTGATATAATAGCATTGGTCTTGCTATAACCATCACGGGACCATACAATTTTCTTAAATCCATAGACAAAAGATTCGATTGATTCTTTTTGGGAACACAATCACCTCATTTGCTTTTCTTAATTTGTCCAAAGCTTTGCCTTCTCTGCCAAAAAGAAAGGGCAATAACATTTACTACACGTTCTCTTAATTATAATAACGATAAAATTATAGTATTATCCATTATCAAGAGATATTAACTAAAATAAATAAAAATAGTGGAAATGACATCGCACAAAATAAAGCTAAGTGAGAGACCATAACTCTTGAAAAATCATCTATTCCTAATATAATATCTCTATCAAAATAATTGCTAACACATGGGTACCAATAATTGGTTAGAAAACCAATCAGATAGGTGACACAATAATGAAGTCGACATAAGTAATTTAAATGACTCCAAAAATTTAATTGAGTATAAAAAATTCACAATCTAAAAATACAGGTAGTTAATTGAATTCAAGTACCAAAGATGGTATTTCTTAAATATAATTTATAATTAATTCTAGCATGTATATGGAATAACAACAATAAAATTTTTGCTAGACAAATCCACTTCAATGCAGCTTCAAGCTCAAGCATCTTTATGTATCAATAGCATGAAAAAATTGAAAAAAAAAAAAAAAAGAAAAACATTTCAATGGCACAATTTAATTGTTTTGTATGATAAATAAATATATAACTTTCCTTTTTTGGCAAATCATAATTATGAATGCTTGTTGCACTAATAGCAACTAACCATTTTTAGTTGTACAAATCCATTCCAATGGAGCATGAAGCTCAAGAATCTTTATGTGTAAATAACATTAAAATATAAAAACAATTTAATAGCACAGTTTAGTTGTTTCGTATGATAATTGAATCTATAACTTTACCTTCCTAGTAAATCATAATCATGAATGCTTGCACATCGATAGCAAGTCATAAGTATGCATATTGAGTAGCAAGATAGCAAGTCATAAGTGTAGAAATGGTATTCTTTTTCATTAATTTCATTATCGAATACATGTTTATTTTCATAGGCTATACAAAGCTGCTAACAAAGGAAAAAAAATAACTATTTTACATGAGTTATGCTTAAAATTATGGTAATACATATTTTGTGGGATTAAATTATCATAATTACATAATTTTAGCAAATTAAAGATAGTCAAGTCAACACTCTCCATCAAGTTGGTGCATGGATATCTTTCATTTATAACTTGTCTAGTGAGTTATAGAACATTTTGTTAGAAACAGCTTTTGTGAGAATGTCTGCTAATTGATTTTCTGATTTTATAAAAAGAAATTGAACTATCTTTGCCTCAAGTTTTCCTTTGATAAAATGTGAATTTACTTCAACATGTTTTGTCCTGTCATGTTGAACCAGGTTATGGAAAATCTCTATGGCAGCTTTGTTGTCATAGAACAGCTTGATACTTGACTTAGATGAATAGCTAATTTCTTTTAATAGCTCTTTTAACCAAAGCAACTCATAGAGTCCCTTTACCATACCACGAAACTCAACATTTGCATTGGATAACATAACTACTTTTTTTTCTTACTTCTTCATGAGACTAAGTTGCCTCCAACAAAGGTAAAATGCCAACGTGTGGACTTTCTATTAGAAATGTCTCTTACTCAATCTACACCCATATAACCATTAATTTTTAAATAATTGCACTTTTTAAACATGATGCCTTTTCCTATAAATGCTTTTAGATACCGCAAAATTTGAGTTATAGCTTCCATATGTTCTTTACTCAGATTATGCATATATTGACTTACTAAGCTCACCGCATAAGCAATATCTAGGTGTGTGTGAGACAAGTAAATTAACTTCCCTACGAGTCACCGATATCTTTCTTTGTTGGTAGGTATCGGATCTAAACATTCTCCTGGTTTGCAATTTTGAAGTAATGAAGCGTCCGCTGGCTTACAGTCAAGCATGCCTATTTCAACTAAAAGGTCAAGCACATACTTCCTTTGCGAAAGAAATATTCCTTGACTTGATTGAGCCACCTCCATACATGTGTTAGATCCGTGTATTTCTAATAGGTAAAAAAAGCACTAAGTGTAATGTATTTATGATAGGCTCATACATCGATTGGCTTAATATAACAAATAAACATCTTATTGGTTCGAGTTAAGTCCAGGTCCTTAAAATAAGGGCCCAAAACCTCCTCGTCTCCTACTCAAGGTGGGTCATACCCATAGACCCATCGGTTCATGGGGTAGATCCAACTAATCTGACCCATAAAAATAAAAAAAAAAAAAAAAGATTCAACAAAAAAATGAATCTACAATTTTTTTGAAATTTTGAATTATTTTCAATTATTATTGTACATAACATACATATTTTTTTTTTTTTTTGCAATTTCCACATTGTGGATGGAAAATACTTAACACATTTAATAAAACAAAGGCCAACTTCATTAGAAAATCGTTCATATTTTCAAGAAAAATATTTGCACGTTACATGACTAAATTTTGCACGATTACATGACTAAAGTTTCTGAAAAACAAATTAAATATATACATACATGGTCTAAATATTTGCACGTTACATGACTAAAGTTTCTCACAGTCACTTACAATATGAATTCACAAAGTGAGATAATAGTTTGCCATTCAAAAAAGCAACTTAGGCAATAGGTATAACCATGATAGCAGGCTTTTACCAAAAAGTGTTATTTTATTATTCTCCATCAATTGTGAATATGAGTCTGTGAATTGGTTTATACTGATGTATGCTTTATGCTTTGGCCTATTATTTTTCCTTTTTTCTTTTTAACAAAACCGACCTCTTTGGACCCGTTGGTTCGATCGAACCCAAGAGATATCTATTAAAGACATCCTAATTACTCCTTATAGGGGTTACACTTAGGTTAAGTTGTTTAAATTCAACTTTGTGTACATGTGCCACTCACAACCATTAAATGAAAGGGAAAAAATAAGGACTGTTAGATTATTTTTGTTATCTACCCCCATGGTATAAAAGGAGGAAACCAAAAAAAGAAAACGCATGCAAACAATAGAGACCTTCCTCTCTTGCTAAAGCTTCGAAGCTACCTTTAGAAATCCTTACCCACACCTCCAAAATCCCTAACACCTACTACGAGTTTGATCTTTTAAGAAGATGGTTGGAAAGCGAGAAGCACCATCTCCAAAGACGTCCAAGCACAAGAATCTCACCCGAAAAGGTGAAACATCACCTACCAAGATGACTAAATGGAAGAATTTGGTAGATCCCAACACTGATGATAATGCTTGTGAAGCAGGGGTAAGGTGTTATGTTATTTTACACTTGAGGTCGATTATGAAGGATAGGATATGATTGGTTATTTTCCTAACAAGTGACTGATATGCCATGCAGTACATTAGATGCAAGTGTACCCAACAAACTATGTTTGTTGGATAAAGCTAGCCCTTATGGAAGCGAAAAGCGGCAACACATTGAGGAACTTGGGTTCAGTGGGCTGTTGAGTTTGAAGATCAATTTTATCAATAGGAAACTACTCAAAGACTTGCTATTTGATTTTGATGAAGACATTCACATGCCATATATCGGAGAACATGAGGCAACAATAAGTCTCGAAAAGGTAAAGGACATTTTTGGGTTGAACCCCACTAAGGTGGATGTGGAATGTCACAAAATTGATGAAGAAATAAAGGATAACCTGAAGATTTTTTTGGATGATGGAGAGTTCAAAGCAGTAACTCTATGGGAGCTAATACTTAATGATCATGTCGAGTCACCTCACCAATTCAAAGCTGCTACAATGCTTTATCTTGTGAGCATTTTCATTTCTCTAACAACGATGGTACATTAAAATCCAAATTTTGGCCGTCGCTTGACCTTTTACTTTATGATTTAGTCGTGACCAACAAGTCACTAGTTATATAAATTTCTCCGATAATAATTTTAAAATACAACAGAAATAAAATATAGCCATACTTATTCTTCATACACATTCGCGTGACATAAAATATCCATAAATCAATAATTTAATCTAGAAAATATTATTTAAATTCTCTTACGAAACTCTTGCAATTCAATTTCAAATCATGAATGGTTAGGGAAAAAAATTCCCGTTGCCGTGTTTTTAATAAAGATTAAGTGGTTAATTAATTCCATGTTGTTTGTCATACTATGATACGAGTGCGCCTGGTGGTTAATCTATGTCATGTCGTTTCAGCAGATTACATGCAGACAGACATGCAAATGGGTAACCATTAGTCATCATTGTTCATGCATGTCCTTTGATGCCAACTCAAATATTCATGCATCGCTTCAATGAATTTAAAAAACCCTAACATTGAATTGCTTTGATTTAGAAAATTTTAAAATTGTAGTGATTAGTTTTGTGCTGCTGGTGATTATCGTGTCCATTAATACTCATGCTTCTCGGAAAATTTGAAAAAGCGGATAAGAAATATGCATCTTTTAATTCTCCATCCGATGTATTTCTCCATTGAATTAACAATGATGGTACATGAAATCCTAAATTATGGCCGTTGCTTGCCCTTTTACTTGATGATTTGGCCACTTTGGTGACCAACAAATCTTCAGCTTTATCAATTTCTCCTATAATAATATTAAAAAACTACAAAAATAATATATAACCATACTTATTCTTAAAACACATTCACATGACATAAAATATCCATAAATTAATGATTTAATTTACTAAAAATCATTTCAATTGTCGTACAAAACTCTTGCAATTCGATTTAAAATGATGAATGCTTAGCAAAAACAAAAAAAAAAATCTTGTTATTATGTTTCCAATAAAGATCCGGTGGTTAATTAATTCCACATTGTTTGTCATACTATGGTGCGAGTGTGCTTGGTGGTTAATTCATGTTATGCCATTTCGGTAGATTACATGTAGACAGACTTGCAAATGGGTAACAATCAGTCATCACCATTCATGCTTGTCTTTTGATGCTAACTCAAATATTCATGTGCCGCTTCAACTGTAAAGACCCGATCCTCTAAATCCCGAGACTTAGAGTACCGAATCCCCAACCACACATAATGTTTTCACATTATATGTAAGGTTGTCCTAAAACTAACAGTTTATGAAAATTGTTTGATCAAAACCACTATACTTTGTAAAGAACTTTTAAACAAAACAAGATTGCTAACAAAAGCAATCAATACATACATTTACATCATATAAACATCGTTTAGTGCCACTACAAGACACTACAAAAATTACATGTTTTCTTAAAATATAAGAATCCTAAAGGATCTTAAGGTCATTACAAAAATTGGCTTAACTAACAAGCCTTCTATACATAACTTTTCCTTAGCAAAAAGTTCCTTCCAAAGGTCCAGGGTGGTCGGATCCTATTCGTCTCACTCATCCAGAAATCTCTCGAAATCGGACCCATAGCCCAAATCATCATAAAACTCGTCTCCAATACCTGCAAGCAGCAAAAGTGAGCCAGAGGCCCAGTACACAATAACCAGTGCAAAAACAAGTCATCAAATTGATGTAATGCATCATAGAACAAGTGGTTATCTTTATTACATTTTCTTTCACAAATCAACAAGAGGGTATTCAAACCCCGGTCACGCTTCGGGAATTCAGGGATCCTGAGTAACAGCAGCTGCTCAAGGGGTTGATATAAGCAGTCCGAATACTTATATCCCCTATATCTATTTCATGAAGATAATAGCTTCATTTAGGGTTTAAAAGCCGTTGCCCGACTCTACTTAAACTCAGTCCATAACATGAGCCTAGTTCACAAGTTCCCATAAACTTTGAACTAAATCATGGTATTTCCCCCTAAGTTTAAGCAAACGTTACTCAGATACTATTCCCCCTTATCGGCTACCCACTTAACCAAAAAAAATTGCTATTGCATCATAGCGTACCATTGCATCATGGTAAAGTCATTGCATCATGACTTGGTTAAGCGCCTAACTAACATGTCATTGTATCATGACAGGTTTGCTGCTCTTCGGACCAGATTAAACAGCGTAATAGACATCCAATTCATACAAATGTTAAGTCTAATCAATTTAAGTCGATTTAGGAATGCCTAGCCCTAGCAAACAACAAACAAGTTATTGCGTACCTGAACCCGTTAGTATATACCTAGGATCTCTCGGTGATGAACTAACCGAAGAATCCTTAACTGAAATAGAAATATCAAAATAATCAATAACTCAATAATTATTGATTTCATTCTCACAATTATACACATATTATATCCATATATCATAATTAATCAAAGAAATCCAAATAATTGAATACAAAGTCACGAATAAGCATTTAAACATCCTATTATATCCTAAATCGCTTAATAAATACTCAATTGCTCAAATAACAAACTTCGGAAAATTTTAGAAAAAGATTTTAAATTTCAAAAGCACAGGGGATAGGCCGGCAGCCAAAGTCGGCGGCTTTGGGCCGGTGCTCAATACTCTGAAATCAACACTGCCAGTGCTGGCAGTGTTCAAGGGTACGCCGTCAGCCTTTGCATCCTACGCCGGCGGCCTTGAGCCGGCGTAGAATCCAAAACCCAAAATTTCAAAAACATCCAGAGAGGTCTAAGCCGTCCGCTTACCTAGATACGCGGGCAGCTTTGACACATACGCCGGCGGCCTTAATTTCCGCTGCCAACGTACAATATGACAGAATGAACGCCGGCTGACTTTCCCAGCGAAAGCCGGCGGCTTTCATCCAGCCTTAAGAAATTTGAATCCAATGCTGCCTCTAAGCTGGCGGCGTTGAATTCCCAGATGCCAGCGTACGTTTTAAAAACAAACTTAAACGAAAAACTCAAATCCTCTGTTTTTCCACTTTGCAATATTCAATCCTTACACTTTAAAATCATCCTCAGCTACACTATCAACTTCATATACTCACTCCTATCTATACTACTCAATCCTAGCAACTCAAATCAAGAATTCAACACAATTAAACACTTCAAACTCCACTTCAATCCATTCTAAATTTCCTACACAAATCCTCTTCACATCCTCCCAACACTTCATATCTCTTCAACCATACATGCACAAACTCACACACTCATAAAACACATTCATAACTCATCCCAAGCATGAACAAACAATTTGATTAACACTAATCTCATTTCATCCAAGATTTTACAAAACTACAACAAGAAATGAAAACAAAGCATAAGCCACACTTAAAGCAACTCACATGTATATGCTTTGCCTTGAAGACAACTTGATTTCCAAAGCTTGCTATTGCTCTTAGTTTAGGCTTGGAATTGGTAATGGAAATGGAAATGGAAGAAGAAAGAAAAGAAAGAAAGAAAAGAAAATTCGGATAAAAATGAGCTGCCCCCAAAAAGTTGTTCAAATTAGCTTAATTTGACTTTAACACATTCCAAATTTACCCCTTAAAGCATACATAACCTTAGGATGCATTTGGCTTTAATTTGGGTCTCATTTGGGGCTTAAATAAACATAAATACTAGTTTAACTAAAGAAATAAAGTTCTATTACTAACCTTAAGCAAAATTAAAATTGATTTATAATTCTAACTTAATTAACACCTTAATGTATAAAAGGCATAACTAATAATTATATTACACACACATTAATACATATAAAACAAAGATATTAATTTCAATGTATACATGCAAAGTAATATATTTTAAAGTACTAGCAACCATCAAACATGCTCATTCAATTCAACAATTTAAAATAAATAAATAAACACATGAAATTTAAATAAAATTGAAATCTAGGTCATTTCATCAACGGATTTCAAAAACTCAAACAACGAATTGCTTTGATTCAGAAAATTTAAAAATATCAGTGGTCGATTTTGTGTTGCTGTTGATTATAGTATCCATTAATATTAATGCTTTTTGGCAAATTTTAAAATGTGGATAAGAAATATGCATCTTTTTAATTCTGCATCGGATGTGTCTTCATCGAACCAATGATGATAATACATAAAATCCCAAATTATGGCTGTCGATTGACCTTTTACTTTAGTATTTTGTCACTTTGGTAACCAACAAATCACTAATAATATAAATTTCTCCTATTATAATATTAAAAAACTGCATAAATTATATATAACCATACTTATTCTTCAAACACATTCACACCATAGAAAATATCCATAAATTAATAATTTAATTTAGTAAATATTATTTAAATTGTCACAACAAACTCTTGCAATTCAATTTCAAATTATGAACGTGTAGGAAAAAAAAATTCCGTTGTCGTGTTTCCAAGAAAAATCTGGTGGTTAATTAATTCCGCCTTGTTCATCATACTTTGGTGCAAGTGCCCTTGGTGGTTAATCTATGTCATGTCGTTTCGACAGATTACATATAGACAGACATGCAAATGGGTAACCATTATTCATAATCGTCCATGCATGTCCTTTGTTGCCAACTCGAATTTCATGCACCGCTTCAACGAATTTCAAAAACATAGACAAGGTATTGCTTTGATTAAGAAAATTTAAAAATTTTAGTGATTAGTTTTGTGTTGTTGGTGATTATAGTGTCTATTAATATTCATGCTTTTTGGCAAATTTTGAAATTCAGATAAGTAATATGCATCTTTTAATTCTCCATCAGATGTGTTTCTCTGGCGAACCAACAACAATGGTACGTAAAGTCCCATATTATGGCCATCGCTTATCTTTTTACTTTATGATTTGGCTACTTTGGTGACTAGCAAATCACTAATTATATAAATTAATCCTATAATAATATTAAAAAACTGCATAAATAATATATGACCATACTTATTCTTCAGGCGCATTCATATGATATAAGATATCCATAAACTAATAATTTAATTTAGTAAATATTATTTAAATTGTCATACGAAACTCTTGCAAATCAATTTTAAATGATGAATGGTTAGGAAGAAAAAAATTCCCATTGTCGTGTTTCTAATAAAGATCCGGTGGTTAATTAATTCCATATTGTTTGTCATACTATGGTACGAGTGTGGTTGGTGGTTAATCTATGTCATGCCATTTTGACAAATTACATGAAGACAGGCATGCAAATGGGTAACAATTAGTCATCACCATTCATGCATGTCCTTTGATACCAACTCGAATATTCATGCACCGGTTCAACAAATTTCAAAAACCCGAACAACGAATTCCTTTGATTCAGAAAATTTAAAAATTGCAGTGATCAGTTTTGTGTTGCTGGTGATTATAATGTCCATTAATATTCATGCTTTTTGGCAAATTTGAAAATGTGGGAAGAAGTATGCATTTTTTAATTCTCCATCAGATGTGTTGCTCCGACGAACCAACAATGATGGTACATAAAATCCCAAATTATGGTCGTCGCTTCACCTCTTACTTTATGATGGAGTGCAATGAGTACACTTATAATACTCACTTATAATACTTGAACTAACAGAGTTAGCTTTGTTAGATGACGTGGCACGTCCATCTAATAGAAACTTTTCGCGTACAAAATTGCTACTTAGGCTAACAATGACATGGCAACTAATTTTTTATTTATATTTTCTTTTTAAATTATTTTGTTTTCTAATAATAATATTAACACTCTTTCAAGCCCTGGCCCATGTTAGCCAACCTTCATTTCCCTAGTGGCGTCCTTTTTCTCTGGAAATCCTCTTTTGTCTAGCTTCAAGATATTTATAAGTTCGTTTTTTAAGGATCTTTTCATGTGGGACTTAAAGCTACCCAAAAGAATAAACTCGTCATGCTCTGAAACACGACCTAAGCAAAAGTAATATCAATAATAATAGAAGGAGGACAAGATCATACGTACACTATCATGAAAGATGGCCACAAGAAAAAACGTTGCTCAAATCGCCTTTGCCCAACTTTTGAGGTGTGAATGGGCATTCACTGGTAATGTGAGAAAATAGTTTTGACAGTGTAACCTTCACAAGCCACGAGTTGGTGATGTTCCAATATAATGCAAGATGCTAAGAAAATACTAGCCCGCAACCAGCCAGCCTTATTCCCTAAATTTTCATGAGTGTTGTAGAGCATTAATTCTGCGGATTCCATCATAAATGTTAAAAGCTTGTTGATTATATCATCACTCAGGCATTCTTTTGGATCGTAACTATGCGTGATGGTGTTGGATAATAAACATTATCTAGACCAAGATTCCACAGCTACGAATTCTCATCACCATTCTCATTTTGATCCTACCAATGTGGATAATAAACGTAAGCTTGGCTTTAAGATCCACATAAAAAGCCCCCTTTCAGTTTTGCCTTGCGCTTCAAGTGGATCATCTCCTTCTTCGGAACATAAAAGCCCCTTTTCATAAAAACAATCGTTTGTTGTTCAGCAACCATGTTATCACTACCCCTCTGTTTCACTTTGCAAAACAAGGGAGTTTTTGTACTTGTTAAACAACCTGTGATCCATTGAGGAAAACTTATACATAACTCAATTCACCTAATCATGACACATAATAAGCTATTAATAACGTGACTTTTCATACTTTTTCCCTCAAGCATATATTCATTAAATTCTAAAGTTGTAGCAAGTGGATAGAAACAAGAGACAGAGAGATATTCGTGACCTCCAATTTTCTCTCTCATGAAGATTAGGAGAATGAGGCAATTAATGCATGGTCCAAGGAAGTAATTATGTGAGTGAAATAAGGAATAAAATAATAAAATATTATTTTTACCTTTTTTTATTCATTTATATAACCTCGATTTCTCTATTTGTACAATAATGAAAACCATAATTGTGTGAAAATAAGTTAAAAAATAAAATTGCAATTTTAATGATTAAAATAATTAAAAAATCCTTGCGATACCACGCAACTGGCACGTGGTGTGTTATTCTATCCAAAAGCCTAATCAAAGCTAGGCACAAGCTCGACACCTTTATACAGTCATGGTGTAGTAGCTGCGTCTACATGGCTGATGTGCCAATCTCTTCACATGTCCAAGTGTAGTCGCAAATTCGAGCCGAAGACCATTGAACAATTAAGCGTTGTCCTAAATGAAAACAATCGAAAGTAAACATGGTCAAACAACTTTAATTAAACATAAGCATGGTGATTACATGATGTGATGAGACGAGACAAAATCACATCAGAAAACGAGAGAATAATTTAAATGGATAAGGATTTAAGACTTTGGAAAATAACCGTCCACTTATTGATGGATTTAATTAGTAGTCAATCATGTTTCCTATCACAAATTACTTTTATATCATGTTTGCAGAGTTCAACTTCAAAAGTAGGAAAAAATTATGGGAATCTTCCACCTCTGTCTTTTTTTTTTTTTCCAAAACAGAGTATGCATCCATCATCAACTTGACGGCATCGGAAACATCCTCCACGCACTAACAGAACTCGAATGCTTTAGCTGCGTCATGCGACTAGTATTGGAGAAGAGATGATGTGGGGGTTAGCATTGCTTGACAAAGATGAGTTAGATAGAGAATGCAAGATTTGGTGTAGAGAGAGAAAGAGAATAAGGACGAAGACGACTTCTTATCTATTTCCAGTCCTTCTCCTTTGATTTGCAATAGTGATATACATATAATGTGTATTTGGAGAATAATAGGAAAAACCCATTGTCCCACATGGCTTATCTTTTAATCAATAGACCAATATATAAACTATAGTTTGGGGTGAGTTGCATCTTCTGTGTGAGCTTATAGTTCACCAACCATGCAACGAACAGATGACTTAATCAGAAGCCATATTTGTGTTTTCTTACATATTTTCTGATTTTGCTCCACTTTTTTCATTTTTGTAATTTAATTTTCGGGACTTTCAAATAGAACTTCTATAAATTGCAATATCAAGATAATCGTTCACACTTCACAGAATAAGTTTTCTGTTTGTATACCTTGAAATTTTTCTGTTAATTTTTCCTACAGCAGCAGAAGTGTTCTTCCCATATTTAAGAATCTGTGCATGAGGAAAGAATGCAATATGAATATACACTCCATTTATAGCTTTTCATAGCTATAAATCAACATCACAAACATCAAAATAAGAAAATAAAATAATTTTTCCTTATTTGGTTGTCGTTATGTAAGCTACTAAATCATATGCTAACAGAAGTTAATGTTGGCAAATCCCTTTCCCATTTTCCATGAAACATCTCAACAAAATGATGATTGACAACAACGAAACAGATGAGTAATGAACCAATTTATTCACCTTGACAAAGCTAATATTAACTTCGTACTGATTTTGCTTTATACAATTTAGTCCAACTATCACACTTGGAGTAACAAAAGCTAAAAATAAATATATAAATTAGAAATTGAACCTATGTTGCTTTTCATAATTATAATATGTGGCACATATAATGCCCTGCTCAAACAAACTATTTATCCCTCAAAGACTCCAAGGATGCTTCGACCTTTGGTGCCACCCTTCCATTAAACTTCCATTTTCTTCCATAAATCCTTCAGCCTGCTCACCACTAAAGACATGGAGGGTCTTCTCTGTGGATTCACTTCCGTACATGCAATTCCAATATCAAGCACATCGATGCAGCATTGCACATATTTGCTTGAACCATTACTGGCAGATATTGAATCAGCCTCCTGCTTCAGTGAAATGTCCAGGACTTCCCAGATATTGTTGGGATATAATGCAGATGAATTCACCCACTCTCTCAAATTATCACTGCCGTTCGGGAAAGTTTCACCTGTTGGTCTTTTTCTTGTCATTATTTCTAGCAGCATGATGCCATAGCTATAAACATCCCCTTTAGGTGAGATGATTCCTTGTCCATGTTCTGCAATATGGTATGATAGCAAAATGGTCTCAAAAAGTCTATCCTGGCAAGCCCTTTCAAGCACACACTTTTCTATTAGTCACTAAATATAAAATCACACTAAAGGCTATAATGTTTATCTCAGATCATTGTGGACCTATTAAAGTATCAACACAAAAAAGAAAGAGAATATTATTCAATGAAACAAGATCTCATCAGTTTAAATTTTAGATCAAATGGTTGATCGTCTAAATTTTATCATCCTTTTATATTGGTAAAGTTATCTTGCTCTATTCACCAAGTTTGTTTTGGTAAACACAATTTTCTCCTGATCACATGTAAAGGTTAGGAAGATGGATGATAAAGTTTTAGAGCTACAGATGTCTTATTTAAAAGCTTAACCCCATAGATCTAGTGATGTTATCCCTATTGGTTTATACTCTTCTCTTGTGTGTTACTTTTAATTGAAGCACATCAAATGTACCACTTATTTGAATAAGAATGAAATGACTGCATAAGAATTTAAACTCAGGAATGCCTACTGTGATAGTATGATAAAGTTTTAGACCTATAACAATATGATTCCAAAGTTTGAGTTGGCCGCATAGTGGAATCCTAATAAGCATATCAAGATATTACCTGGAGGGATGTAGCCAAAGGTTCCTCTCAGAAAAATTGTCGTGCTGATATCTCCTATTGGTTTATCACCTGATAAGAGCTTCGAAACACCGAAATCTGCCACATGAGCAACCATGTTTTCATCAAGAAGCACATTTGACGGCTTAAGGTCACAATGGACATATTTCACCCAACACCCTTCGTGGAGATACTCCAAGCCATGTGCAATACCAATCAATATCGAAATTCTTTCATGCAATGTCAGATTACAATGCCCTTTCTCTAAGCCATCAGGATAAAGATGCTCTTCCAGATTACCATTCCCTACAAACTCTAGAACAAGGGCCTTGAATTGTGAAGTCCACACCGATCCTACCAGTCTAACCAGATTCCGGTGCTTAATTGAAGATAGTATGCGACACTCTCGCTTGAAGCTTTTATGATTTTGTGCAACGTCTGTATAAAGGACCTTAACCGCTAAAACAGTTGCTGAATCTGCAAAAGTAGCTTTGTAAACTGATCCAAAGCCTCCTTTCCCCAGTAAATGTTTCTCATTAAAACCATCAGTTGCTATTTCGAGTTCCCTTTGACTATAAGCCTTGCTTCCATGTGGTTTTAGAAAGGAGATTATATCTGAATAAGGCTCCAAATCCTCATCTAGACTTGGAGAACTCTCAGACTTCTGTCTCAGGAAGCACCAATAGAAAGTGGCAATACACACGACAATGCACAAAAAACTACTCAATGTGATTGCAAGGATAATATAGACCGGTGTTTTGCTCTTGTGTTTCTCTTTTTCAGCTTGACAAGGAGAAAACCCAAGCACTGAAGGTCCACCACACAAACCTTCATTTCCCACCAACGAGCTTCTATCAAGATTTTTATAACTTTCTGTATTTGGAATTTCTCCACTTAATCTGTTATATGATAAGTTAACAGTATTGATCGTTTTTGCTCTATCAATCCAAGATGGAAGACCTCCGGTTAACAAATTATGAGCCAGGTCTAGAACCTTAAGATTTTGGAGCTGCTGCAAGGACTCAGGTATGTTACCTTCTAGCATATTATTGGATAAGTTCAGGCTCTCCAACGATAAGCAATTTCGGATAGATTTCGGCATTGGTCCCGAAAAATTATTTCCAGATAAGTCCATTGCCTGCAAATTCTCTAATTTTCCAATACTTTCTGGGATTTCTCCTTTTAGGTTGTTGCTTGAAAGGTTGAGTGAAAGAGCAAGACCTGAGAAACGACTTATTTCACTTGGTAATGAACCTTCTAAATTATTGAAAGACAAGTCAAGCAGCAATAGAAGAGAGCACTGTGTGAGCTCAAGAGGAATGCGCCCAGACAAGTGGTTCCTGCAGAGATACAGATATCTCAGCTGCAAAAGATTACCAAGCAAAGGAGGGATTGAGCCTTCAACCATATTGTTTCCAAGGTCTAATAAGCCAAGGCTGGCCATTGTTCCTAACTCTTCTGGAATATGCCCTTGAAGCTTGTTATTTCCCAGATATAATCTCTCTTGTTGCTTCAGATTCCAAATGATGACGGTATCATTCCGCTCAAAGAGTTGAAGCCTAGATTTAGGTAGACAAGGCTGCTCAAATTTCCAATACTATGTGGTATTGACCCAGTTAAATCGTTATCTATGAAATTGAAATAATAAAGATCCTTGGAAAGATCACCAACGCTCGTTGGAAGAGGGCCTCTAAACAAACATGAGCCTAAGTGAAGTTTCTTCAAAAGTGAACAATTGGTAAGAGCTGTGAGAAAAACAAGGGAAGAATTCCCAGTACCATTACCTAAGTTATTGCTATGAAGATAGAGGATCTCGAGATTCCTTAATCTACCTAGCTCTTTAGGAACTTCTCCTGTTAGGTTGTTCAAACTAAGATCAAGCAAAGTCAATCGAGAAAGATTCGAAAGTGTCATTGGAATTGCTCCAGAGAGCCTATTTTTAAGCAAGTACAGCTTCTCCAAATTTTGGAGCTTGAGTCCTAACTCAAGTGGAATCTCCCCCGTTAACAAATTCTCAATCAAAGAAATCTCGCGTAAAGCAGTGCAATTACTCAGAGATGATGGTATTGATCCCGTGAAGAAGTTGATATGCAAATACAAAATCTCTAGTTTTCTAAAATTTCTAATCTCAGGCGGGATTTCTCCTGTGAAGTAGTTAGCCGCCAATTCTAATCTCCTCAACTCCGTGAGATTTGACAATGAAGGCGGTATAGATCCTGTGAGATTGTTCTCAGAAATTGCCAGGTATCTCAAGCTCTTAACCATGCCAAGTTCGTCAGGTATAGCACCGGATAAGTTATTATATGTCATGTCTATAGCTTCCAAGCTTCTGCAATCTTGCAATGAGGAAGGGATTTTTCCTTGAAGATGGTTACTACTTACATTCACATGTGTTAACAAAGAAAGTTCTCCTATCCTACTTGGTATTTCTCCATGGAAACTATTATTTTCCAAGGAAAGATCAGAAAGAAGGGAAAGGTTTGAAATGAGTGGTGTTATATATCCTTCTAAGCCTTTATCTGCAAGGTGGATAGCGATTACCCGGTTTTTCATTCTCGGATGACAGGTGATTCCAGTCCAGTTGCAAAATGGATTCCTCGTGTTCCAAGTTTGGAGGGTTCCATATGGATCAAATGTTATGCCTTCTTTGAATCTAAGTAGTGCTTGGCAGTCAGTTGAGTTCCCACAGGTATTTGCTGAAGTTGATGGAAGAACAAGGAGGGTGAGATGAAAGAAGGCAGATAATGCCCGGATATAGTTTTGGTTTTCTCCCATTTTTTGGCTTTAGAAGTGTTTGTGATGGATGCTTGTTGATTACATGTGCAGCTCAGGCTTATATAATTGCTTTTGTGAAGTGCACAAGGATTTTACTGAGAAAATATCTCTGGTTCTGTTTGAAATTAAGCTCTTGTTTTTGTTATATCTATTTTCTAAACGAACTGTCACAAAGCAATTGAAAAATATCAACTCATGACCCATTTCGAAAAATTCAATGTTTGTTTTCCTACGCCGTCGTGATTGTGATA
The DNA here is from genome assembly GCA_024138025.1 of Combretum micranthum. Classification (NCBI taxonomy): domain Eukaryota; kingdom Viridiplantae; phylum Streptophyta; class Magnoliopsida; order Myrtales; family Combretaceae; genus Combretum; species Combretum micranthum. Next base: position 1,176,930 of record JAMXBD010000293.1, read on the forward strand.
GGCTTCTGTCCATTCTAAAATATCTTTAAATAATAAATTTTGAAACAGCTTTCATGCTTTGGTTCTTGATGATTGTTAGTTTGCAAGTTACAACGTAGGTAATGTTATTGTAGGTAGTGTTGTATAGTCACAACTCACAATCATGGGTCCAGAAGATATAAATTGGTATAAATTCTCGGTCCATTGCAATCCATTTTCACACGACCTTTTGACCAAAACGTTTTTACGGACATGGGACTCTTTTTAAAAATTAATCCGAAAACAACCCTGACAAAAACTTTTTCTAGATTTAGTATAGCATGTGATTTCACTGAGGTCTGCTTGAATTTTTAATTTTTATTTGTATATATATTTTTGTTTGATCTGCATGTGTATTTTATCTATGTTTAATCTGTATTTGATTCATTTGTAAGTAAAACTATCTATTTTTTATTTATTATTTTTTAACAAATAGTTTGAATTGAAACGACAAAGCATAGCATTGCACCAAACAAAAAAAAAAAAAGGTGCATACAGAAGTTTTATGCTATAAATATGGTTTTACTTTCGGGAAAAGGAATAAAATATTAATATTTTTAAAAATAATTACGAAAATGCCATCGAAAAAATATTATTCCCGATTTTAGGCAACATGGCCTCGTCTCTTCGAGAGACGAGGTCATAAGTGACTGACCTCGTCTCTTCGAGAGATGAGGTCTCACTACTCTAATGACCTCGTCTCTCGAAGAGACGAGGTTGCACCGCATCTGACCTTGTCTCTTGAAGAGACGAGGTCAGTTATTCCTCCTCAAAATTCAATCTATTACTTGAGAAACCCAAAAAATTATGTATAAAACCTGTCAAGTAGAAATATAAATGGCTATACGAGCCATTAACCAATTCAACACAGCTATAATACCATTCAGCCTAAAAACACATGCTGAATCCCAATCTGAATCATTCAATCACAGCGGTATTGTGATTGTTTGTCATTACAGTACAATGAAAATATGGGAATTTATAAGCTCGTAACAGATAATATGAAACAAAATGCTGATTCATTGTTGTTTTAAAATGTACAAGAGAAAAGGAGTACAATATACATACAAAAACAATATGAAAAAGTAAGAAGCTATATGCAACAATCGAAATAAAGAAAATCTATCATCTACTACTGCTGCTGATGTGTGTCATTCCTCCGTTGTCCTCGGCCTCTATCCCGCCTCACGTACGTCCTGGGTAACGGGGTACGCAGATGTGGATGCTTTATAGATTGAACAATATCTGTAACTGCAGCATCCTCATGTCCAGTAGCAGCACCGTACTGATGGAATGGGATAGGGTCTGGCTTGACCTGTGTGAGCCCCTCCCCCATATCAGGTGATGGTGATGGTCGTCTCTTCTGTGGAGCCAAGGGGGTATAAAACTCAGAGTATGACGAGTCTGGCATGGGGGTGTCCCTCATATAGTAAGATGTCGATGACGGGCCAGCCTCGTCCTGAATGATCTGGGAAGGACCAGGCTCAAGTGAAGGTAGATCGGACGGTTCAGGCTCATCTCTGATCTGTATACCTAGTGCTCGAGCTCATCCCTGACCCCTGCCTCGTCTCTTGAAGAGACGAGATTAGATGCGGTGCAACCTCGTCTCTTTGAGAGACGAGGTCATTAGAGCAGTGAGATCTCGTCTCTCGAAGAGACGAAGTCAGTCACTTATGACATCGTCTCTTCAAGAAACGAGGCCATGTTGTCTAAAATCGGGAATAATTTTTTTTCGATGACATTTCCGTAATTATTTTTAAAAATATTAATATTTTATTCATTTTCCCTTTACTTTCCTAGATCTAAAATAAGTTTGGGCATATTGAAAAGGGTTGTATTTTCGTACAAAGACTAACAAAAACAATAGGTTAAGATTCTCAATAAGTGACATAAATACTATTGTCTTAAGGGTAATAATTTGAATTTAACTCCTTTTTTTTTAAGTTATAGTAGATTGACGAGAGGGAAAAAAAAAAAAGTCAAGCTTTTTGGTTCAAATTTCATATTAGTGGTCCCTAGTGATTGACAAAGGATTAGATCAGCTTAAGGCTAACCTACTGTTACAGGAACGGACAGAGAGGGGGACGATAGGAGCCCCGGCTCCCTTAAGCTTGAAAAAAAAATTAATTATTATAATATATTTAAATAAAAAAATGTTAGGAAAAATTAACTTGCTCGCTCAATGACATAGTTCTTTGTCCGTTCCTACCTATAAGAGAAAAGAAGGGCAAAACTACAAAATGATAACTATTTTTTCAGAGTGATTATTAAAAAGAAAATAGAAAAAGAAAAAGAAAAAGAAAAGGTACACTTCTAGAAAACTCCAAACTTAGGAGGACTAATTTTTTGGAAATAAATTACAGAAAAAAAAAATTGGAAATTAAAAAAAAAAAAGAAATTAAAAGATAATAAGGGCATAATATTTTCTAAGAAATTCCATTTGTATTAATTATTACCTGTTTAGTGTCCAACCAGGAGTTAAATCTTTAGAACCGGAACCCCGAAGGCGGCCTGCGTAGAAAGAGTACAGAAGTGTTAAAAATTTAAGGTTACACCGTGTTGCCGGGATCGAACCCGGGTGACAAGCGGGAATAGTCACCACTATACGACAACGAACGCAGAGCCTTTTTCCCCTCTGTGTTTTATTTTGTCATTGTTTTGAGTGAAGATTTCTTCGGACAATCTGCGTTAAAATTTTGTTTAGGTTTATATTCTTTTTTGTTTAGATGAAGATTTCTTCAGCAGATCCAGATTAAAATTTCATAATTATAGATAAACTAAAAATTCCATTAATTGGAAAAAAAGAAAAAGAAAAAAAGCAAAATTCCATTTTTACTCTAATATAGGTAGGTTAGTCATGGGATTGTACATTTTCCCTTACTGAATTATTCATGAAATAAAATAAATATATAAATTAATATCACCTAAATTTTGTATCTGGATAAGTTTTTTTAATTAAAAAATCAATTTTTAGTTATATTATCAATTTATCAAAATTAAAAAATATATATTTGAAATTTCATGAATGAAAATACATGAGATCAATTATAGAAGAGATGTGTACACACATTGAAATAATAGCTATTTTAAAGAGTACCATTTGTTTTATGTATGAGATATTATTATTATTATTATTATTATTATTATTATTATTATTATTAAAAAGCAAGGAACAAATATCTTATTCAGTTTATCCAATTGCTCTTACTTATTGAGTCAGTTTCGTGGTATTCCTTTTTACTGGTCTAAACCATGTAGGCTTGAAGCTCAAAATAACTTGCTTAGTTATCCATATGGAAATAACCATCTTGGGATCTTATTAGATTCAACAGAGTTATCCACCTCACAGCATGCTAGCATTACAAATAAGAATGGTCTGAATATACATGTAGAACAGAGTGGTACACATAAATATATAATGAAAACTGCACCCAATTTACCAGTTGAAATTTTTCATAAAGTAAAATTTATTAGGTAGATATGTAAATGATAACATGTGATTGAGAATTAGGTTTAATAATCTGATAGAATTATTAGCAAATACTTGATTCCATAGTAGTAAAGTTGAGTTCAAACCTACTAACCTAGACTATTTAGTTATTTTAACTAGATGAGTTTGAACTTTAAGCTAATTGGTTTATTGAGCTAGCAAACTAAATAATGATCTAATAGAACTCAAATGTAATTGCATTAATACAAGTATAAGCTATAATATAATTTTAACTAAAAAGAACATACCTTTAGAATATGAGCACCTACCATGTTACATTTCCAAGTCAAACTTAGAGCCTTAAACTCATGTGGTGTCTTGATATGTAGAAAAAGACAAAAACGAAAGGAAGTGTGAGAAAATGAAAAAGAGCCTTTCCTTTTGTTAGATTAAATTTCATTCAAAGTAAAAAAGTTACATCAATCAAAATTACTAGTACAAAAGAAATGACTGATAACAATTTTGGTTTATAAAAACTCAATTGTATAAATGAGGAAATTGAATTTTGTGTTTAGTAAATCAAATTGATAGTAAAACTTTGTTGGAAGAGAAATGAAATCAGTGGAAATTTTTTCAATTTTAAAACCTATTTATTTTCTATCTAAAATTAAAGAAAAATATGTAAACATTCAATTATATAGAAAGCTAAAATGTATTTATATTGGAGGGGGCAAGCTATTAGGTTGATTATAACTTGAATTGATTATTTTAATTTGTGAGTAAAATGATTTAAGATCCAAGTATTATCAACTTCGAATTAAGTCACAGGATATTCCAAAAACTACTTTTCTCACCAGATACAGACATTTCGAATTTCTAGTCATGCCATTTGGTTTGACAAATGCTCCAGCCGCTTTTATGGATCTCATGAGTCAAGCATTTAAAGATTATCTAGATTTATTTGTGATTGTATTCATTGATGACATTCTGGTATATTCTCGAGATGATAAAGAACATGAGGAACATTTAAAGTTAGTATTACAAAGACTCGAGGAAAAGAAACTGTATGTAAAATTCAGTAAATGCAAGTTTTAGCTGGAAGAGATAGCTTTCTTGGGACATGTAATATCAAAGAATGGTATATCGATTAATCCATAGAAAGTCAGGGTATTATACAATAGCAAAGACCAATGAATGTTACAGCGATGAGAATTTTCTTAGGATTGGCTAGCTACTATCAAAGATTGAAAGATTCTTGAAGATTGCATCTCCATTGACGAAATTGACTCAGAAACATGTAATATTTGTATGGATTGATAAATGTGAATCAAGTTTCCAAGAGTTGAAGAGACGATTAGTATAAGCTCCTATGTTAACTTTGTTAATTAGTGAAAAAGAGTTTGTTATCTATAGTGATGCTCCAATTCAAGGTTTTGGATGTGTTCTTATGCAAGATGGTAAAGTAATCACATATGCATCAAGACAATTAAAACCACATGAGAAGAATTATCAAATTCATGATTTAGAGCTGGCAGCCATAATTTTAGCGCTGAAGCTTTGCAGATATTACCTTTTTGGCAAGAAATGTATAATATATTCATAAGATTTTAAAATATATCTTCACTTAAAAGGAACTAAACATGAGGCAAAGAATGTTATGGAAGAGCCACCGGTCTACGCTCAAGAGTCAAGTCAACAAGAAGATCAAGTGGCGAAGGTTGAAGTTCAAAGGATTTCAAGTCCAATTAGCTTACCTCAAGGACCAATCACGAGATCTCGAGCTAAGAAGATTCAACAAGGTTTAAATCAACATTTCTAAGGCTTGATGATCTATGCTAGTGATGGATTACAAGGGTATCAAGGCTTTGGAACAAGTAGGATTCAAGTTGATGAAATTAGGCGAATCCACATGAAGGCCACCAGCCTTGGATCTAGGCCGCTGGCCTATCCTTCAATGCCAACCATTTAGGCTACCGACGTTGGCACCGGTCTTTATTTAGGCTTAGTTTATTGCTTATTTTGAATTTCTTTTCCTTGTATTTAATGCTTAGTTCAAAATTCTTTTTATGTCTTCCATGTATTTATTATTTAGTTACTTAGTTTTTAGGCTAACTAAGCCTATAAAAACCCATTATAAGTAATCTTTTTAGATAGACTAGAATGAATGAAAATTTGAGAGCTTTCTCTCTTTGTGTTCTTAAATGAATACATGCTACTCAGGAATATTTAAGGAAGTTTGATCATCTTCTTTGTGGAGTGTTTCGAAGTTAGGGCATCCATGTTCTAACTACTTAGATCAAACCTAAGGTAAACCTAAATCTAATCCATCTTAGGGATTGATTCCAATACTATTCGAGGGTTTTTGTATTACTGTGCTAGGGGTTCATAATACTCAAAAGGGTTCTCAGGTGTGATTGCAAAGGTTCTTGTATCATTTGGTAAACAAGCAAGCTCTAATTACTTTTTCCATTGGCAAATATTGTGATGAGATGCTCTATGATGTTGTACCTATGCATGCTAGTGATATACTATTAGGTAGACCATGGCAATTTGATAGGAAAACAGTGCATGATGGTTACCTTAATAGGTACTCTTTTACTAAGGATGGGAGGAAAACAATTTTAGCACCACTGTCCTCTAAGGAAGTATATGAGGACCAATGTAAAATGAAGAGGTCGAGAGTTGAGGCCAAAAGAAAAGAGAGGGAGAATAGAAAAGGCACTTTATAGGGAGAGAAAAACAAGAGTGAAAATAAAAAGAGTGGTAAAAGTGAGAACAGTAAAAAGAAAGAGGGGAGTGAAAAGCAAGATGAAAATCGACCTAGAGAGAACAAGAGTAAGAATATGAGCTTGATTGCTAGGTTAAGTGAGAACAGTACAAAGGGTATTGTTTGGCCACTAATGAAATTAACCCATCTTTGCCTAATGTGTTTTTTGATTTGCTGTAGGAATATGGAGATGTGATCCCAGAAGAGATGCCTACTGGACTTCTACCAATTAGAGGCATAGAGCATCAGATTGACTTCATTCCTAGAGCTACCATACCCAATCAACTTGCCTACATAACTAATCTCAATAAGGCAAAGGAGATATAGAAGCAGGTTGAGGAGTTGCTAGAGAAGGGGTATGTGAGAGAGAGTTTGAGTTCTTGTTCACTCACTGTGATTCTAGTGCTTAAGAAGCATGGGACTTGGAGGATGTGTGTAGACTGCAGAGCAATCAACAAAATCACTGTGAAGTATCTTCATCCTATTCCTAGGTTAGATGATATGTTGGATGAATTATATGGTTCCTATTTGTTTACAAAAATTGATTTGAAATCTGGTTACTAATAGATACAGATGAAAGTAGGAGATGAATGGAAAACTACATTTAAGACTAAGTTTAGCTTGTATGAGTGGCTTGTCATGCCTTTTGGTCTTACTAATGCACTTAGTACTTTTATGTGCTTGATGAATCTTGTGCTGTGTGAATACTTAGGTAAATTTGTTGTGGTCTATTTTGATGATATATTGATTTATTCTAAGTGTTTAGATGATCACGTTATGCATATGAGACTAGTTTTAACAAAACTTAGAGAGGATAAATTGTTTACAAACCTTAAGAAGTGTAGTTTCTGCATGGAAAAAGGTCAATTTTCTGGGTTTTGTTGTTTCTAGTCATGGAGTGGAGGTTGATGAGGAGAAGGTTAGAGTCATTAGGGAGTGGCTTAGACCTAAGGATGCTAATGAGGTGCAGAGCTTTCATGGACTTGTTGGATTTTATAGGAGATTCATTAGGGATTTTAGTACTATTGCTGCACCATTGAATGTGCTCGTTAAAAAGAATGTTGGTTTTACTTGGGGTGATGCACAAGAACATGTTTTTAATGAACTTAAAGAAAAATTGTGTAATGCACCATTACTTGCTTTACCCGACTTTGACAAGACTTTTGAGATTGAATGTGACGCTGTATGCCTTAGTGCACGCATTGCAGACATGGCAGCACTATCTTTGGCTTAAGGAGTTTGTCATACACACTGACCATGAGAGTCTGAAGCATCTGAAAGGTCAAGATAAGGAATCAATTAACTTGAGGAAGTAATTGATTTATCTATGTGATTCTGTAGTGCAAAGCATGACTTTTCATTTCATCAATCTTGTTTTATGAAATTAGGGTTTAGGGTGAATTAAGATGAAAGGGTATATTTTGTAATTGATAATCTTTTGTAAGGCAAATCATTGATATTAGGGTTGATAAATTAGTTAATCAATTAGATAATTAGTAATTTTAGATAATATTCTCATTAAAGATTCGGCTAGATAGTAGATAATAGGTAATACTAGTAATTGTTTTCAAAGATCCCTGAGGACGATATCTGATTCAATCATGTACTACTTGAGATAGGTATACTTGCCTAGTGTTGATCAAAGGATTTGAATTAGGATTATAAACTTTAAAAAAGAACACAACAAGCACTGGTTTCAGATAATATACGGTGGGATAGTATAGAGATGGGACAAAGGTAGATCATGTGGTGTATAAGACACATGAACCATCCATAAAATGCTCATGCTTGGAATTTGAGATGAATGGGCTCCCTTATTGTCATGCAATTCACATTGTAAAGGTTGTGGAACAAGTCCAAATACCTTTCAACCTAATTATGAATAGGTGGACTAAGAAGGAGAGAGTAATACAGCCATGAGGGCTCCTTGGCTAATGATGAACAGATGAGCATGGACTGGAGAATCATGTACAAGGCATTGACAGTTGTCTACAATCAAATGTGCTATTGGGCTAATTAAATGACCGAATCCTATAATGAATTATCGAGAGAGGTCACATGACGATTAGCCAAAGTAGAGAGACTCTCTATGGTAGAGGATGTATCTAAAGAAGATAGCATGAACTTTGAAGCGAGAATCAAGAATCCACTCAAACAACAGTGGCAAATGACAGCAAAGAGAAAGAAGTCACCCAGCGGCCCAAGAAAGTCCAGCAACTATCATGGAACATGACACATTCAAAAAAACTTGTTCGAATATATGTCCAAATATAGCCACCTCTAATACGCTACAGCTAGAGAATGAACAAGTTGGTGTGTATGAAAATTAGGATAGACAAGACTACAAATCATTTCAAGGGGATGGGAGTAACCAAAGGCTAGACAAAGACATTACATGGATATGTCTGCACAAGATATTCATCGCCAATACACAAACCCATATGATGTCTTTAGCCGCAACTGGTATATCTTTCCCATATCCTATGTTGTGTCATAAAGTTTTCGATAGTCATACAATTATCAGTGGGATCTCTTACATTATAGTGTAATTTTATAACATAAAAGAGGTGGAATAACCACATAAATAACCAATCCAAGTTGTTCTTCGCAGGTGGCCAAATAAATGAAATTAGATGGTTGATATGCAGACATAACCAATCCATGCTATTCGTGAAGGTGAGCGCATGCGTTCGATATACGTGCACTTTCTTGTACCATGTATGATGTTTGCTCGTAGGTTGATTAAAGTCCTAAGTTATGTTAATTTCAAACCACATATACACACTCGTTCAGTTGGTATGTCTATCCTAGGTCCTTTTAATTTATTATAGGTATTTGTATTTGTTATAATTGTACGATGACGTGGAACTCCTTCACTAACCTAAGACATATGGGGTAACGTGGGACATCGTACCTAAGACTCTGAACTTAGAAGATCTTACTGGACATAGGACAAACAATTATAGCGCTTGTTCAAAATGTACTACGTTCTTTATCTTGTACTAACTTACGGGATATCCTTGGTCTTTTTAATTTGTTATAGGTATTTGCATTTATTTTAGCTATATAATGACCTAAAACTCCTTTGCTAACCTAGAACTTAGGACATACGGGGTAACCCGAGACATCATATCTAGGACTCTAGACTTGAAAAATCTAACTGGACATAGGATAAACAACAATAGCACTTGTTCGAAATGTATTAGGTTACTTATTTTATACTAAGTTGAAGGATACCCTAGGTCTCTTTAATTTGTTCTAGGTATTCACATTTGTTATAGTTGTACGATGACCTAGAACTCCTTTGCTGACCTAGGATATCTGGGGTAACTTGGGACATCGTACTTAGGACTTCGAATCTAGAAGATCTAATTGGACATAGACAAACAACTATAGAGCTTGTTCAAAATGTACTAGGTTCTTTATTTTGTACTAAATTAGGGAACGTCTTAGGTCCTTTTAATTTGTTCTAGGTATTTACATTTGTTTTACGTGTACGGTGACCTGGAACTCCTTCATTGACCTAGGACATATGGGATAACTTGGGACATCGTACTTAGGACTCTGGATTAGGATAATCTAACTGGACAAAGAACAAACAACTATAGCACTTGTTCAAAATGTATAAGGTTCTTTATTTTGTACTAGGATGAGGAATGTCCTAGGTCCTTTTAATTTGTTATAGGTATTCGCATTTGTTCTAGCTATATGATGACCTTGAATTCCTTCACTGACCTAGGATATATGGGGTAATATGAGACATCGTATGTGAGACTCTGAACTTAGAAGATCTAACTAGACATAAGACAAACAACTATAGTGCTTGTTCGAAATGTACTGGATTATTTATTTTATACTAGGTTAAAGGATGTCCTAGGTCTTTTAAATTTGTAATAGGTATTGCATTTGTTCTAATTGTACGATAACCTAAAACTCCTTCGCCGACCTAGGACCTAGGACATATGGGGTAACCTAGGATATCGTACCTGGGACTTCGGACTTAGAAGACCTAGCTGGACATAAGAAAAACACTATAGCACTTTTTTTTTTTTGGAATTTAGAGATCAAAATTGATCTGGCAGCAATTTTTTTTTAAATTAAACCCTATATCCCCAATCGGATCCAAGCGGTTCAACCAAATTAGAACATATGGGACTATACCTTTTTGAAGCTTTTAATCTTTCGGATCTGAAGGTGTTGCAATTGCCCGAGCTTCCTCTATGGTATCCACATAAATGAATTTTCCCAACTAGATTTGATGTGTGTGCTAGCATGTCGGAACGATTCTGCGTAATTAGGAATTATCTCACAAAGGGTCTTTTACGATTTTTCTTTTTTTCTTTTCTTTGCAGGCTTTCTCTGCAAATTCTAATATGATAGCAATGCGTTGTAAACTCTAAAGGAGACCCATCATGTTACATATATGGGACATCATGCCTTGTAAATATTTTCCTTAATCTAATTAGGGTTTTTTTAATATAAAAGGCACATGCCATATATTTTATAAATAACAATTTTATTTATTAATTTATAATTATTTATTAACCTTAATCTTATTAAGATTAATAGATAATTAGATAATTCTCAATAGGCTTATTTGAATAAATCATGATCTAATTGATTCGTTCTTTGTGTGTGACCCTCTAGGTTTACTTAATATTGACAGCAAGTTCTAAACATTTTAAGCTTACAAGATATAATTGGTCTCTAGCGAGATATTTTACCTACCCAAATTAAGTGAAGATCGGTGATCCGACTTTACCTATTAACGGTCAGTTATTTAGTCCATCTGTCACATGATATGTTATGATCAAACATAAGGTATGGATCAATACACTATTTAATCACATATTTTTTTAATCCAGAGTCTGATTGACTTAAATCAATGATACTAACAACTCCTTATTAGTTCATTCGAGCACAACCGTGTATTTCTCAGTCTTACTCATTAAGAGACCCAAAAGATATCTCTCTCATAATAATGAGATGAACCAATTCCTTCATGAACGCTCATATTCCTCCACATAACTTATTCCATGTCCAAGTGCAATCTTATAATTATCCGATTAAAGATAACGAAGAGCTGAATCAAAACATGGAATGTGCTATGTAGGAATTCATGGTATCATCAGGTCAAAGGATTAAAACAACATTGTAATGATAAATACTTATTGCATTGATCCATATAGCATTCTTATATTTGGTCATTCCAATACAATGTACTTTTACATGTATCCATGTGTTGAATCGACATCTTATATCCATGATCAGTAAAATATTATCATCATTCAACCAATATACTAGTCTTAATTCATTATTATTTCATATAATGAATAACCAGGAATAATTTAGAATAATGATATTTTTCACCTTATGGTTTTACTATTAAAGTCACATACTTTAGCAATATAAAGAATAACCAATCATTTAAGGAATAAATTTCATCAAAGTAAGAAGACCAATTATAACTTTGATAAAGAAAATCGACTTATTTTACAAAGATAAATATTCAAATGACATAGAATCCTCATGGCTTAAGGAACATCACTAGTAGTTCGAAATGTATTGGATTATTTATTTTATACTAGATTGAGGGATGTCCTAGGTCCTTTTAATTTGTTATAGGTATTCACATTTGTTTTAGTTGTATGTTGACTTGCAAATCCTTTGCTAACCTAGGACCCAGGATGTATGCGGTAACCTATGACTCTAGACTTGGAAAATCTAACTGGACATGGGACAAACAACTATAATGCTTGTTCGAAATGTACCGAGTTATTTATTTTGTACTAAATTGAGGGATGCCCTAGTTCCTTTTAATTTGTTCTAGATATTCTTATTTGTTCTGAATGTACAATGACTTAGAACTCCTTAATTTGTTCTAGATATTCTTATTTGTTCTGAATGTACAATGACTTAGAACTCCTTCACTGACCTAGGATATATAGGGTAACCTGGGACATTGTATCTAAGACTTCAAACTTGGAAGATCTAACTGGATATAGGACAAACAACTATAGCACTTGTTTGAAATGTACAGGGTGTTTTATTTTGTACTAGATTGAGGATTGTCCTAGGTCCTTTTAATTTGTTTTAGATCTTCGTATTTGTTCTAGGTGTACAATGATCTGGAACCCCTTCACTAACTTAAAACATATGGGATAACCTGGAATATCATACCTAGAACTTCCAACTCAAAAAAATCTGACTGGACATAGAACAAATAGTTATAGTGCTTTGTTTGAAACGTGTCGGGTTTTTTATTTTGTATTAGATTGATGAATGTCTTAGCTACTTTTCTATGTACTATGTTACCTCTTTTATTATAGGTTAACAATGTCCTAAGTTCGTTTGATTATGCTCTAGCTTTGAGAATTTATCCTAAGTCGCTAGATGTTCTAAGCTTGTATTCTTTGCTTTAGCTACGTTTCTTTGTTCTACATCGGCATTTACTGGATGACCCAGCCACTGCATCTGCCGTAAAAACTAAAATGAGCCACTTGACTGAGGATTTGCGCTCGCCAAAGGTTTTTAGTTGATTAGACCGACATGACATGACACTACGGGGATTTGGTTTCAAATCAGCCAAAACTACGTACAACTACCATTCCTTAGAGATCGCCGTACCCGACCGACACGACCCATTTCTCTCTCCTCGCCCCCGCAGATAGAACCGTCACCCTCGATGGGCTGTTGCAGCGACCGAGACGACGAAGCCCCTGCGCCGCCGCCGCCACCACATCCACCTTCATCTCCTCCCTCCTCCACCACCACCACCTCCCCACGTCCTCCTCCTCCTCTTCCTTCTCTCTCCACCCTCACGATCTCTCCTCTCAACTCCCACTTCACAGCCCTAACTTGCCGCGACACCCTCCTCTTAATCTTCCAGAAACTTCCTATCCCGGACCTCGCACGTGCGAGCTGCGTCTGCCGTGTCTGGAACTCGGTTGCTTCGGACAAGGAGAACTTGATTGCCGCCTTTAAAGCTCCGTGGAGGCTTAAGGATGTGATCGGTGTTCCTTCGTCTGGAAGCTTCTGGAGGGATAATAGCATCGGGAAGTTCGCCATCTCGCACCGCGTTGCTCGCGGCGATAGCGTCGCGAGCCTTGCCGTGAAGTATTCGGTACAGGTATAAGTAATTGATTTCGTGACGAATCATGATCAATTCGTGCGGTTTTAGGATATGCCACTCTTTAATGAGTAAATTCACGTAGTACGGAACTGTGTATATTTTTGCAAGTTTAAGACTGTTAATTTACCGTGTAAGAATTTTTCGATGTTATTTATGGTTTGACCATGTAGCTAATTACAAAAATGGATAAATTTTAGGAGTTAATAGCAAAATTTGGCCAAGTTCGGATGTTTAATTGCAAAAATGGAGTTGAAAACTGATTAAGTTTTCAGAACCTTCATATATGTGTATAAAGTCGTGCAGCTTCTGTATCCCCGAAGAAGATGGATGTAATGACAAGACACTTTATTTGGTGTGGGATAGAATTTTATATGACTTAGCTAAAGGATGAAGTATTCTGGTGCCAAACCGTGTTCTATTTGTATCTGCTCCATCATATGCTACCATGAAAGAACTAGAAAAAGGAAACCGGGGCTTTTATAGTATTCTATGTACACAACAACAAGCAATTGGAGGAGTTATGAGGATAGAGGACATTGGCTGGGAGCAAGGACACTTTTCCTAATCTATATCTAATGATGAATATTGAGAGGTCTTTTGTGGATTCCTTTGAGTTATATATAATGTGGGTTTGGAGAAGGTTGAAGTTTGCATTACCATACAGAAGTGGGCATGATAGCAATGAGTATTATATTGGAACTTACAAGACTCAACATGCTGACATTTCCAGCATTTACCGTTACCTTGCTGTGTGAGTCCTTCTTCAGTTTGGATACTCAATTTGCAGCTCAGCAATAGGCAACAACCACGACAAACTAGAGTCTTCTATGAACAATATTACACTATTCACATAGTTGATGACATTGAGCTTGCCTTTCAATGCCTCTAGTTTGCGTTTCTTGTTTCTATCAATTGATTGTATGTTAATGTTGAATGGTATATAAAAAGATTGATTGGAGCGTTAGTTGGGGGTTAGCTTAATAGATGGGTTAGTTTGAACCAAAGCTTAACTTTGTGAAGTATTAACTAAATTTGATGAATATGGTTATTTAATTTTTGCTGCAGTTGTGTGTACAATGGATTTTTTCAGACCCGTTAAAACTTGACTTGGAAGAAACCAATCTACCTTCTGCTTGATGATTTAGAGAATGAAACCGACCTACTTGTTCTTTTAACTCTCTATTTTACATCTCTTTTGTAAACTTGGAGTTGGGTCTTTGAGGCTTAAAAATGCTCAGTCAGTTGATAAAGTTTTTGTGAGTTACTTGTAGGTGAACACTCAGTATGTTGTTTTAGTTAATAGGTGTGAAAACCTGCTGAATGAACTCAATATGCTTCATTCAGTAGCTCATTCTTTCGACTGCTTTGTGGAACGGTTGTGACAGGACAACTTATGCAGCTTTATGCTCTGTCAAGGACCCAAAACCTCTAGCTCATGATGGAGCAGCTAAACTATTGCTGTGATCCATCAAAGACCATATAGGGTGCTTATTATGCGTTGCTGGAGATTTTATTATCTCTTAAGATGTAGGAATTGATTGTTATTGGTCCTTATTTTCTTCATAGCTTCAGCTTTAGTAAGTTTTGTGCCAATGCTGACTAGTAAATACTCAAAAAAGTACTGTTGTGCATCTGAGCTTTTCTTTATTTTTTTCTTGTATCCAATACCAACTTTCTGACTCTGGTTTGTACAATATGCTGTCAGGATATAAATAGAGTTTGTTTGAATGGTCTGTTTTTCATCTGTATCTGTATTTGTACTGAAACGATATGTGCAAATATGTCTAATTTACATCTATATTTTATTTATATTTGATCTTTTCATGGGAACTGCCAATTCTTTTTATCTATATCTATTTCTTGATAAACAATATGTGAGAAAAAAGTTTAAAAAAAGTGTCTATATCTGCAAAAAAAAACTAGCCAAACATTTATTCATATGTACATTTTAATCCTTAGTATCTGTCTGCTTTGAGGATTTTTTTTCTGGAGGTCAGCAACCTTTTCATGATAATAACCTGCATTTATTCTATGATGCTGGCAGGTCATGGATATAAAGAGATTGAATAATATGATGAGTGACCACGGCATATATTCAAGAGAGAGGTTACTAATCCCTACAAGTAATCCTGATATTCTCATTGGCGCTACATGCTACATTGAGCTGGATAACCATGCGAAAAGGGAAGTTGCTGTGCTCTATCTAGAAGGCAGCCCTGACATAAAGATAAGTTCGTTGTTAAACGTGGCGACCTCAGAGCGACGTAAGAAGAGAATACTTGATTCCTTGAAGAGGAGCATGCATGTTGATGATGGCACTGCTCAGTACTATTTATCCCTTTCCAATGGCGATCCCCGTGCTGCATTGTCCAAGTTCTCTGAAGACCTGCGCTGGGAGAGGTCAGTGGGATTAAGATGATTTGCAAAAGTATAGTGTCAACGGGTGTCCATATCATCACTCTTATCAGAGGTCTAATATATTAAGATTGAATGCACGCGATGTTGAGAAAGTAATTGAAGGAAAGGCAGTTTCGTGAATTCCTCTGGGCATCTGTTAATATTTGCTTTCTATAACGCATATTGGAAATTGTATGTGTTGATAATAAAACTAGAAGCTTGTGGTGTGTTACAGCTTCAACCTCAATGCTGCATTCTCAAGGCCGGGATGGATTGTCTTTCTCATGAATCCATCCCAAGTAATAGCTCAAGGGAGCCAGCTATCATTTTCTGATGTATATACCATTGTTCGGGGGGCGAACATCCCCTCTTTGGTGTATATTATACACCCAATATTCTATCAATTTGAGTACTCAGATGGTGAGTAAGATCTATTTATCTTCATCTTGTCATGGCTGAAATTGGTAGAAGTATCTATTGTCAGTACTACTTTTACAGCCTGAGATCATCCTGGACAAGCATCGATCTTTCGGCATTAAGGAGAGAGAGACCTCTTTCTAAGCAGCAATTGTTAATAGTCTAGATAAGGATTTATATGTCCTATTCTCAAAAGGAACATCCAAGAAACAATGGGGAATGGACAATAAGATCAGCTATATGCCTATATGTACTCTTTCATGCCTTTATGGGCAAAATAAATTAATAAATAATTCAAGCTACAGCTAAGAATGGGTTACATTATGTAGATTATCCTGAAAATCCCATATTTAAGCGGGGGAAAGGGAATAAAAATGATTTAAAAAGAAGTTATGAAAATCTAAAAATTAAAGATTTCTTGATTTTACGTCATTTAAAAATCATAATTTCAAGGATGTGATTTTGTTTTATTAAGTAATCATATATTCAAAACACGTTTTTAATATTTGTATTATTAACACCAGTAACATAATGATATGAGTAAAACTAAAATCGTGTGTTATAAGAATAGAATTTGTTAGTAAAGTAAAACCTTTTTCCCGTAGCACAAACAATCTCCTACTCTCCAGAATCGCTAGTTCACGGATCAGGATTGGCATTGACCAATCCAAATGTACACGGTTCGGGCTGGGTCGTGGCCCTTTCACCATGAAAGCCTTTTTTTTTCCCTGTCCCATGTGCTTTACGTTACGTTGTAGTTGCATTCAATGTCCAATGTGTGTGTTTCTCGGTCATGTCAAGTTTTTTAGCTTTCAATTTTTATTCTACTAGGAGGATAACAGGTAAAAAATTGAGCTGGTTTGACATTCCACTTTCCCAATATGTTAAGTGAATTTAAATCATACATAGAAAAGATAAATGCTAAATTACTTTACATATAATATTTGAATTAAATCATGCACGGCCCGGCCCATGATAAGCTCTAACTGCACACTTATAACCCAAGAGAGGCACAAAGTATAGATTTTCTGATTACTTAATAGTCGATATATATTTTTGCTTAATGATGCAGAGTTGTTTTAATATAACAATTCATCGTATCATATAAATGGTTGATGTAACATACATCTAATTTAGTCATTGAATTTCCAGATCATCCTACTCGTAATCAATATCCAAAACCATCTAATCCATAGTATATTTACAAAACCATGAAAAAGAAGAGGAAAGAACCAAAAAAAAAAAAAAAAAAAAGGCAAAGAACTTGAGATCGCACAATTTATTTCTTTTCTTTACTTTTTCATTTTTTATAACACCAAATTGTATTGTGCTATTGTTTGGAAAATCAACATATGATGTCGAATTTATATATGTGCTTAAAAATATATATAATCATTTTTATTACTTATTTGATCATGACACATGGATTGAGTGGGAGGCCTATAAGTTCGGGTTTATATTTATTATGATGATGCAGAAAAATTGACTTGGAACCTTTGAAATAGGTAGTAGGGTTATTCATAGCAAGGTTTGATCGAAAAACTATGTATAAAAATTGAGCTTTTTGTTTTGTTTTGTTTCTAATCTTTATATAAGAATTGAGCTTATACCATATTATTTGTGGATCACTAATATAATATGATGATTAACATCCATTATAGTTTGTAACTATTTTACATAGAGAAGACAAAGATCATTTTATATGGAAGTTTTTTTTTTTTTTTTCGAATATAAAAGTTATCCTTACAAGAATTAAAGTGGAAAATCAAGTGACTATCTCTACACTTACTCCAAATCTTACACTACATTGCTTCTTCCCCTTTCCTGTCATTCTCGCTAGCCTATTCCACCAAAAGTCACTCCTCAGTCAACAATCTAAAAAATTGTCTATTTCTCTTTATCGTCATTTTCTCCAGTACATTCCATTTGATATCATCCCTTCATCAACACTTTTTATACAAAATCCATGTAATATGTGTCTGACTGCTCTAAGAAGATACCCACATCAATAAAATTTTTTCTAATAATATTTATGATATAATGTATATTATATATATATATATAATTATGAGCTTCAAGCCAACTAACAACATAGTTTAATTCTTTCATTAGAACAAGTGCTAAAAAAGCTTATATAAAATGAAATATGCAATGATTGATAACATTTTTATGTTTATCTATATTATTTAAGAAGAGGAAGGGTTTGATGTTTTTAGTATTTTATGTCGTTATTCTCTGTATAATTATTTAATTATCCAATAAAACTACAACATTTTTAAATAATATCTCCCTCCGTAATTCCTTTTTCAAAATAAGAGCCATTCCCTCCATAAATCCATAACTCATTTGTAAATGGCAACCATTCTATATATTTATATTTTTTTTCTTTTAAAAGTTTGATATTGTTTAATGCGTTATTTTAATATTTCACTATTCTATAATTTCCTTTTCGTGTAAATAATTAAATTAAAGTTATAATTATTAAAAAATAATTCGTTACATCTTCAAGATGAATATTTTTTTAGCACACATATCATGAGTGCATCAACCTAATACTTCTATAAGTGTGCGGAATCATTATAATGATAAAGATATAAATTAATAACGGTACATATTTAATTGCCAATATTGATGGTAAATAATAGATGGTAACTTAATCAGCCTACCACAAGTCTCATATGGGCCAAAGGGCACATGAGGAACTCAAAAGCCCATTGGCCCAAGTACTCCACAAGGTGTCCACCTTAGTTAGGATCTCAGTCTCCAACTTCCTAAGAAGCCTAAGTCGGCATGGACTTTAACCCTAACCCGAACTCTTCAAGGACATCGGTCTGGTAAAAGCCTAGGTCCTCTTCACTTCATGTTGCAAGTCCCAAGTGGAGGCTCATGCTACATGACTGTATGACAAGTCTTTCTTTCTTGATACACTATGGGCTTCTTAATGGCCACTTTACCCTAATGTGTTACTAGTCCCATAGTGGGACCAAGGGGCATGTCTAGTTCGACCACACTTCACACTTTGTAAACTCTTTCTTCTTGCCAAGACATTTCCTCCTCCACAAATCTAGGTTAACTACCAATTAGGGCATCCACATTAGCAAAAAAGATTTGTGAGTCCTATTTCAATATGATCTCATCCTTCAACTAGGCAAGGGGGATTTAGATTCTTAGAACTCATACTCTCATTAGGATGCAATTGAGGTGGATTTGGAACTGGCCATATGAAACCTGAACTCGACTTGTGATCCTATAGGGTTTTATGTGCAATTCCCAAACCCGCCTCTACAGGGTCATGGTCCTAACTCGCCTTGTTCCGTTGACCCGATTTTATTTTTACACTTTTTTCTTTTTTTCCTTTTTCATTTTTTTATTTATCATTTGTCTACTCGTCGTTATATATATTCTTCATTTTATTTATTTGTTTCAATTTTTTTTCATTTGATGGTAAAGCTACACATAAAAAAAGAAGTCAATAAGCTAGATAATTGTTTTTCTATGTATGATAATCAATTTGTACCGCACCATAGTAGAATTTACCTTACTTGAGGATTGACATAGATACATAAATACGAATATTATTTCTATTAATTATAAAAAAATATGACATTCTCAATGGGACAAAAAAAATAAATTATACAATCATAGAGTTATAAAAATAATAAAAATTAGATATTTCAAAGTTTTGATGTTATAAAATTATTTTTTTCATTTATTTTAAGGGGTCGGTCGATCCTATAGGGTCATAACTATGATCCGAACCTGACCCGTGATACTAAGGATCACCAAATTTTTTTCAAACCCGTCCCATAATCTTATAGGATTTGACCTATAAAATTTTAGCGGATTAGACAAATCGGGTACCTTATAACGATAAGCCTAATTCCATCCCTAATCTTTTAAATTTTCGAGGAGTAACCCACAACTAATCTTTCAAATTTTCGAGGGAGTGACCCACAACTAACTCAACTGGACAATCTCAATGCATAACTGACCGGATTTGTATGTTTGCAAATATTAATCTTTATCAGCGAAATCAGTTCCTGCAATGGTCACATTACAAATTCAAAGGAGTAATTTGCCACATAGACATGAAGTAAATTACCTGGCCTTCTACCACAATAGCCGCAAACTAAAAATTATTCGAGTTTTTTTTTATTGCAGGCCACCAGTTGTTCGTTATTTCTGACGTCTCGCCGCCTCTTTTAAATTTTATAACAGAAGCATCGAAACAAAAAACGAGGAAAAGAAAAAATTTGGATCACTTGCAGAGGAAGTTTTTCTTCATCTTCTTCTTCTACCCTCTTCCAAAATGCCCTAAAGATTTGGCGCCAAAACACCAGTCGAACGAAGTCTCCGGCAAGTGAGAATCAAAATGGACGAAACTCAAACCCAAAAAACTACACTAACACTAACACCAACACCGACACAAACGGTCGAATACACGCCGTCCGATTGCAACTACGTTTTCTCAGTTCGAATCGTGTCGATCGACTTCTACATGGCTCCACCAATCCCTAACATCGACATCTCCTACAGTTCCTTCCACGGTAGTAGTCTACTCTTACCTCTCTCTCTCTCTCTCTCTCTCTGCTATAACTCTCTCAATCACGTTCTGGACGACGTAGTTTTGTATCTTAATTGAATTGCTTCCTTATGCGCTATGTATGATATGAGTACGGCTGCTGCAATTTCAATGCATCTTGTGTTGAAGCAATCCTTAATTTTTAAAAAAAAAAAATTATCAGTGGACATATAGTAAAGTCTGCGCGTTTTCAGATGAATTTCTGGGTTTGGGTTTGCAGGTGATGAAAATTGTCCATATACGATGCATATGTACACCGTGTCTGGTATTTAATCATAGAGAAACGAGTGGGACTGTGTGGGAGAGAGCAGGAAATGGTGGTTTGCCTAATTACTTTTTGTTGTTTATTGGCATATAGGTGAAAAGGTCAATGAAGTGCCTGTTGTTAGGATCTATGGCTCAACTCCAGCTGGTCAGAAAACTTGCTTGCATGTACATAAGGTGATTATTAATTTGCTTTTGTTATCTTGGACTGGTTCATTGATTGCAAGGTACTAAACTATTTAAATTTGTTTGGGTTATGATTCATATGAGTACCTCTCTCTCTCTCTCTCTCTCTCTCTCTCTCTCTTTTTCTCTCTCTCTCTTTAAGGAAAACAAATGTGAATTGAGTCATAACAATATATGGCATATGTTGACATATGCTTTTGCCAAGCATGATAGAAGGCTTTATTTCTTTCTTTCTTGTTTTTTTTTTTTTTTTTTTTTTAATGGTTTGAATTGGCTTATTGTGGGTGGTGATAATTGGGAAATTTTTTATCATACTTCAGTGTTTTTTCAATGTGGATAAATTAAACCAATGAACAATATCTCAAATCTCAGAGACTGTTTCTACTACATCTAAATGATAATACAAAAGTGTAATGGGCATCAATCATTGATCGTTTTAAATCCACATCATTGGTAAATTATACCTTGATTGAAATATTTCTGTGGAGTTGTGGTAGAAACAACTCATTTTACTATTCAAATGGCAAATGGGGCAATTATCTTATTTGATAAACCACCCCATCTGCCGCCAGTGCAGCAATGCTTTGTTGGGAAAAAAGTGTATCATTACAAATTTGGCAGCATGTCATTGTTCAGCTTGGCTGTACATCTTTTTTTGTCATGGAATGGTGTTGTATTAGGCATGCTTGCCTCAGTCAACTCTACTTATGATATATTGGACGGTCGCCTTTGCTGCAGCGGTGTATACCATTTGGAAAGTCGGAAATGCTACTCGCTTGGAAAGCCTCTTCCCCTCCCTAGTTCCATAGCTAGACAGATTTTTAGCTTCACTTTATCTTTTGTAACTTCTTGAGCGGTATTTGCCTTTTCTTTGTTTGTTTTTGTTTTGGAGATGTACCCACTATCTGCTTTGTAGTTGTATCTTCCTCACTTTGATTAATATTAATACATTTTGATTTACCAAAAAAAAAAAAAAAGAAAAGAAAGGAAAAAAAGTGTATCATTTGAAATGCTATATGTTAATAAAGTTTGAGAAAATAAATTGAAAAGAGGACAACTCTTTGGAGAGATAAAGAGATGGGATTCAAAGGCATGGAAGGAAGATTATGTTGAATTATCTTGGATGCACTAGTGCAATTCTTTACTAGTCTTGGGTTTTTGGGATAATCTTGTATAATCATTCACTTCATCTAGATGGACTTACGTTTTCTTTCCTACATAGTCTATTGATTTTCTTTTCTTTTCTTGTCCTTTTTTTTTCATTGTCTCTTGTGAAGTTTTTCAAGTGAATTCAACGTAGCTTTAGTAGTCACATGTTCATATGGCTTAGGCAACCAATATACCCTGTTGTTGGGATTTCATTTGTTTTTATTCTTTGGCAGGCTCTACCGTACTTGTATGTTCCATGTGCAGATATTCCACTTCAGTCCATGTCAGAAGGTATGGAAATGTTTCTAACATCTAGCTAGCTCCATCAAATATAAGTGAAACCTTTGTAAACTTTTAGGCCATTCTACAGTTGTATAGTTAATAACCAATATAAGCATAGTTCATTTTCGTGCAATGGAGTTTAATGTAATAGCTTGTTCACTTTACTGTATAATAAGGGGGGTAATTGAATTATAATTTAATAAGAATATAATAGAGATATAATAGCTAACATTCTTGTTACTTTCTTTAGAATAAAAACAAAACATTTATTATATTCCCAATGTAATAGTAAAATATCTATTATAGATAGAGATGGTTTAGTGATAGTGTCTTTAAGGTTGGGGTTATTATGAGAAAGATAATGAATAAACTGCTAAATAACAATTCACGAGTGTTAGAGTATGAATTGCTATTCATTATATTTCAAATTAGCAATTGACAAGGAATTGCTGTTTGGTGTTTAAGATGCAACTAAACATTGCAATAATAACTTCATATGAAATGACAAGGGAATTGAATAACTATTCCTTCCAACTTGCACTAAACTTTCTTTCTTGATTGTTGTAGGGGATGTGTATACACATGCCATATCTCTTGCCCTTGAGAAAGCTTTGAAGGTGAGCTTTTATTTCATTTAGTTAAGAGGTGCAGTTGTGGGGCTAATCCTGTCCCTTTTCCCCCCTTGTTTTTAAGTGATAAGGTTTTCTTTCAACTACAAATTATCATGTGAAAAACTTATTTTTATGTTATTACAGCTCAAAGGCAATGCTGCTGTCAAGCGACAACATGTGCATGGTTGTAGTGTTGTTAGAGCAAGGAGATTTTATGGCTACCATGCCTCAGAAGAGCTCTTTGTTAAGATATACCTGTATCCATTGAAACAATCATTTTCTTCTGGATTTTTCTTTGAGTAATTCCCTAAAATAATTTCATTGGTTTGCCCTTAATGAAATCCAGATATAATCCACATGATGTATCTCGAGCTGCCAAGCTTCTACTTGTATGTTGAAATTCTTGTCTATTATTTACAGTTTTTACACAAATTTCTTGCTGAATGCTTGTTGTTTTGATATTATTTCCCCAGAAGGACAGACTCTTTTGCTGGTTTTTGTAAACGATGAATGGTGATTTAGAATGTGAAACCTAGTATGCGTTAATGGTTTCTCTTCTCAATGACAATGTAACTGTTAGTTGTCAGTTTACTGCATGGTTTTTTTCTTGCACACGTATTCTTAAATAGTTTGTATGTGGTGGAATCTTGGTGACTATTTTATCATGCTTTATCTCTGTTACTTTACATAGATACAGTGTTCAGAGGAAACTGAAATATCACAATATTTTGCTTTTAATTTGCAGTTTAAAAAGGTGAAATTTTGTTGGAGTTTTCAAATTTAGTTGACTGATGGATGATGATTCCTCTAGCTTTTATTCCTTTAAGCTTTTTCCTGAAGTGGCATTCTTGAGTGTTACAGTATGTCATGCCAGCATGAATGGCTTAATGAGTCTGCTTTCTTGCTTTCAATATGAAGGAGACAAGAGTAGTCTGTTCACTGATTGTGGGTTAATTTCTTTTCAATTTTGATCCAGGCAGTTGAATATGGAAAGAAAATGTGCCCAAATAAGCATATAGATCTGTTCATTAATTTAGATAATAGACCACACATTCTTAATGGCCTTGTATGGATATATTAAACTGGTCCCTTTTAATGTAAGTTTGTGTCAATGTATGCAGCTCATCCAACATTGTATTCAGCTGCTGATGGAGTGCATTTTCTTTGCTAACTTATTTACCATGGTGCTTTGTTATGCATGAGACAAACTCAAGCTCACAACCAAATCAAGAATTGGTGCTCTTTAAATATTGTGTATAAGCATCAGAAGAAAATAATCCCTTGATTTAGGGTTGTGAATGTCAGTGATTTTATGTTCTGTTGTGGGCGAGTTGCTGGATATGTCAGGGTCTGTTTGTTTTTGCTTGTATGTTTCTGTTGTTATTGATGCAGTTGATATGTGTTGAAAATGATATGTTTATTGGCCTTGTATAGATATATTAAACTGGTCCCTTTTAATGTAAATTTGTGTCAATGTATGTGGCTCATCCAACATTGTATTCATCTGCTGATGGAGTGCATTTACTTTGCTAACTTATTTACCATGGTGCTTTGTTATGCATGAGACAAACTCAAGCTCACAACCAAATCAAGAATTGGTGCTCTTTAAATATTGTGTATAAGCGTCAGAAGAAAATAATCCCTTGATTTAGGGTTGTGAATGTCAGTGATTTTATGTTCCGTTGTGGGCGAGTTGCTGGATATGTCAGGGTCTGTTTGTTTTTGCTTGTATGTTTCTGTTGTTATTGATGCAGTTAATATGTGTTGAAAATGATTTGTTTATTGAGAGTAAGTCCACATGTAGTTTAGGCATTGGTTATGTGGACAGTATGTAAAAAAAGAACTGCATGGGTAGTCATGTAACTGCCTTGTGATCATTTATATTGTATAAGAAGTTTGACTTATTCACAAAGAAATTCCAGATTAAAGAGATCTGGGGTTCTTTCAAATGAGCCCTAAAATTATAATTTCACCATAGGTGAATAAGGGAAGAGATCTCTCTAATCCCTTGGGGCAGCATATTTGGTTCTTGGTAAACCAAATTACTGGGGGTTCTTGGCAATCCGATAACATGCTTGTTATTGATGATATAGAATTTTGCTTTGCAGGGAGGTGCTGTTTTTGATAGAAGTGTGCAGCCCCATGAATCCCATATACCTTATCTTCTTCAGTTTCTGGTAAGCATATCATTTTGTTGTTCTTTGTTGGCTTCATGACAGTGCCACCTTCTCTACTTCAGGGATAGGGTATCTTTTCTCTTGGTTGATTAGTTTAGGAAGTCCTGCTTCTATATGTCTCCAGTTTCATGGGTTGACTGAGTTTTTGGCTACTTGCTTTGGATGTTATTCACTTGGTTGATATTTGATCATTAAATTGTGGTGATTTCTAGCAAATTTTGATTTATTTTCTTAGTATATGAGGTGTTAACAACTTTTCTTGTGATTCATTGTGTCAATTTACTTCTTAGACAAGTTTTAAATAGTTCTTAATTGGTGGCACTTTCATATGTACTTGCTCTCGCAAATGCTGTTGCTGCCTCACTTTATCTGCTTCCAATGGTATTTGCAGTTGATATATCATGCTATGGCACTGGTTGGCAATATGATGCCATGCAACATTTTTATTAATGGCGCTTCGCATCACAAAGATTCACTTTTCATGATCAGAACCATGTGGCTTTTTCATTTGGTTCTGTCTGTCTATACCTTATTTTCCTTGAACTTATGAGCCTTCAACACATCTAAATTTTTATGCAGATTGACTATAATTTATATGGAATGGGTCTTCTACACCTGTTAAAAATTAAGTTCCGATGTCCATTACCAGATTCTTTTGCCTTTCAAGGATCATCTAATGATGATAGGCAAGAGAGGGCGCTGATGACTTAGATAATGTGTCTACTCCATCCCAGGTCCATGATCTCCATCTATTTGAAGTAGATAGTGATTTCTATGTTCTTCATATTCTTAGATAATCTGTAGCATGATGTTTAAAGAATCTTCCTAACATATTTATGTTGTGGTTGTTATGTGCAGAATTTTGTTTGGACATCTTTCACAATCCCAGATGATTGGAGGTGGGATTGTTCCTATGAGTCAAATGGCTCAGTAGATGAAGATGTGCATGGGGTTAAGCGACAGAGTATCTGCGAGCTTGAGGGGGATGCTGTGGTGGAAGGTTTGTTACGTGTGAAATTATTTCCAATGTGTTATGGCGCTATTGTAATGGCTGACCCCACACTCCAGTGATTTCTCTGTCTCTAATGATGCTGTTCCTGCTGATTGTAGATGTCATCAATCAACAATATAAATCGTATACATCCCTTTCACAGACTCTTTCAGATGTGAAAATGGTTCAATCTCTAGTGCCTATATGGGAGGTCTATCTCTATTTTATATATCTTCGCTCCTACTATTGGTTAATTGCATGTAGCTGTATTAGTTAATTAACTCTTAAATGTTTTTGTTTGAGTTAATGGATGATCATTTCTTCAGGAGTTTGAAAAGACGGATATTCATGGTGTGTCAATACATCTGGATCCTGGGAGACCTTCAGCTGAAGATGTTTGAAATGTCTCTCATGTGGTCTCAATTATGAAATGAAATTTGAAAAGCTGTTTAGTGAACCTAAGAAAATTCTCTCTTCATCTGAACAAAATTTGACACTTATATGGGGTCTTTGACATCTTCAGAAGATGGGAGGAATAAGATTAAGATTGGATGTGCAGATCCAATCCATGCAGGTGAAGAACAGTGTGAGCCTTTTGAAATCAAAGCTTCCATTAGCTCTACATCGGCAGAAGAGCTGCCACAAGAAGAGAGAACGCATGGATCAGCTGCAGTAGGAAAAGATATGTGCTTTGAATTGCAACTGGATGAAAGGAGGCCATCACAACTAACAAAAACATCAGAAAGGTGGGTTTGGTTGGATTGCAAGATTTCTTTCTAATTGAAGTTTCTGCTCTGGCACTCATGGAGGGTTCTGTTTTCTCCTTTTTGTATGTATGCCTGATTTTCTTTGAGTTGTTCTCCCCTCCCCCCCTCCCTAAGTCAACTTGCCAGTGTATGCCTGATTCGCTTTGTGTGGTTCTTCCCCCCCCGCCCCTCCCTCCCTCTCTCCTCTCCCCTCCTTCTACCTGTAGGTGTGCTCTGCAACAGAAAACCATTGAGAGTTGAGACTAAAAGTGAGTGAGGTTTATGGTTCACTGCTTAGAACTACTATCTCACAATTAGGCAGACACAATAGTTAAGGACTGACACACAGTATTGATGCAAATACTGCATGAATTTTGATCTCAAAGCTTGGTAACTTGGGAGTGAGTTTGAAGAAGGAATATGACGTTTGATAATCTTCAAAGAGGTGAAGTATTGTGGTTAATGGACACTTTCTTTGCAGAAAAACTGGTGAGACAGTTAATCGGTCTACTTTAGATCTATTAAATCGTTCTAGACATCAGGGTATAGTCTTTGATGGGCCTCAATTGTTGGAAATGGTAACATCAGATGCAGAGCTGGGAGACAGGAATTATGGATATATGTAAGGATAGAAAGAAGTCCCCTCCCTCCCTCATTCTTTACAATTTTATTTCTCCATTTTTTGGGGGGTTTGGTGTGAGGAAACAAATGGGCTTTTAATGTTATAAAATTAAGTTTTTAGATTTTTAATGATGGTTCATTGGCACGGATAGTTTTACATTACTAACCTCTTTCTCCAATGTAATTGTTATAATGGTTCTACTTATCTCCTTAGGCATTTTAACTATGAATCATGAACAGCCTCTCCTTTTCTTCCTCTCTCCTTCTCCTTCTCCTTCCTTTTTTACTCCTTTTTATTGGATCATTCCTTTTTATCCCTCACTTACCTTAGTCTCTTTTATTTCATTTTTTAGGATAGAGTTTTGTTCTTAAGTTACTCTTTCTTTCTAGTTTTTCCCCCTCTTTTGTTCAGTCTCTTCTGTGTTCTTGGGGTATTTGTTTCTGTAATGAAATAGAAGGTGGGAAAAATAATTTTTTTCTCGATTAATTTCAGTACAAGAGACAACAATATATATAGACAATGTCGTTATGGTAGGTATACCTAAAACCTCATTGAAATTCTACTAACCATCACTAAATATTTTGTCTAGAAACTACAATATTTACAAGAAAATTAATATTTTATAAACTCATTTACAGCTCAACAGTTTCTTCTCTTTGGTTTTGTGCCTTGTCGTTCTTTGTTTGCTATGAATGGCTTTCAGAACTTTTGTTCACTAGTCAAGAGTCTCCCTTTTTCCTTCTGTAAGGCCAGCATTCAAGGGTCCTCTAGCCTAAGGGTCCTGGTAAGAACGCTAAGCTTTCTGTCAATTTTACCTTAAAGGCCATGGCTGCAACTGTTGGAGTCGTGGGTGAAGAAGGGCCTCCTAGATGGTAGGGTTTCCTCTGCTAAGAAACAATTGGTGGGTGATGCGGCAGCTGAGGCCAAAGATAACCTTCTTCAAGGGTTATGGTATTAGCTAAGTTTCAAGATGCAGCTCTATTGTGGTGATCTGGTGCTATCCATGAGAGAAGGCATATTAAACTTTGAAATGGCTTGAATGTTATATTTCATCGACAGATTGCTTGGTTTATTGTTGGTCAACGGACAGATAGATTATTTTATGCATCTGATAGTTAATATTGTTCTCAATAAATTTTCTTTCTTATATTTTTTGGGCTATATGACCTCTATTTTTCTCTTTCCTTGATTTTTTTCCCTTAGAAAGAGCTATTTGTGCTTAAAGTTAGTGAGAAAAATAATGAAGGCTTTGTTTGGTGATGTTAACAGAAAATATTTGTGAAAATAATTCTATTTTTCTTCATATTGATTGTACATACATACACTTATATATACACTGAACATGTGACTGTTGGTATATCCTACCTACTACAATATTAACTATGTTACATTGGAAACATAATTACATTGGAAACATAATATTCCAACACTCCCCCTCAAGCTGAGGCATAGATATCTATCATGCCCAGCTTGTTAATAAATATCTAACTCGACTCCCATTCAATGCTTTTGTGAAAAGATCTCCAAGTTGTTCTCCAGTCTTCACATAACCTGTAGAGATTAAGTTTTGTTGTATCTTTTCACGAACAAAGTGACAATCAATTTCAATATGTTTGGTCCTTTCGTGGAATACCGGATTGGATGAAATATGAAGAGCAGCTTGGTTATCACACCAAAGTTTTGCTGGTAAAGGAACCTTAAATCCAATTTCAGCCAAAATTTGATATATCCATGTCACCTCACATGTAGATTGAGCCATAGCTCTGTATCTTGATTCTGCACTAGATCTTGATACAACATTCTGCTTCTTGCTCTTCCATGAAATCAAATTTTCTCCCAAGAAAACACAGTAGCCTGTAATGGATTTTCTATCTTCCTTGGAACCACCCCAATCAGCATCAGAAAAACATTCTATACAAGAATGACCATGATTTTGATATAATATACCTTGTCCAGGAGCATTTTTCAAATAGCACAAGATTTGTTCTACAGCAGTCCAATGATGAATTGTTGGAGAAGACATGAATTGACTCACAATACTGACAGAATACGCAATATTAGGACGAGTTACTGTGAGATAATTTAGCTTCCCAACTAACCTCCTGTATCTTCCAGGATCTTCAAATAATTCCCCATCTCTAGTGAGCTGTATATTAGGTGTCATTGGAGTGTTACATGGTTTTGCTCCTAGCTTTCCTGTTTCAGATAACAGGTCAAGTACATACTTTCTTTGAGACAAGAAAATACCTTTCTTATTCCGCATTACTTCAATACCCAGAAAATACTTCAATGACCCCAAGTCCTTTGTCTGAAATTGGCTATGAAGAGATTCTTTCAAAGAGTATATTCCTTTTTCATCATCTCCAGTAATAATTATATCATCTACATAAACAACAAGAAGAATAATCCCACATGAAGAATTTTTATAACACACCGAGTGATCAAACTTACTTTTGATCATCCCGAACTTTTCAATTGCTTGACTAAACTTCCCGAACCATGCACGAGGACTTTGCTTTAAACCGTATAACGATTTATGAAGGCGACAAACTTTTCCTTTCTCCCCCTGAGCAACAAACCCAGGTGGTTGCTCGATATAGACTTCCTCCTGAAGATCGCCATGTAAAAAGGCATTTTTAATATCCAATTGATGTAAAGGCCAATCATTAGTAGCAGCCAATGAGATAAATAGTCGAACAGATGTTAATTTAGCTACTGGAGAGAAAGTGTCAGAATAGTCTATGCCATAGGTTTGAGCATAACCCTTAGCCACAAGACGAGCTTTAAGACGAGCAATAGATCCATCTGGATTGACCTTAATGGCAAATACCCATTTGCAACCAATAGCTTTTTTACCTGCAGGTAAGCTTACCAAATCCCATGTACCATTTGCTTCTAAAGCATTAATCTCATCTATCATTGCAGTATACCAATCAGGATGGGATAAAGCCTCGTGAAGAGTACGAGGAGTGGATGCATTATCAAGAGGAGCAACAAAGTAAGATGACGAAGATGATAGATGGTCATATGACACAAAGGAAGAGATAGGGTAAGTACATTGTCTTTTACCTTTACGATGAGCTATTGGAAGATCAAGATCACTTGAGATTGGATCTGTTGAAGAAGAAGAGATTGGTGCAGGATCAGAATACAGAAAATATTTGTGAAAAATAATTCTATCTATCTTCATATTTGATTGTACATACATACACTTATATATACACTGAACATGTGACTGTTGGTATATCCTACCTACTACAATATTAACTATGTTACATTGGAAACATAATTACATTGGAAACATAATATTCCAATAGGTGATACAAAGGCATATCAGATAAATTATATTCTATATAGTGTTTGGTACAACATTTGGATAAAACAATCCAGACTAACATGTTTGGTTCAACATGGAATAGGATAACTGTCCAATATAATTTGATATGTTGGTGGATAATTTCCACCTCCACACTTCACTTCTAGATCTGGATATGCTTGCGTTCTCCATTACACTGGTTTGGTTTGGGGCTGCAAAACATCGCAGCAGATTTTCCAAGATTTGTACAACACTTTTTATGCAGGAGGTCTATGGGTCTCAGAGTGTTATCTATTTCTACTCGCTTTGAGGCCAAGGTGATTTTGAGAGGGATAGCATTGTTATGACTATTCTTCACTTTATGGAGTCTTTCTTTTAGTCAGTAGTTAGGCCATCAGAGAGAGAGAGAGAGAATTAGACTAGAAACTTGCTAAGTGTAGAATTTTCTAGAGGGAGTTGGGAGAAGATTCTGCTCTTGGAGTTGTCATTGTTGACTACTTTTGTTTCAATTTTCTTTCATAATCAATAAGAACCCCATTCCTACCCTAATTTCAATTTAGAGTTGCAACCTTTTGCTTTTGTTGAACCCTAGACATAGCAATAACAGTCCTGGTTGTAGTGGTGGAATAGGGTCATCATAGCATTATTATGACAACATTGTTTTCTAATGTGTTATATATGTATATTGTGATATATGACATATATTTAATTACATAACATATATAATTCACAATGAATAATGTAAAGTAAATGTATTTATCACTGCATACAATATAAATGATATAATATACATACCATAAAGCATACGTATAGAATAGCAGTTCTGTAAATTATAATAAATAGGTAGATAATATAAATTACTACTATATATAAATATTAGAGAGAGATATATATGGTATACATTATTTAATATAATAATATATAAGGACAACTCATCCTTATGCTGACAAACACTTGATAAGATAATGAAAGACCCCTACTTATCATATTTAAACACATCCAATCCTATGTTTATTGTATCTGATCTGATCTGATGTTATCATATTCTACCCATTCCATACTTATAATGCTGATGTGCAAATATGGCTGAAAAGGAAGAACTCTGTGTGGAGATTTTCACCAATGCAGAGGGATCCTAATGCAAATTGAACAAATTTTTCTTGGCTATTGCATTCAAAGTATAGGTCCCTAGCTACCAGCACCAAATATTTTTCAATCTGGTGGCAAGGATTGATCAATTGGTATGATAATAGATGGCTTTTGATCTTCACCGGAACTAATGCTGCTGTTATTTAAATAAATTGAATGATGATTTTTTTAATTGGGATTTATTTTGTTTAAGAACAGTTCACATGAAAAATTTAATCTTCTTCTTAGCCAAATTATTATGCATATGATTTAATGATTCAATCGCCTTACCTATTGGTTATGATCCATATATTTTAGGCTGCAGATAAGGAAGCGCTTGGAATTTTGAAGTGGCTTGCCTCATCTCAGGCTGTGGAGGATATGAACTCTGATGATGAACTAGCTCGGGAAATCATTTTAAGCCCTCTCTTGCCTGCAAATACAATGGACAAGGTGCTGGAGAAAGCTAATACAGATTATGAGATCGAATCCCAGAGGGAGTGTCAGGACATTCTTGATTCAATTGAGGATATGGATGAGTTCGAGGAATCAAAGGATGCTTCTTATGCTTATCTGAGGAACTCTGCTGATGCTTTGTTGAAGAGAATAATACCACAGGTGGATGGCTCAAGTGATCTTCCCTCTTCTCCTCGCAGTGGGCCAGCAGAAACTTCTTCAAAAGCACATAAAAGGAGAAAAACAAAGGGCTCAGTGTGGGGGTTTGCCTTTTTCAATGAACTTAAAGGAGCTGGATCCTGAATGCATGGACTCTGGAGGTTTTGATATGAATCTTGGTGGTGCTACCAGAAATAAGGGTCGTGGTGGTGCTAGCCAAAGTGCCAATCTATCTGACATAGGGGAAAATAATGCTGGTTTTTCCATGCCAAGGGCAGAATCTGATATGTCTTTTTCAGGGGAAGCAACTACCTTAGGAGAGCTCTCTGTCCGTGATCTGATGAGGAAAAAGCGATGCTGCCGTTTGATGCCACCAGAAGTTTCTTGCCTCCATTCAACACCACCAAAACTTTCAAGGAGAGAGGATGTAAATGATTTTTCCTACCCAGAGGACACAGCATTTAATAGGTCGTCTTATGATGACCAGAAAGAGTCGAATGATGTCTACAAAAAACTTCCTTTTAGTAGTTGTTTGCTTGATGATTCAATTGAGAATTCAGTCCAAGCTAGTCCGGAGGAGCATGGTGCTCTACATTATGCTGCTAAATTTAATGATGAATCTGATGCTGTTGGCTTGGTGGCAGATACTGCATCTAGAGAGCCTGGAATTAGCATGACTCGGGGTTCAATTGTGGAAAATGTGTCGCCAAGGTCTTCAGAGACAAAGGGATCTTTGTTTTCCTTGGATCTCCATGAAGAATGCAGGGAAGAGTGGCCCAGTAATGAAAATCGGTTGATTACTTCAGTTGCAAATTTGGACAATTTAATCAAACTGGAGAGAGGTGCTTGTTTGGGCAACAATCCTGATGATAGTGGAACTCTTTTTGCATGCTGCGATGCTATGTCTTATGGAAATCATAAGGACAATGAAAAAAGTAATGACACAAAATTCTCACAGGATTTTAGTTATGGTGACCATGCTTCAGAAAAGGCTGCTGGCTTATCAGGGGCTGCCATATCGGAGTCCACTGTACTAGTAGAAAAAGCTCTGCATTTAGTTGACCGTAGCTGTGAAA
The DNA here is from genome assembly GCA_024138025.1 of Combretum micranthum. Classification (NCBI taxonomy): domain Eukaryota; kingdom Viridiplantae; phylum Streptophyta; class Magnoliopsida; order Myrtales; family Combretaceae; genus Combretum; species Combretum micranthum. The sequence goes on from JAMXBD010000293.1 coordinate 1,210,836, forward strand.
AAGGACCTCTTGTGGACCACAAGGTTGAGGCGTTTAGAAATGTGCCATTCATAGAAGCTAGAAGTAGTAGCATATCTCCCACAGAAGGTATTGTTGAAAAGAAAATTCTTAACCTGTACATTAGATTGTAGAGCTAATATGTTCCTAGCTGACATTTAATATCCTTTAAGAAAGAGCTTTGGATGAATTTCCTCCGGATTTTCATAAGGGAATTCAAGAAGGCAGCGGATCCAGGACTAACAATGCTGGTGGTGATTCAACTGTTTGCCGAGAAGCATTAAGTGATGTCCCTACTCATTATTTAAATGATGGATCCATATTATACTTGCTGAAACCTGCAATTTCACCTCCCACGGTGGATTCTGTTGCAAACTGGCTATCACTCGAGCATGAAGGTAGTCGTCATAACAGAGAAGACACTGATATTATTTTGCTTTTATTCATCTAGGTCCTTTCAAACTTTAATTTTCATTGGCAGCGTATTGCATCTTTCTGAGGTAACTATACTCAGAGATAACTGGAAAGCTAGATTCTATATATTGTATTCATAAGTTTGGAATTTGCAGGAGAATCTGGTAAGGCAATTGGTACACCAAAATTTCCTTGGAGGTGTTGATAGGGTTGTCCCTGACTCTGGTTCTTCTGATGCAAAGAACCCTATAGATAATGTTGAGTTGGACAGTGGAGACTTTGTAGCAGAAATAAGTTCATCCCATGGTGAGGGAACAAAGATATTGAGCAAAGATAATTCCCCAAAACTTAAGCCATGCAGTAATTGCATTCAGGATATATCTCAGATTTCGGGTCCAGATGGAAAATCAGGATCTACTCCTCTTAGTCAATTGGGATTTCGAGATCCTGCCAGTGTTGGTGCTGGCCAACAGCTAACAATGTTAAGTATTGAGGTACCTTTAACAGTCTCGCCTCTGAAATCACCCCCATGATTGATGGTATTTTTTTGGATTGTTGGATTTTTTATCCGTATCAAATCTATATCAAATTAGTATTGGTTTGGTATCGGTTCAATATCGGTATTGGTTCAATATCAGTTTGGCTTGATCAATTTATGAGTAAAATGTTGGTTTTTAATCGGTATCATATATATATTGGTATAGCATCTATTTGGTTTGAAAAAGATGCTAAAACAACACCAAAACGACGATCTAAACAGGCCCTAAGCTGAGATGATCATCTAGTCATGGTGTCATTAGAAGCTTTAAAAATATCTATTTTTGATTTTCTGTCAAAGGAATAACATTTATTTGACTTTACAGGATCATCCTTTAGAATGGAAACCATAGCAATAGATTAATAGTTGAAAGTAGGGTTATAAATGAATCGAATCGAGTGGATACAGTATCAAGCTCGAACTTAAACTTGGTCGAGTTGTGATTTTTAAACTTGAACTTGACTCGATTTAATACTCGAAAGCTCGAACTCGACTTGATTAAGCTCAATTATTCTTTTATATTTGATTGAACTATAAAGAGTATTTAATAATTGATAAGTTTGAACTTAACTTAACTTGGTTTAATACTCGATTAAGCTCATGAGCTGACCGAGCCGAGTATTTTAAAGTTTGAATTCGAGCTTGACTCAATTGTAAGCTAGTCGAATTTGATCATTCACCGAATCAAACTTGAGTAGCTCGCAAGCTATCTCGACTCACTTATAGCCTTAGTCGAAAGACCATTGCAACGGGGTCATAGATAGGATTTTTAAGCAGTGATTTGATCTTTTTTTTCCCTTGTTAATATCCTTTTGGTTGTTGCTCTAGTTTTTGGTTTTGAGTGTGACACATCCATGAGTGGTGAAGAATGTGTGTTGATCAAAGTTGATTTACATTTGATTGACATATAGATTACAATGGTTTGAATTTTTCTGGGTTTCTTTAAATGTTGAGGACATAGTATGTTTGTTCAATGTGATTGACATATAGATTGCAATGGTTTGTATTCTTCTTTGATCAAACAAACCTTATGATTTTATTATTTCATTTTGTGAATATCATAGTTACACACCCCTTTCTGACAGGTTCAGGCTGAATGTAGAGGAGATCTGCGGTCTGATCCTCGTTTTGATGCAATTAATGTTGCTGCCGTCACTGTTGTGAGCGATATTGGTTTAAGTGCTGAGCATTATTTGCTTTTGCATTGTAAAAATGAAAAAAATCGAATTCAAGGTTAGAGTGGAACGATTGATTTTTTGATTTTTTCTCTGTTGCTACATATGATGTGATGCTATATCATATAAGCATAGATATTGATAGAGACCATAACAATGTGGCTAAGTGTAATTAAAGTGGAATTAGATGGTGATAATTTGAATTTCCAAAGCAGCTTGTTTTATATGAAATGATAGAGGGTTGAGTTGCATCATTGGGTTCATTTTATCACAGATGAGATGTTTTTCTCTTTTATTGTTGATTGCGGGTAACTCTTTGGTGCTCCAAACACTGGTGGGCTCATGTGCAACTAATCATCGACAGCCATTCTTTTTCTACTTTTCTTTTCTTTTTTTTTTTCCCTTTTTTGGTTAATTCAAAATATTCATTCAACCAAAAGGAAAGTATACAACTGCAATGTGCAGAAAAGGGCAGGGCCCTCTATGTACAACAACTCAAAACTGGAAAGAACCATTTAAGCTGTTGGAAGAAACAAAAGGACAGCAGATTAGCCCCTATTGAGTACAAAAACATAGTTTAAGATAAGCCAAGTCAATAGGGATTTCTGGCTCTCTAGATGTAATAAACTGAGGCTGCACAAGCATGCTTCCATTTGGTGGACAGCTGGTTCAAAGGAGAGTGACTCAATCCTTCCATAACACCTTGCCAAGTCTTAAAAGATTGAGGGCAGGATAATAAATCTGTAACTTGAGCCTAGACTAAAGCCGAAAAGGAGAAATGGAAGAAAAGGTGATCATGTGATTTAACATTTAGAGTTACGAAAGTAACAAGATGTAATTCCCCAATTATACAATTTGTAAAATGTATACAATTTCTTGTTTATGGTGAGCCACAAAATAAAGCAATTCCTAGAAATTACCTTCTTGCACCACAACATATTAAGACCATTGAACAGAAACAGCAAGTGGACTAAGCAAAGCATAAGCACTCTTAATGGAGAAGATACCATTAGTAGTGCGTCTCCAAAGAATTCTTATGACCCATCGAAGAGTCAGGAACCAAATTTGATGGGAAAATTAAATTGCTCCAAAAGGGTTTTTGTGGAAACTTCCAAGAATTGTTTTCAATCAGACAACAAAGTTTAGCATTCAAGAGTAGGCCAAAAGCAGCAATTTCCTTTGAATTAAGATGCTATCCAAAGTACTTTGAGGAAGCCAAAAATCGAACCAAAGTGAAATGGAGAGCCATTTCCAACCTTCCAAACAAAAGACATTCTAGCCATGTCACAACTTCAATAATTTTCTCCAAGTCCAAGAACATTAAGAGAGAGTTCTGACTTTTTAACCACCCGTGTTTAGTTAATCTGTATATCATTTAGTACGTGAGCACCTGTATATCTTGTTTGGCTTTTCATGCTTCTGTAAATACTGGTTTTCATGATAAACTTTAGCATATTGGAATGGATATCTATGATGTATAATAGAATTTTATTATTTGTGCTTAGACCTTGTAAATTTGTCCTATGCTCTATCCTTACAAAAATCTTTAGCGTCTTGCAGGAGTTATGATGGGTTGACTAGCTGCAAGGTGTTGGTTTTCCTGGAGGAAAAAGATTTGCTTCTCCATTTTGTCAAGATAGTGTCTAATTGTGATCCGGATATTTTAGTTGGATGGGATGTTCAAAGTGGTTCCCTGGGTTTTATGGCAGAAAGGGCCTCATATTTAGGAATTGGTTTGCTTAACATGATATCACGGACTCCATGTGAAAGTAAAATAGCTTTTAGGGATCCGGAAATTGCAGATGAAGAAGTGAACCATGATGCACCCCCTGAAGCTCTTGGGAAAGATTCTTTAAAGGAAGCAATTATAGAGGATGAATGGGGCAGAACACATGCTAGTGGGATACATGTTGGTGGTCGAATTGTTCTCAATGTTTGGCGTTTGATGCGTGGTGAAATCAAGCTTACTATGTATACTGCTGAAGCAGTGGCTGAAGCTGTTTTGAGGAGGAAAATTCCCTCAATTCCTTACAAGATACTGACAAAATGGTTTTCTACAGGTGCTGGACAAGAAAGATATCGATGTTTGCAGTATATGATGGAGAGATCGAAAATAAATCTTCAGATCATGAATCAACTTGACATGGTATTAGTCCGTTGTTTCACTCAATTGTTATAACTTGATCCATGAATGAAGCGTTGGATATTTAAATACCCACTGTTCTGTGCTTGCATATTGTCTAATGTGTACATGTCAGTTTCAGTAGTTGCATTTTTTTTATAAAATTAGAGTAAGACATGCTGCTTGACATAAGTATGAGTGGAGGTAATGTGTGCGTAGACCAAATTGTGGCTTGAAACTAATTTGGGAGGCATCAGTTGTTGTCTTGGGCTGAAGTTCCTTGGTTAATGTAACTTTTCTTACTTGGATTGTGGTTTGGTGAGTTTATGTGATTAAGAGTTCACTTTGTGGATGTAATGGAATCTTTCACTTGCTATTATGCTATGTGGCCCTCTATTTTGGTTGAGACAGTAGAACCTAAAATTTGTTGGTGGATAAGAAGTTATTGGAAGATATTTCTTTTAATCCCTTTGCTTTCTCTTATTTATAAGCTTAATATGTGTGCTTTTTGTAGGTTAATCGAACTTCAGAACTAGCTCGGGTATTTGGTATCGACTTTTTTTCTGTTCTATCTCGAGGCTCACAGTATCGGGTCGAGTCTATGCTTATAAGGTTGGCGCATACACAAAACTATATTGTCATTTCTCCTGGGAATCAACAGGTTTTCACTCTACTAAATTCGAATCATCTTTGGTAGTGTCTTACTACTTATATTTCCTTTATGTTTGTTTGATTTCATTATCTAGAATTATGATCTTCTGCTGATGCACTTTTTAAATTGCAATAAGCATCAATGAGTTATGGGGAAAAGCAAAAAATAGTTTTAGAGTAATACGTTATCTTCTCCTTCTAGTCAAAACACATACACACACACAACCCCCCTCTAACCTGCTTAATACAAGTGTGGCTATTGTTAGGATGATTGTTCAACAAATTATGCTAGATGCTTGGTGGACACTGCACTGATGTGAATTGTGAACTTAAACTTTGAATCCTTTTAATATTATTTCTCCTTCTAATGAGGGTTTATGATAGGCTCCTCTCAATACCTTAGTGTGCTTGACTTCTAATATTTTTACCTTCGAACTGTATTGAGTCCCATAATAGAATTCATTTCAAGGGGGTTTTTCAAGACACATGCTACCTTTTCTCAATGTCTATTCAAGCTTTGCATGTCCACACTAAGATTCTTGGGGTGTTTCTTTTTGGTGATGCTCAGACATGGTATTTTTGTCATATTCTGGTCCTTGGAAGTAGCAGTTTCTTAGTGGCACAGTTGCTTCTCACAACCACCATAACCCCCCCACCCAACCCCAACACACACCACCACCACCACCACCCACCCCCCACCCCCCCAAAAAAAACCGGGCCCGCTTTCCTCTCTTCTCTCCTCTCTTTTTATTACATTGGTGTATTTTTATCTTGGTACTTTTAATGCCTTCTACAATGAGGATTCTTTGCTGGACATTGATTCATTTACTGTTTGATGGGATGCTTTTTATACTTGGACTTGAATGTATCCCTACAGTATGCATTTTCACATGTAAGTTTGGTCTTATTAGGTCGCATCTCAACCTGCAATGGAGTGCCTTCCTCTCGTAATGGAACCAGAGTCTGGTTTTTATGCAGATCCAGTGGTTGTTTTGGATTTTCAGTCTCTTATCCATCTATGATAATCGCATACAACCTTTGCTTTTCCACATGCCTTGGAAAAGTTATTCCTTCAAAGGAAAATACACTGGGGGTAGCCTCATTTTCTCCAGACCCACAAGCCCTGCAAAATCTAAGAGATCAGCTACTGCTGACACCTAATGGTGTTATGTACGTGCCTCCAAAGGTATTTGCATGTGTGAAACATAACTGTAAAAGAAATTTATTTTTATGTGATGATTATTTCTATATATACAAGAAAATATATATAGATGATGTGTTTCTAGTGGTTGGTGTATCAATCCCTACCTACCACTATATTAATTACATTAATAAATACAATATTATATATTTTTCTATAACACTCCCCCTTAAACTAGAGTATAGATATTTATCATGCCCAACTTGTTACACAAATAACTAACTCGAGTCTCATTCAATGTTTTGTGAAAAGGTCTCCAAGTTGTTCTCCAGTCTTCACATAACTTGTGGATATCACATTTTGTTGTATCTTTTCACAAACAAAGTGACAGTCAATCTTGATATGCCTAGTTCGTTCGTGAAATATAGGATTAGATGCAATATGAAAAGTAGCTTGATTAGCATACCACAATTTAGCTGGTAGAAGAATTTTGAGTCCAACCTCAGTTAGAATTTGGTTAATCATGTTACATCACATGTAGACTGAGTCATAGCTCTATTCTCTGATTTTGCACTAGATCTGGATACAACATTTTATTTCTTACTCTTCTATGAACCCAAAACTTCCGCTAAGGAAAACACAATAGCTAATAATAGATTTTTTTACCTTTTTTGGAATCTGTATCTGAAAAACATTCTATACAAGAATAGCCGTAATTTTGGTATAGTATACCTTGTCCAAGAGCACCTTTCAAATAATAAAAGATCTGTTCCAAAGCAGTCCAATGATGAATTGTTGGAGAAGACATAAACTAGCCCACAATACTGATAGAATATGCAATATCAGGACGAGTTACAGTGTAATTCAATTTTCCAACTAATATCCTATATCCCTAAAGATCTTTAACTAACTCTATTCTTGGTAAGTTGTAAATTAGTTGTCATCGTGGTATTGCATGGTTTTTCCCCTAACTTCTCCATTTGAAATAACAGGTCAAGTATATATTTTCGTTGAGATAAGAAAATACCTTTCTTACTCTCTCGCCACTTCAACTCCTACAGATACTTCAAAGACCCCATATCATTTGTTTGGAACTGACTATGAAGAAAATCTTTCAAAGAGAATATTCTTTTTTCATCACTTCTAGTAATAATTATTTTATTTGTATAAGCAGCAAGAAAAGAATTTCTATAAAATACCAAGTGATTAAACTTACTTTTAATTATCCTAAACTCTTCAATTACCCGATTAAATTTTTTGAACCAAGCATGAGGACTCTGCTTTAACCCATATAGAGATTTATGAAGACGACAAACTTTCCATTTCTTCCTCTGAGCAACAAACCCAGTTGGTTGGTTGATACAGACTTCCTCTTGTAGATCCCTATGTAGAAAGGCATTTTTTATATTAACTGGTATAAAGGCTAGTCATGAGTAGCTGCCATAAAGATAAATAGTTAAACAAATGTCAATTTAGCTACAGGAGAGAAAGTATTTGTATAGTTTTCACCATAAGTTTGGGCATAGCCTTTAGCCACAAGACGAGCTTTAAGGTGAGCAACAAATCTATCGATATTAACTTTAATCGCAAAAACCCATTTGCATTCGATAGCCTTTTGACCTGTAGGTAAGCTTGCCAAATCCTAAATATCATTTGCATTTAAGACATTTATTTCCTCTATTATTGCACGACGCTAGCCTTAATTAGACAATGCCTCATGAAGAGTGCGAAGGATGGATACAGGATCAGTAGAGGCAACAAAGAAACATGAAAAGGATGATAAACGATCATATGACACAAATGAAGAAATAGGATATTTTCATTGTCTTTTACCTTTGTGAAGAGCTATTGGAAGGTCTAAGTTATTGGTTGGTGGATCCGATGCCGAAGAAAATATTGGCGCTGGGCTTGTAGTAGAAGGATGCTGGCGTCTAGCACACACAACAAATCGCCAGAGGAGGTGGTGCAGGTGAAGATGAAGGTGTTATAGTAGGAGACATACTTGATATCTGATAGGTAATATGGTAAACCAATAAATCATCATCCTCTTTTACTTTATTTGTAGATTCAAAAGATGTAGGAAAGAAAAGGCATTGTTCTATAAAGGTAACATCAGCAGACACAATGAATTTATTATGATTAGGACAATAACATCGATACCCTTTTTGCGTATGAGAATAATCTAGAAAAATATATTTGACAGCCTTAGCGTCTAGCTTAGTGACTTAAGGCTGCGTATCTCTAGTAAAATATGTACATCTAAATATGTGAGGCTTAATAGGAAATAAGGATTATGTAGGAAAAAGAATCTTATAAGGAGTCTCACCATGAAAAATAGATAATGGCATATGATTAATCAACAAACAAGTTGTTGAGACAGCTTTTGTCCAAAACTGTTTGAGAACATGATTTTGAAACAAGAATGCCTAGGCTATTTCAAGAAGATGCCTATTTTTCTTTTAGCTATGTCATTTTGAGATGGTGTATCAATGCATGAAGTTTGATGAATAATGCCTTACTGTATTATATAGGATTTGAATGTCTCGGACAAGTATTCTTTGGCGTTATCACTTCATGCACATAAGTATTAAAATGAGTTTTAATCTCAACACAAAAAGCAGTGAAATGAGAAAATAATTTAGAACGGTGTTTTAAATAGAGTTAAATCATTGGAGAATAGTCATCCACAAAAGTAATAAAATAACAAAATCTAGGTTTGGACATAACTGGACAAAGATCCCAAACATTTAAATAAACTAACTCAAAAGGAGAATTAGCTCTCTTATTGACATGAGATGCATAGGACTGACGGTGGTGTTTAGCAAATTGACATGACTCAATCTAATGATGGAAAAGTTTGAAATTGAGGACACATTTTTTTTAAGGCAGACAAAGACAGATGACCAAGTCGATAGTGTTCTTCAAAAGAAGTCAAAACACTTGAGCAAGAAATGCGTTTAGGTACCTCTGTATGAATATCCAAAACATAGACTCCTCCTGATACATACCTTTTACCAATAATCTTCTTTATCATAAGATCCTAAAACAAACAATAATTAAGAAAGAATGAGACAGAATAGTTTAAATTATGAGTAATTTAACTTACTGATATGAGATTAAAAGGAAATGTTTGGTAGAACAAAAAAAGTAATGGAGTTGGATGCATTGTGCTAGAACTAATAACATATGGTGTAGAGCCATCTACTAAGGTAACGAGAGAAGATGAAGTATGTGGTTTAAAAGCATTGAAGAAATTAGAATTACTTGTCATATGATCAGTGGTGCTTGAGTCAATGATCCTTGTGACATGGAAGAAAAAAGGCAATTATTAAATTACCTGACTCAGCAATAGTAATAAAAGATTGAGATGAATTTTTTAATGTTTCTTGATTGTGACATGGAAGAAAGAAGGCAATTATTTAAATTACCTAACTCAACGATAGTAGTAAAAGATTGAGATGAATTTTTTAATGCTTCCTTAACTA